>CAWUFW010000509.1:1225000-1825000 GCA_963921515.1 Calotriton arnoldi
CGTGATCAAGGGGCGGTGACCCCGAAACGCGTTGGGCTTTTGCACGAAATCTTGAATAAAAGGGATGCTGCTTGCCGTCACTAACCTGATCTAAGAGTGCTCTTTAAACAGGGGAGAAGTTGGATAACAAAATTAAATCACGGCAATCCAGCCGGTAAGAAGCACCACCCAAATGAAAATGACGAAAGGGGCCACAGACACAGCACTAATTCGTGTCTGTTTTGGTATGAACAGGTGGCATAATTATCAGCAATTTCGCTATTCAGGAGCCCACTGAGGGTAAGAACAATGTGATGAATAATTGATGAGTGATGCAGAACCTACGAAGGAAAAATATTGTTGGAAAGGGGCATTTATAAATGGAAAGTACTACACATCCCAGCATGCAGCAAGAGAACTTACCTGAAATAAAAGCATGCTGGGACAATGCCTTTTTCACTCTGCATGCTCATGGAAGATGCCCGTGATCAAGGGGCGGTGACCCCGAAATGCGTTGGGCTTTTGCACGAAATCTTGAATAAAAGGGATGCTGCTTGCCGTCACTAACCTGATCTAAGAGTGCTCTTTAAACAGGGGAGAAGTTGGATAACAAAATTAAATCACGGCAATCCAGCCGGTAAGAAGCACCACCCAAATGAAAATGACGAAAGGGGCCACAGACACAGCACTAATTCGTGTCTGTTTTGGTATGAACAGGTGGCATAATTATCAGCAATTTCGCTATTCAGGAGCCCACTGAGGGTAAGAACAATGTGATGAATAATTGATGAGTGATGCAGAACCTACGAAGGAAAAATATTGTTGGAAAGGGGCATTTATAAATGGAAAGTACTACACATCCCAGCATGCAGCAAGAGAACTTACCTGAAATAAAAGCATGCTGGGACAATGCCTTTTTCACTCTGCATGCTCATGGAAGATGCCCGTGATCAAGGGGCGGTGACCCCGAAATGCGTTGGGCTTTTGCACGAAATCTTGAATAAAAGGGATGCTGCTTGCCGTCACTAACCTGATCTAAGAGTGCTCTTTAAACAGGGGAGAAGTTGGATAACAAAATTAAATCACGGCAATCCAGCCGGTAAGAAGCACCACCCAAATGAAAATGACGAAAGGGGCCACAGACACAGCACTAATTCGTGTCTGTTTTGGTATGAACAGGTGGCATAATTATCAGCAATTTCGCTATTCAGGAGCCCACTGAGGGTAAGAACAATGTGATGAATAATTGATGAGTGATGCAGAACCTACGAAGGAAAAATATTGTTGGAAAGGGGCATTTATAAATGGAAAGTACTACACATCCCAGCATGCAGCAAGAGAACTTACCTGAAATAAAAGCATGCTGGGACAATGCCTTTTTCACTCTGCATGCTCATGGAAGATGCCCGTGATCAAGGGGCGGTGACCCCGAAACGCGTTGGGCTTTTGCACGAAATCTTGAATAAAAGGGATGCTGCTTGCCGTCACTAACCTGATCTAAGAGTGCTCTTTAAACAGGGGAGAAGTTGGATAACAAAATTAAATCACGGCAATCCAGCCGGTAAGAAGCACCACCCAAATGAAAATGACGAAAGGGGCCACAGACACAGCACTAATTCGTGTCTGTTTTGGTATGAACAGGTGGCATAATTATCAGCAATTTCGCTATTCAGGAGCCCACTGAGGGTAAGAACAATGTGATGAATAATTGATGAGTGATGCAGAACCTACGAAGGAAAAATATTGTTGGAAAGGGGCATTTATAAATGGAAAGTACTACACATCCCAGCATGCAGCAAGAGAACTTACCTGAAATAAAAGCATGCTGGGACAATGCCTTTTTCACTCTGCATGCTCATGGAAGATGCCCGTGATCAAGGGGCGGTGACCCCGAAACGCGTTGGGCTTTTGCACGAAATCTTGAATAAAAGGGATGCTGCTTGCCGTCACTAACCTGATCTAAGAGTGCTCTTTAAACAGGGGAGAAGTTGGATAACAAAATTAAATCACGGCAATCCAGCCGGTAAGAAGCACCACCCAAATGAAAATGACGAAAGGGGCCACAGACACAGCACTAATTTGTGTCTGTTTTGGTATGAACAGGTGGCATAATTATCAGCAATTTCGCTATTCAGGAGCCCACTGAGGGTAAGAACAATGTGATGAATAATTGATGAGTGATGCAGAACCTACGAAGGAAAAATATTGTTGGAAAGGGGCATTTATAAATGGAAAGTACTACACATCCCAGCATGCAGCAAGAGAACTTACCTGAAATAAAAGCATGCTGGGACAATGCCTTTTTCACTCTGCATGCTCATGGAAGATGCCCGTGATCAAGGGGCGGTGACCCCGAAACGCGTTGGGCTTTTGCACGAAATCTTGAATAAAAGGGATGCTGCTTGCCGTCACTAACCTGATCTAAGAGTGCTCTTTAAACAGGGGAGAAGTTGGATAACAAAATTAAATCACGGCAATCCAGCCGGTAAGAAGCACCACCCAAATGAAAATGACGAAAGGGGCCACAGACACAGCACTAATTCGTGTCTGTTTTGGTATGAACAGGTGGCATAATTATCAGCAATTTCGCTATTCAGGAGCCCACTGAGGGTAAGAACAATGTGATGAATAATTGATGAGTGATGCAGAACCTACGAAGGAAAAATATTGTTGGAAAGGGGCATTTATAAATGGAAAGTACTACACATCCCAGCATGCAGCAAGAGAACTTACCTGAAATAAAAGCATGCTGGGACAATGCCTTTTTCACTCTGCATGCTCATGGAAGATGCCCGTGATCAAGGGGCGGTGACCCCGAAACGCGTTGGGCTTTTGCACGAAATCTTGAATAAAAGGGATGCTGCTTGCCGTCACTAACCTGATCTAAGAGTGCTCTTTAAACAGGGGAGAAGTTGGATAACAAAATTAAATCACGGCAATCCAGCCGGTAAGAAGCACCACCCAAATGAAAATGACGAAAGGGGCCACAGACACAGCACTAATTCGTGTCTGTTTTGGTATGAACAGGTGGCATAATTATCAGCAATTTCGCTATTCAGGAGCCCACTGAGGGTAAGAACAATGTGATGAATAATTGATGAGTGATGCAGAACCTACGAAGGAAAAATATTGTTGGAAAGGGGCATTTATAAATGGAAAGTACTACACATCCCAGCATGCAGCAAGAGAACTTACCTGAAATAAAAGCATGCTGGGACAATGCCTTTTTCACTCTGCATGCTCATGGAAGATGCCCGTGATCAAGGGGCGGTGACCCCGAAACGCGTTGGGCTTTTGCACGAAATCTTGAATAAAAGGGATGCTGCTTGCCGTCACTAACCTGATCTAAGAGTGCTCTTTAAACAGGGGAGAAGTTGGATAACAAAATTAAATCACGGCAATCCAGCCGGTAAGAAGCACCACCCAAATGAAAATGACGAAAGGGGCCACAGACACAGCACTAATTCGTGTCTGTTTTGGTATGAACAGGTGGCATAATTATCAGCAATTTCGCTATTCAGGAGCCCACTGAGGGTAAGAACAATGTGATGAATAATTGATGAGTGATGCAGAACCTACGAAGGAAAAATATTGTTGGAAAGGGGCATTTATAAATGGAAAGTACTACACATCCCAGCATGCAGCAAGAGAACTTACCTGAAATAAAAGCATGCTGGGACAATGCCTTTTTCACTCTGCATGCTCATGGAAGATGCCCGTGATCAAGGGGCGGTGACCCCGAAATGCGTTGGGCTTTTGCACGAAATCTTGAATAAAAGGGATGCTGCTTGCCGTCACTAACCTGATCTAAGAGTGCTCTTTAAACAGGGGAGAAGTTGGATAACAAAATTAAATCACGGCAATCCAGCCGGTAAGAAGCACCACCCAAATGAAAATGACGAAAGGGGCCACAGACACAGCACTAATTCGTGTCTGTTTTGGTATGAACAGGTGGCATAATTATCAGCAATTTCGCTATTCAGGAGCCCACTGAGGGTAAGAACAATGTGATGAATAATTGATGAGTGATGCAGAACCTACGAAGGAAAAATATTGTTGGAAAGGGGCATTTATAAATGGAAAGTACTACACATCCCAGCATGCAGCAAGAGAACTTACCTGAAATAAAAGCATGCTGGGACAATGCCTTTTTCACTCTGCATGCTCATGGAAGATGCCCGTGATCAAGGGGCGGTGACCCCGAAATGCGTTGGGCTTTTGCACGAAATCTTGAATAAAAGGGATGCTGCTTGCCGTCACTAACCTGATCTAAGAGTGCTCTTTAAACAGGGGAGAAGTTGGATAACAAAATTAAATCACGGCAATCCAGCCGGTAAGAAGCACCACCCAAATGAAAATGACGAAAGGGGCCACAGACACAGCACTAATTCGTGTCTGTTTTGGTATGAACAGGTGGCATAATTATCAGCAATTTCGCTATTCAGGAGCCCACTGAGGGTAAGAACAATGTGATGAATAATTGATGAGTGATGCAGAACCTACGAAGGAAAAATATTGTTGGAAAGGGGCATTTATAAATGGAAAGTACTACACATCCCAGCATGCAGCAAGAGAACTTACCTGAAATAAAAGCATGCTGGGACAATGCCTTTTTCACTCTGCATGCTCATGGAAGATGCCCGTGATCAAGGGGCGGTGACCCCGAAACGCGTTGGGCTTTTGCACGAAATCTTGAATAAAAGGGATGCTGCTTGCCGTCACTAACCTGATCTAAGAGTGCTCTTTAAACAGGGGAGAAGTTGGATAACAAAATTAAATCACGGCGATCCAGCCGGTAAGAAGCACCACCCAAATGAAAATGACGAAAGGGGCCACAGACACAGCACTAATTCGTGTCTGTTTTGGTATGAACAGGTGGCATAATTATCAGCAATTTCGCTATTCAGGAGCCCACTGAGGGTAAGAACAATGTGATGAATAATTGATGAGTGATGCAGAACCTACGAAGGAAAAATATTGTTGGAAAGGGGCATTTATAAATGGAAAGTACTACACATCCCAGCATGCAGCAAGAGAACTTACCTGAAATAAAAGCATGCTGGGACAATGCCTTTTTCACTCTGCATGCTCATGGAAGATGCCCGTGATCAAGGGGCGGTGACCCCGAAACGCGTTGGGCTTTTGCACGAAATCTTGAATAAAAGGGATGCTGCTTGCCGTCACTAACCTGATCTAAGAGTGCTCTTTAAACAGGGGAGAAGTTGGATAACAAAATTAAATCACGGCAATCCAGCCGGTAAGAAGCACCACCCAAATGAAAATGACGAAAGGGGCCACAGACACAGCACTAATTTGTGTCTGTTTTGGTATGAACAGGTGGCATAATTATCAGCAATTTCGCTATTCAGGAGCCCACTGAGGGTAAGAACAATGTGATGAATAATTGATGAGTGATGCAGAACCTACGAAGGAAAAATATTGTTGGAAAGGGGCATTTATAAATGGAAAGTACTACACATCCCAGCATGCAGCAAGAGAACTTACCTGAAATAAAAGCATGCTGGGACAATGCCTTTTTCACTCTGCATGCTCATGGAAGATGCCCGTGATCAAGGGGCGGTGACCCCGAAACGCGTTGGGCTTTTGCACGAAATCTTGAATAAAAGGGATGCTGCTTGCCGTCACTAACCTGATCTAAGAGTGCTCTTTAAACAGGGGAGAAGTTGGATAACAAAATTAAATCACGGCAATCCAGCCGGTAAGAAGCACCACCCAAATGAAAATGACGAAAGGGGCCACAGACACAGCACTAATTCGTGTCTGTTTTGGTATGAACAGGTGGCATAATTATCAGCAATTTCGCTATTCAGGAGCCCACTGAGGGTAAGAACAATGTGATGAATAATTGATGAGTGATGCAGAACCTACGAAGGAAAAATATTGTTGGAAAGGGGCATTTATAAATGGAAAGTACTACACATCCCAGCATGCAGCAAGAGAACTTACCTGAAATAAAAGCATGCTGGGACAATGCCTTTTTCACTCTGCATGCTCATGGAAGATGCCCGTGATCAAGGGGCGGTGACCCCGAAACGCGTTGGGCTTTTGCACGAAATCTTGAATAAAAGGGATGCTGCTTGCCGTCACTAACCTGATCTAAGAGTGCTCTTTAAACAGGGGAGAAGTTGGATAACAAAATTAAATCACGGCAATCCAGCCGGTAAGAAGCACCACCCAAATGAAAATGACGAAAGGGGCCACAGACACAGCACTAATTCGTGTCTGTTTTGGTATGAACAGGTGGCATAATTATCAGCAATTTCGCTATTCAGGAGCCCACTGAGGGTAAGAACAATGTGATGAATAATTGATGAGTGATGCAGAACCTACGAAGGAAAAATATTGTTGGAAAGGGGCATTTATAAATGGAAAGTACTACACATCCCAGCATGCAGCAAGAGAACTTACCTGAAATAAAAGCATGCTGGGACAATGCCTTTTTCACTCTGCATGCTCATGGAAGATGCCCGTGATCAAGGGGCGGTGACCCCGAAACGCGTTGGGCTTTTGCACGAAATCTTGAATAAAAGGGATGCTGCTTGCCGTCACTAACCTGATCTAAGAGTGCTCTTTAAACAGGGGAGAAGTTGGATAACAAAATTAAATCACGGCAATCCAGCCGGTAAGAAGCACCACCCAAATGAAAATAACGAAAGGGGCCACAGACACAGCACTAATTCGTGTCTGTTTTGGTATGAACAGGTGGCATAATTATCAGCAATTTCGCTATTCAGGAGCCCACTGAGGGTAAGAACAATGTGATGAATAATTGATGAGTGATGCAGAACCTACGAAGGAAAAATATTGTTGGAAAGGGGCATTTATAAATGGAAAGTACTACACATCCCAGCATGCAGCAAGAGAACTTACCTGAAATAAAAGCATGCTGGGACAATGCCTTTTTCACTCTGCATGCTCATGGAAGATGCCCGTGATCAAGGGGCGGTGACCCCGAAACTCGTTGGGCTTTTGCACGAAATCTTGAATAAAAGGGATGCTGCTTGCCGTCACTAACCTGATCTAAGAGTGCTCTTTAAACAGGGGAGAAGTTGGATAACAAAAATATATATATATATATATATATTGGCTGAAAGCAAACATTTGTTTTCGGTGTCAAGATGCATGCATTGCCACAGTAGTCCCGCGCCCTGAAAGAAACTTCTTTGTGTGAGAAAGGAACTTCTTTGTGTGTTAAAGAGCAGAATGCCACAACCCACAGTGAAGCTATCCAGTATCTGAAACTCTTGCTGTACTGAGTGGAAGAAAATTTGAATGACAATACAGACCTATGGGTGAACAGAGTTGAAAGCCACTAAAAGTAAAAATTATATATATAATTAAAATCAAAATGTCTTGGCGAACATACCAAAAGTATTTAATGTTCTCTTTTTCCTCCCGAGGCTTCAGAAAGAAAAAGGGAGTGGGAAAAGCAAGGGACAATTACAGGGGAAGGGCCAGAGAGAAAAACGAAGGAGAAGGTAAGGTAGCGAGAGAGAGAAGTCTCACTAAAAGGCAAAAATAAAACCAACTGATCCGAACCCCTTTAACTCAAAAACGACCTTGAACTGAAAACAAAATCAGTTTTCATATGCAAAACACAAGAGGCTCGATTAAAATAGGGTCAACATTTAAAGTCGAACATTTGTTCCCAGTGGATCAATAAATCATTTGGAGCACATTTCTGACTTTCACAGGGTGCACTTGTAAAGCCAGAGCGCATGACTAAGTGTGACACAAATGTGTACTTGCACATTTAAGTTTATTTTTACTTATTTTTTCCCCACTGAACCACCTTCACCCAAAAACATCATTAAATATGGAGACATGCTCCATCCCTGCTACAGAGGTGTGTTGTATCATCGCCTGAGTTAGTTTGATTTGTATGAAATACTTCATAAATGATACTAAGAAATGTTATTGAACCAGTATAGATAATGACAATGCTTCATTAATCTATTTAATAGACAAATGTTTGCATAAAAGTCATTAGACACTATCAGCAACAAAAACATAATTTAAGAAGTTCTAGCTACCGCTCTTCTTTCATTTCGTAGTGTAATAAATAACAGATATTAATATTATAATTTAATAGTACTCCATTTACCGGATTTGAGGACATTTCACCACAAGACATACACTGACACACTCTGTGCCAAGTTGCTGCAATACTCTTCTCCCAAATCCCTGGTTAGACTTTTTTCTCACTTTGTGATTTGTCAGCTGAGCCAGAAGAGCAGCATCCTGCAAAACAGGTAGGGGACAGCCCGCAGCAAGGTCTGTGGTCACCTCAGCTTGGGGTGTACTTTTTAGGGTTGAGCCTACGAGACCATGTGCTATGGCATGCATCTCGCTTGCGAGACGCTATTGTTAACAAAAAGGGCTTGGAACCCACCCACTGCTTACCACTTTTTAGCTTCACGTCACTGTTCTTTGCAGCTTCGTTAATTGGCCAGTGCAGGCCAAACGTCACTTCCGATCCTTTATGTGGAGCAGGGGTGAAGCACAGATTAATTCACCATAATTGATGCCCATCTGCTGCTCCCAAAGTGATTGAGGTACTATTTCTTCCCCCCTCTCCTACTGTCTACTGCTCCCTCTTTTACACTTTTTCCCTTGTTTTAATTTCAGGTCATCTCCTAACATTGTGAAAGTTTCCAAGTGCGCGACATACTTAGAGGTAAAGCAGACACCTGCAGGCCGGCCTATTGTATTGGGAACTCCCTTCCTCCTACTGCCATCAGTGGTCTTGGAGTTTATTGACAGCCAACATGTGTTCCAGAACTGGCATTAATCTAGAATAAACGTAAACAGTCTTCACAGGGCAGGGCAAAGCAAGTGGCTTGACTACCCCTCAGCGTAACACTTGGGTCCTGCTAGTCCCATTCCACGGAACTCCTCAGCTTTAAGCATGGGGCTGCTGGGGAGTGAGGGCTTCCTATGAACTGGAGCAGAGAAGTGTGCACCCCTCCCCCTGGTGGACATTCCACCAAGGCGGCAGCAGGCTTCTCATTGGACGATCTCCTGCCTCCAGTCATCCTGCAGGGGTTGTAGGGTGTGCTCTATTCATTCAGTCTCTGCAGTGCTTCAGCGGTAGGGCACTCTGCCAGATGTAGCGCTTACTTCGGGTTACTTCTGCTGAAAGCCGCAGAACCAGGGCTCCAGATTGTCCTTTTGCTTTGTTCTCCTGGCACACTGTGTGTAAGGTGTAGGCACTGACCCATTATCAGCCTTGGAAGGATGGAAAAGGGCATGTTAGAGGATCTGCCAACTAAAATCTAGTAATGACCAAGAGACCAGACAATCTGTGCACTAAAACGCATAGCACGACTGCGGACTATACAAAAAAAAAAAAAGAAATAAAAAATTAAGAACTTACCTTACCTTCAGCCAGCCGCATCACGCTCTCTCCTGCTCCTCTGCAGACAGGCTCCCAGAATCCCCAGCGGCCAAACCTGACACTGCTCTCACAGCATGAGCAGCATCAGCATTGGCCTGAGCACCCTCGATTTGTGCTCCCAGGAGACCAAGAGCCTGTGCCTGCTGTCTCCAACCCGGCAACGCAGCTCGGGTTGAAGACACCTTCACTGCGCATGATGGTTTGGCCGGCCTGCGATGGCCGACCAAACTGTCATGCGCAGTGAAGGCAGTGCACCTACACTCCCCCTCAGTGCCTGTCACCCCACTCGGCCCGCCGCCAAGACTCGGCACACTGAAGAAAAATAAAACAATAATAAAACGGGTTTAAAACCAGTTTTATTATAGTTTTATTTTTCAAGTTTTTGAGTGGTTGCTGGCTGGTGGAGGGACGGGGGGGAGGGGGGCGACGCTCCTCCGCCATAGCAGAGGAGCGCTGCATGCTGCATAAAGACAGCTTGACAATCCATGATCATTCAGTGCTGTACATTAAGCCACAGTTAGAACAAAAATGCATAAAATATACATAATCCAACAGTATGAACTAGCAGCATTGGACATTATCCGGAGTGTGTTGCTGCCAACTGAACACCTTGCTGTGTCACAGATGTTGTCAAATCACAATATGGTGCTTGCGGCTAGGCTAGGACACCATCAACTAGATCAACTTTGGAAGTATGAAGAGCTGTGTTGGCTCTGCTATATTTGTGATCGCACTATTCAACCCCAGCATAATACCTGCTTATGTCACTTCCCAATTAGAGGCAAATTTGCTAGAAACAAGGGCTTCTGGCTGCATTGGCATGGACAAGAGAATTATATTTCCAGTACAGGGATGGCACCCTTCCTGTGAAAACATTGACGAATAAATGGGCTCCAAACGGTGATCTTTGGGGCCGACTTGCAAGATATCTACAGAATCGATTGGCCATGTTCTTTTTGCCTGCCTGGGTTATGTCATTCCCTGCCAGAAATGGATTAATCTATTATGCAGGTTCATGGGGACCCATAGCAGCTGTTTTGCACTCAGAATTTGGAGATCAGACCCAAATCTCACATATGCATGTGCTGTTGCAAAGTTTCTGGGTGAGTGTGGATCATCAGAGCTACGACTGCTAGTGTGTCCTAAAGCTCACTGTTTTTAGTTATTTACATGCTTTTCTATTCCTCGGAAACCAATCACACTTATTGTCACACAATCACACTGCTCTATTCCCCAAGTGTATCCTCCCTTGCCTGACTCTCTAAAAGAAGTTCCTTGCTCAATATACATTGTAAGTCAGTGCATCCTTGGAAAGTGATGAACAGTTTTGCTATCTTATTGTTTTCACTAGGATGAGTCCCATATAAAGTACTGTGTCACATGCTTATCACCTTGTATGTGGGCTTTCAGCCCCTGTATGTATTCAATTACTTTCCATTTATTTGAGGGGCTAAATCAGATGTTTTTATGTTTTAAAGCGAGGCTTCGGCTCTCATACCGGATTGTAATTGTTTTTAACCACCGATTATTTACTTGTGTATGTGTTTATATTTTATGTGCTTTTATGAATAAATGTCGAATAAAGATTATCAAATAAAAAATGAAATGGTATGTTCCAAACATCCCAACAGCTACTGCTGCTCCCAGCTAAGTATAGCAAATTAAAGTGTAGCAGAATGTGGCTTACTGGTGCAATTTCAGTGAGACATAACAATGCCAGCCCTTGTGTATAACACTGATCTGCTGGCTTCTTTTTGTCTGGTACACTTTATATCACCCTAGTTAGACATCACTGTGCTTGTATACCAGTGATCTGCTGCCCTCCTTATACCTGATACTGCTTATACTACCGAAGGCAGACTGAACCACTCTGGTCGTATAACAGTGATCTCAGTCTCTTCATGCCTGGCAACTTTTATATCATCCTAGGCAGATCTCATTGACCAGCTCTTAATGTCCAACAGTCATCTATTAGCAGGACCGGCCCGTGCAGGTAAGCGGGGGAGGGAGTGATTAATTATTTATTTAATTTTCCCTCATCGTCGTCTGTCGAATCCTCCCCCCCCCCCAACCTGGCCCCACCGCGCTTACCTGCACAGGCCGCTCCTGTCTACTAGCCTCTTCATACCTAGTGCCTCTTATATATCACCCTAGTCGACATCACCACACCAGCCCTGGCTGTGTAACAGTGATCTGCTTGCCTCTTCGTGCCTAGCACTGTTTAAACCACCCATGGCCGATATGACCTCACTGGCCCTGATGTAAAACAGTGATCTGCTGACCACTTAGTGCCTTTTTTGCCACCATAGTCAGACATCAACGCCATGACTGTCCAACAGTGATCTACTGGCTTCTTCATGTCTTGTGCCTTTTATATCACCATAGGAGTATTTCTTGTCCTGCTAAGCAAAAAAAAAAAACATTGCAAAACCCAAATAGCTCTCACATATGCACGAGGACTGTTTGGCTTTGTCAATGTTTTTTTAAGCAATGTTGTGCAAAATGGCTGAAAGTAAAGACAAAAAAGCATTATGGCAGCCAGCAGTAACTGCGTCATATCACTTTTTGTTAGGTCTGGCGTTAGCAGAATTATATGGATAATATACTTACATAAAGGGGCTTTCAGCCACCTCTTTTCATTAGTTAGTCTGTTCTTGTGTCATTCACATATTGCTTTCGCCCACTACAACAAACAGAATGGGGCAATGACACCCACAAACTGGGTGGTGTCTCTGTCCCTGGCTTGTTGTTTGCCGACGACATGCTCCTTATCTCTATAACTCCTGTTCGTATTCAGAATTTGTTAAATAAATTCCATGAGTTTTGCAGTCACAGAGTGCTTGAAATCAATGTAAGGAAAACTAAATTCATGACCCTCAGGCCACACAGAGCCTTCTGTGGTAAGCTAACACTGGGGAGGGAAGTTGTTGAAGAAGTTAACACTTTAATTACGTTGGTATAAGGTTCAGCAGCTTCATGTCATGGATACCCTATATTGAAAAGGCTAGGGCTATCCTGTTACACAATTCAGCTACCTTTGGCAGGATGTCTAGGGATTCTACTCAGAGAGCAGTTTCACCAGTAGTTGAGGTTTATAAGGACGCGGTCCAGACGGCTGCGCTCTATGGGGAAGAGGTTTGGGGCACATGCTCCCTGGACATTCTCACAGTTAGAGAAAATCATTTTATAAGGTCTCTTTTATCTCTCCCCCAATCCACACCACTTGTTCCTTTGTATTTTGACCTAGCCTTAAAGAGAATTGGTGACATTGATGTTCTGAGACCCTCGGTCTATTGAGTTAGGCTATGATCATACCCTAAGCTTGAATCTTATAGGCAAGGCTTCTGTGAACTCATGCTTTTGGACAGGGACACGATTGTTCCTTGGCTACTTCACATAAAAAAATGGTTCTTCAAGCTGGGTTTGGAAGCGCTATAGATCAAGCCTTCTGATATTAACCCTTATAAAAAGGCTCTTGTGAAGAATGCATTTGGGGGTACCTTAAAAGCGAATGCCTACGTAATGCTGACAGCAACAACCTTACGGGAAGGTTCTTGTCCATAAAATCCTCTCCCCAGTTTGAACCTTACCTTGACGAGGCTGTTCCACAGTGGACCAAAACGCTTTTTGTCAAATTTAGGGACGGTACTCTAGCTGCAAACAGTCGCATTCACAGGTGGTACAAGACGAACATCGAGGCGAGCGATAGGCGTACTTGCCGCTTTTGTTTGGATATGGTGGAGTCTATAGACCATATTATGTTTTGTTGTCCACTGAATCTATTGGCACGTGCCAAAATGGCTGAAACCTTATTGCCAGAGTTTGGGGTTTCAACATTATGCACTCGCTTTTCGAATCCTGAGTTCTGACACCAGCAGACTAATTGTCTTCTGCATTAGCAGATTTATTTTGGCGGTGGGTGTAACCAGAAAGATATTTGGTCTCCCATTATAATATTAGAGTTTTACATCTAGCTAACTTGCAAGTGGGATTGTTTAGAATCCCTATTGGTTTTACCCTGCGCATATTAGAATTTTCATTTTATTTAATCTAGATGCTTTGTGGGACCCTGTAGGCATGTATTTGTACCTGTGCTGTAAGACGAGAGCCACTGTAAGACGAGTTATCTTTTAGACAAATGATGTATGCGTTTTATCTTAAAGCTTCTGAGCTTTTAATTGTACTAATTGACGTACTTCCTTCACTTAATTGTTTTTTGGTCTGTGATTGCACTCAATTAAAATTTTTATTCGTACCATGTTATGTATTAATTTTATACTTACCCCTTGCAGACCATTTCTGGTTTGTCACAATCAATCAATCGATCAGGGTTTTCCATAGCGCGGCTTCTCACCCGTATGGGTCTCAAGGCGCCGACGGGGGCTGCTGATCCGTCTGGGTGCAGGGGTTCAGTCAATGAGCCAGGTCTTGAGATCCTTCCTGAATTGGGTTAGCGATGGGGATTGCCTGAGGTGGAGAGGCACGGCGTTTCAGGTCTTCCTCCAGCTCTCGTCTTGTGGATCCGCGGGACAGTGGCCAGGGCCAGTTGGGCAGAGCGCAGGTGTCTGGTGAGTACGTGAAATGAGAGGTGATGGTTCAGATATGCTGGTCCTGCATCATCAAGGTCTTTGTAGGCCGTATAGTTCTCGAAGGTGTTCGGTGATGTGGCTGCAGCGGGGATGTTGAGGACCAGTCTAGCTGCGGCGTTTTGAATCTTCTGTCGTTTCCTGAGGAGTTTCTGGATAACACCGGCATAGAGTGCGTTGCCGTAGTTGAGTCTGCTGGTGATGAGTGCGTGGGTGACCGTCTTTCTGTTTGCGCATTTTAACTTTTCTTGTGTAATCCAACCTAGTGGAGTATCTTCTGTAACTTTTAATGGAAGTTTCTTGCACTGTTTCACAAACCAATGTATTGTATATTAATTTGTTGTTATGTCACATTAATGGCCTATGGACGAAATAAAGTATTTTACTACTACTTAACCCACTGGTTAACTTCACTTTGAGTGACTGCATTGCGCTTTCTCACAAAGAGCACGTCCATAGACAAGGTAGTCCCTTCAGTGTCAGTGTTTTTGTTTTTACTTTATAATGACTTTAGTGCTGTCTTTGTTTTTAGAGCCTGATTTGGTAGCAGGATGCATTCTATCACAGGGCACATTCCAGCTTTATCAGTTCCTGTCTCCTGCCAATTCTGTTGTAAATTCCTTTTGGAGCCTCCTTTGTTTATCTGACTAATTGCATCCATTTGAAACTTTTTACTATGCATGTAGTACCCAAACAGAAAGCTTCAATATTATACAGTAAGAATTCATAAAATTAATCACAACACGTTGATTCTGGGCTCAAGTTTCACTAATGGTTCTTCAATAAACTTTGGCCAGGGCGAAAACCGGCCTTTATTGTGTTTGATTTGCAGTTTTCTCCTTTCTTCCTTCCTTTGCTTTTTCCCCTTTGTTTCTTTCCTGCCTTTTTTCGTTTATTTTTTGCTTCTTTCTTTACTTCAGTCTTTTTTCTTTTCTTTTTCTCTTTGTCTTTTTTCCTTTTCCTTTTCATTTTCCTTCTTTATTTTCTTCTTGCTTTGTTTCATTGTTTCCTTCTCTTTTTTCTTCCCTTCTTTCTTTCATTTTTTCCTTTTTTCCAGCATTTGTTCTTTTCTTTCTGCTTTCTTTCTTGCTTTTTTTAAAATTCTTTCCCACCTTCTTTCTTTCTTCTTTCATTCTTTCACTTTTTTCTTGCTTTTTTCTTTTTTGCTTTCTTTCTTCACAACAATTGTAAGCAGCAGATAGATCAAGTAGAACTATTATTGATTTTTTTCCTGTCCCAAAACGGGTTTTGATGACGTCTGTCACCTCTAATAGGACTGATTCTATGCTGAAGCCGGCACGAAAGCCAGACTGCAAGGGGTCCAAAAAATAGTCTCCTCTATGAATTTGGTGATTTAGCAATTGACCAAAGATTCTAGCATGTTCCCTAGCGCAGGGAGTAAAGAAATAGGTCTATAGTTACTCAGATTTAGTGGATCTAAATTCGTTTTTTTAGCAGTGGAAGCACCAGTGCCTTTTTCTAGCTTGTGGGCACAGCTCCAGATTCTAAGGAAAAGTTAAAGAGAGCATTGATCTGTGGATTTAGAGAGTTGATTGCGCACTTCAAAACGTGCAGAGGACATACATCTAGAGGAGAACAATATCAGTTTTTTTGGATGATCATTTCACCCTCTGCACAGGGGAAGAAATGTTATGCCCATGTTCGTTTTAGGTAGAGAGGGGCACAATGGGACAGTGTACAGTAAACCACACAGGAAGTACTGCAAACGTGGGAAGGGTCACCTCTGGTAAGTTTTACTCCATTGGTCAGGGAGTGGACAGGAGTTTCCCCAACCCACAGGTTGGCACTGGGCATAATTGTGGCACCCTCAGGACCCTTCTCAGAACACTACTGGACCTGAAAAAGACAGAAGAAGGACTGTACCTGCTGCTGTGACCTATGAGAAGAACCCTAAAGGATGGATTTCCTCCCACTTGTACCCAGGACTAAGAAGTCGACACCAAGGGTCAGGTGGCTGACCTCCTGTTAAGCTATAGGGACACAGAAGCTGCAAAAAGCCCACTTTCCTGAAGGAGCCCAGCTGACCACTTTCAAGGGGACCTGCCCTGGACCCTGCGGGGGGCTTCTGTGGAGTGAGTCCTGACCTCTAAGTCCTGTTCCTGTGGTTCTGGAACCGTTGGCTGGTGTCAGAGAGTACTCCTTCTGCCAAAACCTCAAACCTGGGCCTTACAATTGTTTTCAAGACTTTTTGTTAGGAGAACTAACAGAACTGACCAGGACAAGCTGGGCAAACCAATCCAATGAAGAAGTGTTGCTGCTAGTCTAAAGATTCAGGCTGCTCCTGCTCAGCGTTTTTCTGCAGCAACAAATCTGTTTCAGTAGAATATTGCAGAGAACGTATGCGGCCTCATGGAGCACTCTGTTCGGCTACAGTTCGTAGCCCTGGCCCGCTGCAGCAATTCGAGCTGCAAAAAACATGATTAAGTTCGAGGGTAAAAATCTTCATCGGACGAAGACACCATAAGCATCCGGCCGGTGAGGGACCTTCCTTGAGCACTGGCACCCCAGCTGAGTATCGTTGAGTTCATTTCAGAGACTAAGTCAAAAGGTAAAACTTCCGACCGGAACAAACCTGGTCTCTGTATCCAACCTGCGCTCCATTGCAGCCAGCCTTAAACTTTACCCTTGTCCCAGTCTAGCGTGACCAGTTGCCGGCAGTTGGCGATTTGTGCTTTCTGGAGCTATTTTTATCTAAAACTTTAGAAATTTATTTCTTCGGTTCCCCTTATTGGGTTTTTGCAATTTTGTTTTCTTTTTGTTCATTAAAATAGGACCTATATTTCTAAACTGAAGTGGGATTTTTATTGTGTTGTATTTTTGGCTTTTTTTTTTAAATTTCAGGTCGTTTTTATTAAAGTTTTTCAATAGAACCAATACAACAGAAATAAAATAAATACAATTGCGGTATATTTGTGTGCCAATAACTGTGGGTATCGCTAACAGTAGTAATAATGATGGCAGACAGTGAGAATCTATGAGAGAAACCGCACAGGTAGGGTAAAGGTAAATAGGTAAACAAACGAGCAGCAACAAACAAGCAAACAAAGTAACTAATAATAAATGATAATAGTAGAATGATAATAGGATGTAAGGTGCATGTTAAACAGGTGTCTATCTGTGAGGCCGTGAGCTCCAGGAGGTGTGTGTCTGGAAGAACATGAAGATGCTAATCAAAGCATCACAGTATAATACACATGGATAACCATGTTCAGCACAGATCAATTAGGTTCACAGAAGCAAGTATTTGCATCATGGAGGGTCATATGAGAAGGATGAGGCGTCCAGGGATTTCCACAATTTTCTGTGCGGGGGTCTCCAGGGAGAAGACTGTAGAGCAACGTTGTCTGCCCCTCTTAGGAAAGTTAACCATTCCCGCCAGGTGTTAAATGAGACCTCTTTGGAGTTCTTCCATTTACAAAGAATAACTTTGCATGCTAGTGTAAGCATGAGATCAAGTAAAAGGCGGTCATTGAGATCTTCAATTCTGGGGTCTAGCGCTCCAAGAATAATGTAAGAGAACTCCCTTGGGGGGTTACATGAAATGTCTTGCTTATATAATCATAAATCCTATCCCAATATCTTTCCAGAGTGGGGCAATTGAAGAGCATGTGCGCCAGGTCTCCAGTCTGGGCCTTGCAGTGCCAACAGGTCGGATTTTCACTGAGTTTGAGTTTGTAAAGTCTTTCAGGTGTCCAGTATGTCCTATTGATTAACATAAGTTTGGTTTGTGACAGGATTGGCGAAATTTTATTAGTGAATGGGGAGGCATATATCTTTCCCCAATCGAATGGGATTTTATAGGAATTAAGTTCCTTTTCCCATTTCATTTCGCACTTTAGGTGAGATTTACCCGGTTTAGGAGAGAGAAGTTTATAAATCCTAGAGACGGTGTGTCCTGACCTCAGAAGTTGTAATAGTCTAGGGATTAGTGATGGGTTGGTCGGTTTAATAGAGCGACGCGTGAGAAGGGCTTTTAGTTTGAGAAAACTGTAAAAGTCTATTGGTTCCAATCCATAGTTACTCTGGAGGGTGGAGAAAGGTAATGGAGTGTCATTATTAAAGACGATTTTCCACTAAGTTTATGCCCTTTTCTGACCAGTGTTTCCAGTAAAGCATTTCTGCATTAATCCTTAAGCTCGGATTGTGCCAGAGAGAGGAAATTTTGGATTTATTAACTTTAACTGCAGAGAGTGTATCCAGACGCAGCAAGGCTCTCTTGGTGTTGAGCAGGATGTATTTTGAGTGGGGGAGGTGGGATATATCCATGGTGAGGAGAGAGGTTAAAGGCAAGCCTTTGACAATTGCCCTTTCTATGTCCACCCATATCGGAGAGTAGTCAGTTTGTGGGACTAACCAGTTTGAGCCCTGCTTACAGAGGTATGCCGTTTGATAGTTCCTGAAGTTCGGTAAACCCAGACCTCCTTTTTCTTTTGGTAGCTGTAGCTTTTTCATTGATATTCTAGGTTTTTTGCCTTGCCAAAGGAACGTGTTGAAAAGTTTGTAGACTTTATTCAAAAACTCATTGGAGAGGGTCATTGGTAGCATGCTGGCTAGGTAATTGACAAGAGGAGCAATCATCCTTTTTAAAGTCTCGGCTCGGCCCCACCAGGATAGGAATTTGGGCGACCAGCCCTCAAGTAATGTGGAGATTTTCTTATGTAGTGTTTGTTCATTGATCTGAAGGGAAGTAATCAGATCATCCGTGAACTCTAGGCCTAGGTATTTGAAGCATTTAGGTTGCCACATAAGGCCAGAATCGCCTATAATCTCCTTCCCACCTAGGTTGTTTAAAAGTTTTACCTCAGTTTTATCTTTGTTCAGCTTGTATCCAGATATTGCAGGTACTTCTAAATGCTTTAGACATTTTCTTAAGTTAAGCCTGTCTGCTCAGTGCCATAACTACTAGGGGTTAAGTTCAGGTTTAAATTAATGAAATCTTGACTGAACCCAACAAGAATAGCGTGATTATTACTTACGATGGACTACCATGCACCAACTAATAATCCACTTTTTCACAGTCCTGTATTGGGCATATAATTATATGGTAACACGCCCAAGAGGAAGAGATTGTAGGGGGCTTGGACTTGCTTTATCTGTATACTAACATACCTGAGATCCACTAGTGGACTGAATCCAGGATTACTATAAGATAACATAATACACACAACCAACTCAGCTCAGACATGCTTTAAATGACTGTAATCGGCCTCAATAGCACTCGACGCTAACTCTATTTAAGACAAAACACATTAGACAACTCCTGGCACCTTCATGAGTACAAAACAGCTTCATAGATTCTGGTTGGCTAAGCGTTTCATTTATTTTTAGAAGATATGAATTTTCTTGCCAAGTATGGTGTAATTATATTCAGCAGTATTTAGATTTGTCTGCAAACAGCTTTAGCTGTCTGTTGTTGAAAGACCACTTGTGGCCCATACAAAAACGTACAGTGGGTTAGAGCCATCTCTGTGCTTAACATGGTTTTCTTGTCATTCTTATTTGCTGGATTCTTATTCAATGGCTTTCCTTCCTTTTCAGGTTTGCCCCTCCTAAGGGGCATAGCTCCCTCGCCATCTTTTTAAGTAGATGACTTATTTCTTTCCATTACACACATTCAGCGAACTACTTTTGCCTTTTTCTTTCAGAAACTGCGTGTGTTTTCTAGCGCTCTCCCTTATGTGCTACTTTCCCTCTCAAAAACCACCCCGTGCACTCCATCATGCAAACTCCTCCTGCAAACCCCAGCTCAGTCACTGCTTCCCCCATCCGTTGTATTTTTTGCTTTATTTTTTTTTTAAATTCCTTACCTACCGCAAGCTCCTTTGTTGCTCCCGCCTACTACCTGTTCCCCCTTGACTCTGTTGACTGCTACCTACCAGCCCCTCGATTATTCCTTTCCCCACCTGTCCTAGTCTTTAAAAGCCTATTTTTAGTTTTTTTGGAGGGACTAGCAGTTGCCATTGGCAGGCCGGTCACACAATTTTTGAAACGCACATTCGTGCACATTAAATAAAATGTTTATTTACCACTTAAAAGTGGCATCTGCCATCTTGAAGCAGTAATTAAAAAATAAACAAAATGGTGGTCAAATCATGCCATATGTGCATGCTTGGGTGATGCATGTGCGGCATAAGTCATCAGACTAAGCTGCCATAGTGTTCTGACGCTTATTTTTTTTTTTTTAACATATGTTTATTCATTTTATAGACAAAAGCAACATACTTATACAAAGTGCATATTCCAGTCAATAATCGATAGAAACAGTACAGTCGGACAGCCCTGCAATGAAATGGATTAGGCACCACTGATGGGATAGGAACATAGCCAGGAGGCAAGCACAACCGCAAAGTAGCTCCAATGTGCCACCTCCGATGATCGGCCAAAGCCGTACAATCACAACAACATCTTCAGCACTAGTGGCGAAGAAACCAGTACAGTTGATAAGCAGTCCAGAGTAATCAACCAGACAAACGGTATTAAGTATTGTCGTTAAGGAAGTTTGTGCACTCAAGAACAAGAACCACCCCTCCACCCTCAATTCCCACCCCTCAACAGACCCTCCCCCCACCCCCTGGCGTGGCATGAGGAACAACTAAGATCATCCAATACAGTACGTGGGACTCATGGTGTACTGCAGTGTTCTAGGCCCATCTGTGGTATCAAGCGGCAACTCTTTGTCGGGTAGTTCCAGCAATCTATCACTCAGGGCCCCCATCACGTCCTGGCAAGGCTCCAATGGGCCATTCTAGGTCACCATGGCCGATCGCTAGCCACAGACTCCGCATCGGAGTCGACGCCAAGCGTCTTCAACAATAATGTTAATGCCTCCCAGGCCCTTGCTGTGTCCAAAGCTTTATCATTATTTGCGCGAGTGGCTGCCTGCACTCGCACAACACCCTCACAGTCCGCCCATTGAACAAACGCCGCCCTCCACCTATTGAAACTCGGGCCTCTCTTAGCCTTCCAGTGTGCGGTTATCTCTCATTTTCTAGTGTTCTGACGCTTATGCGCACATACATGGTATTATGCTCTTTTTTCATTCTTTTTAAAAAATATTTTTGTTGATGCTGCACAACACTGACAGAAAGCATTTCTTTTTGCCGATGAAGCACAGAATCAGCAAAAAAACAGTGGTAAAGCCAATAGGGCAAGGCGAGAGCTATTGACTTTGCAAATGCTTTCGGTTGTGAATACCAAAATCTAATATTTGACTTTATATGGGAAATATTAGTTCTGGACCGCCCCTTGTAACTTTGCTTCTCCCATGATCAAGCTGCTTAAAATTTGAAATGGAAAATCTGAGTTTCAAAGACAAAGCCACTGCGCATATAACAAACAGGGCCACAGTTTTTCACAAAACAAGAATGTGTATATTGTATGGAAACATTAACGTGAACATAATTAGACTCATTATCTTAGACAGGAATATACATCAGTGTACATCAAAGTACTGTAAAGGTTAGATGATTTTAACATAAATAGGTAAATGAAAAATTTATTAAAAAAAGGTTACAGTGGATGTACAAAAAACTAAAAAAATGTTTACAGCCGGCTGAAAAATGCAAAATAACAATATAAGTGCGGTTTGGGGATTCCCAGTAGAAAAACAACATCTTGCTAAATGCCAGGCTGAGGATCAAGCAAAAAGTACTATACCTGGGAGGATGCCTTATTAGAGATAACAGATGCTCAGCCTACGCACAATTTATGGCATGCTCACTTGTTTGGACAGCTGAAACGGAAACATGAGGCTGCGGAACCCCCAGGTGATGGCAGCCATTTTAAGAACATTTGGGGAGATGCATTAGCTAGATTACCCACCTAACACAATAGCAGCCAAATGAATACTCAATCAGGTGGGGGAAAAAGAAGAAGAAACTGTATTATACATTATAGGCTGACCATCATTTTATACTTTTTTTTGTTGTCATTCACTGAAATAAGACACATTAGCAATTTTACAAATGATAGATACAGACCAGGTTTGTATGGACTTCATTTAGTATGGGACCTTGTATAAATCATTTTCTTATTTTAAACATAATCGCACCTATTAAACATTTAGAATGTAAAATATTAAAGAAAGAATCCCCTGTTCGTGATACTCTCAGGTTTATAAAACCTTACAGGCTATCTAGTCCAAGGAAGGTACGAATGTTCGAATAAAGAATTGCATGTAGGATTTCGGTGTAAGGGTAAAGTGAAAACAAATAGCTGAGGGATCTGTACACACACAATAGACAAATAAACCAAATTAAGCGGATGCACACCCAAAGGCGCCGTGACAAAAAAACCTGTTCAAATCTCTCTGAAAAAAGAAGTCGAGAAACCCCTTTATTCCCGTCCTCACTTATGCATCTATATTCTAAACTTAGGGGCCGATTTCGATCTCGGCCGGAAATCTCTCCGACCGAGCCGGACCCGGAGAGATTTCCGACCGAATCGGACTCTGGCAGTCCGACCGAACGAGTACGATGCGCACGCATGCCATCGGACTCGAGTCGGTCGGACTCCCATTGAAGTCAATGGGAGCCTGTCGTACAACGCGTACGCGGGCTCCCATTGACTCAATGGGTGCGGGGCGGACAAGGGCGCCCCCTACAGCGTGTACGCGCCATGCGCATCGCGGCGTACATGCACAGGTAGGGGGGACCCATGGATCCCCCCTGTGTGCGACTCGCGCGCCTACGCGTACAGGAGGGTCCGACGCGGACCCCCAAAGTCCGGCTCCGACAGCTTTTTCGAGCCGGACGGCGCGAGTCGGTCGGACTGCTCGCGGCACGCATCGTACTTACCCGGCCGGGATACGTCTCCATAGCGCGGTGCGAGTCGTGTCCATGCGAGTCGGTCGGAGCGTGTTGAAGCCGCGTTCGAGTCGGTCGGAGATTTCGCGGGTGCCTGCATCGTACTCGCTCAGCCGGACCCGCGTACGATTCGGTCGGGAAACAGGGCTCCGAATCGGATCCGGTAAATCCAAATCCGATTCGGAGCACTACCGGCCGAGATCGGAATCGGCCCCATAGTCTCTCCAAATGTATTCCCTGACATTACACAGACACCTGAGGTCGACATCTTGAGTGTGGGTTCGCTGCGCTCTATGGTGCGACACATGGCTGGAGGCAGTTCTGAGCACTAATACTGCTGTCAGATGGCCATTGGACACGAATATGCCTCTGGAGTCCATACCAGCGAACCCGGCCTCAATTCCATCCACCGACACTCGCTGGACATGCACTGGAGCAGAAATGGAGCCACTGAACACACTCACAAGGACCAAGCAATATACACACGCCAGGAATAAACATCTATGTTGCCAGAAGCAGTAAAACATTCACTGATTTTCTTTTTTCTTTTACAAATCTAATATTTCTCACTTTCCTTCTAGGGTTTGGTTTTATTTCTTCTCTTCCTAATTCGCACAAGAGGACATAAAAATGTTCTCCCCGAGTATGTCTTACTCATTTATAATCAGGATTCTTTACGTGTTTAATTTGAGGCCTAACATTTTACTTGGGACCCTGCTGCTGAATGCTGTGGCTGCTTACCAACGCTGATTAGAATGATGTATGGTTTTGCCTGTTTCTTCCACCCCTAAACTTCCTGTCTCTTTATCAGGTTAGTTTTCTTCTCTCTTGTCTTCCTTTGTGACGGTTTTCCTATTTTTCTCTTTCTAATTTTTCCTTTTTCTGCCTTTCTCTCGTTTGCTTTAAAATTCTGATGATGAAGTAGTCCTGGTCTCAGAAATGAGCTCATGACACCACCTGCGCAAATTAAGTGCTGGATATTCCACTTCCCAGGTTATTCAGATTCTAACTCAGATATTGTTTTTCTGGAAAAAATAGTGCCCTTCTCATTTTCTGGTTCTGTGGATAAATAAGTATTTAAAAAAATGCTTGAGCATCTATTCTGAGCACCACAATCTTTGGTCAGGGGGATTTCTTGAATTAAAATCCTGTGGTTTTTACGCCTGGCATGCAAATGCCCTATAATGTCAAATATAAACATCTCAGCATGGAGCAGACAAGGCCATGAAGTGAATGGCTATCAGCATGAGGGGCTCGAGAGAGCACACAAATGTGATCAAAAAGCCTCCAATTGCAACATGTGGACAAACAAGAGGCATAACGCTTTTTGAAATTGGTGACATCACTAGAACCAGAAAACGCACACCTAGTATGGCAGTTCATGGATAATAAAACAATCATTGGCAAAGCCAACATGTCAGACATTCACAGGAAGCTTTTTGGCTTTGTCAATGCTTGTTTGGCCCCGTCATTGTTTTGTTTTTTAGAACTTTGTTGTTGGGGGGCTGCCAGGCCCTTGCCAATGGAAAAAATAAGATAACAGTAAAATGTTTATTTGCTTAGAAAAACACACACTGCCCTGGCACTCCAGGCACTGGAAGGAACTACTTTGTGTGCAGATGTGCTGCTTGTGAAAGAGCAGAATACCATCACTCACAGTGAATGTAGCCAATATCTGAAGTGGACTGACCCCGTGCCCCATGCTGAAGTGGGTGGAAGAAAAATGTGAATGGTACAACAGATCAATGGATGAAAAGGGCCGGGATTGTTTTAGTACCCATGTATAAATGTATATATTTTTTGTAAAATCAGAAGGTAATGGCTAATGCTGACCTAAAAAATGTGAACAGTACAACAACAGACCAATGGATGAAGAAGGGTAGTTGAACCCCCGCGCCCCCACTGGGGTAAGTATATTAAATATATTATTTTAGTAAAATCAAAAGGTCTAAAAAAGAAAAGACTATATTCCCCAAACGCAGTAGAATTTCAGGTCTGGTGGAGAAGGGTGATGTGTTCTGGAGCAGAACTTCAATTATTTGCCTTTAAAGTAAAACAGCGTGGGTTTTAAAACCTGCTGGAGTTCGTTTTCCTGCACAAACGAAGAGCTGTCGTGAATGTAAAGGCCCTTGCGTAATGCTAATTCTCTTGAGCAACATTTAGCAATAACCCAGAGGCTTCCTCTGTTGGCTTTTATGCCAACAGGAAACAATGCTCACAAAGGCTTTATTCACACAAGATTTCCAATTTTAGCCACAGAAAACAACGAGCTGGTGAAAGTAAGGTAGGCACCCCCCTCCCACCCCCGCCCCCCACCCCGATCCATGCCAAAAACAGAAAGCTGAATAATTCTAACCCCAGGAAGTAAAGCAACGATCAGAAGAAGACCCATGCTTACTGTCCTAATGGCCGTTTCATTTCTTTGCTGGAGTTACTGTGGGTGCAATTACCTCTGGCCACTAGGAAGGAGGTGGACACAGAACCCCGGTAAGACCGACCACTAGGCCAAATGGGTGACAACAGCAGTGAACAGTAGGCAGGCTAAATGTATTCAAGATGAGTCAATGCTTTTGCCAAAGACAATTGACCCAACAGGGCACGGTGGGCAGAGTCTCACCAATCTGGTCGGCGGCTGATAACAGAGGTCAAGGTCTAAACTAAGTTCAACTTAGTTGGTGGCACTTACCTGCAAACTGTGCGTGTGTGGGTGGAGCGCATGCTGACAGCCATCCTCCATCCACTTGCCTCATGCACATGTAAGAGCAGCAGAAAGGGATGAAAGCCTTTTCTGAACCCCCAGAGGCAGCGCCGTCCCCAGGTTCCTGCCTCATCTCCTGCTTGGTGGAGTCCAGCAGAGAGTTTGTAAGGTCAAACAATGAGGGAAGTTGAGGCGAGGGGGGTTATGGGACAAGGGCTAAGCTGCTATTCAGGACTCCTTGTGTAATTTTCAATAGAAAGCACAATCTCAAGTAGGCACTTTTTATTGGGCCACTCAAAGCTCACATTATTTGTTAGGTTTATGCAGATTGTGAGGATTTTTCTATCAAGAGTTAGTTTGAGCATAAATGTCTTCCAGGAATTGTGAAACTGAGTACGTGCTGTGTGCGCGGCACTAGCACTGTTCACTGTATGACTTACAGAAAGCGCAAAGAAGATCATGGCGAAGGAAATGTGCACAAAATCATATAAGCTCCCAAAGAGACTGTGAAATTTGGATCTCACAATGAAAAGCATTGCAAAAGTCCAGAGTTCCACACAAACACACGCGGTCTCATAGCTAGCATCCTCCTAGTTCTCGCTAAAATGACATATGCTATGCTAGAAAAAACTACGCAAATTTGCCCACCCCTAGTATTCATCACTGATCTGCTCCTGTTTCATATATTCCCTGCAGCTCTCAACTCTTGCTGGGGCCATGTTTTTTCCTGGGTCTGACAAGCAGGCACAGAGCAGCATGTGGCTCCAAGGACTGATGCCTCCTTCTGGGAGGACTAGAGCTGTAGACGAGCATGCGCCACCATGTAAGGGGGTGGACATTCAAGAGGTTGTCTTTGTGCGTGTACCTTAGAGTATATAGGAGCACGTGTGTAAGAGGGTGCGCGTGTAACACTAGGACGGCTGAGGCATAACTAGGTACATATTCGTAATAAATGGCAAGTGGGTCATAAGATGCATGGTGGCACTGATTGGCATGACACCACGCACTTGTATTGAGGCACTGACTGCTCTATGATAGCCATGCCTGGGGACACCGCACTGACTGGTGCACGATGATGGGGCATACCTGGGCAAAAGATAGCGCTTAGTGGCGCTTGACAGTGATTACTTAGGCTCATTGTAGCATCATTTGTTTGTGGTTTCGAGCATATGGCGGCAATAACTAGCATATAGTTACAATCTCTAAAATGAAAGAATGGAATTTCGGATCCAAATGAATGGATTTACTAAAAAAAATATGTACTTTGGAATACATGTAGTGAAAAAATGACAAAATGAATACATGAGTTTATTTACTATAAATAAAATTTGCCATTGGAGACAGCAGCTGTGTTTACATTAAAAGACAACCTGTTCTGACAAAAAATGAGCAAGCATCAACACTATTAGAAGGGTAATACATGCTGAGTTTGGGTGGCGTCTGCTAATCTTATGGCAATACTTCCCCGGTGGCAGTAGGTAATGTCACCCTGCTGTGATGGTTACTTGGTGACTGGCATGTACGCAGCCCAATCTATGCAGTTTCCGCCTGTGGTCTACCCAAGTAGGTTGGTGTAACCCAGCACTTCTGAGACTGCAGGAAAAGTCCAAGGAGCAAAAGCCAATATGTATGATCGAGAATCTACTAGGGATAGACAGGATGAAAAAAATAAAAAGAAGAGGAGGAAGAAGCCTAATCCTGTCAGGAAAATGACAGGGCACTGGACCACCACCTCACTTCCGTTCCTTGGTCTGTGCAGCTCCTTAAGGGTATTTACATCCGGTGCTTCGAAACTTCCCCCTGCCACTCATTTGTGCATGCAATTTGTTCATGCAGAATTGCTAATTGAATACAACCCCGAGTGTTACAACCCCGTGACAGTTCCAGTACTTTTCCACTCACTATGCAAATGATCCTGGACAGTATGATCTTCGAACTACAGCGCAAGGAGAAGCTCCTGCAATCTTAGCACTTGTTACAGAAATAACAGGCTCGCGCTCCCTAAAAAGGACGAGGTTCTTTGTGAAATATCTTCCCACTAATATGGAAAGAGAAGTTGCTTCGCACTTAAAATGTTCTAACCTTCCTCTTTGAATAATGGGAGTCATTGCTTCCTGATAGAACCCCACTATCCATTAAGAAGTAACAGCAATTCTGAGGCATTTTTCATTTAACCACGTAGTTTTTGTCATCGAAAAAATAGCATTAACTCTTTATAGCCTGTAATACCTGAAAACATCCGTTTTTTGTTAAACTTTGGCTCTTTCCCCACACACTTACTCTTGCATTACATGCTTGTTGTACACTAAGCCAGTGAAAATGTTTTAACACAATTTACTGTTTTTTTTTGTAATAACTACAAAACAATGTCGGGCATCATTTTAATACCTACCCAGCTGGCGGGTGTAGGGGATCAGGGGAGGTGCTTGGGGTTAGGGCTGGGTTTCCTCCATGTGGTATATAAACCATCAAGTCTGGCTGAGGATTCAATAGTCCGCAAGAGATATATTTATCAGATAGGCAGCCATATTTCTGGGTTGTTAAAATTATACGAAGGAGAAGTACAGTGTAGATTCACAATTATTGGCCCATTTGCAATTTAGGTAAAGCTATGAAACTCCCTCCAGGCTTCCCATTTCTTATCGTATTGTATAGAGTAACCAAGCTATTGTGCACCAACCAAGGTTCTTACACCAATTGACAATTGTTGGGGTTACTATACAGGCCCATAGTTGAACAATATCCCTTCTGGCCACCGCCAAGGCTGTGTTACAGAGAACCTCGTTATACTTAGCGACTGCTCCAGACTAACCCAAGAGTGATAGATATACAAATACTTTAAATGAGATCTCTAGCATACTAGAGATAAAGGCATGATGGTCTGAATCTCAGCATTCCCTGAAATCATATAAATGGATCTCCCAGTAGAACCACAGCCCCTTAGGTATTAATTGTTGGTGTCCACCCTAAACTTTACCAACTGGTCTCGTGTAATAGATTTGTCTCAGTATTATTAAGTGTAATAGATTTGTCTCAGTATTATTAAGTGTACCAGCATGAGTCCTGACCTAATGGCCATAATCCCTACATACCCGCTTTGTCCCAGTCATTATGATCAAGAATCTTGACGCCCCTTTTCCACCTATGTCACAGTACAGCTAGCAGTGTCTTGGAATTGTTCACCAAATTTCTGTACACCATGGATATTACATGCCTCTCCTCAGTGGGGCCACCAGCACCCTACATTTCATTGGGTCTCTTTGTTGACCGGTGTTAAAGGATCCAAACATATTGCATATAGTGCTATATAGTTTGATGCTGCCTGGGCCCCACATATCACAGAGCTTTGAGATCCCTGTAGCATCCCATTTGCTGAACTGCCATATTGCATAGATCATGCAGTATCTTTTGATTCCCATCATGGTGTCTCCAGAGTCAGTATACTCTGCCATCCTATTTTCCGGGTCCCTGTTTTCAAGGCCTGTATCACTATGCTAGTATTATCTGGTATCACATAGGAAACCTACTTCAGTAGGTGGCTTCGAGGTAACTCTTGATGCCCAGGGCACATCTGTCCGCCACAAGGAAGAAATGTTTCTTTTGGGCAAAGGCCCTATCACTTAGGGCCACCAGCTTAGAGACTCAATTGTAGTTTTTTGGTCTGGCTTGACAGCGCAGCTGCCACCAAACCTTACATGATCAATCTAAAAAGGAGCTTTCAGGAGTACTACAGAAAGGGGCTTTGGATCCTCCCACAGGCTAGTGGGCAGGAGTACTTGTTTAGATCAGGCAGAAGTTGTGTGCTGCCATGAAAAAAGTGCTTCCCCTCTATGCATATGTGATTATTCTGTTTGTTTATCTCGCTGCAGTAGCTAGCAACAGTATGGCTTCCTTGACTTTTCGGGGGCACATTTTTATTTTTATCTATTTATTTTTGAGAGTTTTATATAGCGCGAACCAGACCCTTGCGGGTATCAGAGCGCTTTACAAGGTAAGTGTCTTAGTTACATGTGTACAAGGTATATAAAATAAAGTTCAGTGATAGTGAATGATAGTATAAACATCCTATCGTAGATACATGGGTATATGATACATAGCAAACATTCCCTATAAATCAAGCATAATATAGATACAATATATCCGGTACCTGGCTGGCCATTAGTCATTAAAAAGTTTCATGTAGAAGATACATTGGGTCGTATGATAGCAGTAGTCCATGCTCAGGTGGATTTAGCCATGAGAAGCGATTTCACTTCTTTTTGAAAGATGCAGTAGAGGGATTAAGTCTAGTTTCTGGGGATGATAGCAATGGACCAAGCTCAAGTGAATTTAGCCATGAGAAGCGATTTCACTTCTTTTTTGAAAGATACAGTAGAAGTATTTAGTCTAGTTTCTGGGGGTAGAGCATTCCAAATTCTGGGCGCCATCCCTGAAAAGGTTCGGTTATATGTTTTCTTCTTGTTGAATCTTTGCGGTTTCAGTAGAAGGTTTTTAGCACTTCTCGAAGATCTGTCCCCAAAAGAGGGTGTCAGTTTCCGTGCCAAATAGTAGGGAGCGTTATGATGAATGGCTTTATGTGTCATACATGCTATTTTCAAATGAATTCTGGCTTCAAAAGGTAGCCAATTAAGGGATTTTAGGTCAGGGGATATGTGGGAGCTTCTTTTGGAGCCAGTGATAAGTCTCGCTGCGGCGTTGATTGTGGCTCTTAGAGGGGCCGTTGCAGCTCTGGGCAGGCCGCAGAGAGAGACACTCCCGTAATCCACTCTTGGGATGACTAGAGCTTGTACTGCTAGTTTGAAGTCCTTTTCCGGCAGGAACGGTTTCAGTTTTCTCAAAGTATTTATCTGAAAATTTGCTCCTTTTGTTGCGTTGCTGATGTGTTTTTGCATATTGAGGTTTCTGTCCAGTGTTATTCCCAGTGATTTGGCTGAATCAACGATGAGAGGTTGGCAGTTGAGTGCAGTAAGGTGTTTGATCCAATCTTGCATTATGGGTACTTGGGTGGGAGGAGCGATTAGGAGGAATTCGGTTTTGAGGGCATTCAGTTTTAGATGGTTTTCTGCCAGCCAGGTCTGAGTTTTTCCGAGAGTAGTGTTGAGCGATTTGAGGTCTTCTAGGGTGTGAATCTTAAGGTATAGTTGTGTGTCGTCAGCGTACATGTGGTATTGCACGTTAGACGAGTAGAGAATTTCAGTGAGTGGTTCCATGAATAGATTGAACAGTGTCGGAGATAGTGAAGATCCTTGTGGGACACCTAAAGAGACTGGGACGGGTTTGGACAAGGAGTGGTTGACCTTGAATCGTTGTGATCTGTTTTGGAGGAACGAAGTAAACCAATTTAGAACTGGTCCAGATAACCCCATCCTGTGTTTCAGAAGGTCTATCAGGTTATCGTGTTTGACGGTATCAAAGGCCGAGGAAAGGTCTAGCAAGATGAGTAAGCAGGCTCCGTTCTGATCTAGGATTTGTAGAGTGTCGTCAATTATATGGGTCATGGCTGATTCAGTGCTGTGACCTGCACGGAATCCTGATTGGTATTTGTTGAGTAGGTTAAAATGTTCAATATGACATACCAGCTGGAGGTGTACACATTTTTCTAAGAGTTTGGCCAGGGTAGGGATGTTGAATATAAGGCGGTAATTGTTTAAGTCCGCCGGGTCAGACGTAGGTTTCTTTAGAATAGGGGATACCTGCCCGGCTTTGAGGGTGTCGGGGATGCAACCTTGGCGTAAAGAGTTATTTATGATCTTGGTCCAGAGAGGCAGCAACAGCGGGGTGAAGTCTTTTACGAGGTTTGCTGGGAGAGGGTCAGTGAAGTGATTGGCAGGGTTCAGGGCAATAAGCATTTTGAGAATAGCTTCTTCATTGTAGGTATTGAAGGATGACCAAGATGCATTATTTTTAGGTCGAACTTTGATGAGATTCGATGTGGGGCATTTAGAAGTGATGGTGAGGGGTTCGTATGTGAGACAGAGTGTGTGATTAGATCGTTGAGCAGGTCCTTCTTTATGATATCGGTCTTCTGAGTGAAGAAGGAAGCAAATTCTTCACAGTTAGGTCGTGGGCCTAATTTATCTTGGGGCGGAGAGGTGCATCCTTAGATTGAGTTTTGATTAACTCAAACAGTTTTTTGGGACGATTTTTCGCCTGATCTAATTGGTGGCTGAAGAAGTCTGCTTTAGTGCGCTTGATCTTTCTGTAGTATGCGTTTCTCTTCTTTCTTAGTATCTTGAGGTGATTGGCGGATGGAGCTGATCTCCACCTGCGTTCAGTTATTCTTAGGGATCGTCTGTCCTCGTTGAGTCTTCCATCGTACCAAGGCTTAGAATCTTTTGTGGAGACTCTCTTTAGTTGAAGGGGGGCTACCTCATTTAGTATCATGTTCATGAAATTGAAGTATGGCATATATGGCACTGTAATGCTGTTAAAATGTCTTGAATAAATATATAATTTACAGTGTTTATTTTTTCTCTCAGCAGCACAGATGGGAGGAGGGCAGTCATGAGTAATGTATTGCTGTTTTCCAGTGCCAGCATCCTCCCTTTGCATCATTAACTTTAGAGTGCAGCTGTGTGTTTTGGGATACCCAGGGCTACACAAATCTTTGTAGCTTTTTATGTCTGGTTTACCAGCACAACTGTGGCATGAACTTATGTGATCACCAAAAAAGAGGTTTCAGAGTACTCCTGATAGAGGCTTAGGCTTCACCCACACCTTGGTTTTGCCTGAGTACAGGATTTCAGTTGGCGGAATTTGTGTGCTTCCGTTAAAAATAGTGCTTGTATTACACCTTTTGGCTTGTGGCAAAGCTTATACTCATTGCATCAGGACTGAGTTGGTTATGGTGGGGTCTGACAAATTTATTGTGAAAATCATCTGTTGAAGTCAATAGGCATTTAAAGACGGAATGCTATTACTCTACATCAAAGACTAGGGATGGGTATTTTGTAACATGAAATCTCGCAAAATACTGCAGTAGGCACGGCTTTTGGTGTTGGTTATCCTCTGTGACAGACTATGAATATAAAAGATTTGCTTTGTAAGAATCCATGTTAGGTCCTCTTAGGGGAGATAGTATTTTGTTTAACCAACTTTAATCTTGTATTCCTTTATAATTTTATGACTGTGTGCCTGATGGTTGCCTTCTGGAAACGCTTACACTCAAAACAGTAGGCCAGAGTTTGTTATGATGACAAGCTAAAGGCCCAATTCGTGCACTGGGATGGATGCTATAGGTCTGGTCTGCATATTATGAAATGTTATGACATATTCATTTGGTTTAGCTTATACAGTCTATTACACACTGTTACAGGCTATAGAAAGGGGTAGCAGCTGCTTCAGTTTAGGGGTTTGAAGCCCCTGTTTTCATTGTTGGCAGCATCACTGGCACCTGAAGTGGGGACTCCTAAGCCCACAATCCTCAGCGCATGGAAGCGCTGCAACGAAAATTGCTGTCAGTTTGAAGGGGGCGGGGCCGCCACCTCCGATGTGCTTTAAAGCGCCTTCTTTCATCCCGCAGCTCGGGAGCTGCTACTGCAGTTCATCGTTGGCGCCATCACTGGCACCTGAAGTGGGGACTCCTAAGCCGAAAATCCTGAGCGCACGGAAGCGCTGCAATGAAAATTGCTGCTGGCTGAAGGGGGCGGGACCACCACCTCCGACGCGCTTTAAAGTGCCTTCTTTCATCCCGCAGCACGGAAGCCACTGCTGCAGTTTAGGGGTTTGAAGCCCCTGTTTTCATCGTTGACACCATCACTGGCACCTGAAGTGGGGACTCCTAAGCCTACAATCCTCAGAGCACAGAAGTGCTGCAACGAAAATTGCTGCCGGCTGAAGGAGGCGGGACTGCCACCTCCGCTGCGCTTTAAAGTGCCTTCTTTCATCCTGGAGTGCAGGACGCGCCAAGGCAAAGCCCAGGCCAAGGGCAGGCCCGTCTTCGCCTGTCATCGGCCGGAAGAGGCTGGGCCATCCCTCTTGGTTTTTGCCGCCACCACTGTTTAACCAAACAGACTTGGGATAAGCGTGTGGCGCAATAGAGGTGAGGGTTACCCTACGGAAGCTCTTTCAGATCCAAGAGGTGTGGGGTTTAGTGCATGCAGAGAAAATGGGCAAGCGAAAAGCGCAATCAACTGCTTCCAGCACTACACATGCTCCACCTTGTACCACCATTGACAGTTTTCTAGTCCGAGCGGTTGATGTTATTACAAAAGAAATACAATTAGCTGAAAGAAGACTTTCCCTTACTGCGGATGACATGCCTCCTGAAATTATACACCCTACTGTCCCACCTCCAATAGTATCCCCATTGCTAGCTTGGGAGCAAAGCCAAAGGTCCTGTCGGGTGGAAGTTTATACTACGCAATCCAGTGCTCCCCCTGCAGGTACCGAGAGACATAGGGGTGGAGAGACCAGGGCATGAGAGGAAGAAGGTCAAGTCAGGTGTAATGAGGATATATCCTCCCTAACTCTGGTCCTGTGGCCAAACCCAGGAAGGGGGCCCCCAAAAAATAAAATGAAACCACTAAAACCCCTGACTACCGCCGCAAACTTAAAATCTTGGGCAATAAGCCCCTACAGTCAAGATGTTTCTATCTGGGATGCTATCAAGGGACCGCTGTCTGAACTACTCGATGGTAAACTTCGCCTTATATATGACCACCTCATTCCCATCAAGAGCTCTCTGAGTAACATTGGTAAGGATGGGGAGGCATGCCCTCCCGACAACTCTAATGGAGGTCGAGGCATAGAGAAGAGCTGTGTTTTGCTTTAACCTAGGCAAGTAGGAAAAAGGGTGGGCACCTCTGGGGAAGCGCGTGTGGGGGAATCAGACAAGGTGGGGAGTGTTTGTGCTACAACTGCTGCTTCCCCCATGGTAGACCTTAGCAACCGTTCTAACACCAAGCAGTCAGGGGTAGCCACTGTGTCCGTGAGAGAGCTTGTGAGTCACACCCACGAAGAACCCCTTCCTGTTATTGACCTACCTCCTACTGCTTGCCCGTATGTGGCCATTTTAGCTAATGTCCTCTGCTTAACTCCTGGCAGAACTGAGTCCACCTTCGAACTTAAGAATAAAGCAATACACTGGATATATAGTAATGTGGGGAGTGGACGCAACTTGCACGAAGAAATTATGTTCGTGCAGAGAGTAGGTAGATTAGGGCCGCTACCCAGTCAATTCCAAGGGGAATTGCATTATTATTATTTTTCGTAGGCCAGTAATAGCAGGTGAGATTCTTCGCCAGGTAAATACTGACACCGTCCGGGCAGGGCGTATAACTGTTGTTTCACAGGGCTATTTTTATAAACATCTAGCCCTTAAGCCCAGGACTTGTAGTCATGCCCGCTTTTCTAGCTGCCCACAGTACAAGGAGCATGTATTACAGGGAAATAGATATCAGGCCTTGCCTGGATTAGAAGATAACGACTGACAACCATCAGGGTAGTTCAATACTGTTCTAGCTTTCAGTACCAGGAGAGTCATGGGACATTATGATATTTCTAGTGCCAATTATTAACATTGCACCCTTGGAAGCTGTGCTAGTATAGCTTTAGCCTCTAGAACTGATGTCTTGTGTGGCCCTAATGGTGTTAGTCAGGCCAACGAGGCAAGGGAGTCATCAATGGTTCCAACTACAATAACGCAAAACAACAACTTAGATACAGAGGTCTATACGACTAGTGGCAATGTTCTCTCGCACTCCGACTCTGGTAGTAGCATAGTTGTGATGCAGAATGACACACCATTAAACATGGGGCATAATTAAAACACTTCATGGTACCTCGTTCTCCATAGTTTCATGGAATGTGGCTGGACTAAGGGCTACGTTGGGGCAGACACCTTGGTGTAATTTCATAGATAAGCATGACGTAGGTCTACTTCAAGAAACTTGGGCCACCAAACCAATATTTGGAGTGGGATACTTAGCGTTCCAAATCCCAGCCACACTGAGTAAATTTGGAAGACCTGCGGGGGTTTAATAATATGGGTGAGGTCGTCCTTAAAATGCGAGATTCGCTTATTACAAATTGATTGCCCAGATCGACTGGGCATAGAAGTGGGAGGAGGAAACGCTCATAGGGTAGGGTTTTTTAAAATTTATGCACATGGAGTCGACCATCAGGAATAGGGAGTGTAGGGAAGCAAGATGCTCTCTGGCAAGGGTGATCAAATTAAAAAACCCACGTATTATTCCTAACCCCAGGGAGGAGTATATCTTGCTGAGGGCCAAAAAAGAGAGGGATGCCAACAGATGGTGAGAGATTTCGGAACCTTGCTTGACCAGAGACCAAACGCGCTTCTGGAAGTTTATAGCTAGTGGGGGTACAAATGCAAGGTAAGATCCAGTAAATCATGTCTGAGCTGCGGAATGGGTTTGCATTTTACAGCTTCGTACTATGAGGAGGGCATTGATACCAGTGATGGAGCTTTGTTATGTAGAAGCCTCCCAAATTTTAATATTCCGCCGTTTACAAAGGAGGACGTTATTGATTCTTTAGCCTCCTTTGAGAAAGAGAGGGCTCCTGGCCCAGATGGTTTGCCCACTGATATGCTAGTACATTATAGTGACCCTTGGGCAGCTTACAAAGTAGCCTTAGCTAATGCTATTGCAATGGGGGGGGCCCCATCCCAGAATCATGGCAGGGAGCTGAAGTAATCCTGGTATACAAAAAAGGTAATAAGTCCCTACGGGCTAACTACAGGCCAATCAGCCTTATAGATTGTATACTAAATATTTTCTGTTGCATGATCTTAGCAAAAATTCAAATATGGATATCCGAAAGAGATATTACTAGCCCACTCCAGGTGGGATTTAGAGTCAAAACAACTACAGTAAACCAGGTCTTCCGTTTTCTTTTATGATACTGGAAGACCGTTTTGATTGGCAGGGGCAAATTGTTTGTTGCCTCTGTCGATCTCAAATCTGCGTTTGACCTGGTTCCAAGGCTAAGGCTGAGGCAGGTTTTGCAGGAGATGGGTATGCCTCATGAAATTATGAATTAAGGCCTGATTTGATCCCTAGGACAAGATATTTCACATGCCATAGGTCTTTCGACTGTGAAAAATGGCAGAAGTATGCTAAAGTCAATAGGCATTTAAGGGTGGATTGTTATTAATTTGAATTAAGGTCTACATATAGGATGTGTGTTACTTGGGATTTCAAAGATTACCTTAGGGGGCAAGAGCTTTGGTGCTGGTTACCCCCTCTGACAAATCATGGATATAAATGGTATAGAAGATATCCACTGTCGGAATCCTTGTTAGGCTCTCTGAGGAAAGAAAGTAATTTGCTTTGCCAACTATAGATATAGATAGATATTTTGTTATATGAAACGTCGCAGATTACCTTTGGAGCGAAGAATTTTGGTGTCTATTATCGCCTCTGACAAAAGCTCGGGGTAGAAGATCTGCACTGTACTAATTCTTGCTAGGATCTCTTCAGAAGGACCAACAGGCTTAGCTGTCTACCAAGATCATGTAATAAAAAAAATCATGAAATGATACAGATATCAATATGCATATAGGGCTGAGGTCTTCAAAATGGGGGGTGGGCCCCCCTTGGAGGGCCTTGATTGATCACAGGGGGGGCGCCAGTCTCTGGCCAAGAGAAGCATCATGCTGATAACAGTGCTTTGTTTTAAGTGGAAAAAAAGAGTGCCAGTAAACCATTTTGTAATGGGCCGTCACTAACATCTTTTGTCATTTATATCCTGGCTCGGAGTAGGTGTCAAAGGGGAAAGGACTCCAAATATTTCCCAAAACCTCTCCCCACCATTTCAGATAATCACACTGTCTATACATTTACACTTCAGTAAGGCTTGGCTGACCAGAATAGTATGTTTGGCAATCATCAATTTGATTGCATTTTCAAAGGAGTAACAGAACATACCTGCAATGTTTAAATATGTTTAGAAACATATAAACATTGACAATTTAGTAGAATAATTGAGAAACATTCTGTGGGGCCCTGATGACCACTGATATAGGGTATGCCCAGATGTGGGTCCCGTGCTCGCTATGCCACTGGATTCAAGCTAACCTGGCTGAAGAGGGATGATAAGCCGAAACCGGTCCCATGATGCTTTATTTCCAGTCCAGAGAGGACCTAGCCTAGCAGTTCAGGCTGGACTGTTCCCATGGGGAGCAGGTTCCAGACTGGTTTGCATATGGCTGGGTCCAAACTGGGGTGGCATGGTGAGCAAAAAATGATGGATTTAACTCAGATCTGTGACTGAGGATGAGTGTTTGACAATGTTCAGCATTTCGTCCTTTAGCTTTTTGTGTTGTGTATATACTTATATAGATACATAGAGGGCCTTTGGGTGAGCTCTCTTCAGCCGTTGGTCTGTCTGAATGTCAATGATACTCTACTACCGCCCATGACAGCAAACTGAATGGGAAAATGGTTCAGTCATTGGCTTTCTTAGCCTGTGAATGACAGCATTTTCTGATCACATGTGCACATCCACCTGGCAACAGACACCCACTAAAATTGAAACAGCCATGTTCCACTCAACAGAAAGATGTGAGGAATTCTCTCATTTCTTCACAGACAGGATCAAGAAGATAGCGCACTCTCTACCGTATGTGCCCATAGATAATCCTCCCACTCTATCCACTCCTTATTGGGCCATCCAAGGGGCCAATATCAGTAAGATAATCAACCTCATCACAATTGTATCTAGTAAGAATGCAGATGCACACATCGTTGACCCAATACCCACCTCCTTAATCAAGTATATTCAACATCTCAATAATACATTCCGGACTACAGTAATCAATGCAATCATTGTCACAAGGGGCTGTTTCAGACTGCCTGAAAACAGGACAGGTTGCACTGCTCCTCAAGAAACCTGGATTTGACCATTAAGATATGAACAATTTCCACCCATGACCAACCTTTTTTTCCTGGCCAAATTCCTCGAAAAATGTGTGCTATCACAACTCAATCAACATATCATGGATTACAGCCTCTTAGAAAACTTCCATTTGGGTTTCCAGGCTGGCTGCAGTACCGAGACTACAATCTCCAACATTATGGATAATGCCCTCTCCATTCTAGATAAAGGGGAATCCTGTCTGATCATACTCCTCGGCCTCTCTTCGGCATTCAACAAGGTCAATCAAAACATTCTTCTAAACACAATAAAGTCACATTTGGGGCTTAATGGCACAGTCCTGAAATGGTTATCTTGGTACCTCAACAGTTGTCTCCAACAAACCAAACTAAAGGGTCCTTATCGAACTCTGGCCTTGTCAACCAAGGGGTTCCTCAGGGATCTATTATATATCCCACACACATCAATATCTATATGGAGCCATTAAACTCAAAGCTTCACCATGCCAATATTATATATCATCTATAAACAGATGACATGCAGCTCTACCTAAAAATCTCTTCTCTAGAAGATGTACTTCATCTAAATCAAACAGTAAAAAAGTACAATATTGTCTGTTAACCAAGCACTTAAAACTAAATCCACTGAAGACAGACTTCTTTCTCATCTTTCCCATATACAACTCTCCACTAATCCAAAACTGGCTCAGCTGCCTGAATGCACTCAATTGCATTCCCAAAATCATTGACTACACCAAATCTCTTGGAATCACAATAGACAAACACCTGAACATGATTGCTCATATTAACTCAACAACCGAGGGCGCATTACACCAACTCAGGCTACTCAAAAAAAATCAAGCCTTTCATCTCTCTGCAGGACCTTCAAAATGTGGTACATCCCTTGTAATCTCTAGACTAGACTACAGAAATACAGTTCTGAGAGGCCCGTCGAAGTCTCACCTTGCTCTACTAGAGTTCACCCTCAATTTGGCTGCTAGACTAGGCTTCGGAGTAAATCGCAATCTAGATCCAGTAAATTCTTGCATCACATGATTCACATACATTGGAAAAATTCACCCGAATCTGGTGACTTCACAGACTTCTTTTACGCGGCTTTCGAAATGGAAGTGTCAAATCGGTTAGTTATCAACAGTTTAAGGGGATGTGATTCTCCCACTGAACTCTTGAGCATGGATGCTGAGAATGTTTTGATGGGTTCCCAGGAATCATCTGTATTAGATGAACTTTGAAGAAGTATTCAGAGGAGCTTGGACAGTTCTATATGCTAAATAAACAACAAATTGTGCATCCATCAACTGCTTTCTGAATATATAATATTTGCAAAGGAAATAAAACATGATTGTCCCCACCCTCCAATGTTTTCTAGAGTCCATGGGTGAATCATATAACGATCAAAGTAGAACAAACAACAAATGCTTCTCCATAGCATATAAGGTAGGCAAAGCTCTCTAAATGTACAGTCATGAGTCAGACCAATGCAATTTATATTTTATTTTTCAATATATATTATACAGATTTATCTGATCACATGAATAGAAAGTTCGATGGGCTTCCTAACATGAAAAAACAAATAAAAACTCCCAGCAACAACTACATACTAACATACTACCAGCACCCTGATGAAGGTGTTATAATTCACACAAGTGTATGCTGGTCCCCGAAACGCGTGTCAGCGCACTATTTTTATTTTTGCTTTTTGTTTAGTTTTGCTCTAACACCGGTTATTATTATTAGATGGACCATACCAATAGTTGTGCTGTCTATTAGAAGACAATAATTATATATGTCTATCTATATTAATAGAATATTGGCCCATTGATTATGCACTTTAGTATATGTGCAACATGTATATATTGTTTTTAATGTCTGGTATGTATGTTTTCTTAGTTTGAGTGGGTATGAGTGATTCTCATTTAGTATTTAGTTGTTGCTGGGAGTTGTTTTTAGTTTTTTTTTCATGTTAGGGAGCCCATTGAACTTTCTATTTATGTGATCAGATAAATCTGTATAATATATATTGGAAAATAAAATATAAATTGCATTGGTCTGACTCATGACTGTGTACATTTAGAGAGCTTTACCTATCTTATATGCCATGGGGAAGCATTTGTTGTTTGCTCTACTTTGATTGCTTTTTCCCCTGGTTTGCTTCTCCTTATTTTTTTTTCAGGGGCCCTCTTCTGTCTCTTATTGATTCACATAGCGAAACATGAAAGAATTTCAGGCATCAAAACCTCTCATTTTTAACTACAGCTTCTGATATATACTAATAACATGATTCTAGCAGTGTCAAAACCTGCATCCTCATAGCAGCATTCAGAAGCCAGAAAAGTCTAATTGGGTTTACACGGAGAACCAGTACATGACAGATAGCATCCTAAATGGAGCATCTACTCATGGAACTTTCTGCATTTATAAGAGGGGCTTTTAAGTGCTTTATGGGCACAGTCATACCTGGAAGCTGCAAATCTGAACCGCTGTGTTTGAGGATTCCAGAAGTGCAGATCCCAGAAGTGCACTGTAGTATGTGAATTTCGGACTCCATGGTATGTGGTCAATGCATTTTTACATACTGATTTAAGATCCAACCAATGTGCCCGGATGAAAACTGCTTCACAGTTATGGATGCCTTTTGAAAGAGGTGAGGAGATACCTTATAGAATTTGACAACAGTGATTTGAGAAATGACTGCAATTGACAGCTATTGTTTGTAACATCTGATAAGTATGAGATCTTGCACACTATGGCCTGAAATTTAAGAGGTTTCTATTTGAGTTTCTATTTAACATTTGTCACATGCATGTAAATGTAAACAACTATGGCATTATGATCCCTTACTGACAGTTATAGATAGAATCAGGATCCTATTCTAGATTTTCCAATATGCTGAAAACGTCTGTATTTTGAGATAGAAAAACACCCTTTTCCAAAATTATATACTCTCATTTGGACAGGCCTGGCTATTTAAATGCGCAATGTAGCACTGTGTATAATTATTACACAACTCCTACTCTCAAAATGTTTGCAAGTCCGATGTTCATAAGATGATGTAAAACAGCAGCTTTAGGGAACCACCAAGTGGTGGCAGTGAATTAATGAAAAAAGGATTAACAGTGACCTTTTTGTCTACCACTTCTGGCTTTATCACTCTAGAGATTGCTGTAAACTTCATATGTTTTTTTCTTCTAGGTATCTGCCTTCTCTAATTATATAAGCTGTTTTGTTGGGTATAGGTTTCAAATATAAATGTATTATTCACGTTATTCAATACAATGTGACAATTAAATCTGCTTGAATACACACGTTTTTCTATATGGATTGAATTTTCTTTTCCAGGGATAGTATTTAAATAGGGGACACAGTTTCACAGAAGCTAATAACGTCACTTTTCATTTATTGTTCTTAAACAATAGGAAAGTGTCACAGAATGTAAGTGAAAAACTGCCAGAGCTTTGATGCTAATTGTTTATTCTGAAAATGTTCAACAATGTTCAGATACAATGTATAAATTAAGAACAAAGTGCAATGAGATAGAGAGAAACTTCGTACCAGGGACTTAAGACTAAGGGACATACAGAGCAGTAATCAACTTCCTTTGCCCAAGGTTACAGGAAATCTCATCTAGCCTTCACTCGAAGGGCTTATCTGCCTGCATGCAGACGAGAATAGCAGATACTGAAACTTTGCTGAACATTGGTTCTTTTGTTCAGAAGAGGTATGCAGGTGTGAACCCTCTCTGAAACTCGAAGTAAGCCAATTTTGGTACAATGTTTAGCCTAGTTAGCCAAGGGTAGGATGTGGTTGGGAATATAAATATCAATAAACTTTATGATATAATCACAATGTTACAATATTTTTAATTCTTCACCCTAAGAATTATTGCCGCTATTTGTTTTTTTTATTAGCCACTTTTCATATTGTTTGCACTAGGATAGGATTTTGATTTTATCTCAATCTTGAAAATATACTCTTGATTTCCTAGAGTTCTTGGGTGTGCCTTTTCATGATGAAAGAAGGTTTGGGTTCCGCTAGCTATCCGCTATCAGGATTGATAGTCACCTAGAACGCATCCTCACTCAAGTAATGCTCAGTGGGTTGCGGGTGGTTGAAGTCCATTGGGTTTTCTGACTCATGTTGGCACATTGACAAAGTCCTTAATGCCAGAGAGCCTTTAAAACAGTCTTGAAAAATATCCAGGCTAGGTTCTGGAAAGAAATCTAGAAAACGTATCGAGATAGAAAGTATTGAATCTATCAGAATTAGATGAATTCAGGTGGTAGCCTGAATAATCTTAAGAGGCCTACCAACAGAAAGGACATTTATCAGGCAGTAGGGTGACAGCACTGATCAGTCCTGCTATCTGGTGCTTTGCTTGGTAAATAACGTGTTTTTTAGATAGCACTTCATACAGTACTTATGCTGCTTTTAAGCAATGCAATTAAACATTTTTCTATTTCAAATGGCCTCTTGCTGATCAAGGTCCATTAACTTGCTTGAATATCCAGGCCGGGTTTTTTCTATCAGCCTTTGGTTCCAGAGCATCCCTCTGTGCCTTTAATATTCATTGAGCCTAAGTGAAAAGGAGAGGCCCAAGAAGGCAAGTATGTATTTACAGCGGCTCCTCTTATTGGAGGAAATGGGAACCTGTGCCAGAGAGAAGTAAGGAAGAAGTTAACATAGAGAAAAGTATGGGAAACAGAAAGGGAGGAGAGTGGGGAAAGAGAAGGGAGGCAGTGGGGGTCAGACGTTTGGGGCAAAGAATCAGGAGGAAGGGTGTATGAAGACAGAAAAAGAATAGAGAGTGTGGGAAAAGCACAGCAAAATAGACTATAAAAACGAAGGTGAGATGATAGGAATGAGTGAAGACAAGACAGACAAAAGAGTTAGAGTGCAGAGACAGGGTGAAAACAGAATGGGCTAGCAGGAGAAAAGTGAGCAGAGAGCGAGATAAGAAAATGTGAACTATAGAGGAACAGAAGGGAAGGAGAGACACTGATTAGAAGAAAAGAGAATACAAGATAAGAAACGGAGGGGCAGCTGTGATGGAGCGGGCAGAAGGGTACAAGGATCCGGGGCGTGTAGGAGAGGAGGGGGTGTGAAAGGTTACAATAGGAAAGCAGCATAAACTGAGATTATGGGATTAGAGGGCGGACGGAGGGGCAAGTGAGAGAGAAAGCTTAAAGTGGTTCCTTGCCATTTCCCCCTTGCCACTTAACCTTCATTCTGATCCCAAAGATGAAACCCAAATGGCAACAAGGTCAGCTATCCAATTGTTAAGACGCTGCTACATGACACCTAATTATGCAAGTCTCTAAAGATTTCCGATTAATCAATAAAATATGTGACCTAAATATAGGTTCAATTACATTTGCAATGGGGCTCTTAGAAAATCCCTTTAGCACAATGGCTTAAGCTTGTAAGAACCTCTCACTTCAAGGAATGAAAAGTAACATAAATCTACTTAAATAGAAGCCAAATTACATTTGCATTGATATTTCGGAAGAAGCCTTAAGGCATAAGCTTGGAATGACCTCTCATTTAATAAAATAAATGTAAGAAGCCTCTGAGTCACTGCTTCGTTGCACTGAGTTGTCGTTAGCCGTTAGATGAATGAAACAATTTCCTAAAAGAAAAAAATGTACAACGTGCACTGACAATTCGTTGCAGATATCACATGAGGCAGAGTAGAGCTAGTGAAAGATGTTCCTGTTAGGAAAATGGCAGAGATTGAGCATTTTATATTTTACATAAAACATATTTTCTGGAGGCCATTTTGACACTGGCAGAAAAGATTGTGTTCACTGAAATTAATCTGGTTGAAAAAGCACCTCATATAAATAAAGTGACAGCAGGTGCACGAGCAGAATATCAATTCTCAAGCTATATTTTCCCGAAAGGTGATGCCGAAATTTAAAGTAAACCAAACAGGCGCCTTCGATCCGCTCTAGAATCGTGCTTTGTGGAATTTTCCCATAAGATGGTGTTGCTGATTTTCGCTGCAAGTATCCTTCAATGTATTATTAACCTTGAAAATATAGTGCCTCGTGGGAACTTTAAGTTATAATCAGGGTAGGACTGGGACAGGAAATAGGCCGGGCATCAAAACAAAAGTGGCCCCCATTAGCGGATTAGATAGCTAAAAAACACAAGCGCCCCACGTTTTTAAATCTGGGCACTTTTGAACTTGGGGGAGTGCTACGATTGCCTCAAAAGTAAGAAATTGAAAAAAAGTGCTTTTCTATTTCTTTACTTTTGATGCAATTGCGGCACCCGTGCAGTTGACGAGATTGTAACAAAAGTAATGAAAAGGAAAGGAAATGGCTGGCAGCCGTTTTCAGCATGTAAAGAAATAGGAGACAAGCATTTGCAATGCAATAGGTCTCGCATTTACGCGAGTTTAAGCTATTGGCAATTGTAAATGACAATGCCTTTTATTTCTGTTTTAAAAATCAAAACATAAATAAAAGGCATTGTCATTTACAATGCCAATAGCTCAAAGTCGCGTAAATGTGAGACCTATTGTATTGCAAATGCTTGTTATTTGGTGTAAATCCGTTCAGTAGTTTGAGATATTTAAAAAAAAAAAAATTGTATACCTAGGGCCGTGGACCCTCCGCAGATCCACCCGCGGTGAATCTGCAAATTCATGAGCCATAGAAGGTCTTAATTGGCTGGCGACAACTTTACAGAAAAGTTGCAGTAGCCATTTTATATATCAGGAAACGGTCCCCGGGTCTGAAAAGTAGCATCTAAAATAAATGAAGCAGTCAGGTTAGAGCTTTCCTGACCCCATGTGTGTGTTATGTAAGTGGGAAAACCTGTACAATGGGCAGCAAAATGCAGATCCAGCCTCACACCTACTGTGACACCCAGACACTCTCACACCTGGACAGACGCTATTACATCCACTGTGACTCCCAGAGAGACACTCTCACACCCACTCTGACGTCCATATAAATACTCTCACACCCAGTATCACACACAGAAACTCTCGCACCCACCTAGACGCCCATATAGACACTCTCACAATCACTCACAGACACTCTCACACCCACTGTGACGCCCATACAAACACTCTCCCACCCACTCACAGACACTCTCACACACACAGACAGGCACTGTCACACCCATTCTGATGCCCCTACAGACACTTTCACATCAACACAGACACTCTCACACCCACTCACACACCCAGAGAGATGCTCTCAGACCCACTCTGGCCTCATACAAACTCTTTCACACCCACTGACACACACAGACACTCCCACTTCCACTGTGACACTCATATTTGCTATGGAAACTGAGCTAAAGCAGTGTGGGGGAAGGTTCTGAAGAGAGTGTACTTTCAAACGTAAAGGTAGAGAGGTTTAGACACATTCCTTATTATGGAGGAGTTGTTTTTTAAATCAGTACTATCTTATAAAGTTAAATGTAGATGAAAACTTTTAGTAGTATAATGTTAAATGGTTTAACGGACTCACGCATTGATTCGCGACTCCACCGAGAAGTTACACGGGGCCACGTTGAGCGTCACGGAGGATTCCTGGTTAAAGCCAACCAAATTGGGCTTCTTCGCAGGAAACATGGAATGGGTTAAAGGTATACTGACCATTTAGAAGTGGTATAACAAGAAAAAAGATGAAAGGAAGCCTGTGATTTGATAACTAGAGCAGCATAAGTAAGAGCACATGGTGGAGGGTAGCCATTTACCTGCTTTTCTACTGAGAGAGTAGGTGGTTTGCAGGATTCCGACCAGAGATTTCAAATGAAAACAGATGTTGCCAAACATAAAAATAAAACTGAGAGAACAGCAAAGAGCTTTTACAGGTATGTTATTTAGGTTGTAGAATATAAAAGTATATGTAGAAATAAATAATGAATGTATGTAAGCTGAAAGAAAATGTGTAGCTTCTAGAAAGTATACAAGAAGGGAAAATAGAAGGCTGCTTAGATGAGAACATTTACTAAAAATACAGTGAGCAGGAAAGGAGAAAGAGGAATTGGTATACTGAATTAATATTCGTTTTATTATGGCAGTATAAATTAATGTGTTTGAAATTAGATGTGGATGCTTGCTCAGAATAGGTAATTTATTAGTACGAAATTCGCATACACTCATACAGTCAGGCAAGCACTTACATACCCAGTTACACTCCACAAAAGTACTTATGTACCCATCACTCATATAGCCAGACAGTGGCTGCCACACTCACTCACACACCCATAAAACCATTCACACACCCATTTACTCACCTGTACGTCCACGTTTGAGTACTAGATTGCATTTACAGTCTGGGAAGAAATCCACAGACTGCAATCTGTACCACAGGAAGAGTTTTAAGAGGACTACTTCAGCACTCTTGAGAGGGGATAACCCTGATTGTCGTTGACCTCAGGGTACTGGTTCTGAGAAAGAGGGAAATTACTCGAGAAATGACTGGGCAAAGGTTCCAGAGGGGATCCCACACAGAGAGAGAGAGTTCCCTAGTGGATTCGATGTAGGAAGTAGTGTCTTCTACCAAACCCAGTCCCCGGAGGAGCTCAAGGACAGACAGGCTGAAAGGGACATGAGGTGGCTGCAGAGGAGAGGAGAGAAAAGCTGAGGCTGAGAGAGCCGAGGAGGAGAAAATGGTCTTGTTGCCTCATGAAGTGACTGTCAAGGAGGTGGGCCTGAAGGCCAAATAGCGGTTAGAGTCTAGCAAAAACGGTGGGAGCAAAACTACTGTGTCCAGTGCAGAATAAAGAGTCCATATACCCAGAAACCTGGTACCTGACTGTCAGGAGGGGGGTAATATAGACAGGTTGTTTCAGACATATGAAATAGCTCTAGAGGTACAGAGGATCTCTGAGGAAGATTGGGGAGCTGGCCTTTGGAGTCATATTCCTGGTGATGGAAGGGGTGCCCTACTGGCCCTAGAGAAGGTTGAGGTATCCCATCATGGAGGAGGCCCTTGTCAGTAAGTATGAATTCAGCCCAGTTAAGTGCAGGTTGAAATACAGGGGTAATCAGAAAGTGTGTCACCAGTCCTGAGAGGATTTTGTGGAGTACTTCTGAAATGTTTGTAAAAAGTTTTTAAAGAAGTTTTTTCTAACACTTTTAAACTTTTTCTTTTTTTTCCAAAGAGAACTGGCAAGAAGAAACTGGCTTCAGACTGTGAAAAACATGAAGGTTCCCACAGAAGACATTTTTTCAGAGACCAGCATGTAGCATTTCGCACAGTGAATAACCATGTCACTCAATTATTCGCAGACAGCTGGTATTGTAATGACTGCAGCTAATAATGGTTATCCCAAGGCTGCTGTAGAGGTTGACTGTCCCGCTGCACATGCTTTCTCCCGCATCATTCGGTTGTAGTCCCTAAAATATATATTTTTTAAATTTTCGTCGAAACCGTGGATTCGGACTCTCTGATTTATTCCGATCACGTGATCGGGATTACAACCATAAGAGTAGTAGTCTGTCTATATTTACAAACCCACGAAGGTACTGCGGTACCCAAAAAAAAAACAATGACAAAAATATCATTTGTTTAATTGCATTTAAAAAACTTCATAAACTTTACAATAAGTACATATGTAATTTTTATGTTTTAAACGTATATAAAGTAGATTTATAAAAAAAAGAACGCCTACTGTTAAAAAAAATAACTAAATAAAAAATAAAAAAATTGTAATACACTTAGGGGCCGATTCCGATTCGGGCTGGAAATCTCTCCGACCGAGCCGGACCCGGAGAGATTTCCGACCGATTCGGACCCGTGCAGCCCGACCGAACGAGTACGATGCGTCCGTATGCTATCGGACTCGAGTCGGTCGGACTCCCATTGAAGTCAATGGGAGCCGGTCGTACAACGCGTACGCGGGCTCCCATTGCCTCAATGGGTGCGAGGCGAACAAGGACGCCCCCTACAGCGGGTACGCGGCGAAGCGACTCGCGCCGTACACGCACAGGTAGGGGGGACCCATGGGTCCCCCCTGTGTGCGACTCGCGCGGCTACGCGTACAGGGGGGTCTGACACGGACCCCCGAAGTACGGCTCCGACTGCTCTTTCGAGCCGGGCGGCGCGTGTCGGTCGGACTGCTCGCGGCGCGCATCGTACTTACCCGGCTGGGGAACGTCTCCATTGCGCGGTGCGAGTCGTGTCCGAGCGAGTCGGTCGGTGCGGTTCGACCCGGGAACGAGTCGGTCGGAGCGGTTGGGACGCCCGAACGAGTCGGTCGGCGATTTTGCATCATACTCGCTCGTCCGGACGCGCGTACGAATCGGTCGGGAAATAGGGCTCCGAATCGGATCCGGTTATGCCGAATCCGATTCGGAGCCCTACCGGCCGAGATCGGAATCGGCCCCTAAGTATTAAAAATAAATCCTACAAATTAACTTAAAAACTAAACATTACAGCGACATAACATTTTAGAAATGGAATTTGAAAAACCTTTGAAATTCACTGAAAAAAACAAAGGTTACAGGAACGTTATAGTTAGACTCAGATTGTTCACACATAAAACCGTAGAAATTCAGCAGTCAAATTTACCTGAGCTAACTATAACCTAAGCCCTCACAATGCACTGCTTATGACCTCACATATTACATCACTCATGAAATGGTCATTGACATCACTGATGACATCTCAAATGGCATCACTGATGACATCATCCACAGAACCACTGACACACCCACACAACCACTCATACACTCACTCACACACCCATACAACCAAAACTCACACACCCACTCACTCACTCATCCATAGAGCCCCACACAAACCCACTCACTCATACACCTACTCACACTGCCACTCACTCACCCATACAGTCACTCACACAGCCACTCACTCACCCATACCACCACTCACACACCCACTTACATACGCATTCACACATTCATACAAGCACTCACACGTCCACTCATTCATCCATAAAGCCACTCACATAGACACTCAGTCTCTAATACAGTCACTCACACACCAACTCAGTCAACCAAACACCCACTCAAACAGCCACTCACTCACCCATACAGCCACTTACACACCCAGTCACTCGCCCGTATAGCAACTCGGTCACCCATACAGCCACTAACCTACTCCTACAGCCACTTACACAGCCACTCGGACACCCACTCACTCACCAATACAGCCAGTCACTCACCCATACAGCTACTCACACACCCACTTATTCACCCATACAGTTACTCACATATTCACTTATTTACCCCTACAGCCACTCACCCCCCACTTTTGTACCCATACAGCCAATCACACAACCATACAGCCACTCACACACCCATACACACAGTCACACAGCCACTCACATAAATGTTAGAAATAGTATCACTCAGTAGTAGTACACAAAGTATACTAATGTAACTTTTGTTGTACCTTAGTATATATCAGTAGCGGCTGCTACCGATCGGGAGTGGGGGGGCTGGGGGTTTCAGGAAAGAAATGGGGAAAAAATGCACTTACCTGGGCCGGCCGGCCGCCGCCTCTCCTCCATCCTCTTCTTCCTGTTTCCGCTGGCAGCAGGAAGCACCCAGGCTCCCAGGACCCCCATAGCCAATCACACAACGCTGCAATGCAGTGTTGTGATCGGTCTGAGCGCAGAACCACGGCACTCAGACGGAGACTGGGAGGCTTTGCATGTTCCTCACCAGGCTGTGTAAAGCAAGCCTGGTGGGGAAGATGCAAAGTGCGCAGGACTGCTTGGCAGGCCCAAGAGGGCCGGACAAGCAGTCATGTGCACTTAAGGAGTACAAATCACTCCTCTCCCTGCTCTGGCAGCCCCGCCCCACCCCACCCGAGAGGCACTGACTTCAATGGGAAAAATAAAATGATAATAACAATACGTTTTCATTTTTATTTCTCCTTTTGATCAGTGGGGCGACGTTCCTCCGAGGAGCCGCCACTGGTACATATGTTTAACACTCAAACTATTAGAAAACGCTCACAATCACTGGATCATGTCATCTGAGATGTCACTGACCATGTCATGAGTGATGTAATATGTGAGATCATAAGCAGTGCATTGCGGGGATGTAAGTTATAGCTAGCTCAGGTAACTATAACTGAATTTCTATGGTTTTGTGCGTGTACAATCTGAGCCTAACTATAACGTCACCGTAACCTTTGTTTTTTTCCAGTGAATTACATATATACATATATATGTATATACATATACATATATATATATATATATATATATATATATATATATATATATATATATATTTTACATTCCCTCCCCTTTCTATGAAGAGCTCCTGGGTCCGAGTGGTGGGCATACGGCTCTGCAGCCCTGATTCACACCTTATTGAATCCTGCTGTGCTGCTTGAATGAGAAGAGGCAGTACAGCAGGAAAGTCTAACCAACTGTACTTCTGTCCCCAGTTTCTGAGAGGGCTGGTTGAATTGTGAGCCTCCAAAACACTATGATGAATGTGCAGGTTCACCCGTCCATCCCCCTTAAAAAACAGGAAATGTTTTGATTTTAGGAGAAAATGTCGGCATGCTGGGACAGTCCTTCAAAAAGCAGGACTGTCCGAGAGAATTTGTGACGTCTGGTCACTCCACCTTACCTCCTTCTAGATCCATTAGCGTTGTTGTAAACAAGAAACTAGTAAACACTGGAAGCTGAGCGATTACATCTATGTACAAATGACAGTCCTGGCACAGAAGAAACAATAGTTACAAGATACACTGTCTTCTGCCAAGTGCCTAATTTGCGAAAGAAAGAGTGCCAGTGTCCGAAACTCTGCTCAGAACAGAAGCGTGGCAGCCGGTGTAATTAAATGTTGGTGCTCCAAATACCAAGACTGTTGGTCTTAAATCCACCTAATATCTCTTTAATCTAATACCAGACACTCCTTGCCCCTTTATCACACTCTTACAAGTTCCTTCTTTCTCCATTTGTGGAGGTTTTGCTGTCTTTTTCTTCCCCCGTCTTTCTGATCTGTGTGTTACTTACCTCTCTTAACCCTTGGTAAATATCTGATGTGGGAAAAATAAGTGCCGGTGGCCCACAGTGGCTCGAAGTAAGCTCTGCTTGTGCCAAGAAAAACAAACATATATTAGCATTATGTATGTCTGGCCACAACAAAGGATATTTTTGAGCATACACAGTGCCCGTGCCAGAGGAGTTTTACCTTATAAAATCAGTGGGACAAAGCACCAATGAAGGGCACCATCAACTTCAGCATATGAGCCAGGGAGAAACAAATTGTGACATTTTTCCCCAAAATGTTGCACGTACAGTGTCCTATTGTTTTTAGAGAGAAATGGAAAAATGGGCCTTTGGCACATTCCTGTCTGCTAATGTGACACCTTTAAAGAGGATTTCATTAACATTTTCTTAATTACTTTTTTTTTTTAACCAAGCAATGACTTTCCCGTGGTATTGATTCAACTAATAAACAAAGAATCAAATTCTATATTTGTGCAAACTTACAACTTGAGATAATTTACTTGCAGAATGGACCAATACAAATGTACTTCTGAACTAATGTCCAAAAAACTAAGGAAGGAGAAATAAGGAAAGGAACTTGGAGACAGATGTACAAACATTAGGAATACCGATTTCCTAATTGTGAATCTCTCCGAATCGCAATTCGGTATTCCTAATGTATGAAACTCATTGAATTTCATTTAGATATTCCTTGTAGGTCGCAAATCGACCTACCTCATGAATATTAATGAGGTAGGTTGCACTTTGAGACTCATTAGGAACCCCATCCATCACAGGGATGGTGGCCTGCTGAGGTCAGCAGACCACTGTCTGTGATTAGTTTTTAATAAAGTAATTTTTTTTTAAATGCAGCCTGTTTTCCTTAAAGGAAAACTGGATGAGTTTAAAAAGAAAAAAAATGAAACCTTGAAGTTTCATTATTTAAGAGTAAGCAGTGGTATGTGGAACCACTGCCTGCTTTGAAAAAATATTTTAATTACATTCTCAAAGTAAAGGTGTCCCTTGGGTACCCCTTCCCAATTGCGAATGGGTTACCACCAGTTTTAAACTGTTAGTAAAGTATTACCGGGATTCGGCCGCAAAATAGTAAAACATACCATACAGATTGTATGAAACTGGGTTTTTGTTGCAGTATCCCCCACTTTTTGCCTGATATCTGGTTCAGCTTTGACTGAGAGTGTACTGGGTTCCTGCTAACCAGGTCCCCAGCACCAGTGTTCTTTCCCTCAACTGTACAATTGTTCTACAACTGGCACCCCTTTAAGTTCCTTGTAAGTCCCTAGTCAGAAAGACCCCTGGTACCAAGGGCCTTGGAACAAAAGTGGGTCCTTAAGGACTGCAGCACAAATTGTGCCATCCTAAGGGGCCCCTCACCAAGCTCATGTAAACTGCCGTTGCAGCCTGCGTGTCTTGGTGCAGAGAAAACCAAGGAGTCGACATGGCACACACCTCTGTGTGCCATGCCAGCAAATCCACTGCATGTGGTATAATAATAATAATAATCCATATTTATAAAGCGTGAACATATCACCCATAAGGTTTCAAGGCGCTGGGGGCCGTTGGGGTGATTAAGTGAATATTGCCCAGAGTCACATGATGCTGCGCTGAGCTGCCGCCAGGGATCAAACCATGAGACCCGTGCTCCGAGTCAGTCGCTCTGGCCGCTGCGCCACACCTCTCACAAAGGTATAGGTAAGTCAGCCCTACAGCAGGCCTTACAGCCCAAAGGCAAGGTGCACTATACCCATGCTTGGGCATATCTGCCTGAGTGGATGTGTCCCTGTGATATCCAAGTTCACCCTTAGATATTACGAGTGCGCTGGGAAGCCATAACAAGTACATGGGATGGACACTCGTCATTAGGAGTTCCCCAGCTACATGATGGCTTCAAAGTACCCCAAAGTGTTTGGTACTAAACACCTCGTCTTAATAAACCCACACTGATTCCAGTGCTGAATTTATTAATAGATGCAAACAGAGTGCACTTTAGAGGTGCCCCCTTAAAACCTACCTTCTACTAGTGTGTTGACTGACTGGTCTCGACCAGCCAGCCACCATAGACAGGTTTCTGACCTCCTGAGGTGAGAGCCTTCCCTCTTGGAGGTCAGGAACAGAGCCTGCTCTGGGCAGAGGCGTTCACACCTCCTCCAAGCAAGATGGGCATTCTAGAGCAGGAAGCTTCAAAGTCCCGGACGCCTTTGTTATACAACCCCGGCCTCTCCAGATAGTGGAGGTGCCAACCCCCCTGTCCGGACCCCACTTTTTGGCTGCAAGACAGGCTGGAAAATTAGTAAGGTTAGGCGGTGGCCCACATTCAGCCAAAATCACCCCTAGGTTGAGCTACTCCTCTGGGAATGATTCCAAGTATTCGAAATACATAAATAAAATTGTGGTCTTCACATGTGTCTGTAACAGAAATGTGCACATTATACATCCGAAAATGTATCATGAGCACCCTAATATTGTAAAGTTTGATTTGTTCTCACAAAATACCGTCACCGGCGGTGTACAGTGCACCGAGGTAATATAGCTTTTATGCACAGTAACGCACTACACTGATGTTTGTGTAAAGGAAATTACAGAGCAATCGAGTAATACATCTGTAAACATGTTACAACACATTTGTAGTGGTAGTGACGCACTTAACGGTCACCAGTATTGGTGCTAAAATGGCGGATGACTGACCTAGCATACTGGACATTCAGAACCTGCCTCCGCCGGCGGAAGTCGACGTCGCGGTAGACGGTTTCTTCCACAGCAGACACAGCCATAAGCTAACGTTGGTGATTGTGATGGTCGCGGCGAATGGCTGTGTCCTTCTATGCTGAAAACCACGTACATGTACGTCGTGGTTTGAAAAATAACTCACTTGCCTCCTGACACTGCTGCTATAGACACCTCCTCCACTTTAGCTGCTGTTTGCCTCCTCTGGAAGCAAACATGCCAGGTCAAGCAGGTGAAAGGGCCCGTGCCATCTCTCCAGAGGAGCTGGAGAAACTTGTTTAAGAGGTCGTTGCCCTGTATGGCCAGCTATATGGCTCACCAGAGGAACAGGTAACCAGTTCACATACATATTTTACTCTGTTCAAATCCATCCTCTTCATTCCCACAGGCTACAATGTGCCCCTGTTTCTCAGTGAATTCATTCAGATTACTGTTGTAACATCTTGCAGTTCCTACATAGGACAATCATGTAATGGATTGTGGAGCACCGTACTTTGTTTACTTAACATCACCATTGTGATGTGTGATAAGCCCTATATCCTACATGTGTTGCACACACATACCTATGCATGTATACATTTCATGGTATCTATGATATATTTGCTAATCAGATCATGGTAAATGTGGAAAGAAATGTATAGGCTTTACAGCATGAGCATGTATACTATAAGAAGCGGTTGAGGATGATGTTAGCTATGTTGTCTGGGAGATAACTATACCGTACAGACCCCTTCAGAGTGCCACACAACCTTGAGGTCACGTATTGGATGGCCACACAATGTACTTTTATGTACTGAAGTGGTGGAAATGTGATGTTCATGTGGGATCAGTATGCTCAGCCTGAAGAGGGCAAGTCTTGGCCTGACAATGAGTTGTGCCCAGTCTGGGCCCAGGCTAGGGCAGAGTTACTGCGGCAATACAACTGATGCACAGAATAATCTCCCTGTAGACCTGCTGATCCTTGGATGTTCCAAAAATGAGTTTTCTGAACCAATATTAACCAAGATTGATTTTACATGGGACTACATTTGGAATGGTGACTGAGGTAACCCTCAGACCCGATACTTCTTTCCATTGACCCACATTGTCAATGTGTGACATTTACTACTGACAGGCCACTTACTCCCACAGGTCTGTTGTCACTTTTCCATAAGTAATGCTTGCATTGTGGAGGCCTATTGTACATGTGATACATTAACAGTGCGGATAGTTGGTTGCTTCTGAAGTGATTTTGATATGTGAATCACCAGCTTTGTTACATTCAACCAATCAAACAAGACATACAATGGTATGTTGAATGTCATCCCTGTAACAGTGTCACATATGGCAAAAGGTGTGTCTTGTAATGGCAGTACATACCACACAAACTCAATCAGATATCCCATTAGGTAATCGACATGTACACACATACCTAGAGAGGAAGCTCTAAGTGACACAAATGCCAGCCCTTTCATTGTGAATCTAAGTTTTAGGATGTAGTCTATACTATGGTACCAGACTGTATGGACCATATGCATCAAGTCAATGGGCCTGGCTGTATCAGTGTCTGTACAGTCATGCACAAGTAGCTTACCCTTCAGAAGGTCACAATGGTGTGCTGTGTTTCATAGATGCTCACATCACAGGACATGTAGGATGGCCCTGGTCTACATGATGTTAGTGGGCTGGCTTAGTCAGTGTAGATCATGTAGGTCATGACATGACTAGGGTTGAGGATAGTCAGCAGATGACTACAAAAGTGTGTATTCATATATCTGTGCTGCTTAGCAGGTGAGAATTACATATGTAGTGTGTTAACTATTGATTAATGCCTGTGCTAAGTGTATACAAAATGTGTGTCAACCAAACCGATATGCAGTCGCCATTTGGAGAGAAAACCAATTGTAGGAAAAGGTGGGAGGACCTGAGGCGCTGGACCCAGAAGATCGCTGAGGTCCAGCTGAGGATGTCCTTCCAAAGTCGACGGGGCGCGTGACGGACCCTGACCACCTCCCCCATGGCCAGCACACTGATGGTGGCCTACCTGGAGCTTGATGGGCAGTTGAGGGCCCAATAGCAGCTACAAGGGGGTGAGTCCCGGCCAGAGTCATACATGTTACATTGTCAACTTTGTATGTTACAGGCAGGTATTTCCCCATCAATATTGGGGGTGGCCCATGTGCGACGCATTAGAAGAGTTATTGGTTGTGTAGGTCTGGTAGTAAGTGCATGCTGATGTACTTTGCCTATTGTCTTTCTGACTAAGAACACAGCAGAGTTCCAGTCCACTGCCAATTTACGGTCTTGAGCAGACGCAGGGCTGAGTAAAGTGATTAGTCTGCTCATGTTGTTTAATGTTCTGGGTGACAATTGTACCAAACAAGCCACTTGTCTTCATTGTGTCAGGAGTTATGCTCCCCCACTACTGTGTCTCATGTGATGGTGGCCCTCTTACAGTTTATGTGTTACCACAGACAGGAGTGTATAGACATTGTTGGGTGGGTCATACATACGCCTGATTATGGCGGTTTCAGGGAAAGCGTAGGAGTTTGTTATGTTGCCAGGCATGGCTTCAACATTTTGTAGGTATGTTTTCAGAGTGCAGGTTGTGATGTTAGGAAATGAAAACACAGATTATCACTCAGTGGTGTTTCTGGGCTGTTTATTAGTACTCTTTGCACGATGGGGATTTTCGTTTGCTGAATGAGGTAACTCCAAACATTTTTTGTATGTTTGTTTACAATAATGGGTCGGGGAAATCAAATGCAATATCGATGTTGTAATTAGTTACTGTAACACATAGTGGTAATTATGTTTTGAGATAGTATGTTTTACAATGTGTTTATATGAGTGTAGTTTTGTTGGAACTAAGTAGATTGTTTATGTGCTTTCTTTTATTATTCACAGTTACCCCTGACGAAGGGCTGTAAAGTCCGAAATGCATTGGGTGTGAGAGTATGAGATTACCCCGGATGAATTGTTCCCTACGTGCCACTGATTAGGCCTGGATGGGCAGTCCAGTGGCATTTCAAAAAGTGTGGAATAATGCTGCCTTGAAGTGAATGGATAAAGAATGAAAAAGTTTGGAATAAGAATAAAAACAAATATATGGATTAAACATGGTTCATTGGTTGAATTTTGGAACATTGGGAGGAAGAAGACTTTTTCCTAAAGGCTGTGCGACTGCTAGTTGGTGCGAGAGTACGCGCCACACATTTTGAATATCATACATACCCTAATCCATTACTCAATGTCATTAGTCAGGTCCAATTGATGAACCAGTCAAGGGCATGACAGGTAGACTTACAGTAATTTCTCACAATTTGAATGTCCAAGCCATTGATGTGGTTGTATTCAGTTATGTGAGTTGCACATGTGGATTTGTCAAGGTTCATTCACTGACTGGTGACATGCATCAGGGAGTAACGTGCAGAAATGCAGGATCATATGCGAGTGTCTACACTCAGTAATACAATGGAATTTGTGTTTGCGAGAAGTGGTACTGTGAGGTGCCTTTCAATCAGGACACAGGTTAAACCACCTCTTTATATAATGGAGAATCCCTGAGCTTCAACAACCTTCAATGGTATATTGCCTTTTAGGTAAGCAATATAAGAATGGTGTTCTCACCAGTTCCAAGCTGGATTGGGAATATCCCTAGGCCTAGTTGATTCATTATGCTGTGGATATTTGCAGACAAATCTCCCAGATATTTGGGCCAGATTGTCTCTAGTCTACGTTTGTGTGCTTCATATGATACATAGTGAAGCTAGTTAGCTTTCATGAGACTATTCTGACAGTGAACATATGAGGAAGTTTCTATTAGGAAGTATCAACAGTGTGAAATGAGCATTTCCATGTCACCTTTTTCCTTCTACTGTATATATTGCTGCAACATAGCTGTTTTAGTTGACCATCATTTCATCCTGATGTGGTATTAGGTTTTTGCCCATTTGCTTATTGCAGGGCATTGGGTAGACTCTGTAGGAATGGATTTGTCATTTCCTTCCTATTTGATCACATCAGGTTACTAAGATATTACTACAAGAGCCAAACTATACAAGGTGATGAAGTATCCTACTAGATACATGAGAATGGAGATCAGACTACTTTACTCATGCAATTGGAGCTGTCTATGGTTATGACTCCACTGTGAGCAACTGTTTACAGGTCAGGAAGCAGGTATGAATGTGCTCATGCCCATATTGAAGCCACTATAGTGGACCTTGTAGCTGGAGACTGCTGTACACTTTATTGATATTCTGTGATCAAAGCTGTTGGTCAAGTGTGTTCTAGCACATGCAATAAACCTATTTTAAATATCATTTCAGCATCATCCCAGGCAAGCGGAGGAGACAGGGCCATCATCGTTGGGGAAGCAGGTGGCTCCTGTTGTGACACAACAGACACTGAGGGAGCCAGTGGCCCAGAGGGTGAGGGGAGTGCCACAGAGGACACAGACTCAACGTCATTATCTTCAGAGTCGACCTCCAGTGGACACTCTCTAGTGGTGGCAGAACACACAGGACCTATACTTATTTATTTATTTATAAAGTTTTGTATAGCGCGAACATGACCCTAGTGGGTATCAGAGCGCTTTACATGACGAGAAGTAGAGTAACACTTAGCCTGGTAAACAGGAAACACATGCGCGAGAACCTAACAAATCAGAAAGTAAAATAGGATAACACGGATTGATCTTGAATAAAGACAGTAATAGGAAGGTCAATCCCCATAAGAGTTTGGCAGCTATACATTTTCAATGCCGCTGATATATTGTCTTAAGGTAAAAGCTTAGTCAGTAGAAAAGATTTGGCTTCTTTTTTGAAGGAGGAGGTAGAGGAGATTAGGCAAACATTTGGTGCTAGAGAGTTCCATATCTTGGGTGCAATAACCGAGAATGCTCTGGCACCCATTTTCTTTTTGTGGGTTCGTTGGGGTTTCAGAAGCAAGGTGAGCTCACTTCGTGAGGATCTGTTGCCCCCTGATCTTTCTAGCTTTTGAGCCAGGTAACTGGGGGTATTGAAATATAATGCTTTATGCGTCATGCAGGCAATTTTCGGTTGGATTCTTGCTTTGTACGGTAGCCAGTTTAAGGATTTTAGAGCAGGTGAGATGTGTGTGTTTCTTTTAGTTCCGAGGACAAGTCTGGCTGCTGCGTTGAGGGATGCTCTTAGAGGGGCCAATTGGTATCGGGGTAAGCCTCATAGTGTGGCACTACCATAATCCAGTCTGGGTAATACTAGGGCTTGGACCGCTTGTTTTAGGTCTTCATGTGGTAAGTAGGGTTTAAGTTTCCGCAGAATGCTCAGTTGGTAGGTGGCTTCTTTGGTGGCTCAACATCATTTAGCTTGCACTTCTCCCTATGATGTAGGTTGGATATGTGTTTAATGTATGCAAGTTAGATATTTGTTTCTCCACACATGGAGGGTGTTAAATTGCCATACCTTTGTAGACATTTTTATGAACATTTGTCCATTTTAGTGAGTGTACCTTAAACCTACTTTATCTAAATGTGTGACAATGCTGTTACTGCCGTGTTTGCTTTCATGACTTGCACTTACACATTTACCACACATGCATGGCACTTGGTTATGGTATTAGTTGTCTCTGATATACTTCAATCCACAGGTCCTGTGCACATAGAGGTTTTGAGGCATGTGCAAAGTGGACTGTGTCCCAAGGCCCCAGTCTTTCAGGGGTCCCCCTGTTAGAAGCATTCCTATTCTGCAGAGAGTCTTTATATTGTGACCTTTGAATGCTTCTCACGCTGATTATTTGGAGTCCCATTTACCTGACATTACCTTCTAATGTGGGTGACATTTGAAAGTCCATTACAAACATTTAGCAGAGGTGTGTTTCAGTTTCATGACACATCCATACAGATGTATCTTTGCTATCACAGCAGGACCTAGCATGTGAGCAATGTGAGGGTGTCACAGAGATTAATAGCTGTGATATTGATGAGGAGGTGATGTTGTGTGACACAATTTAATGCACACATCACTATCCCTGATGATGAGATGTAAACACATTGACTCTTGTAGAGTGTGCCTGTGCAGTGTCAGAGACCGGGCCAAAGAGGGCATCATAGAGCTGTAATTGGATCATACATTGAGAACAATTCCAAACAGGGGTCCACAAAATATGTTTGACCCAGGGACCCCAAACCCCTTGCCAGGTCCATGGCAGAGCATCTTTTTGCTGAGGAGTCGATGGAAACGGGTAAGTGTATGGCTTACCGTCGGTTGTGTCCATGACTGCATGGGTTTTGGATGTCATCAAGCAGGAACAGCAGCGGCGGGACATGTATGATCGGCTCTATGGCGGCACAGGACATGTGAAGTTGAGTACAGGTGAGTTTCAGGACTTGTATCTCTCCCTTTCCGCCAGGTCAGATGTGTTGGTTGGACCGCCACAGTCGCGTCGGCAGGAAAGCACATCGTAATTGGGCTGGCGGTAACACTGGGGGTCCGCCCTCCGGCAAACGCATTGGCCTACCGTGCCACCGCCATGGTTGAGATTTCCTGGTGGCAGGATTGCAGAGGTCTTTCATCGATGTAACCGCATGCATCGCAATAGGGAGGTAGGACTGCCAATGGTGCAGCAGTGATTCCAACGCTATTTCCACGGTAGTACCATGAGTGCCAAACTCATAATCAGGCCCTAAATAATTAAAGTGATAAGAAATGTATTACACTTGCAGTTCTATGAACCTGGCCTGTTCTAGTGGTATGCTACTGGCAACAGCCAAAAAGCCTGATGGGACCACTGGATCTGGAGATGAGGCATTCCACTAGGCCAGTATTCTCAGTAGTGATTTCATCTGAGTAGTCATTACATCTGAGTGGGGATGGTGCAGGCCCGGAGCAATGGCAGGCATTCCCTCTTTGCCGCACTCCAATCGGATTGCCTCAATTTCACATTGTATGCAATAGGCTTATCCTGCCATTAGAAGATAGTCAGTTTGGGGGAAGGGCAGTTGATGCTCTGCTCTGGGGTGAGGGGGATTTGGATTTTACTTTTTGTGTTATATGTTCTGTTTTTCTGTGCTTCTAGATGTTGGTCTCTTTTTGGATTGGTGTGGGGAGTTGGTCAAGGAAAGGGTTGGGATGTAATATGCTGCTTACCCAGCGTCCACCCTTGGACACTGGACACTACTCATATCAGCAGTAATATGAAGTCTCTTACGAATAGGTTCTTTTTTTTTTTTTACATGGAATGTGAAAGGGTTGGGATCGGCAGCCAAACGCCATGAGGTCATATAGCATTTCTTCAGGAGACACCTCGTTGACATTGAAGTCCTACGCTTACAACATGGATGGAGGTTTTTGCTACAGGGGATCCATCCTTCGCTAGGGGGTCCCTTAAATGGATTAGAGCCGAAGGAGACCCCTTTTCTGCTGTGCACATCCAAAACTATACGGAGAGCTGCTATTTCATGGTGGTTGGTAAATTGAATGGCTGTAAGATGCTTCTAGGTTGCATCTATGCCACTAGCCATGACCACCTAACGTTCTTAGCCACAATGTTGGTGCAACTGGTACAGATGGCTGGGGGGTTCCTTGTTATTGAGGGGGGAATTACAATTACGTAAGTGATGTGTATTTGGACTGCTCTACATTGCCATTGCAAAGTGCAAAGCTCATACAGTGCCTATGGGATCTGTGAGGTGTATAGAGGATTGGGGGTTGGGGGACGTATGGAGGGTGCACACGGTCAGGAGAGAGATTATTAATTTTACTCCAGCCTATATGATGCTCATGTGAGAATGGATAAGGTGTTGTGTGCTGTGGAGTTGTTCCAAGATATGCTGGGTTCTGAGGATCTTGGTAGGATGCTCTGTGATCACATCCCTCTTCTGGTACCTATGCAGTTGGGGGAGCCCCCTCGGCCAGGTCCCACATGGAGACTTCAGCCTCATGCACTGACAGATGCCCCACTCCGGACTTCACTAGGACAGCCGAATACGGACCACTTTGATAAAAATCAGGACACTTCCTCCAGCTTCCTTCTAGAATGGGAAGGTGGTGGTGCAAGAGCACTGTGTGGGAAAGTTGGTGGGCATTAAAATATTGCTTGACATGGAACTGCTGACCCAGGATGGGAATATCCACGAGGTGGAGGTAGAGGGGGCTCAGGATCCCACGGTGCTTCCAAACTCTCTGACACTAGGGAAAAGTATGCAAAAGTGATTGAAAAAACTGTGATGTCATAACTACTAAGAATATATTTCCACACTGGGAAGACTCCTTGCACAGCTCGTACGTCCTTAGAATAGAGGGTCCATGATTATATATTTTACAATAAGAGAGGGCTAAATAGTCGATTCTAAACGAGAAATTAATTATGGGATTATTTAATGATTACTATACAGATCTCGATGGAAGAATCCACAGATGATATAGAGGCCTTTTTGGACAACTGCACCACTAATCACCTCCGGACATGGGCAAAGTGAGAATGTAGGAGGACATAATGAGATTCAGGGTGTCATCAAGGGGCTGGCCAGGGGAAAAACACTGGGGTTAGACAGTCTCCCAGCTGGGTTTTATAAAACGTATGCAGCCCCTTTGATACCACACCTGGTTAGGCTGTATGTGACAGTGCTTGAGGAAGGGGAATAATATGCCTCATCCAGGGAAGCTATGGTAGTCCCAGCCCGGTGTGGGTGGCAAGAAGGCAGCGTCTTTTCAACCACTCTCAATGCTTACTTTAGATTTTAAAATTTTAAGTAAGGTATTGGCCACCAGGTCATATCCATACCAGACTACTTTGGTCCACCCAGATCAAAATGGGCTAATATTGGCACGTAGCGCATCTCTTAACCTCAGCAGGCTGTTTAGAGTGCTGAAAGAAATACACACTGATGCCTGGCCCTGTGCGATGGTGGCTTTGATCGAACTGGAAAAGGCATTTGATACTGTACAGTGGCATTATCTGGAGGCAATCATGACTAGGATGAATCTGGGGGCAGGCTGGACCCAATAGCTTTGTTTCGTGAACCATAATAAGTCAGCCAGGGTGAAAAACGATTGTTATGTTTCACAACAATATTGTATATATTATGGCACATGATGGGGTGCCCCTCTTCCCCTTCCTTTTCACACTTGTGACTGAACCCTTGGCTGTGGTGGTGCAAAGAGAGGAACAGGCATGGGGCATTCTGCTGTGGGAGGGCATATTACTATAATTCTCTATTCCAATGATTTACTGGGAATATGCCTCCTTATTACGCATGCCTTCACTCCGCTTGCAATTACAACGCGGTCGTTACAACGACCACGTTGTAACAACGGATACCATTACCCCGCAAGTCATAACGACGACTTGCGGAGGGGGGCGCTGGATGTTGGAATAGTATAATTTACTATTCCAACTCCAGTCTGTGCGGACAGTAGGGAAGGTGTTGGATTTTAAATCCAACACCTTCTCCCCCCTCGCAAGGCGTTGTTACGACTTGCGGGGTAATGGTATGCGTTGTTACAACGCGTTCATTGCAACGACCACGTTGCAATTGCATGCGGGGTGACGGATTCGTTGTAAGGGCTGTTTACCATTTACTGGTGTATGTTCGGAATGGTTCGGATTCATATTCACTTTAATAAACAGTATAAAAAAAATACTCTTAGCCACTAGCAACTGCTCAGGATGTATTCTTGTCCATCTTATTTTATGCAGACTGTGCCACTCTTTACGTAGACTAGCCATATCAAACAGGGTCAGACTGGGACTGAGTAATAGGCCTGGGCACCAAAATAAAGGACACACATTAGCAAACCAGATAACTAAAAAAGTGCCATACATTTTCAAATCCTCATCACCCTTTATTTGGTTAGATTAAAACCATGAAATCTACAATAAATAAATAAAATACCAACCACCACAGCAAATCAGATAAACTGATGAAGTGTGTTTAGAATAAAAAGACAACACACTTAGTTAAAATAGCAATACGTGCAGCATAACAATACATATGACATATAGATGAAGATGAAAGTACAAACAGGACTCCCGGTCAAACTTCATAACGTGTGCCTCAGTTTGACAGACTGCTGAATGAAATTCGCAACAGCAAAACAGATAAAAACAGAAGGAAGCCACTGTATGAAATAGAAAATGGGTCTCCACTGCCTGAACTGAACAGGTCTCAGAAGGGCCGGCTTTAGCGCTGGTGGTGCCCGGTGCGACAATCATGTTTGGCGCCCCTACACCCCATGACTGCCTTCTTTGATTCTCTCACTACTATCGGGCAAAAGTGCCCCTCAACTCTCCAATCATAAGTTATTGCTAAACACAGTGCCCCCCCCTGAGGTCAGCGCCCCCTCCACAGGTCAGTGCCCAGTGCAGCCGCACCAGTCGCACTGCTCTAAAGCCATCCCTGGGTCTCAGAATAGTTGTCAAGAAACGCTGTCTAGGTATAATGTCAAATTTACAAAAAAAGAAAAAGTGAAAGGTAGATTGGGTCGAGGTTGAGTCACACGGGCAAGGGGGCAACTTACTTCTACTGTAACCTAGTACTGGATGGCAACCAAATAATGTGAGTCATTAATTCGAAAATGTGTTTAAGGAAATACCCAGGCTGAGAATGAGTGACCCAGCCAAGCTAGGGTTCCATCTCAAACTGTGTTGGCAGGGTAAATGTACCTTGACCATGTCTTTAGACAGATCACTACAGTCTCGATTCAGAAATCACAAAAGCGAGCCTTGAATTGGGCCCTGCAGTGTGTTGTCATGCCTTCTGAACTAGTATATAGTTCCAACATAACCAGGCTAGGTGTAAAGTAACTGCCCATGGAATTTCAGATGTGTCGTCCATTTTAAGACAATTGGATAAAACCAGCTGATTAAAGCTGGTTTTGTGCTTGGTCTAAAGCAAAAACCATAAACGTAGAGACTGCAATCTAATATACCCTGTGATTTAATCAATGCCCAACTCAGCATGACATAAAAAGGTCGAGCTAGCAATAGAACCTGCAAGAAGCCTCCAGAGAAACACGTCTGTTGGTTGAATAGCTAAGTGCAGGCTGTAACCCCAAAGACATGCCCCATAGGTGGTTGATGGAGCGCCCATAGTTTTATAAAAAGCCATCATTTCCTTCAGGGGATTTGCCCCCAGTCCAGCTGAAAACCTAAAATGTGACTCAATGCTCCTTGCAAACTCGGAAACCCTAGACTTAATTGGGAGTTTTCCAAGTGCAAAGATCATCAAATTTGTAAATCAGGGCAGTTTTGAACATGTGAAGACATGCTGCATAGGTGTCTGGACTGCATGCATTTGTGCTTGCTGCAGGGAATGTTTGTGGTAATGTTAGGGACATCAATAACAAGCAGAGACCTTATAAGTGTTTAGCCAGAGATATTGACTTTGCCTATGTCTTTAAGCTGTGCTGTACAGAAGTCTGCAGCATGCTGAAAAGTTATAATAAAGAAGTGTCAGAAGCATTTTGGTTACCGTATATATACCCAAGAAAGCATTATGTACAACTGAACAACCATATTAAAAAAGCATTAACAATAAATAATGTCTTGAGTATTTTTTTGTCCTTTCAATGCTGGCATCTTCTATCTGCCTGTCCCAATGGTTGCTTGTTATGGGGTTTTTTCTTATGGGGTGGGCATAAATAACAGTCAGTCAGTCAGTGAGAGAGTCAGTCAGTGAGAGTCAGTCAGTCAGTGAGAGTCAGTCAGTCAGTGAGAGTCAGTCAGTCAGTGAGAGAAAGAGTCAGTCAGTCAGTGAGAATGAGAGAGTCAGTCAGTCAGTGAGAAAGAGATTGAGAGAGTGAGTTAGTCAGTCAGTGAGAGAGAGAGAGGCAGTCAGTCAGTCAGTGAGAGAGTCAGTCAGTCAGTGAGACAGAGTGAGAGAGTCAGTGAGAGAGAGAGAGTCAGTCAGTGAGAGTCAGTCAGTGAGAGAGAGAGTTAGCCAGTGAGACAGAGAGTCAGAGAGTCAGTCAGTGAGAGTCAGTCAGTCAGTGAGAGAGAGAGTTAGTCAGTCAGTGAGAGAGTCAGTCAGTCAGTGAGAGAGAGAGAGAGAGACTGAGACAGTCAGTCAGTCAGTGAGCCAGTCAGTGAGAGAGAGAGTGAGTGAGAGAGTAAGTCAGTCAGTTAGTTAGAGTCAGTCAGTCAATGAGATTGATTGAGAGAGTCAGTCAGTCAGTGAGAGAGATTGAGAGAGTCAGTCAGTCAGTGAGAGAGTCAGTCAGTGAGAAAGATTGAGAGTCAGTCAGTGAGAGAGAGTCAGTCAGTCAGTGAGACAGAGTTAGTCAGTCAGTGAGAGAGTCAGTCAGTCAGTGAGAGAGAGAGAGAGAGACTGAGACAGTCAGTCAGTCAGTGAGCCAGTCAGTGAGAGAGAGAGTGAGTGAGAGAGTAAGTCAGTCAGTTAGTTAGAGTCAGTCAGTCAATGAGATTGATTGAGAGAGTCAGTCAGTCAGTGAGAGAGATTGAGAGAGTCAGTCAGTCAGTGAGAGAGTCAGTCAGTGAGAAAGATTGAGAGTCAGTCAGTGAGAGAGAGTCAGTCAGTCAGTGAGACAGAGTGAGTCAGTGTGTGAGAGAGTCAGTCAGTGAGAGTCAGTCAGTGAGAGAGAGAGAGTTAGTCAGTGAGAGAGCCAGTCAGTTAGTGAGTCAGTCAGTCAGTCAGAGAGAGCGTAAGAGAGTCAGTGAGTCAGCTAGTGAGAGAGTCAGTCAGTGAGAGTCAGTTAGTCAGTGAGAGTCAGTCAGTGAGAGAGTGAGTGAGAGAGTCAGTCAGTTAGTGAGAGTCAGTCAGTCAGTGAGAGAGTGAGTGAGAGAGTCAGTCAGTCAGTGAGAGTCAGTCAGTGAGTCAGTCAGTGAGAGAGTCACTCAGTCAGTCAGTGAGAGAGTCAGTCAGTGAGAGAGAGAGAGTGAGAGAGTCAGTCAGTCAGAGAGTCAGTGAGAGTCACTCAGTGAGAGAGTCAGTCAGTCAGTGAGAGAGAGATTGAGAGAGTCAGGCAGTCGGTCAGTCAGTCAGTGAGAGAGTGAGAGAGTCAGTCAGTCAGTGAGAGAGTCAGTCAGTCAGTGAGAGAGAGTCAGACATTTAGTTAGTCAGTCAGTCAGCGAGAGAGTCAGTCAGTCAGTGAGAGAGTCAGTCAGTTAGTGAGAGAGTCAGTCAGTCAGTGAGAGAGTCAGTTAGTCAGTGAGCAAGAGATTAAGAGTGAGTTAGTCAGTCAGTGAAAGAGAGTCAGTCAGTCAGTCATTGAGAGAGTCAGTCAGTCAGTGAGACAGAGTGAGAGAGAGAGAGAGTCAGTCAGTGAGAGAGAGTGAGAGAGTTAGTCAGTGAGAGAGAGTCAGAGAGTCAGTCAGTGAGAGAGAGAGAGAGAGAGAGAGAGAGAGTTAGTCAGTCAGTCAGTGAGAGAGTCAGTCAGTCAGTGAGAGAGAGAGAGAGTTAGGCAGTCAGTCAGTGAGAGAGTCAGTCAGTCAGTGAGAGAGTCAGTCAGTCAGTGAGAGAGTCAGTCAGTGAGAGAGAGAGTGAGTGAGAGTCAGTCAGTCAGTTAGTGAGAGTCAGTCAGTCAGTGAGACAGAGTGAGTCAGTGAGAGAGAGAGTGAGAGAGAGTCAGTCAGTCAGCTAGTGAGTCAGTCAGTCAGTGAGAGAGAGAGCGTGAGAGAGTCAGTCAGTCAGCTAGTGAGTCAGTCAGTGAGTCAGTCAGTGAGAGAGTCAGTCAGTCAGTGAGAGAGAGAGTGAGAGAGTCAGTAAGTCAGTGAGAGTCAGTCAGTGAGAGAGAGTGAGTGAGAGAGTCAGTGAGAGAGTCAGTGAGTCAGTCAGTGAGAGAGTCACTCAGTCAGTCAGTGAGAGAGAGAGTGAGAGAGTCAGTCAGAGAGTCAGTGAGAGTCAGTCAGTGAGAGAGTCAGTCAGTCAGTGAGAGAGAGCTTGAGAGAGTCAGGCAGTCAGTCAGTCGGTCAGTCAGTGAGAGAGAGAGTGAGAGAGTCAGTCAGTCAGTGAGAGAGAGAGAGTCAGTCAGTCCGTGAGAGAGAGAGTCAGTCATTTAGTTAGTCAGTCAGTCAGTGAGAGAGTCAGTTAGTCAGTGAGCGAGAGATTGAGAGAGAGAGAGTCAGTCAGTGAGAGAGAGAGTCAGTCAGTCATTGAGAGAGTCAGTCAGTCAGTGAGACAGAGTGAGAGAGTCAGTCAGTGAGAGAGAGAGAGAGTCAGTGAGAGAGAGTGAGAGAGTCAGTCAGTGAGAGAGATCGAGAGAGTTAGTCAGTGAGAGAGAGTCAGTCAGTGAGAGAGAGAGTCAGTCAGTCAGTCAGTGAGAGAGAGAGAGTCAGTCAGTTAGTGAGAGTCAGTCAGTGAGAGAGTCAGTCAGTCAGTGAGAGAGAGAGTCAGTCAGTCAGTCAGTGAGAGAGAGAGAGAGTCAGTCAGTTAGTGAGAGTCAGTCAGTGAGAGAGTCAGTCAGTGAGAGGGATTGAGAGAGTCAGTCAGTGAGAGGGATTGAGAGTCAGTCAGTGAGAGAGAGTGAGAGAGTCAGTCAGTCAGTGAGAGAGAGAGTTAGAGAGTCAGTCAGTCAGTGAGAGAGTCGGTCAGTGAGTCAGTCAGTCAGTGAGTCAGTCAGTCAGTGAGTCAGTCAGTCAGTGAGAGAGAGTCAGTGAGTGAGAGAGAGAGTCAGTGAGTGAGAGAGAGAGTCAGTCAGTGAGAGAGCGAGAGTCAGTCAGTCAGTGAGAGAGTCAGTCAGTGAGAGAGTCAGAGAGTCAGTGAGAGAGTGAGGCAGACAGTCAGTCGGTCAGTCAGTGAGAGAGAGAGTCAGTCAGTCAGTGAGAGAGAGAGTCAGAGAGTCAGTGAGAGAGAGAGTCAGAGAGTCAGTCAGTCAATCAGTGAGAGAGAGCGAGTCAGTTAGTGAGAGAGAGATTGAGAGAGTCAGTCAGTGAGAGAGAGAGTGAGAGTCAGTCAGTCAGTGAGAGAGAGTGAGAGAGTCAGTCAGTGAGAGAGAGTGAGAGTCAGTCAGTCAGTGAGAGAGAGAGTCAGTCAGTTAGTGAGACAGTCAGACAGTGAGCGGGTCAGTCAGAGAGAGAGTGAGAGTCAGTCAGAGAGTCAGTCAGTCAGTGAGAGAGTCAGTCAGTCAGTGAGCGAGAGATTGAGAGAGTGAGTTAGTCAGTCAGTGAGAGAGAGTCAGTCAGTCAGTCAGTGAGAGAGTCAGTCAGTGAGAGAGTGAGTCAGTCAGTGAGAGAGTCAGTGAGAGAGAGAGTGAGAGTCAGTCAGTTAGTCAGTTAGTCAGTCAGGGTCAGTGAGAGTCAGTCAGTCAGAGAGTGAGAGTCAGTCCGTGAGAGAGAGATTGAGAGTGAGTCAGTCAGTGAGAGAGAGAGAGAGACAGTCAGTCTGTGAGAGTGAGAGTCAGTCAGTGAGAGAGTCAGTCAGTGAGAGCGAGTCAGAGAGTCAGTGAGAGTCAGTCAATCAGTGAGAGAGAGAGTCAGTCAGTGAGAGAGAGAGTGAGAGTCAGTCAGTGAGAGAGAGAGTGAGAGAGTCAGTCAGTCAGTCAGTGAGAGAGAGTGAGTGAGAGAGTCAGTCAGCCAGTCAGTCAGTGAGAGAGTCAGTCAGTCAGTGAGAGAGTCCGTCAGTGAGAGAGTCAGTCAGTCAGTGAGAGTCAGTCAGTGAGAGAGAGAGAGAGTCAGTGAGAGAGAGTGAGAGAGTCAGTCAGTGAGAGAGATCGAGAGAGTTAGTCAGTGAGAGAGAGTCAGTCAGTGAGAGTCAGTCAGTGAGAGAGAGAGTCAGAGAGAGTCAGTCAATCAGTGAGAGAGAGTCAGTCAGTGAGCGAGAGATTGAGAGAGTCAGTCAGTGAGAGAGAGAGTCAGTCAGTCATTTAGTCAGTCAGTCAGTGAGAGTGAGTGAGAGAGTCAGTCAGCCAGTCAGTCAGTGAGAGAGTCAGTCAGTGAGAGAGTCAGAGAGAGAGTGAGTGAGTCAGTCAGAGTCAGTGAGAGAGTCAGAGAGTCAGTCAGAGTCAGTGAGAGAGTCAGAGAGTCAGTCAGTCAGTGAGAGAGAGATTGAGAGAGTGTCAGTCAGTGAGAGTGAGAGAGAGTGAGAGTCAGTCAGTGAGTCAGTCAGTCAGTCAGTGAGAGAGTCAGTCAGTCAGTTAGTCAGTCAGTGAGCACAGGTGGTGGAGGGCACAGAGAGAGGAGGTGGTGGAGGGCACAGAGAGCGCAGGTGGTGGAGGGCACAGAGCGCAGGTGGTGGAGGGCACAGAGCGCAGGTGGTGGAGGGCACAGAGCGCAGGTGTTGGAGGGCACAGAGCGCAGGTGTTGGAGGGCACAGAGCGCAGGTGGTGGAGGGCACAGAGCGCAGGTGGTGGAGGGCACAGAGCGCAGGTGTTGGAGGGCACAGAGCGCAGGTGTTGGAGGGCACAGAGAGGAGGTGGTGGAGGGCACAGAGAGGAGGTGGTGGAGGGCACAGAGAGGAGGTGGTGGAGGGCACAGAGAGAGGAGGTGGTGGAGGGCACAGAGAGGAGGTGGTGGAGGGTACAGAGAGGAGGTGGAGGGCACAGAGAGGAGGTGGTGGAGGGCAGAGAGGAGGTGGAGGGAAGAGAGGAGGTGGAGGGCAGAGAGGAGGTGGAGGGCAGAGAGGAGGTGGAGGGCACAGAGAGGAGGTGGAGGGCACAGAGGAGGTGGAGGGCATAGAGAGAGGAGGTGGAGGGCACAGAGGAGGTGGAGGGCATAGAGAGAGGAGGTGGAGGGCATAGAGAGAGGAGGTGGAGGGCATAGAGAGAGGAGGTGGAGGGCATAGAGAGAGGAGGTGGAGGGCATAGAGAGAGGAGGTGGAGGGCAGAGAGAGCGGAGGTGGAGGGCAGAGAGAGAGCAGGTGGTGGAGGGCATAGAGAGGAGGTGGTGGAGGGCACAGAGAGAGGAGGTGGAGGGCACAGAGAGGAGGTGGAGGGCACAGAGAGCGCAGGTGGTGGAGGGCACAGAGTGTAGGTGGTAGAGGGTACAGAGAGAGGAGGTGGTGGAGGGCACAGAGGGGAGGAGGTGGTGGAGGGCACAGAGAGGAGGTGGTGGAGGGCACACAGAGAGAGGAGGTGGTGGAGGGCACAGAGAGAGGAGGTGGAGGGCACAGAGCGCAGGTGGTGGAGGGCACAGAGCGCGGAGGTCAGTGAGTGCGCTTTTTCACTGATGGCCTTGACGATCATGCTGTACTTTTGTTCAAAACAAAGTTTAGCTTCCTTTTTTTCCGTCTTGTTGCCGATCGATAGTTGAGCTTCCCTCAAACCGCACCCCTTTCATGTTGCTTTCCTCAACCCACAAACTCATTGTTTCTTCCCGCTATTCTCATCCTTTGTAACGCTTCCTCCCACCTGGGCCTTCTGTGTAGCTCCTCCACACCCACACATCGAGAAATAAAAATGATTTGCGCTACTTATTTTTTTCTTTTTATTTAATGTTCCAACACGGTAAATGTAAAAAATAACTAGAGTCTTGTTTTATTTTGTAGGCTGTCGCATGTGTGGTGCATGCCTACAAAATGATGCGTCACAGCACCATAGCGCCTTTTTCTTTTTTTCTTTAGCCATACTGTACAGCTTCGGGGATGTTCTATAGCGTAGTTAAACACCATTGGCAAAGCCAATAGGATCCAAAAGCTTAGACTGTTGCCTTTGTCAGTGCTTGTTGCGTAAGGGTTTGTCCGCTTTGATTGCAAGATGCTCGTTTAAACACACAGTCATTGATCTTTTGGTATTGTCCTGCAAAATGTTGGTGTGCTTGTGAGATTTTTAGCTAGTGGATAAAGGTAATGGAATAAGCACATCTAAGTCATAGTTAATCAATGGTATAAGTGGAGATGACTGTTATGCCGGCCACAGGTGTATTAATAACATAGGAGAAAGAAAAGTTGCACAGTTATATAATAAAGAGCTAGGAGTTATGTGGCATGTCAGTGTTATGGTCGGAAGTAGATAACTGCACAGTGTATGCACCTTTGTCGGAGGGAAGACTAAAGCGAATACCATTCTTCCATTCGCTCATCCAGCAGTAGCTGAATGACTACCAGTACAATGCTGAACCAATGTTTAATAGCAGAGGTAACTTCGTTCATTCAGAGAGCTGCACAAGTGCTTCAGTTCTACCCGGAAACTGCCGCCCCCTTAGCAAGGTGGGGAAAGGGAGAATGGCTTTGCTGAACACCAGCTCAAAGGTGGAGCCTCTACGTTTCAAAGTAGAACAAGCGGTCTGCACTGTTCAAGCACTCGTGCTTGTGGCGGCATCCACCTTGCGGGAGCGAGCAGCGGCGCGGCCACGTTAATTACAAACATATGGCCCATGCGCGCCGCTGCTCGCTCCCGCAAGGTGGATGCCGCCACAAGCACGAGTGCTTGAAAAGTGAAGACCGATTGCTAAAGGCCCTCTCCTAATGCAGCGCATGCGCGCTGCCTAGGCGAGACCTAAAAACTGGCCCATCACACTATAAACCAGGCCCACAAACAGCCATAAAAGCGACCCACACACTGGCCTGTCAGCCCAACCCTTCTGGCACTGCCATATTGCCTCACAGGCCAGCCGGTCCGAATATGCAAATCAGCCTTAGCCCTTCCATCACTCTGTTTGTTGCAGCAGAAGACCTTCGAAGTAGGTTAATATTGTTTGATCAGAACCTTAAATTCTGATATTATATTGGTGGGGAAGTGTTTGATTGTTTATGCTTCTCATACATCACTAAAACTCATGCAGTGCATAGTCCCATTTCATGGTTTTTAATTAGTGTCAAGAAAAAAAGTTATAAAATTACATTTATATTTCGCTTTTAGTTTGCAAAACAAATATACTAAAAACATAGAAGGAAGAAGAAACCATGTGTTGATGGAATAACTGTATGTAATGTATGAATGATATAACCAGTTATTACATATTTTAAATTGTGATTAACACATTGAATAAAGAGCCAGAAAACGGACAAAATAAAAGGTTCGGAATAATGTACAGGTGGAAATTTTTTTAATAATGCTGCAGAACAGTGTTGTGAGCGCTGTGATTAAATCTATTCAATTGTTATCATATGAATGCCTGCAGACTCTCTTATCTCTTTCTAGTAGACACTGTGAAGTTTTAGACAGGTGCAGGAGTGTTTGCATTATGTCTGCCTCCTATCTAGGAAGATATATTTCTATTGTTTATATTATGGTCGTTGCCATAACATTTTTGAGGCTTACTATGAAAGAGAACATGTTTCTAATGTTTTAGCTAGAGGAGTGAATTATCTGCATGTAAATCAAGATGACACATTTATCGGCATACTTATCTTGTCTTGTTGGGACTTAAGTGTCTCCAAACGTATGGAAAAACATGAGAGAATATCAGTGATCAGATACTTTAAAAACCCAGGTATATTACTATTACTGGGAGGGGCTTTGTGACAGAATTATCATCCAGAGGTCCTACCGGTATCCTGCGACAACCAGCCCCAGCCGGCGGCTCGTCTGGGAGTGATGCAGAGGAGTGGCCTTCAGCAAGGCACTGCCTATCATTTCTAAGCAAGGGTTGTGATAGAAAAATAGTGAAATAGATTTTTTACAGAGAGAAGGTATGCTGTGCGATCCATCCTAAGAAAGCTGATTCATAGGTTTGCTATGTTCTGCTTCTGCTAAGTTTTAGCATAGCGCTTAGAAGTAGAGAGAGGGTGTTAGGATGCTAAGAACATACTAACTATGTTAGAAATTTTCATATTGGTTTCGCTGACCAAGTCAAGCATTGCTGCATTTATTTTTTCATTCTGTGTGTTTGCTGCTCATATAATATGCACTAGACTTGGGTTTAGAAATAAACACTTTAAAGTTGTCTCAGTGATATTTTTTGTGTGTTATTCCTTTACGAAAGATGGTTTGGAGTTCCACTGTGTCCTGAACTCATGACCAGAAAGCACCATCTGCACAGTATTGCTTAACGGGTTGTGTATGGGTCGCAATCCAACTGAATTTCTAATTCTTATTGATGCATTAAGTTATTGCACAAGGGGATTAGAAATCCAACCCCTGCTCCTCTGGGGTGGACCCCATATCATGACAAAAGACCCTTAACAACCCACCAAATAAAGTTCAATATATCAGCAAAAACACCTTCAACAATACACAAAATGAAGAACTCAGCAAATGGAAAGGTGAAATGGCCCAAGCAATGCACACAATAAATATTTGCTCTTGTTTAATCAAAGTTCACTTAATGCCTTGCAAAGGATGGGACTGCTCTTCCCCACTACAGTCAGCCGCTGAACTGTTGGACTGAAATACAGATCTCAGTTAGAAAGTGAATAAGAATATAATGAATATTCAAACATTATCTCAGGTCTCATGAACACTTTATTGAACTCCACAACATCAATGGTTTTCCAGATGGCAACGCAATGATTAATTACTTTTTCAAAGATTTGTTTCGGTCTCAAAGCAAAGGTCCTTGACAAAAAGGCAATAGGAATATTGGTCTGGGCGAGCCCGATGCCTTGCTGCTGAAGGCACGTCACTCCTCCCCCTTCCTCTCATCAAACGCGCACGAAGCTGCTTCCGGGTCGCGCTTCCCGGGAGCTGCGAGCTGCCAGCCATGGTACGCGATCCGCGAGATGAGGGTCGCAGCGGATCGAGGTCATTAGCAGCGGAAAGTGCTACAACATAGTACCCGCGTAAGAAATCCGTAAGGAGATTGCGGATACCTTGGTTGTTGATCTTCGGCCCCCCGTGAGGACATTTGCAGCAGATACAGGGAACTGCAAAGTTAGAAGAGGTTTTCATTGGACTGGAGGAGGCGTCTTCTGGATTTGTCCCGTCTGGATACTGGAGTAGGTGCCTTTGCGCACTTGTGTTGGGAGGCTTTGTGGTTGCCAGCGAAGCAGTAGCTCCCATATTTATGGGGAGGGGTGAAAACAAGAACTTTTTAAAAAAAAACTCATACAAAATTGTTTGATAAGTAGTTTGGAAAAGTACTCGGTCTGTACAGTGCCCATATAGCAGACCTACAGTGACCCACAGGCCAGAGACACTCATTCTGGGGTTTTGGATTGTGAAGCATGCGGCAGATTGTCCTAAAGGGGGACAGTAATAGGAGCAGGAGCTTCAGCTGCAGCCCCCACCCCTTCAGCACTAACTCAGAAGGCTAAGAGAAATGCAGCTCAATCACGCATTCTTGCAGCCAGGAGAGGAAGAACTACACAGAAAAAAAGAGGGGCGGCGAATACTGCAATAGATCCTTTATATCCAGGTCCCTCTCCCCAGGCGCTGGCCTCTTCAGGGTCCTCTCCTGAATTTGTTACCATCAATACCATCAATACGGGCGCGGGGGAGGGACGCCCCAGGTAGTTTCCGAAAGTTAAAGGGGATAGATGTCCCACGGCCCTCCATCAATCTGCTGGAGACCGACGGTGCTGGAAGTGATGTAGGATCTGCACAAATGGCTGCAAGAAAAGTAGTTGAGGAGAATAACAAGGCGGGAGGGGTGGACAATCCTCCTAAAGACTACCCCGTATTCTCCAAAAATTGTAAGGCAACCCAAATGGACACTAATTTGCAACCTGTAGACCGGATGTCACCCGGAGTATTTTCTCAGGACCCCACAGTACAAGTCGCTCTGTAAATCTTACCTGGTAACAACCCGGATCAGAGGGGGCAGTCTGTCCAAGGGAAAGGTTTGGCTGCACCTTCACATGACCTAGAGATATCAGGTTGCCCAGGGTTATCGCCGTCCTCAGCATCCCGCAGTCTCCTCATGAAACCCAGGGCTGAAGAGCTGGATTTGCCAAATCAGCAGGGGGTTATGAGCACGACTGTCTTTTCCGGGGAAGTCGTCAAGCTGAGCCAGTCCCTGTTGGTCTCGACGCACCAAATGCAACAGCTTTTCGAGACTATTCTGGGGGAAATACGCGACTGTAGAAACCTCTCAGGCCCGAGAGCTTTCTTTCCTTCACCAGGGATTAGACAAAATCGAGAATATGTTTAAGGACAAATACCAGAGCGTTTAAAGAATTGGAGCAAGGTGTATCTGACATTGAGGACCACTCCTTGTCTTGTGACTCTGATATTGCTTCTCTGCAGAAAAAGCTGCAGGCTTCACAGTTCAAGATGGACAAGATGGAGAATTACGCTAGACGATCAAATTTGCGCTTCACAGGGATACCGGAGGATAGTGAATGCCTCAATGGCCAGTCTAACCCCTTGGCTTACATAGAGACGCTGATTAGAGAACACATACTTGAGAAAGGACCAGAGGACCTAACTATAATGAGGGCTCATCGGGTTCCTTCCCAGAAACTCCCGGGGGCCAAGTACCCTAGGACGATGATTGTGAATTTTTCTGATTATTGCATTAGAGAGGCTATTTTAACTAAGGCAATTCAAAGGAGGGATATTGTTCTACCCGACGGGGCCAAGGTGAGAGTGTTCTCCGATATGTCGGCGTTTGCAGCACGTCGGCAGAGGGATTTTGTAGGCATGATGGGTCAATTCAAAAGCGCAGGAGCACAGGTCTCTATCGTCCAGCAGTCCAAAATGAAAGTCTTATAGAGAGGCCAGTTCCATCTTTGCTCTATACTTGAAGAAGCTCAAGAGCTACTACAAAAGATATCCCAAGCAAGCGGAAAATAGTGAAATGAGGGACAACACAACCGGATGCGGACTCTGGGATTGAACTTAGTTATATGAATTTGAAATATTGTGGTGGTAGGCTTAGTTACTTGCACTTGGTACTTTGTGCACTTTGCACTTTATGCACTGTGTTCACTTTCACTATTGCACTTTGTTCTCCCCTTTGGGGATGTCTAATGGTACCTACTTTGATGCATTGGGTAAAGCTGCTATTATTCTCTTTTGCTATAGGTAATCGGTACCATAAAACTAGATTGCACTTTGCACTTTATGCACTGTGCTCACTTTCACTACTACACTTTATTTTTCCCCCTACAGGGGTACAATGGTATTCACCATGTCGTATTGGGAAAAGTGGGTATCAACCTCTTCTTTCACAGGTAATGGGTGCCTCAAAGAAGATTTGCACTTTATGCATTATTTACTTTCGCTATTATACTTTGCTCTCCCCTTTTGGGGTGTTAAATGGTGTTAAATGGTATCTATTAGGCTGTATTAGGAAAAAGTTGTTTTTAATCTCTTCTTTTATAGGTAATTGGTACCTTAAAACAGATGGAATTTCAGGTTTTTAGAGGTTTTTTTTAAGACAAGGATTTGACTTGTTTGTTTTATTCCTTGTCGGCACTTTATGTGTAAGAATTGATCTGCTTTTTCTCATGCTACGGGGTTTAGGTTTTGGCCAATAAAACCAGTTACAGCTGGATATTTTTAGTCTGCGTGGACACTTAAAGCACAAGCACTTTTGGTTAACGGTAGCACTTTGTGTAGGAGGTACTCCGGTGGTAAATAGTCATAGGAAAAATAGCACGGAGGGGGAGGGGGGTAGACGTGCGACTAGGCGCCAGGTCAAGGCGCCCTTGTTTGCTGGGTGGGCTGAGGAAGGGAGGTATGGGCTACCCCCTTCTTCAGACAGTTTTGGGTGGGAGGGGGCTGAGGGGTTGTGGGGTGAAGCATTATAAAAAAATGGGCAGGAAAATAGCAGGCCAGCAATGGTCAAGAGGAGCAATGTTAAAATGGTTGGGCTAATTTCCCCCCCAGGTGATTTTTTTGCAAGAGACGCACCTTAAGTCCAACTCCCCCAATTTATCACTCCCCAGGAAGTATGCTCAAGCGCATTTTGCTTCGGCTAATAGTGCGGGTCGGGGGGTGGGTATTTTACTTTCATTTGCACTAGACTGTGAGGTGGGAAAGGGATTCGGGATGAAGGAGCAAGGTGGATTTGGATTGAGGTCTCAGTTAATGGGGCATGTCTCATTTTGTTAAACTATTATGGGCCAATTTTTGATGATATTAAGGCCCTGAAACAGATTTATGACTTGTTGATAAACGCTCATGGCTCCATAGTTATGGGAGGGGATTTTAATTTCATACAAGATTTAGGTCTAGACACTTCAAATAAGGGTAAACAGCAATTAAAACCAAAGACTGCTAAATTATTAAGAATCATGAAAGAAGATTACGTCCTACTAGATCGTTGGTGGGTAGATCACCCAGGCTCTACCCAGCTTGCATGCTATTCAGCTAGATTTAAAACAGCTTCACAATTGGACTTTTTTTATATAAATAAGCAACTTGCAAGAGGGGAATCTGACAATTTTTTCAAATCTTTTTCAGACCATTCATTAGTCTCCTTGGTAATATATTTACTCAACCCCCAAAAAAATAATACCAGGTGGTACTTTGATAAAGCATTGCTCTTGGATCCAATATGGATCTCTGAAACTCGTGAGTTTATCCAGTGGTTTTATAGAGAGAACGTTAATACAGCATCAGGTTTTATGGTCTAGGAAGCTTTTAAGGTCTCTTTTCAGGAGCAGGTGATTGCATATAAAGCTAATCTATATAAACTGAGGCAACGTAAGATTGAAGGACTTCAGAATGCTGTCGATCGAGCTAGGGGAGCTCTTACGTTCAGGCCACCAGGAGATACAGAGGAGAAGATGCTTCAGCAGGAACTACTAAGGGCAAAAGAGCAACTAAAAAACTTTTTTATTCTCGAAGAGATCTCTGGGAGCAAAGCATTCCAACAGAAAGTATATGAAGAAAGCCAGCAGATAGGTACATTTTTAGCCTGGTATACTAAAACACAACAGAGTAGGCAGTTAATTCCACAAATTAGAGACCCCAGTACTGCGAGTCTGGTTAGTGATAAAGATAGAATTACCGAAATGTTTGTTTCTCATTTTAAGAAAATGTATGTGGAGGCCCAGTTAGTTAACATCCAGGATCTCGAGAATTATTTTACTGAAGTCCAGTTACCCATGATTATCAAGGATGATAGCGCGGCTCTGAATAAACCGATTGCATTTTCAGAATTAAGGGAAATTGTAAAAGGAATGGCTAGCGCTAAGGCAAGTGGTAACGATGGAATCCCGATTGAAGTCTATAAGCTGTTTTTGGATGAGCTTTCTCCTTTTTCGATACTCTTGTACAATCAGATTATGGATGGGTTTCCTGTTTCTGACAGATTTAAGGAATCAGTTGTGGTTACTATCTTGAAAAAGGATAAGGACCCAAAGGACCCGAGCTCCTATCGCCCAATAAGCCTATTAAATGTAGATTACAAGCTTTTTATGAAAATTAGGGCGTATAGGATCTCAGGATGTGCACAACAGGTGGTCCATGCGGACTAAACAGGGTTTTTGCCCGGTAGGTCGATGGCTGCTAATACCTTTTTCCTGATACAAGCGATTGATTATTTTTCAGCAAAGGATAGAGCGGCTATCTTAATGATGGATGCGGAAAAGGCATTCGATCTTGTGGATTGGCATGCCCTTTTTTTAATTTTAGGGAAGTTTGGTTTTCCACCCCGCCTGATAGAGATGTTAAGAGGGATCTAAAATGGGGCAGTTGCAAAGATAATTATAAATGCGGAACAGGCGGGTGAGGTGGTGATTAGGCGGGGTACCAGGCAGGGCTGCCCCCTGTCTCCCCTTCTATTTTCTCTTTAAAAAATTAAGCTGTTTGCAGATGATATGATTTTATATCTGAATCCAGATAAGGCAAACATTCGGGCGGCGCTGGGGGAAATTCAGGCATTGACAGCGCTGGGGGGGTATAAGGTTAATCAGGCCAAAATGGAGCTCCTTTTGTTCAACTCGGCAGAGGCGGATCTTATCGAAGGGCTAAAATTCTTGCCACTACAACCTATTAGATATTTGGGCTTATATGTTACAGCTGATTTTTCTCAATTGTTTCAACTAAACTATGTGAATACACTTAATAAAATAAAAAACCTTTTAGAAAGATGGTCGCTATTACCTCTGTCTATAGTAGGCCGAGTTTCCCTAGTAAAAATGTCTATACTTCCCTTGCTGGTATTTTTGTTTCTAAATCTTCCTCTAAAAATACCAATTCCATATTTTAATGAAGTGTATAAAGTTATCCGTGAGTTCATTTTGGCAAAAAAAAAAAACTCTGGTCAAATTATCTATTTTACAATTAGACGTAGAGCAGGGGAGGCTAGCACTACCTCACTTTTCCACTTATTATCTAGCTGCGTTAGTTAGTTTACTAACTCAGCTAGCAGCCCCTTCCTCGAAATTTGATAATTTTATGTTAATTCTTATGCTAACAGAAAGCGCCATTAAGCTACCAGCATTTTTGCGCACTACGAAATTACCCAAGAAAACAAGATATAAGGTCGTAAATATAATTGCAAATCGTACTCAGCGGTTCTATAAAATCTATAATGTTCCCACATGCCACTCATACACCTCTCTTCATGACTATGAGTTATGGGGTCTCCAGCTTTCGCAAAGGGGACTGCAGTCCTATAACAATCTAGGCTTTTAAGCTAGGTGATTTCTATAACGGTACCCATTTGCTAGCATGGGAATCATTTGTATCGCAATTCAAACTCCAAAGTCGAGACCTGTGGTTAAGTTTTAGACAAATAATATGCTTTCTTAAAAGCAATTACACAATAATTAATGAGAGGGAAAGAATAATCCTAAAACTATCCTTTGAGATGAATCTGAGTGGTGTTGGAAATTGAGTTCGGCTACTGTGCCAGGGTACGAATAAGAGGCTTATTGAGGTAATGTTCCCTAAAATTGCTCAGGAAATCAATTGTCGGTTTAACATTCAGGAATGGCAGCTAGTGTGTGAGTTTGGGAATAAAGCATTAAGGGCGGCCAACTTCAAAAGAATGTCCTTTTTTTTCTAGATGATTGGTCTATTACACTCCACTTAGATTACATAAATGGTTCCTATCAATTCCTAATCAATGTTTTAGATGCAGTCTGGCTGGGGCAGGAGACTGGATACATATTTTTTACATGTCCTAGACTGCAACACTTTTGGGAGGAGGTGTTTAGGTTCATTAGTCGTTGTATGTCTTTGGTTATCCTACCCTCAAAGTCGCTGGCCTTATTTGGGTTGGCCTTATTTGGGTTTTCTCACACAGGTAGTCAGCTACCAAAATATAGGCAATATTTTGTTTTCATAGCAATAGCGGTAGCCAGATCCTTGGTGTTGCAAAACTGGAGATCACCGAGGGTACCAACAATGGGCCAGTGGCTCCCTAAGTTGGAGCGGACCTATCAATTTGAAGAGGCCTACGCAAAAAGGGTAGGGGCGCTTCGTCGATTTAGGGTGACTTGGGAGGGCTATGTTTTGGTTACCCATGCAAACTATAACATGCAATGTAGGCTATCTTCTACGTAATGAAATACGAGTTGTTTTATTATATAATGCTTTTTTAACCATTAGATTGATGCCAGTTTATAGCAATATTTTATGTACTTTTTTATCTTTATTGTAGGTAATTCATGTTTCGATATAGATGATGCTGGCTATGTATTATGTAAAATGTAATATGAATCTATGCTATTTATTGTCTAATGAATTATGAGATTGGTTATTAAGAAATGGTTTTTTTTTTGTACCATGATTACTATGTCTGCTTTTTTTCTGCCCAATAAAAAAAAAAAGAGAAAAAATATTGGTCTCGAATTTGCTCAGTTACTCGAGTTATCGTAGGAGTAAGAGAGGTCACAGCCATTCTATAGACAGGGGTCTACACCTTTTGTGAAGAGTATTAAACTATGTCCTAACTAAGAGCCGATCTGCCAAAAATTTTCTAAAGATAGATTATACACCCATTCCTCGTGCCCTACCAATCCTTTCTGAATCCAGAAAATCACCTGCAGAGGCACTAATAAGAGCTCATCCTCAATGACACTCATAAATTAAAGAGGAATGTGATATAAAAAAAGTATAAAACATCTATATGCAAATGGCATAGGAAGCTCTTTGTCACATTTTTGTCTCCATAAAACAAAGCAATCTTTCCATCAGACTGTCTTATGGAAGTTATGAAACTAGAAGCAGCTGTTTAACTCCGAGTGCCAAAAGCGTTCGCCTTTTCTCCACTAGCCCAGAGCATTGGACGGGTTCTGAGTAACACTAGCCTAATGTTTATTGAATAATGAGACGCCATCCTTTTTCTAATAACCATCTACAAGTCTTCAGGCTTTTCAATATGAGAAAACAAACTCTCTAACCTCATAAATAGCTTCACATGAAGTAATTTCTTGTGCAGAAATTTGCTTTGCAGATGTAATTTTAAAGATCTTATCTTCAGTGTACTCAAAAGATAATGCCCAACTGGGTTCAGGTACAACACCACAGAACCATCTCTCTGCAAAAGCATTATTTTTAGGCTTAGCCTATCAGACAGTGCTAGCTGTCTGGTTGCGAAAGACATATTGTAAGCTTATCAGGAATAAACCAGGACTTGCAGCCAATCCATTGTTTACCATTGCTTGACTTACTGTCACTTGTTTACCTGCTTTCTATTCAATGGCTTTCCTTGTTTCAGCTGGTCAATCTTCTGTATGTCACTCCCATGGAGCACAGCCTCTTTACCATTTCTTTGACTTCTGGGCTTCTATGCTTCCTATGTTTGCTTTAAGGGAACTACTTTTTTCTTTCTCTTTAAGGACTCCATGAGAGTTGCTGTGTTTCCAGCTTTCTCCCTCATGTGCTTTTCTACCCCCCATGTTGCTCTCTCCCATGCCCATGTGCTTTTTCTCCCCCACAAGCTGTTGTGTGGTTCTCTCCTTTGCTCAAGTGCTTCTAGCCCCATGCTATACGTTGCTTTCTTTCACCTGTGTGGTTCTCCCTCTGCCCCGCGTTCTCTCTACCATATTGCTTCTCCTCCCACCCCCATGTGTTGTTGCTCCCGCCATGTTGTTTCACTCTCTTTCGCCTCCTCGACCCGTTCCTGCAATCCACTCATCTGTTCTTTTTTTTTTTAGGGTTTTCGCAATCCATTTTAAAAAAGTGCTTTCACACTACTTTTTTTTTATTTACAGATCCATCTTAGATTGGCAAATAAAAAGGAAAAAAACCTTGTGTCCTTTTGTAGGCACACACATGCATGCTGAAGTCATGGGTGCACCTACAAAATGACATGGCGGCCGCATCGTCACACCTTTTTTTAAGCCATGCTGAACAGCAGCTGTGATTCTATACATCAGGGCTAAAAACGTTGGAAAGCCAATATATCTCAAAGGAGAGACCTAGTAGCTTTGGAAATGCTTGTTTATGTAACGGTACATTAAATTCATTACGTTCCCAAATATTTCAAACTACTTCTAAATTAGTTTCCTTCCAGTGGTGGATGTTTTTTTCCCTTGGATAGCTACTTTTTGTACAGTACTTTCTCATTTTTTTCTTAATTCACTCAAATTTGTGAAATTCACAGAATTTAGTAACCCTAAAAATAAAACTTCAGGAAATGTATGTAGGCCTCTATGTCATCTCCTGCTGGCTCTCTTTCCAGTGTCACACTATTGTGTGCTAATGCTGCATGAGTAAGCACATTAAACCCAGACCTATTGGCTTTGCCATTGATTGGTGATAACTACTCATACAATGTTAAGAACGCATTTGCATGCTGAGTAGCAGCTTCAGGGCAATGTATCACTTGTAGATTTATTTCAAGCATTTTTATAGCAGTGGTATCATCCAAGACAATTTATGCTTAATTATTTACCCTCCATAGAGACCCATAAAGCTTCATTCAATGTACACTCATGCTCAGCTCCAAGTATTCATACATTTACAGTCGCCATTTTAAAAGGGGTGCCAAGATATTGGTTTAGCATGTTGTAGTAAATCTAAACTATTGTGTGAGATGATAAATAGACGACGCTGTGGACTATATGTGAGATCCAATGCCCCATTCCTATACAACTCTTGCGAAGAGACTATCATGCTAATTGCTTCATGTGTCACATATTTACGCAATTATTTATTGAACAGATATGACCTGCTCTGCAGTATTATACACCATAGCACCCTAGGCAGAGTATGTTTGAATGGGAAGAGTCATACTGTCCATCACACAATCGGCCCTTAGTTATCTTGCGAGGGAGGGAACTTGTTGCCACAAGTTTATCTAAACAAAATGGAAGTGAAAAACTAAAATAATCTCCAAATAACCTATATAAAGAAACTACCTTGCTGAATTAACAGCATAGTTTGACGACAGAAAATACTTAACTTGGTGATATCCTTGGGAAATGTTGCAAGGAGGAGTGGGGTGGAGCCTACTAGACAGCGTACATGAGGTCTGTTGGGACACATATTATAGCTTACTAAAAAAAAACAGGGGTGTGGAATTCGCCCATTGCTTACCAGTAGTTGACTTTCCTGTCATTCTCATCTGCCTACTTCTTATTCATTTCCCAGCATGCCAATCTTGTGTTTGTCCCTCCCATGAAGCATTGCATCTTTACCATCTCTTTGCTGGCTGGCATCTCTGCTTCCACTGCTTGCTTTTCAAACACTACTTTTTTCTTTTGTGTTAAGCAATCCTGAGAGTGCATATGTTTTCAAGCTGTCTCCCTTATGTACTGCTCTACCCCTGCAGTTTGTGATGCTCCCTGTCGCCGTTTGCTTCTCCCTCCCCCTCAGTATTGTGCTTGTCCATGTGCTTCTCCTCATTCCTTCCCATGCCCTCCATTTTGCTTCCCCCACCCGTGCCCTCCTTCTCTCTCCTTGTTGTTGCTTCCCCCACCTGTGCCCTCTGTGTTTCTTTACTCCAACCCACAAATTGCTGCTGACCCCCCCCCCCCACCATCTTGTATTGCTTCTGCGTAACCCTGGCCTTCCGCCATTTCATGCGTTTCATCTTGCTTTGGTGTCCTCCCCATGTTGCTTAAGTATTCTGTGTTGCTTCTGCTCCACCTGCATACTTAATTTTTTTTTTTTTAAGTGCATGTGTCATTTTATAGGCACACGCATGCATGGTGTGTACCTCTACAAAATGATGACGTTGGCTGCCATCTCAAACCCTTTTTTTTTTTTTTTATCAATTTCGCCCATGCTGCACAGCATCGAGGATGCGGTACAGTCTGGCTAACCATTGGCAAAGACATTAGGTCCCAAAGGCGAGACCTATTGGCTTTGTCAAGGCTTTTTATTCTCAGTTACAACGAATTCACTTTGCTTTAATTGTGGAATGTTTCAATGTTATTGTCTGAACGTGATGCCTTACGTTTTTTGTTTCGTGCAGCAGAGGGTTTTGTAATTAACAATAAACCTAGGAATGATAACAATTTTAGAAACAGTGCCGAGTGTATGTTTGATATCGCCGCGTTTACGTTTGCTCCAAATATTTTCGTTTTTTAATAAAATAACATTTTGAAAACACTATGCAGTAAAGACGTATACATGGTAAATGGTTTTATAAATCGAACAAAGTGCAGACCATCTATTTCAGGTCTCAGTGTTAAGACTGGTGCAAGACCGGAATTCCACTTTCAGCAAAATTAACGTTTGGACAGAGGCTGGGAAATGTGAATTGTGTCAGTTGACTACGTTTCTCTATTTTTTTTAAACTTCAAAAGATTTGCAAAAAGTCAAAAATCTAGCAATACTGCTGAAAATATTCAAAGAGCCTTGCAAACAAGCCAACGAAAATAAAATCCACATTTGGAACTGAAGTGCCACCCTGCTGTTAGCCAAAAATGAGCACCAAAAATGTGCAAGAAACGGATATTTTTTCACTGTCCCAAAACCATCCTTATTTTACCAAGATCAGGGATATACGATTAACAGTTAGTCTGAAAACTCGTACCCTCTACCCACATCTCCCCAGAAAGATGCTATTTTTGTGCCTGCAACATTAATATAATGAATTATTAAAGTGATACAATGTGGGCTAATTACCAAGATCCTTGGGAAGAGGTAGCTAGCTGATTGATGACAGAGACTAAGAGCATGAGCCTCCAGGGCTAGAAAACGAGCAGCATTTGGAACAGATTCTTAAAAAAAAGGAAATTATAATAAGGAGAAAACATTGTTCCTGCAAGGATCACATGAGGCCACAAATTTATAATCTGGGGCCAAAGCAAGAACTAATACTGAAAGTCTAGTCTACTTTGACCTCATAAACAACTATGGAAGTATGTAAACTGCGTGGAGGCACCCAATCAAACCACACCGCTTAAAACACCATCACATTTATGTGAAGGAAGGAGTGCTGTAATGTGCCTATATTAATATTACGATTCATATTTAGAGAAGTACTTTACCACCCAAAGGTATCTTCGTGCTAGAACTGATGCGTAAATAGCAAGAGGAGATGAAGCCAGCCTAACAGAAGAGGAGGGTTTTGCAATGTTTTCGAGCACTGAATGTGAAGCGATCTTACACAGCTTCAGGGTTTTCCACAGAGATTTCCGAAGAACCTAAAAGACCTTCCATTCAAACATTCCGCGCAATAACATGAGGTTATTTATAATAAGCAACAAAGAGCCAGATCCAAGAGGTATGTCTGGGATGAGGTACCATAACAAAGAAAACACCCGCTTTGGGCCGGTATTACAGAATGCCCGATGGATTATACACAGTGTCCTAGAGGCCATAATGGAATTTATAGAACTTGAGACAGCTAGGGGAAGGAGAGAAAAGAAAAAGAATGGAGGGATGATATCTTGTTTTCAGGATGAGTATGTTCTCACCTTGCCAAAACAGACTTTGAAATAAATATAGTATGGAGTTATAAAAAAACACATCTTAACTCAAACTCTGCAGCCTTGAAAAAGTAACAATATAAAAAACTGGTTCTATGAACGTGGCCAGTGCTTTGAAGAAAACCTCTTTGAGGATCAGAAGTTGAAGACTACTTCTGGCAGTCTGATTTCGCTGCATGAATGAGTGAGAAGTTGAAGGTTAATCTTGACGTCAGGCTCACCCTCTCAAGGTTTAACCTCATTCCGAGCTTGATCCTCTTTTCAAGCTCATACTTGAGAATTACTCATTCTCACTCCATTGACTAGGGATAATGCCCATCTTTTAGAGAGCTTCACCCCTCTTCAGGTGGACACCGTGGAAGGAATGCTGAAATCGGCCAAATCTGGGTCGCCTCTTGATATTGTGCAAGCCAAGATTTCCTCGCTGCTATCCACTCAGCTGGCCCCATCCATCTGCTCGATATTAAATCTATCATAGAGTGAAGGCCAACTTCCACTAGAGTGGAAGGCGGCACAGGTAATTCCTAACCGTAATAAGGCAAATCTCCCGGCATCTGATCTGTCAAACTATTGACCCACCTCCCTTCTTCTTCTGATGAGCAAATTATTAGAAGGCTATACCAACAAAAAACTCACAGAATACATAGAGTCTATTGGCTGCCTGGACCCTTCACAGTCCGGTTTGAGACCTATGTACAGCATTCAATCAACATTGATAGTGGTAACACACTACATCAGATATTCTTTTGATAACAACCAGGCTGTGCTGCTGGTGTTTTGGGATCTAACGGCAGCCTTTGGCACAGTGTCACATCGCACATTGCTTCAAAGATTGGAGGAGATAGGGATTTGTGGACGAGCTCTACAATGGTTCTCTAGCTTTTTAACCCAATGCACGCAGACCATCAACTTTGGACCTTTCCGTTCTCGTACCACAGAGCTCACCAAGGGAGTGCCACAGGGTAAATATCACAAACTGTAAGAGACAAGGGACTGAGCCTCCTCTGACTCCCTTACCACAATACTAATCTCACCCAACAGAGAAGGACTACAAAAGGAAAAATGAGTTCCCCAACATTGGAGAACAAAAAGGTGCTGTACTTCATACAGCCACCAGCGTGCGTATAATATACAACGCCTCAACAGAGACAACAAATAAGAGAGAGGAAAGACAACAAATGTCTTAATACTGCCCTCACACACTTTGCAGTGTCATGCTTCATCATAGGGCCGCATCATACATCCAGGTGCAGACCAACACCCTGGATGGAGCGCAGAAATTTTTTAAAGCAGAATAGTGGTGAGGGTAGAATGAATAAAAAGGAACAAACAAACCACATAAAGGGACACACAACTTAAAGGAAAAACTGTTCCCTTCAGAAAAAAGGGACCAAGTAGCGCAGATACAGATACAATTAAATTTCGTCAGGGTGTTGGTCCCTACTTTCTTGGTCTTCACCCCTATTTAGGTGTTTACCTTCTTACCAAACACATTGTCCAGATCTCTAGGGATTACCGAGAGGGATTCAATTTAAGAGTTCATTAGTATTTCTCTGAACCCAGGACCTTGGTGGGAACGTGCTCTTATAGTCACACTTACTCCAAAGAGACACCGTCAGTCTTTTCCTCACGCCGGTCCTCTGCCAGAGCGACCCGGTTGGGCGCGGTAAATATTGGCAGAAACATGTTGGTACTTGCAGTAGGGATATAGGGGCTTTTACCTCCCCTGGATATCCCAGATCTTATGTTTTAATCCTACCAGGGGCCAACAGGAATAAAAGTTGTGTGTTGCCCTCTAGGTAGTTTTAATTGTATCTGTATCTGCGCTACTTGGTCCCTTTTTTCTGAAGGGAACAGTTTTTCCTTTAAGTTGTGTGTCCCTTTATGTGGTTTGTTTGTTCCTTTTTATTCATTCTACCCTCACCGCTAGTGCCACAGGGTTCCTGTTTTAGCCCTACACTGTTTAATGTATATGTAGCCCCCCTTGCTAAGATTATCAGAGAATTTGGTTTTAGCCCATCTCATACGAAGATGATACCCAACTTCTCCTATAGTTTAACAACAGCATTCCGTCCACCAAATCCCGCTTCTCAGAAGGCATGTAAGCAATCTCCTCATGGATGACGGAAAACTTTCTCCAGCTGAATGCTGGTCTGAAGAGTGGTGGCTTCTAGACTTCGGTACAACTCCTATCCCTAGGGACAGTGGTTAAAAATCTGGGTGTTCATTTGGATCAGTCTCTCTCTATGAAAGATCAGGTAGTGGCAACCACTGTCACCTGCTTTCATATGATGAGTCTCTTGCGCAGAGTATTTCCTCTCCTCCCATTGTCAGTGTGAAAAACTCTTATTCAGGCACTGGTTATTAGTTGTCTGGACTACTGTAACACACTTTGGGCTGCAGCAAATGAATCTTTATTGAATAAACTTCAGGTGGTTCAGAACACAGCAGCTCGTCCGGTCCAGAACATGCCGGCCAGACCAGCTTCTCTCCACCTTCGGCGACTACTACACTGACTCCCCATACGACAGAAAATCAAATTTAAGATCTGCTGCATAGTACACAAAGCTTTAAATGTCAAAGGACCCAGTTATTTAACTGAAAAACTTATCCCCTACCAGCCGAGCAGGTCCTTACGCTCTGGGGAGAAATCCCTCCTTATTACCCCCCGTTTCAGGAAATCCGCACCGAGGTAAAGCCTTTTTCTACCTGCCCCCCCTGTACTGGAATCAACTACCCCCTCACCTTCGAAAGTGTGGGGATCTCTCCCTTCTCAGGAAACTTCTGCAACTAATTCCGCCGGTCTGCTTATCTGCCTACAACAGCGCGGAGATACCCCCTCGGGGGTGATTCTGGCGCTTTATAAACTATACTTCAAACTCAGTTGGTGACACTCATCAAGGCGCAGTGCTCTTTCAGTGTACATATAACTTTCTTGATGCTGATAATGCAGACACTTTAAGTTGCCTCGTGACTGATGACGTCAATGTTGCTTTCTGTTTGAATGTTGTTTGAGCGTCTGCTAAGATAGAGCGTTTTGGATGGATTGTGAGTATTGGTGGGTGTTACTCTGTACAATGTAGCAAAGGACTGGGTCACAGAAAGAGGTCTGCCTGAGATTGTGTTAGGTCCTCATCATCTAGGGTTAGTAACAAAAAGAGCTATGAATAAAGAACTTCCCCACTTCCTTCATTGTACTCTTCTGACCGAATACTTGGTGATGTTGGGTCAAAGAAGTTGCACTCGGAGGCAGTTTTCTTTCCACTCAATACAAAGGTCCCAAGCTCGTTTCTGTGCATTAGTGCCCAAATAACTGCTGAGTATATATCTCAACCAGGGAGCATACAATTAAAGTCCCAAACTCAATGGAAACAAGCATCGGCAAAGCCAATCAATCGTTTTCACCTATGCAAGATCTATTGACTTTGTAATTATTTTTTATACATGTTACACAACACCGCTGGCTGCTGTGCACCATGGCTTGAAGTAAAGGAAAAAAAAGCTGATGCAAGGCCAGCGTTGACCGCGTCATAGTGCATTTTTTTCTTTAAGCCATGCTACACCGCAACCTGTGCTGCTGCGCAACATGACTAGAAAAAGCGGGAAGGCAAGCTACATGAGGGAGGTAAGTGGAGGAGGGAGGGAACACAAATAACGGACAGTGGGCGGGTGGAGCAACACAAGGGAGGAGCGGAGGAGGAGGGAGGGAGCAGATACAGACAACAGGAGGAGGGCTTGGGAGGGAAGCAACAACGTACAGCCAGAGGAGGGGAGGGGTGGAGCACGTACAGTGTCATGCACTCTTATAGAGTGCATTAAAAAAGTTTTTTTAAAAGTACCTGTCGGAGCATGCAGATGAGTAGAAGGGCACTGTCCGCAAACAGGATGCTCTGCAAGGTCCATGCTCCCCGGCAGGGACAGAAGCCCTGGGAGAAAGCAGGTGGAGGTAAGCAGCCGAGAGGAAACAGGAGATGTGGCCAATAAGAAGCAAGGAATCGAAATTCACGTGGAAGTCAACCAATGGTAAATATTTGTAAGCAATGGATGAAATCTTTTGTTAAAAGAAGCTTAAAACGGGCTTGGAGCCCGTCCAATGCTTACTAATATTTACCATTGGTTGACTTCCACGTGACTTTAAAAGAATAGATGGTGGAGACTACATCCTGGTTTCTTGTGGGCCCCAGAAGACGTGATCAGGAATCATTGGAGTCACACCTGAAGCCAAAAACAGACTTCGAAAAAAACAAGTAGCAATATTCCAGGCCCAACACTAGTTAGCAGCAGAGCGCATACAATGTGAATCTGCAATAGACGCATGCTGCAAACACAAACCTATTCCAAACTGTTTGGAGTTCCCAGGCTGGGAATGCCCTATCAAAATATTTAGTAAGGCTCATAAACCGGTCTGTGGTTATCCCAAGCACTTTGTTTGTTTATTCTCCGTCACCAGACGCTATCACTTTTCCTCCCCTAGCCCTAAAGTTCCAGTGATAGAAAATCCAACATATTGGCAGAATTTCCAACATTGTAAGTTCTCTTTATTTTTCTTCATTTCCACTTATCTTGATTCTGTGAATAGGGATGTGAAATTTAAAATTACAAATGCTTTCTTTTTGTGCATGTAATTCATAATTTGGGGCACACACCCTTTTGTGAATCGAGCACTTGATGCACAGAATGATATTAAGCACTAATATCTGATCCCTGATATGTAGTGGAAGGTCAAACCTGTGAACTAATATGTGAAAATCTGTGAAATTACTTTTATATTTCTGTGGAAAATAAGGGACAAGCTGCAAGAATGGTGGTGGGAAAATATATTAATGCTTCTTTGACCAATACCAAAAATAATGAAAAAAGGGCATAAAACTGAACTTGCTGGCTACTTTTTCAACATTTCTGCATGTTTGGAAAGAAAACTAAATGAATTATGTAGGGTGTCATCTCTAGCTAGCCTTTGTGAGTCCTAAATCCAAATTCTCAGTCTCCCTCAAGCATCTTTCGCCAAACAACTCGTGACAGACTTCCACTGTCTTGATGCCCGGTACCTGCACCTTCAAACCTTTCCTCCTGCCCGTTTTGCTTGTTCATACACCCAGCAGTGCACCCGTCCTTGCAGCGTCAGCTGTGGAGGTTAGGAGGCACTGAGTGACAGGACGCTTTCACTGCAGAGACTCACTATACATGTGTTCACCTTCCAACCCACCCTGCAGTTGTTCACCTGAGCTCCTTAAACATTAACGTGTACACTAGTCAGAGGCAGCAATGTCGCTAGTGTACGTCACTATGACTCTGCCCACTTGGTCACAAAATCCACCCTCCTTTTTAATGTTTCTACATGCGTTTTCTCTGCCTTGATATTTAGACAAAAGTATAAAATCTGCATATTATTTACCAATATTTTAAAAAGCTGCAAAAAGTTTGCAAAATTATCAAAACCTGCGGTAGCTTTGAAGTCCGCGTGAAAGGAAGAAAATTCTGTGCAGCAGACTGTTCCTAGTCATATGCAAATCTGACTTATTAGTCGACAAATGTAAACGTTTAATTTGTCTACCCTGTTTTGAAAGCAAAATGAAGGCTTATTAGTGGGGACGTTCTATGCGACAGGCATATTTTAACCCTGCCAGGTCTGTTTTTGTGTGATTTATGCTGGTGTCAAGAGCATACTTATTAAGTGTCCATCAGGCCCGCCTTCCTGAAAGACACAAATAAAAAAAAGGATGCTGATAGTTAAAGAGTGTTATCCAATGTGGACAAGTAAGTGACTAGTAATGCTGAAGGATGAAGTATCATATTTGCAAAACAAATGTGTTAGGATTTGTATAAGCAAACTGATTGGGCCTCTCAGCAGTATCAGGCCTCTGCCACAAGAAGCCCTAGCCACGGCCCTGGTAAGTAAGCAATACCACCAGGCACATGAGCTAACACTGCTTTGGATTAGGCGGTCTCAGCCCTGGCATGTGAGACGCAATCATGGCCACATCGGCAGCGCCAGCGGGGACCCAGCATACCAGCAATTACCTTCACATTGGCATAAGAGCAGGTCCAAAGGACACACGATCAACCATGACAAGTAAATAGGATCACTGGGACATGCCCAGCTTCATCTATGGCACATGAGCACGCCCACTGGGCACATGGCCACAACAAAGCACAAAACGTGGGCATCTCCAAACCAGACAATTTGGCAGCACAGCAGGGCACACAAGCAACACCAGTGCACAGTACAGTTTCAGCCCTGGTACAGGGGATACTCCCGCCAATTTAGTTTCACCAAGAAGTACACAAGCTGCCCCACCAGTCACATATACAGCCCTTCGGCTTTTGTAAACAAGCAGCAACACTTGACACAAGAGATGTCCCAGCCAGGGCACATGGGCATATTTGGTCCCAACAATGGAGAAATAGTCCTGGCATTGAGCAGCAGACCTGGCTATCACTAGCCCCGGCACATGAACAGCAGCCTTGGCCCATGATCTGCGTTCATAGCCACACGACAAGCTCACTTCTGGGCAATAGGCAGCAGCAGCTCTAAGACATGACAAGCCCAGCACTGAAAGGCGGTAGCATCACTGGACACGTTACCAGCCACAGTCGGGCAGATGAGCAGCCACAGTGCCAGCACAATGAGCAGCCCTGGCCCCTGAGTAAAAGGGCAGAAGCAGCGCTGTCACAAGGAGCAGCCTCAGCGTTACCACATGAGCACCACCATGCTTAGCACATGGCATGCAGCAATGGCTCCAAGAACTGCTGCAGCCCGGCACGCGTGCCACATTACTGGGTACAATAACAAGGAGCATACAGCAGCTTCAGTCCTGGCCCATTAGATGTAGCAAGTTCAACGCATGAATGGACAGTTGGGCACAGGAATACCACCAGCACGGACACATAAGCAACATCCACTATAAAGCAAGAGCACCAGCTCTGACCCATCATCACCAGCGGCTTCCCATGAGCAGCCTTGGCATGTGTGAGCAGCAGCAGCGCCATTTTCAGCAATACTGATAGGATGGTAAATTAGGTGTCATGAAAGTGTCAGGACCCAGGTAGGTATATGATGGCAGAAATAAATATGCTATTTTGTTTTAGGGAGCAGGAGTTCAGACGATCGTTTACTGTTCAAGAAACAGCGAAGGCCACTTATTCCATAACAACATTTTTTAACGTGTGTGCTGTTAGGCAACATGTGACAGGTATTCACAACATTTTCCCTGGCCTAATTTTGGTTCCGAAGGCCAGTCATTAAACTAACATAACACGAAATCTCTTACTCAGCCCGTACAAAGTAAAGCAGACTAATTAATATGCATGATATTTTATTTAATGGTGATCAAAAACAGGGTCGGACTGGCCGTAGCGGGCACCGGGCGTTTCCCCGGTGGGCCACCAGGGTTGGGGCTGGTTTTGGGCCCCTGGGGGGCCGTTTTTGTAGCATAGCTGCAATATCGCCCCCTGTAACAAAATCGGCCGAAACCGGCCCTGGCAAACAGCTCGGTTCCCAGTCCGGCCCTGATCAAAAATATAATTTTCAGAGTGTGGGGGGGGGGGGGAGGGGGTTTGGGGCTGCCATCATTGTTATATCACTGAAGTCATAGGGATTGTGAAAAATCCATGCAAATGTGCCACGCCCATTCAGCTGGAGAGCGGTAAGAGTCTAGTGTGTAGCCGGTTGTGCATTTTGGAGCACTGGTGTATCAGCGCACCGTCATTAACAAACAGCACATTTTCTGTTGAAATGGCCACTACGTTTGCATAAACATGTAGTTTTACTGGTAAAACTATACAGCGCACAAACGATAATGAATGTTAATCTGGCTTTAGCAAATATTTATAATTTTGCCCATCACCAAGTCAAGCGTCTTGATTTGTTTGATCCTATGAAAATATTGGATTCCATCACACTTCAGAATTATAAAAATATGTACTTCATTTGTTCTTTTCCAATTGCTATATATTTTGAAATATGTGTATAGTTCGTTTACTGGCATTTATGTTATTGTGTGTTACAAAAAAAATTGACAAACTAGTCTTTCCTTTCACTTCCTGTACCCAAGCAAGAGTGCCACCTAGGTCACTTTAACAAAGACCTCTCACTTTGCAGTCAGAGAAATAAAAGTAAACACCAGTTTCCGAATAAGCAGCAATTTGTCAGAAGACTTAGCCTGACATTTGACATCTGTCTTTAAATTTGCAGCAAATGTGACAATATAAACACAATTTAAAGGCACTTTTATTGCTCGTTCACCTTCTGAATTCCAGCATGGTTATTTTTAGGAGTGCTGCAGGACCCAACACACACACCACACTTCCCACGCCTATGCCTCTATCTGGTGCCCTTTTATTTAGAGAGGCAAGTCAATGTTAGTATCATACAGGATATAGATTGCATAACTTGTGTCTGTTCAGACATGTAACCGCCTACAAACGTTATGCAACCTTTTTAGGTCTGGCGTTAGACCAGATCTTTTGATTTTACTAAAATTAGATTGTATAATAAGCTCAACTTACAGGGATTTTCAGCCAGCCATCTTCATACACTAGTCTGTTTTTGTGTCATACACGGTTTCCTTTGTGCCCACTACAGCACACAGACAGTATAGGGGAATGGGTCAGCCCACTTCAGCAACTAACTCCGCATCCACAGACAAAGCAGTTCCGTTCTGTGTCTGGGACTATTTAGGCAATGTATGTTTTTTGTGACCCCAAAAATATTTTTGCGATTAGTTATTTTTTTTATATTGGCTAGGGCACAGCACCTTACAAAAACCGTGAGAAAACAATTACTGACGAAGCCAAAAAGCTGTCAGTCACTGCCTTAACAATTGGCTTTGCTAATGCCCGTTTCTCTGGCAGGAAGGGGAACATCCAATGCTCCCTCCTGTAGGAACTAATCTTCCCCTTTCCTCCCCTGCCCTTATTACCCCATGCCTTCCACCCCCAACCCATACAGAAGCCCCAGCACACATTATCTACCTGCTAGGAGCAGGTAGTAAATGTGTGCATTAACCCCCTTGTAAAAGGGAATACCCTGCACAATGCTGCACAGTAATGTTATGTTAGGTTATATCCACTTAGTAAAGCACAACGAATCCCACCCAGAGGTGTATCTCGGTGCACAGCCAACACATAATTAGCATCTAACAACTAAAACAGACAGATTTTCAACAGTTTTTTTTAATTTGGTAAAATCAAAGCAGCAGCGGAGATAGAAAGGAAGCCGCTTCCACACCATGTGGCAGTATAGGAGAACGATCAGCTGCCATATCTCGATGTACGAATGCGAGGAATGGTCGGAAGCTTCTTGTTGCTACATCTTAGCGTACGGGTGGGACAAGGATAGTGTAATTTGTCTTTCAGATGCAAAGGAGATTTACCCATCAGAGCTTTGTGGGTGAGACAGCATATTTTGAAAACAATGCACTTTCTGACCAGACACCAGTGAAGGGCTCTGAGGATAGGGGCAGGAGAGCCTGCTGGGAGGTTACAAACTAGGCGGGCAGCCGTAATTTGCACCACCTGTAGTTTGGATAGGAGTCAGGAGGGTATTGTTTACTGCCATAAACAAAGCATTTCTAATTCCGAGTCTGCACAGTTATTCCTCATTCCGGAGGGTAATGTGTAATTGCATAGTATTGGAAGGTGTTACTGCATGGTAATGGTAGGGGCGACGGTGGATGCCGGTCCTGTGACGCGCCGGCTCAACACACGTGCGGTGTGTGTGTGAGATGTGCGTACCTTTCAGAAGCCAGACGCGTGGGTCCTGGCAGAAAGACAAGAGGAAGAGAAAAATCAAGTACAAAACTCGAGTACTGCATTAGAGGAGTGGTCCACTTGCGCCCGGGCCAGGCATGAGGGCCGCCCACAATACTCGGCAGCAAGGTGTAGCCTAGAGGCCGCAATAGAAGCATTAGACCTGCTGAGACGTTGCATTGGCTCAGTGCGCTGTCAAAAGAGGGCTGTGCTGAGAAGGATACGGATTAGACAGGAACTCCAAATGAGGAGGAGTGAACGACTGGTTTGAACATAGATATTGCCTGTTTTGTATGACAATATGTAAATAAAAGCTGCGGCCTTTTGCACCATCACCGAATTGCGTTATCCTGTGAGCACATGGGAAAGTGGGGGTGCTGGGGTGCATACATGGGCCGGGGAGCTCAAGGGACTTGCCCACCTGGGAGGGGTTATGGTAGGGGCGACGGTGGATGCGGATCCTGTGACGCGCCGGCTCAACACACGTGCATTGTGTGTGTGTGAGATATGCGTACCTTTCAGAAGACAGGCGCGTGGGTCCTGGCAGAAAGACAAGAGGAGGAGAAAAATCAAAAACAAAACGTGAGTACTGCATTAGAGGAGTCGTCTAAACTGGGAAATATTTAGCACTCCCCTCCCCTACTCAGACAAACTCTTCATAGCACTGGCCTGGAAGGCAGGAGTTTGTGACTATTCCGTTTGATTAAATGGACCTTGAGGCACCGTCTCCTCTGGAAGCCTGCTGTCTGGATCAATATGAAAGCCTATAGTGGATTGCCGAGAATCCTCATCATCTTCTGCTCATCCGTCTCGTGCTGCTTTAACGAGACAGGCTGGCTCTGCAATCCAGAGGCCTGCCCCAGTGACAGAGCAGGAGGGCCCCGCACCGGCATGCTTTGGAAATGAATATAAAACGGGTGTTCCAGCTACCGTGTTCTGTGAATTGCGGCCTCCAGAGTGTCGTCTTTGTCAAACACAGGCGGCATTCGCTAGATGGTTTCGATAGCACGACTTTCCTTCCGCTTCAAACTGGTGAAAACTGGCTATTTCTGTTTCACACAGTGTACTTCCAGGTTCTGTATGCCGTACTCTCTGAAAAGGGAGCTAGAAAACCGGAAGTGGATTGGGAGAGGATGGGACATTTTAGAGATTCTAGTCTGTACAGAATTTGCCTTACAACTCAAAGCGGCTCATTTTCAAACTTAAGGAGACCCAGGATGAGCCGGTGGGGGAGGGGGTAGTACTGCCTTCTCACCTCATAATATAAGCTTTTCTGTGTATCACTCACCACTTACGGAACACCACCATTTCGACAACCACATCCATTACCATTATCACCAATACCCAGGGCACAAGTCCTAAAAAAAGAAGTGAGGGGACTAACCTAGTTAGGCAGAATGCAAGTGACATCATGGCGCGCGACATCACGGCGCACAACATCACAGCGCATGACATCACACATGGCATCACAGGAATTGACATCATAGAAAGTTGCATCACAAGCCACGACTTTAAAGGAAGTTGCATCACAAGAAGTGACATCAGATCTAAAGCCCTCACATATATGTTTAGCAGGTCTATCATGTGTACGTTTGAGCGCATTGCGAGGATAATAGCACAGTGACCTATGGAAGATGATATGTGACTTCTACACCTTGCAATCCCCCAGTTTTATGTAACACATCCTGTACGTTCATTTACAAACTTATATAATGTATTGTACATGTAATATGCACGTGTTGATGTAAAGCGCTCTGACACCCTGCATTGGGATGAGTAGGGCTATACAAGAACAAGCATTTGCAATGCAATAGGTCTCGCATTAGTGAAAGTTTGAGCTATTGGCTGTGCTAATAATAATGTAACACCAATAGCTCAAATTTTCAGTGATTCCAGATCTATTGCATTAAAAATCAACTGCGGCACTCGCACTTTAGCTTCAAACATCTTAAGCTAAAGCGTGGGTGCTGAAATTGCTTTAAAAGTAAACAAATCGATTTTTTTTTTTTTTTATATTTCTTTACTTTTGAAGCAATTGCCGCACTGGCACTTTAGCTTGAGATATTTAAAGCTAAAGCACCGGTGCCGTGATTGTAACAAAAATAAACAGATAGAAAAAAAATGGCGGCCGCATACTTCAAGCTATTCAAGCTAGCCTGGCTGAAGAAGGGTGATGCCCTGAAACCGGTCCTAGGATGCTTGTTTCCGGTCCAGGAAGGACCTGGCTTGGCAGTTCGGGCTGGACTGTTCCCACAAGGAACAGGGTCAAGACTGATTTGCATATGGCTGGGTCCAAACTGGGGTGGTGTGGTGAGCAAAAGAATGATGGATTTAACCCAGATCCTTGTGACTGGGGGTGAATGTTTGCATTGTCCAGCATTCCGTCCATCAATTGTCTCTTTTGCATTTGTCGCCCTAAGTGGGAAGGGTATGCCCAGACGTGGGTCCCGTGCTCACTACACCACTGGATTCAAGCTAGCCTGGCTGAAGAAGGGTGATGCCCTGAAACCGGTCCTAGGATGCTTGTTTCCGGTCCAGGAAGGACCTGGCTTGGCAGTTCGGGCTGGACTGTTCCCACAAGGAACAGGGTCAAGACTGATTTGCATATGGCTGGGTCCAAACTGGGGTGGTGTGGTGAGCAAAAGAATGATGGATTTAACCCAGATCCTTGTGACTGGGGGTGAATGTTTGCATTGTCCAGCATTCCGTCCATCAATTGTCTCTTTTGCATTTGTCGCCCTAAGTGGGAAGGGTATGCCCAGACGTGGGTCCCGTGCTCACTACACCACTGGATTCAAGCTAGCCTGGCTGAAGAAGGGTGATGCCCTGAAACCGGTCCTAGGATGCTTGTTTCCGGTCCAGGAAGGACCTGGCTTGGCAGTTCGGGCTGGACTGTTCCCACAAGGAACAGGGTCAAGACTGATTTGCATATGGCTGGGTCCAAACTGGGGTGGTGTGGTGAGCAAAAGAATGATGGATTTAACCCAGATCCTTGTGACTGGGGGTGAATGTTTGCATTGTCCAGCATTCCGTCCATCAATTGTCTCTTTTGCATTTGTCGCCCTAAGTGGGAAGGGTATGCCCAGACGTGGGTCCCGTGCTCACTACACCACTGGATTCAAGCTAGCCTGGCTGAAGAAGGGTGATGCCCTGAAACCGGTCCTAGGATGCTTGTTTCCGGTCCAGGAAGGACCTGGCTTGGCAGTTCGGGCTGGACTGTTCCCACAAGGAACAGGGTCAAGACTGATTTGCATATGGCTGGGTCCAAACTGGGGTGGTGTGGTGAGCAAAAGAATGATGGATTTAACCCAGATCCTTGTGACTGGGGGTGAATGTTTGCATTGTCTAGCATTCCGTCCATCAATTGTCTCTTTTGCATTTGTCGCCCTAAGTGGGAAGGGTATGCCCAGACGTGGGTCCCGTGCTCACTACACCACTGGATTCAAGCTAGCCTGGCTGAAGAAGGGTGATGCCCTGAAACCGGTCCTAGGATGCTTGTTTCCGGTCCAGGAAGGACCTGGCTTGGCAGTTCGGGCTGGACTGTTCCCACAAGGAACAGGGTCAAGACTGATTTGCATATGGCTGGGTCCAAACTGGGGTGGTGTGGTGAGCAAAAGAATGATGGATTTAACCCAGATCCTTGTGACTGGGGGTGAATGTTTGCATTGTCCAGCATTCCGTCCATCAATTGTCTCTTTTGCATTTGTCGCCCTAAGTGGGAAGGGTATGCCCAGACGTGGGTCCCGTGCTCACTACACCACTGGATTCAAGCTAGCCTGGCTGAAGAAGGGTGATGCCCTGAAACCGGTCCTAGGATGCTTGTTTCCGGTCCAGGAAGGACCTGGCTTGGCAGTTCGGGCTGGACTGTTCCCACAAGGAACAGGGTCAAGACTGATTTGCATATGGCTGGGTCCAAACTGGGGTGGTGTGGTGAGCAAAAGAATGATGGATTTAACCCAGATCCTTGTGACTGGGGGTGAATGTTTGCATTGTCCAGCATTCCGTCCATCAATTGTCTCTTTTGCATTTGTCGCCCTAAGTGGGAAGGGTATGCCCAGACTAAGGGTTCCGTGCTCACTACACCACTGGATTCAAGCTAGCCTGGCTGAAGAAGGGTGATGCCCTGAAACCGGTCCTAGGATGCTTGTTTCCGGTCCAGGAAGGACCTGGCTTGGCAGTTCGGGCTGGACTGTTCCCACAAGGAACAGGGTCAAGACTGATTTGCATATGGCTGGGTCCAAACTGGGGTGGTGTGGTGAGCAAAAGAATGATGGATTTAACCCAGATCCTTGTGACTGGGGGTGAATGTTTGCATTGTCCAGCATTCCGTCCATCAATTGTCTCTTTTGCATACTTTAGAGGCAACATGCCGGTAGAGAAAAGAAAGCTCTATGATGCGGCAAGAATTGTCCGCGTCAGGGCGCTTTTTGAATGCCAGTAGGGGGGCAACATGGGCAACAGAAGGAGGGTAATTGGGTGGGAGGGGCAAGCAACACTAACAACAATAGAAGGGGAGGAGCAAGCAACAACGGAAGTAGGGAGTGCAGGAGGGTAGGTGGAAACAAGCACAACCGAAGGAGAAAGGATGGGTGAGGGCAAGCAATAACAGAAGAAGAAAGACAGGGAGGGTGGGTGAGGCAAGCAACAACAAAAAGAGGGAGAGCGAGTGCCTAGGTGATGACAAACATCAGTGGAAGAATGGAGGGCTGGTGGGTTGCTTGTGGACAGGCAACAATGGAAGGAAGGAGTGCGGAATAGCTGGAGGGGGAATGCAACACAGCTAACAATAGGAGGATGGGGGCAAGTGTAACAGACAGCGGAGGGGGCAGAAGTGCATGAGTGAGGTAGCTGAAAAAGAAGCACTCCAGTAGAGTGCTTAAATACACCTAGTAGAGTACACCTACAAAAATGAGCACTGGAAGGACTTAAGTAAAGCATTTATGCACCAGGGTAGAGACAAACACATGAGGGTTAATGGCGCTTATGATAGTTGACCAATATCAAGCGTGCCAGAGTAAAAATGAAGCCGACCAATTGTATGCAATGGGTTGTCCCTTAGCCCACTGGTGGAAACAAAAGGTTTAGAAGAGATAGCTCATGCACTGTCTCAGCGAGACCTAAAAATCACTGCCTCAGTATCCGCACCACTTAAGACCCTCGTCCTTTGTTTGGTCACAGCGCCATCCCCTGTGCTCTATCCCGTGCTCCTTTGTAGGCTGACACTAGGGTTGCTGTGTAAAATGCAATTCTGTCCTCAGTCCTTTGCAGAGTTCCCACTCTGCCTTCAAGAACATATGAATTTTAACAACCATATCAAGAGCCAATAGGCCACCTCTTAAAGCAACTACAGGCCACTCATGTCCACAACACCCACTTGCAGCCAACTCATTCCAATTGTAGACTTGATAGCATACTCCACTCGCATCCTCATGCTGATGATTGTGTCATGTTATGTTACGTTATGTTATGTTATAATATTAGAGTGCTCGAACACCCAAAGGTCTCTTGGGCCTATCTCAACACATAAGGTAAAGCGATGGTGGTTAAAAAGCTTTAGATCTTAGATGCTTTGATCCACCTTCCTCCAAAAACACACACACACACAAGCTTGCTGGCCTATAGTATCGTTTATGTTCAGTTTTTGTAACACATTTCTTAGAATATAATACCCAGTGCTTAATTTTTGAGTAAACAAGTGTCAGGGCCCATGTTATTGCTCAGGAGGCCACTGCAAGCTGCCCAACAAACTGGAAATCCCATCACTGCCACATCCTATTATAAAGCTCACTACTAAACAGCACACTTCTATAAATGCCACAGTTTGGACAATTCCAAGCCATCCAGAGCATTAAGAATGGACTGGTCGCTCTACCATTGTGTTTTTAAATGTGCATTTAACTGGTAACAGATGTGCTCCTACAAAAATAGACAGCGCCACCATGTGGTGGGTTGTGATACGTAAGTGCTGGTGTTAACAAAAGAGTGCCAGTGTCAGTACTGGAAAACTCGGGCACAAATTAAGCACTGATATACCCGTGGGAATTGGGAAGAAATGCATGCGAATTGATCTCTCCCTCTACCCAAGATGTTGCATTACAATCAGAGTGGCAAACTGGGGAACCAGGTTCGAGTCTCAGCTTCGGCTCAACATCCTTTGGGTAGAGTTTGCTCTGTATTTTAAGAACTGCGGAAACATGCACTGAAAAGTAAAAACAAAGCCTTAACATAAGGAAAGACAAATAGATACCCATTTTCTAGCTAATTTGCACAAAGTGAAAAAAAACCTGGATAAATCGCAGCTTCCCTGCTTAAATTATGTGACCATATGTAAATACTTTCTTTTACCAAAACTTTCTTTTCTTCGTTATTGTGTATGAAAGCACTTTAAAATATGTGAGTTCAGACTACAAGTTGCATAAAATTACTACTTTTAATAAGTACTTTCTCACTGCAGTGCTATATATAATGTGCCCGATTAGTGTCAAAACTTGAAGTTAAAGGAATCCACTTTTTTTACATTTACGAGCCCGACCCTTGGCTCGGCTCTGGCTCTCCCTGTTAATTTGTTGGCTCGCCCGCCTCTAAAAAGGTGCACACTTTTATTTCCATGAGCCTGTTGAAGACCGAAACATAAATCAGAATCGCTAGTGATTGGCTCAAGACAAGAGTCATAAACAACAACCTCACCACGTTTCAAGTTCTAGGAAAGCCTTCCGGAGTCCCCGAGGCCTGTAGGAAACCCCCGCCTGCGCACTGAATTAAGTTATAGGACATACTCGCGGGACCAGCCGCGCAGCAGCTGAAGGCGATGAAAGTGCAGTGAGTGGACTCGTAGACAGAATGCTGCGCGTGCTCTGGTGAATCCAGAGTCCAGGTCACGCACTGTGCTCTAAAGGTGACAGGCGGATGCCTAGGGACTCCGGAGAGCAGAACTGACATGGTAAAAGTGGCCCTGACATGTTCTCAAGATGTCGGGCAAGGGAGAGGATCTCGCGTTACGACCAGAGCTACCAGGTTATTCTGGCCAAATCGCTAAATCTCTCCGTACCTTAAGGAAATATGAGTGACCTTGTGTGATGTAACTAACTAGCGCTTATTATGTAAAGCGCTCCAATACCTTCGGGTGAAGTTCAAGTTATATAAAATGCAACAAAACAATGTCTTGAAAAATAAAAGTGCGAGGGAAGCTGCACTGCGGACTAAGCGCTATGGCTGCAAAGAGACGCAGAGTCTCCGTAATCACGGCTGAACAATCTATTTGGCTGCAGTGTGCTCCCCATGAAAAAAAATAATTTGTGCATGATCCTCGGCACTATTACGCTCACCCACCTTACTGCCAGTACACCACTGCTCCTGCCTCCATTCTGTATAGTGATTGCCCTGGTGGAATCGCGTGTGAATTCGCCTATTGGAAGCATAACCAGTAGTGCGCGCGCACCACAGAGGAGCGGGGGCGAGGGAGCGCGGCAGCAAAGCGAACGCGCGCTAATTAGAAACACATGTTTAGTATTAGGTCTCAGATGCCGCTGCTGCACGTAACAGACACCACTGGGAAATGGGCGGTTACATTTCTAAAGAAGCTGGGACATGCACACGCCTCTCACCAATGGCGTGCTGCCTTTTTTACAAAAAACAGTGGTGCGCGCGCACCACAGAGGAGCGGGGGGGCGAGGGAGCCTGTCGTCTGTGCCGCACGCTGATGCGCGTCCTAGACACGGACGGGAATGGGCGGAGCAAAGGCGGGACATGCGCCCGCCTTTGCCCAATTGCGTGCTGTTTTAAAAAAAAAAAAGCACGCTACAGCCAATGCCAGCCTGCGAAAGCAAAACCACACGCACAAGCGTGTGGTTAGCTTTCTGAAGCCCATACAAGAGGTCTCGCGCTGCGCGAGCAGGGCTACGCACTGCAACGCTAGGCGCGAGACCTAAAAATAGTGGTACTTAAATTATTTCAACGCCTCCTCAGGGGAAGTAAGCTCTATATAAATGCTATTTACTGTGTGTAAATACTGGGAAAGACCACCACATCTGACATTCTTACAGTGCATGCATATCTCCTAAACAGGGACTGAACAAAGTGAAAAGCTGCCTCTCTTAAGTATGAGTGAAGTGCTAACAAGGTGTGAGCCTTTGTTTCCCCGCCGCTTCATTTGCATCAGGTGTGAGGCTCCTGACTGCTGCCAGCCAAGAGACTCGAACAAAAGGAGGCCTGATGACCCCTCAAATTCGGCCTTTGTTAGGGGCCCAGCAGGAGTCTTAAATAAGATAGCCCGGTCCCCGCCTGCATGTTGTTGCTTGTTGCAGATGGAAAGCAGACAACGTGCAGGCACTGCTGAAAGTGTCCCCATGTTTGGAAATTACACTGCGACGAGTTCAGCACATTATTCAGTGGGGCCCAAATTCTTGGCAGGGTGGACGGCGTTCACCCTGTGAAAATAGTGGGTGGACGCCGTCCACCCGCAGGTACCCCCGACTCGTGCCCTGCCAATACCATAACATCCACCATTACCACCGCCAGTATCACCATCACCTCTATTGCCACGTCATTAGTGCGAGCCTGGGTGTGCATGCTTTACCACACGAGAGCAGGGTCCATTGGCGTTGCCTCGATTGTTTCCTATGAGTTTTGCCTTCCCTCTCCCAGGCAGCTAAATCTTGTTTACCTCCAGGGGTGGCATTGTGGAGCAACTTTCGTGGTGTTCTTTCGAACATAAAATGTCACTGAAATTAACATAATTATATTTTATCACTCTGAAAAAGTTAAATATATGTGATGAACCGTCCCAAAGATGTGATAAAATGTCCCAAAGAAGCTAAGATTACTTCCCGAAATAGATGAAAACACCTGTAATGTGGCAGGCAGGATGGGTTGATTTCACTACACAAATGTAGCATAAACCTTCACCACCATCTTCACCACAAAATCTTTTCTCCAAATGTGGTCGGCCTATGCACTGACTCCTGGACAATATAGGGAGCTTGCATGGTCACAGCTACAAATACATGGTCACTGCAGACTGACCTCAAATAAAGCGCTGGCTGCTGGAAGTTCATTTCATATTAAAACTAAGGCTGTATTGGTTCCGTTGAGCGAGATACAATCGCACTTCAGACGTCAATGAAGGAATGTTAAAATGGGTCCTTGCTCCGAGACAGTGTCCAAGGGAGATCTGCAGACTCACTCTCAGACTCAACAGCAACCAATGTAGATAAATAGGTGACTTCAGCTGACCTTCTTTCCTCACCTTCGACCTTAATGGCAGTGTCATGTAGCTAGACCCAGGACTTTAAGTGGGCCGGGTCTCACCGGTGCTGAGCACCAGCAGTTGTTTAAAGGAGGCCTCGAGACGGGTCTCTATTGGGCTCTGTTTTATGCCCTGGCACAGGCGGTCCGTTTTTTCCGGACTGCAGTGACAGCAGGCACATTGATGTGCGCGTGCTCACACTGCTCACTTCTCACTACTGGAGAAGTTACGGCATGACGTCATGCCAGGTGAGCGTTGTAGGGGAAGGGAAATCCTTTAAAGAGAGTCATTATCTCTCTGGATTTCCCTTCTCTTTTTGAAACTCAGGAGCAGCAACATTGTCGTGGTGTCACCAGGGCTTGAAGTCAAAGCTTTTTCAATATTATATACAAGCCATAATTGCTGCTTATTTATCTTATGCAACTAACAACCATTAACAAAGATAATAGTCCTGACTTGTTGTAGGTATGATGTTACTTGTTGTATCATATATCTGGACGCAATGACAGAAACAGCAAAATCCAAGTCGGGCGGCACATTATGCTAAGAACAGATTTTTAGCTTATGTGTTTTTAAACCACGCCTTTAATTACATTGGCCACGCCCCTTTGAGAGACCCCCCAGTTTTTTCATCCCACTTAAAGCCCTGGCTAAACCTATGGCTGCCACTGGCCGCCCCTGCATTTGCCGCCCCGCGGCCGTGTGTGAAAAGGGGGTGGGGGGGGGCCGCCACCACAACTCATACCGCCCCCCTTGCTACGTCACTGCCTAACGGACATACTAAGCACGGTGGCTGTAGGAGACTGCTGCCTGGGGCATGCGCAATACTTACTGTACCTCCACTACACATTTCAAAAGCATCATTTACGTCATGTGTCTTCCCTCGATTGCTTACTCTGTCTTTCTGCCCACATGCTGAAATAACTACATAATTCTACGCTTGCATGATCTGTGCACTGAATTTAGAGGAGCCAAATGCAGAAATAGATGCGGGGGAAAACACACGAAAGAAGAAAAAGGCATGTTGCTTTGGTTTACCGTGGGACAGATGGAACTGGTCATCAAGCGTTATATTTAGCGCACACACTCATCCGACGCTCAGCGGTGAGTCCATCCGCATTAATAGCCTTGGGGGAATGCTTGGTTTGTATCAGCCAACTGTTTAAAACACACCGAAAAACCACTGTAAATATCGCGACTTAATGTTTCGCCGCAATCAGGGTATGTGGTCTTTATACCACCACAATCATGGTGCAGTTATCTACCACGCCTACACATGCCCACCACATTGTTTGCCTCTGTGTATAGCCTGATAAGGAAGGAAACATTGGGCAGTGTAGCAGGTCAGAATAAGTGGATGCCATTGGGCAGGTATTAAAATAATAATACTTATTGAAGCAGGGATATTGGGCAGTTCAAAGCATTAACATAAAAAAACACACACAGATGTGAGGCGGTAGGATGGTTTGAATGGGGAAAAAAAGGGTTTAGTTGGGGGTGAAGGAAGTGAGCAACACCATGGAAACCAGCCATACAGTCAAACCACACTTTGTATTTGAGTGACTGCCAACCTAAATGGGTGGTTCAGCCTACCTCCACTTTCACATAATCTGGCACTCTTCCCAATTAAACATCACACGACTGTGCCAGGGGGAAGGAATTAGGAAAAACAACCATTGACAAAGTGACTGGATCTTGTCTTTTATAACGAGGCTTAGAACTATTGACTTTGCCAGTGGTTCTTACAATCATTAAAAGAAATGTTAAAACAAAATATAATCTCAATAGAGCTGCTATTGTATAATTAGTTTATGATAAAAACTGTTTGAGGGAGGCCGCCCAGGCGCGAACATGCATATGAGAAATGCCCCTTTTTGATGGTCACCCACATTTTTTGCTGAATTTTATTGTTAGTTTTAGTTTCTACACACTTGGGCGCTGCTGTCCAGTACTAAATATATGTGGTTTGACCCCTAAAACATGTAAAAATTGGCTATTTCCTAAATGGCATATTTCATTTTCCATTAAGGCCATACATTGTATATGGTGTAGAAAGTACACCCTTAGCATGGTAAGTTAAATGTCACATGTGGACTGCAGCACTTATTGTGCCACCCACTGCTGTAACAATGAAAACATGGCTTTAGGCCTACCAAGGTAGCCCAAGTGCTGCAGTTTAAACCTGCAGACCAGCCTATAAAAATAACACATTTTACAGGGGAAAACCCTTCCTTTTAGATATAAATAAGTCACAACTACATGGGCCTTGTAGCCCACAAGGTAGGCTGTCTATTATTAAAAAGTGGCACATACAGAAATGTTATGTCCTCACAGTGAAAAGCCCCCCAAAAGCTTTTTTTAGTGTGGAAGGCTCTGACTGTTCTATGAGGAAAACTAGAGTGCTGATTAATATATTCATTTTGCTAACTCAGGTTTGTAACAAGTTGTTGAAAAGGTTCAACCACTATTTTTAATATTTATTAAAAATCAAATTCAATGGTGTTAGACTTGGCATCTTTTGGCGTGTTTCCCCTGACTTTTTGCTTTCTGACCTCCCGGTTTTGACTCTGTTTTTGCTGGTGTAATGATTCTGCGCACTTTCCTCACTGCGGTCCAGTGGGAAAGTGCAAGTGCTCCTGTATAAAATGTATTATGGATTGGTGTTTCCATGATTGGCCTATTTGGTTTATGTGTCAGTCCCTTGTAAAGTGCACTGCGAGTGCCAGGGCCTATAGACCAAATGCTGTTGGTGGGCTGCAGCACTGGATTGTGCCACCCACGCAAACAGCCCGTAAAGTGTAACTCGGGCCTGCCAACGCAGAGCCTGTGCGCAGCCTGGGGCTGCCATGTCGACTTGGCAAGTGCACACACTTGCAAGTCCCTAAACCTTCCCTTTGCTACATGTTAGTCACCCCTAAGGTAGGCCCAAGGTACCCCTGTGGGCAGGGTGCGGTGTATGCGAAAGGTAGGACATGCCCGGGTGTGTGCGGCATGTCCTGATAGTGAATTACAGCCTAGTTCGTTTTTCACTATTGCAAGGCTACCTCTTCCCCTAGGCCAGAACGGGCAGTTTTGATTATTACAGCTTATAATCCTAACTGACCCCGGGAACATGGTAGAAATTCGAGTTTAGTATGCCTGGACTCAGAATGATAAAATGCATCTTTTAGTGAAGTTGGTTTTAACATTCTGTGTTTGAAAATACCACTTTTAGAAAGTGGGTATTTTCTTGTCTAACCATCCAAGCCTGCCTCTGCGAGGTTGTGTATTCCTTGTCTGGAGTGTGAGTGACAGGGGCTGGGGGATGCCAGGAGACAGGGTGAGTCAGCGCAGGGCTGAATAGCAAGATCTACATGTAGATGGGTGGGAGGGGTCGCACCTGGGCCCTGAATAGGACAGTGCCTTCCCTCCACAATGCTGGCTCCATCTCCTGTGGTGCGTCTGATGTCCCTGGCCTACTCACTGAAAGAAGGGACGGAGACTTGTCAACAAAGTGCTCCAGAACTGGTTTGGACTAGGCAAAGGCCTCTCTGCCTTCAGAGAACAAAGGAATTTGGGATATAAATATTGGGGCCCTGACCCCATGAATTTAGATCTCGCTGGAATCAAGGAACCTGCCAAGACGAAGAGCTGGAAGAGCTGCCAGGAGGAGTATTGCCCAGTTGCTGTGTTGTTGCTTTGTTGGGTTGGCCTGCAGTTGCTGCTTCTGTCTTGGGCAGTGAAAGGACTGGACTGAACTTTCTACAAACTTGTGCTGAGTATCTCCAAGGGCCTGACACCGAGCTGGCCTCCTGTTAAGAAGTCTCAGGGACTACAAAGACTTCACAAGCCTCTGGGTACCGCTTCTGGAACGCTGTTTCAGTTGCCACAGAGGAAGGGAACTGCAACCGACTCCGTCAACCGAATCCATCCCTGGCCGGTGACCTGTTTGCACCGCAGACCGCATCGCCCCGCTTCGCATCGCAACCCTGGTCTCACCGTGGGCGACGTCCGACGCCGCCAACATCGAGCCGCTGCTTGCACCGTGACCTGTGGGCACCGCAGTTCGCATCGCATCGCTTCACTGAACCAACCGGACCCGACCGACGCGGTCGCTGCAACTGGCTCAAGAGTCGTGACCGCACCGCAGTTGGGGCACCGCTCGCACGTCTGCGACGCACCGCTCCGACTCGCACCGCTGTCCGACGCCAGCTCCCGCACTCCGGCTTGGTCGCCTGCATCGCAACCTGTCGGCACCGCATCGAGCATCGTCTCGCCCTGCATCGCATGCCTTGGACTCACCGACTCCGTCTGCACGACGCTCATCGAGCCGCTGCCTGCACCGCATCGAGGGACACCGCACCTTGCATCGCTCCGTCTTGCACCGCAACCGCGACGAACGCCGACCGGCTCGTACACTCCGTACCAGCCACAACGAGAAAGGTACTGTAACCGAGTCTGCTCACGACTCTGCTGGCCCGTATCGACGCGGTCGGCTGGAACTGTTAGACTCTGTGGTTTTCAGCATCACGGTAGGCTCGGATGGAGCTACCGACTCGTACGAACTTTGCTTTTGTGCTATTCCTGCAAAGAAGAAGTTACCGTATCAAGCATTCATTCGTAAAGTATAGTATTGTGGATTTTTGTCGTAATTGGTCTTGTCTTGAGTATATAAAATATTGGTTATTTTTCTAAACTGGTGTGGTGTCCGTTTGTAGTGCTTACACTGTATTACTGTTGGTTATGTGCAAATGCTTTACACACTGCCTCTGAATTAAGCCTGACTGCTCGTGCCAAGCTACCACGAGGGTGAGCAGGGGTTACTTCACGAGTGTAACAACCCTTACCCTGACTAGGAAGAAGGGTCCCTACTTGGACAAAGGTGCAAGCCCTTGCCAACTAGAGATCCCATTTCTAACATTGGTTGTCAGCGGTGAGGATAGGACTTATGTTTGCACTTGACTTACAGTGATTGGTGTGCACTACTACCATATCGCAGACCATTACGTACCACATACTGGTTCTTTTTCTTTTGGCCTATTTTTGATCTCGCCAGTTTTCAACTCACTACTTTTGTCATGCCTGAATCAATTGCATCATCCGTTGCATCTCTGGAAGTTATCTTTGAGGAGGATAGGTTGGAATCCTACGCTGTAAAGGAGTTACGGGCGATTTGTAAAAACCTGAAAGTCCAAATTAAAGGCCTCACAAGGAAGGAGGAGCTACAGAAGGCGCTGAGGGCCTGGGTAGCAGCCAGACATGCCAATGGGCAGCCTGGTGATCTCAGTGAGGAGGTGGAGGAGCCTATTTCCAGGGTGGATGTGCTTTTGGGTAGGGGGGAACCCGCCAGGTCAGGCAAAAGCAGTCTGTCCCCAGAGTAGCTGGAGGACAGGCGGGAGGCAAGGCAGTTTGAGCTGCAGAAGCTCAGGCTGGAGAGTGAGCGGGAGGAGAAGAGATTGGCCATAGAGGAGAGGAAGATGCTCTTGGAGCATGAGAGAGAACTGAAGGAGCTAGAACTTAGGAGTAAGTCAGGCTCAGATGGTGGCAGCAATTCGTCCAGAAAGGCAGACAGGATTGTGCACATTCCCAAGAACGTAGGCAAGGAGTTCAAGAAGGGGGATGACATACAAAGGTGGTTTCAGGGTTATGAGGCAGCCATACACATGAATGGGGTCCCTGAGGAGAATTGGGGAGCAGGATTGTGGCCACTTTTCCCGGAAGAAGCAAGGGATGCTCTGATAGCTTTGGGTAAGGGGTATTACCTCACCTATGCTGACATGAAGGATGCCCTTCTCACGAAGTATGGTCTTACTCCTGAAAAGTACAGGGATCAGTTCAGGTCCAGTAAGAAGTCCGATGCCAACACTTGGTTGGAATGTGTGGATGTGTTCTGCAGGTCTCTGGATGGTTGGGTGAAGGGCAGTAGCGTAACAGATTTTCAGGGGCTCTACAACTTGATTGCATGGGAGCACTTGTCTAGTCTATGTTTTGCAGATCTGCGCCAGCACCTAGTTGATAGTAAGCTAACTGACCCCAGGAAGCTTGCTGTGGAAGCAGACCGCTGGGTGAGTACCAGGGTCCACAAGAAAGCGTTTGGGGGAGACTCAGCCAAAGGTGGGCAGGGTCCCCAGCAGAAAAGTGGGGGGGACAAGGGTAAAGCACAGGAGTTCTCTAAAGGGCCCCAAACTAGTACCCAGGGTAAAGGTTCCCAGCCCCCGGTGACAAGAAGAAAGGGGTCTCAACAGGGAAGCTTGTTGAGACCGGCCCCCGCAAGTGTTATGCATGTGACCAGGTAGGTCACTTTAAGGGGGACCCCAAGTGCCCGAAGGGGACACAGCCACCCACCGGTGGACAGTCCAAAGTGTTGGCTAGTGTAGCGCTCGGGAGGAGGGGTGCCCACAGGAGGGTGGGGATCCCGCAGAAATGACCCTTGTCTCACTAGGGGACAGTGAGATGGTCCCAGGAAACCAGGTGCCCCCTAACACAAAGAAATATAGCACCTGGGTGACCATTAATGGGAACAGGGTAGAGGCTCTCAGAGATACTGGAGCCAGTGTGACCTCAGTCCGGTGTCACCTGGTGTCTGAGAAGCAAGTAGTCCCAGGAGCATTCCACCAAGTAGTTGCTGTCGACAACTCTGAGCACCAGTGTATGGTGGCGCAGGTTCCCTTTGAATGGGGGGTCTCAGGTCCCTTGAGGGTGGTTGTGAGCCCTACCATGCCTGTAGATTGTCTGCTAGGAAACGACCTGGAGCAGTCCTCATGGAAGGAGGTTGAGCTCAGGTCTCACTTGGAGATGCTTGGGTTGCCAGAGTGGGCATGCGTGTCTACTCGGTCAATGGCAGCCAGAAAGGGTGATCAAGAGGACTTGGAGCCTGAAACAGTGGCCCAAGTCCCTGCCAAGAGAAAGGGCAGGGGGCGCGGGAAACCGGCCCCCGAAGTTCCCACGGACCGGGAGGAGGCGGACCTCGCGGGGGACGCCCGGTGCCTACAGGGGAGCAGGTAGCCGAACTGGGAGACATCTCTGAGCTGACCCATTGGCAGCAAGAAGGGGGTCCCACCAGGGAGGAGTTCTGCAGGGAGCAGAACGAGTGCCCTACTCTGGAGGGTCTCCGGCGGCAGGCTGCAGACCAGGCAGCTGGTAATCAGTCCGGGTCACATCTGATCTACTGGGAGAGTGGTCTCCTATACAGTGAGCCTAAGGTTGCTGAGCCTGGGTCAGCCCGTGTGCTGGTGGTACCCCAGCGCTTCAGGACCTTCCTACTGGGTCTGGCTCATGACGTGCCTTTGGCAGGACATTTGGGGCAGGACAAGACCTTTGACAGGCTTGTCACCCACTTCTTTTGGCCCCAAATGCGAAGGCAGTCAGATGCACACTGTAGGTCTTGCCAAACTTGCCAGGCAAGTGGTAAGAGTGGGAGGAAGGTCAAAGCTCCTCTCCAACCTTTTCCTGTAGTTGGAACACCCTTTGAAAGGGTAGGGATGGATATTGTGGGGCCACTGGATCCCAAGACAGCCATAGGCAACAGGTACATCCTGGTCTTGGTGGACCATGCCACCCGGTACCCGGAGGCAATCCCTCTCAGGACAACGAAGGCGCCAGTGGTGGGCCGGGCGTTAATGGGGATCTTTTCCCGTGTGGGATTCCCCAGAGAGGTGGTTTCTGATAGGGGGACCAATTTCATATCGAAGTATATGACATCCCTGTGGAAGGAGTGTGGTGTAACCTACAAGTTCACCACTCCTTACCACCCACAAGGAAACGGTCTGGTGGAGAGATTCAACCAGACCTTGAAAGGCATGATCAAGGGTCTAACAGAACCCATGAGGCGTAAGTGGGACGTCCTCTTGCCATGCCTACTCTTTGCATACAGGGAGGTGCCTCAGAAGTCTCTTGGGTACAGCCCCTTTGCGCTCCTGTATGGCCACCCTGTCAGAGGACCTCTGAGTTTGGTAAAGGAAGGCTGGGAGGCGGCTCCCAGGAAAACTCCCCAGGATGTATTTAGCTACATGCTGGCCTTTAGAAACCAAACTGCCCGCTTCAGGAAACTCGCTCAGGCGAACCTAGAAGCCAGCCAGGAAGAAATGAAGAGATGGTATGACCAGAACGCCACTCTGGTCGAATTTCAACCTGGGCAAAAAGTGTGGGTAATGGCCCCAGTGGCACCTTGTGCCTTGCAGGACAAGTGGACTGGGCCATATGAGGTAAAGGAGCGCAAAAGTGACGTCACCTACCTGGTGGATTTGCAGGCTCCAAGGAACCCTTTGAGGGTCCTTCACGTGAACCGCCTCAAGCCCCACTTCGAGAGGTCCGAAGTGAGTATGCTCTTGGCGACAGATGATGGGGTGGAAGAGGAGAGTGAGCCTCTCCTGACCTCCTGTCTACCAAGGAGCATGATGGGTCAGTAGAGGTGTGATCCTCTCCCCTACTCTGACTCAGGAGCAGCAGGGGAGGGGGACTGTCGCCAGTTGTTGGGACAGTTCGCCCCACTGTTCTCTCTGACCCCCGGTGTTACTCACTGGTGTACCCATGACGTGGACACTGGTGACAGCCATCCTGTGAAGCACAAGATTTACAGGTTGACTGACCGGGTCAGAGCCAGCATCAAGGAGGAGGTCTCTAAGATGTTGGCGTTAGGGGTGATTGAGCCCTCCCACAGTCCTTGGGCCAGCCCAGTGGTCTTGGTCCCAAGGGCTGCGGCGCCCGGTGCCACTCCAGAACTCCGGTTTTGTGTGGACTACCGTGGACTCAATGCCGTCACCAGGACTGACGCGCACCCCATCCCCAGAGCTGATGAGCTCATTGATCGGTTGGGAGCTGCCCGGTTCCTCAGCACGTTTGATTTAACGTCTGGGTACTGGCAGATTGCCTTAACCGATGGGGCCAAGGAGAGATCAGCGTTCTCAACCCCAGAAGGTCATTACCAATTCCGGGTGATGCCCTTTGGGTTGAAGAATGCCCCTGCCAACTTTCAGAGGTTGGTCAATCAGGTGTTGGCCGGGCTGGAGGATTTCAGTGCCGCCTACCTGGATGACATTGCTGTGTTCAGTTCCAGCTGGGAAGAACATTTACAGCACCTTGAGAAAGTGTTGAGGGCTCTGCAAGGTGCAGGCCTCACGATCAAGGCCAGTAAGTGCCAGATCGGGCAGGGTTCTGTGGTGTACTTGGGGCACCAGGTAGGAAGCGGCCAGGTGGCGCCCCTACAACCCAAGATTGACACCATTCTGGCTTGGGAGCCCCCAAGACCCAGACAGAGGTGAGAGCCTTCTTAGGTCTCACCGGTTACTATAGGAGATTTGTTAAGGGCTATGGCACCATCGTTGCCCCCTTAACAGAGCTGACCTCTAAGAGGCAGCCCAGGAAAGTGATCTGGACTGAGTCCTGCCAGAAAGCTTTTGATGCCCTGAAGGCAGCCATGTGCACGGCGCCCGTGCTCAAGGCACCTGACTTCTCCAAAGAATTTGTCGTGCAGACTGACGCTTCAGAGCATGGTGTGGGAGCAGTGCTCTCACAACTGAACGAAGAGGGCCTGGATCAGCCTGTAGTCTTCCTTAGCAGGAGACTACTTCCCAGGGAACAGAGGTGGAGTGCCATAGAAAGGAAGCTTTGCTGTGGTCTGGGCACTGAAGAAGTTGAGACCATACCTGTTTGGGACTCACTTCCGGGTTCAGACAGACCACAGGCCCCTCAGATGGTTGATGCAAATGAGGGGTGAGAATCCAAAACTGCTGAGGTGGTCCATCTCCCTACAGGGAATGGACTTCACGGTGGAACACCGTCCTGGTACAGAACACGCCAACGCAGATGGTCTGTCCAGGTTCTTCCGCTTTAGTGAAGAGAACTCCAATGGGGTTGGGTAGTTCTCCCTACTTTCAGCTGGAGGGGACATGTGTTAGACTTGGCATCTTTTGGCGTGTTTCCCCTGACTTTTTGCTTTCTGACCTCCCGGTTTTGACTCTGTTTTTGCTGGTGTAATGATTCTGCGCACTTTCCTCACTGCGGTCCAGTGGGAAAGTGCAAGTGCTCCGATATAAAATGTATTATGGATTGGTGTTTCCATGATTGGCCTATTTGGTTTATGTGTCAGTCCCTTGTAAAGTGCACTGCGAGTGCCAGGGCCTATAGACCAAATGCTGTTGGTGGGCTGCAGCACTGGATTGTGCCACCCACGCAAACAGCCCGTAAAGTGTAACTCGGGCCTGCCAACGCAGAGCCTGTGCGCAGCCTGGGGCTGCCATGTCGACTTGGCAAGTGCACACACTTGCAAGTCCCTAAACCTTCCCTTTGCTACATGTTAGTCACCCCTAAGGTAGGCCCAAGGTACCCCTGTGGGCAGGGTGCGGTGTATGCGAAAGGTAGGACATGCCCGGGTGTGTGCGGCATGTCCTGATAGTGAATTACAGCCTAGTTCGTTTTTCACTATTGCAAGGCTACCTGTTCCCCTAGGCCAGAACGGGCAGTTTTGATTATTACAGCTTATAATCCTAACTGATCCCGGGAACATGGTAGAAATTCGAGTTTAGTATGCCTGGACTCAGAATGATAAAATGCATCTTTTAGTGAAGTTGGTTTTAACATTCTGTGTTTGAAAATACCACTTTTAGAAAGTGGGTATTTTCTTGTCTAACCATCCAAGCCTGCCTCTGCGAGGTTGTGTATTCCTTGTCTGGAGTGTGAGTGACAGGGGCTGGGGGATGCCAGGAGACAGGGTGAGTCAGCGCAGGGCTGAAAAGCAAGATCTACATGTAGATGGGTGGGAGGGGTCGCACCTGGGCCCTGAATAGGACAGTGCCTTCCCTCCACAATGCTGGCTCCACCTCCTGTGGTGCGTCTGATGTCCCTGGCCTACTCACTGAAAGAAGGGACGGAGACTTGTCAACAAAGTGCTCCAGAACTGGTTTGGACTAGGCAAAGGCCTCTCTGTCTTCAGAGAACAAAGGAATTTGGGATATAAATATTGGGGCCCTGACCCCATGAATTTAGATCTCGCTGGAATCAAGGAACCTGCCAAGACGAAGAGCTGGAAGAGCTGCCAGGAGGAGTACTGCCCCGTTGCTGTGTTGTTGCTTTGTTGGGTTGGCCTGCAGTTGCTGCTTCTGTCTTGGGCAGTGAAAGGACTGGACTGAACTTTCTACAAACTTGTGCTGAGTATCTCCAAGGGCCTGAAACCGAGCTGGCCTCCTGTTAAGAAGTCTCAGGGACTACAAAGACTTCACAAGCCTCTGGGTACCGCTTATGGAACGCTGTTTCAGTTGCCACAGAGGAAGGGAACTGCAACCGACTCCGTCAACCGAATCCATCCCTGGCCGGTGACCTGTTTGCATCGCAGACCGCATCGCCCCGCTTCGCATCGCAACCCTGGTCTCACCGTGGGTGACGTCCGACGCCGCCAACATCGAGCCGCTGCTTGCACCGTGACCTGTGGGCACCGCAGTTCGCATCGCATCGCTTCACTGAACCAACCGGACCCGACCGACGCGGTCGCTGCAACTGGCTCAAGAGTCGTGACCGCACCGCAGTTGGGGCACCGCTCGCACGTCTGCGACGCACCGCTCCGACTCGCACCGCTGTCCGACGCCAGCTCCCGCACTCCAGCTTGGTCGCCTGCATCGCAACCTGTCAGCACCGCATCGAGCATCGTCTCGCCCTGCATCGCATGCCTTGGACTCACCGACTCCGTCTGCACGACGCTCATCGAGCCGCTGCCTGCACCGCATCGAGGGACACCGCACCTTGCATCGCTCCGTCTTGCACCGCAACCGCGACGAACGCCGACCGGCTCGTACACTCCGTACCAGCCACAACGAGAAAGGTACTGTAACCGAGTATGCTCACGACTCTGCTGGCCCGTATCGACGCGGTCGGCTGGAACTGTTAGACTCTGTGGTTTTCAGCATCATGGTAGGCTCGGACGGAGCTACCGACTCGTACGAACTTTGCTTTTGTGCTATTCCTGCAAAGAAGAAGTTACCGTATCAAGCATTCATTCGTAAAGTATAGTATTGTGGATTTTTGTCGTAATTGGTCTTGTCTTGAGTATATAAAATATTGGTTATTTTTCTAAACTGGTGTGGTGTCCGTTTGTAGTGCTTACACTGTATTACTGTTGGTTATGTGCAAATGCTTTACACACTGCCTCTGAATTAAGCTCTGACTGCTCGTGCCAAGCTACCACGAGGATGAGCAGGGGTTACTTCACGAGTGTAACAACCCTTACCCTGACTAGGAAGAAGGGTCCCTACTTGGACAAAGGTGCAAGCCCTTGCCAACTAGAGATCCCATTTCTAACAAATGGTGACTTTAGTTTTTGGGTAAATACATAGGAAAAGTAAACTTTTAGAAAGTTACTTTTCCCCTGGCTGGCACTCCTCAAGGCTAATTTGCATTAGTCTGCCACCAACTGCCCCAGCCAGTGCTCGACTATAATGAGGCGGGAAAACTGCTTGCATAGCAGACAATGTCTCTGGGACCAATAACCCAAGTCAATCTGCCCAAGGCGCTACCTCGCTGGGCAAGAAAGACAGGTTAGTTACGCTCGAGCTTTGTTCTGCCTATAAATCCAGTTCAGTGGATCCTCATGGCAAGCTAATCTGACATCAGTGCAACATTACAGCCTGCTGCCTTGCCCTGCTGGAGGAATCAGAGTTACAAACAAGAGATTAATCCCGAAGGTAGAAATCTTAACTAGGCGAAGGCGCCAAAGTCTGCTGCTAATGAGAGGGCTTACCTGGACATGAAATTTGACTTTCCCTCCTCAGAGCATGTCCCGCCAAAACCAAAGGCTTCAGCAGGACGTAGCCCAATGCTTATCTGACTTCGAAGGGACTTCATCAGTTACAGTCTATTGCCTTACACCGCTGGAGGATTCCGACTTACATTTCAGAGACTAAGTCAGAAGATAAAATCTTTGACCGGTACAAACCTGTTTGGTGTATCAAACCCATGCTCCATCATGGTTGGATTTAAATCGCACCAAGTTCCTAGTCACATGTGAACAGTACTTTCCATTGACGCTTTACTTTTTCTTGTCCCTTTTTCACTTAAATATTACAAAAATCATATCTCCAATTCTTGTTGTTGTTGTTTTGGTGTCATTTAACTATTATGTTTTTCGCTACTTTCGTACATTGGAGTGGGATCTTTATTACATTCCGTTTTAACTTTTTAATTGTTTTGGTACTTTTAAATGCTTTGCACATATAAACATTGTCTGCTCTGTGTGTATTGAACCTATCAAGTTGGTGCCTTTAATTCTTGTGGTAGTCTACAATGAACACCAATTAATAATTCACTTTCTTACAATGCATGCAGACTGGAATCATTCTTATCATAAATAAAAAGCATTACAAGATGGCTGCCATGCAGAAACAAGTGTACTGATACCCCAAATGGCCATTTTGTGTGTGTGTTTTTTAAAAAATAATAATTTAGTTCCGAGACAACAGACCGACATTTTTAATTTGTGCCAGATGCCCCTCAAACTAAAAGAACTAAGGGGTACATTAGTACTGTGCAGGTGCCAGGCACTCGCAAAAATAATATTTTAAAACCAGTATGGCTGGCAGGAGCGGGCAGGAAGCGATGAACGATCAGCTAAGTGAGTGGCCTAGTAGAAGAGTGCAGCTGCTGGGCCCTCCCAAAGCATAGTTTAAAAAAAACCACAATGAAACTCGGACAAGACGGGAAAAGGTAGGGGAGCACCAGACAATCAGAGAAGAGGGGCGTCATAAGCAGCAGGAAAAGGGGAGAGAGCAAGGAAAGCCATGTGCTTACAAGGAGGCCTAAAACAAAAATAAACAAAGTCCCTCATGTAGGCAATGGAAGGATACAAGTCATCCAATCAAAACCATGGTAAAGAAACTGCAGTGGTGGGACAAAAACAAGACTTGGCGGAAAAGCATTCAAACCAGGAGCATCAAAGAGACAGACAGGAATGCCATTTATTCATGAGCAAGGGGTTACCAAAGCTGACTTTATGTATTGTATTGTTCACAATAGGTCATCCAGAATAGGTAGCTAAAGCTGCATGTAGGAGAGACCTAAAAGGAGCAAGCATTGGCAAAACTAATAGGCCTGAGTTTACTGTGCTAACACAAGCAGGGTTAGCACATTAGAGCATTGGGGAGGGGGGAGCCAAAAGAGCAGGCAGAGAGGACCATAGTTGTAAAGTAAACCAAATGCAAACACTTGAGTGGAGGTGGCAGTATACAGCCAAAACAGTCAGTACCATTAGGTGAAAGATGAATTTGTAGCCAAGACGTGATTGACATAGTCTTAAGTCAATGGCTAAAAGAGTCTAGTTGAAGAAAGCCAATCAAAGCCCACTCTATGAATATTGCTAGCAACATGTCTGTGTGACAGCTGACAAAACCCAGACCTAAGAAGAAATGCAGTGGGGAACGGTAGAGCTGCTGAAAGCCATACAGGCAGGGAATACACTGTGGGGACTTCCCTTGCACGATGCGTAAATCTAAGAACGTATTCATGGTGGGAAGCTATCTGCAAATGTCAGGTGAATATCTACAAACTAGCAAGTTTGAGGGTGCTCATCAGCTTTTACCAGTGAATGCGCCAGGGATAATCCATAAACATGCCCTTGGAAACAGCTTTCTCAGATGGAAATTCAACAAACTTGTGGAAGTTCTGGGTGAGTAAATTCCTTCTGAGGTAAAATCCCACCATTCCTGATTGAGTGAATTACAAATAAGATTTTGCTCTCATAAATGCCGCCACTTGCCCCCGTAGACCTTGGAAGTCAAAGAGTTTTGTACATTGGGCCCAGAGTGAAAAAACTACTTAATAAATAACTGAATCTAGCAATAGTGAGATAATATTATGGTGGAAGCATACTGTCAATATGTACTTAAGTTTGGAATAAGAGAATTCCTCTTTGCACTGTACATCACTATACCCCGATCTCCTCCTTCAATAGCCTGATGGTAGGTGTCAGACTACTTCGCCTAGAACTGTGGAGCTCAAGGGAAATGAAACAATTCGTATGACAACTACTGCTTGGATCCTGGAAATGCAGAAGCCAGACACTACTAAAAGCTCACTGAATTTGCAAGTGCCTCCTTTTTAGGTAGTCAGGCTAAGGGTATGAGAGGGATGAGGGGGATAGGAGAAAGGCTCATTTGCAATTGCATACAAAAGAGAGGTCAGCGCCACCAATGGTAAAATGTATGGCATAGTGGAGGGTCCCAGACCCTCACAGATAGAATCAACACTACCATGAGTGAACGGTTTGTCAAAGGTACATGTGCTCCTCACTTGCCCTCACACACAGGATAGACACCACAATGGAATGTATCAAGCGAAAAATCCAGTTTGCACTAGTGATCATCCAGATGATGTCTTTACTTTATCCAAATGATGCACAGCTTAGTCTAAGTCACACTCTTGATAGGGAGCAAGTGCTGGCCTCTGTTCTCTGTGGTGAACAAAGCTCCTTATGTTAGTGCACTGGATAGCTGGACTCACGCTTTCAGCTTAAGTGAGCTAGGTTATTCTCTACATGCAAAGTACTATTTCTCCTCTTCTTTGGGTTGTAGCAACAGCAATTTTTTTCCCTTGCCCTGGAGGAAGTATAACCTCTCCCCTATCTGGGGAGAAAACCTGGTTATCCTGCCTCTTTTCTTAGCCTTTCTATGCACAGGTATACAGAGCTGTTCTAATTAAAAACAGGAACTCTAATAACTCAAGTACTACAGGTTATATTAACAGTGGCAACTGGTCGAATTCAAAGTGGACATCAATGTCTTGGGATGAATCAATCAATTAAAAGTTCATCTTCCTGTAGGGGTTGCACAGCGCTATGGCAACTGGCTACCAGAGGTACACTGTCACTTTAGTTTCTTTAGGGATCACAGCATTTCAAACTACCCACTGTATTTTGGAGGACAGAACCAGATAGGCCTATGGCCAATTAGTGACTGCTTCTGGGGTATCATTCTTCAGCAGCTCAAGACACAGGTGTTGGGGAATGGACAAGCAGCCCATCTCTGCTGTGGAGGTTAGTGGCTCCAGCCATGCCAACGGCTGCAATTCTTTGTTCAGGTGGCGCACTCTCAGGCTGACATACCCAAGCAGACTCAATCCGAGGAAGGCGAGCAGAAAGAGTCTTCCTGCTCCATTCACGTGAAAGTCATTTCAAACCAAATTTAATTTATATACTTGGCTTTAGAACTGTATCGGGGGGGGGGGAGAGCAGCGCAGGGTCGACAGGTGAGGCAATGGGAGACAGCACCATCACAGACTACCGCTATACCTTACTGAGCAAGATGCAGACAGATAGGGGGACTCCAAACTGGAGATATGCTGCCCCATGTGTACATAATGACCACACACACACCTTCATACACTAAGGGAGGAATCAGGTGTTCCAGTCATGACAGACTACACCAATTAACATAGGGAGAGAGTGGAGAGCCAGTTGTTCTCACTGAAGTACATGTAAAAGGGCTTCCTCAAGATGAGTACTGATCAGCTACCACCAACCGTTAATTTTGTTATGGACTGGTCCAGAAGGTAGAGTTTCAATATGGATGTACCCTAATTTCACAACAGACTCTAGTATTTTGTTGGTGTGTAACATCCAGAAATTTGTAGAGTATCTGTCATGGGACTCATGACATTAGTCTCCTGCACAGGAAAACCCACCAGATTAGTTAGAGTGAGTAAAAAGGTGTAGGGTGGCCCTTGGCTACTGTGCCAAGGACTTTTGACCCTAAAGTAGGTACACAGTAGCTATGAGCAAATGCTGTCCTAAGTCCCACACAGTTTTCGCTTCTGCGTTGTGAGCCCTACATACCTGCTCTCCTAACTGCCAGATGTTTGCTCTTGTTGTTCTTCCCACTTTCTCCTCCCCCAGAGCAGGCACAACTTCCTCACAAAAGGTACAACAAATAACTCCTGTGTTCCAAGGTTTTTTATACATCATTCTTACTTTGCAGAAATCTGGGTTGATGCATGCTGATCATGTGCTGAAGAACAGGAGTTGGAGACTGGAAGTAAGAATTCGTTATTGGTCCTTTTAGAATTACGTTGCAAGAACCTGATTTGATCACATTAATGCCATGTGTTCTACTGCATTTAAACATCTCCTGTGGGACTTTTGAGTTTTATGGCCGTATTACGTTGGCCTGTGCATTTGCTCATTGAGGATGTAATAGGGTGAGGATGAAGGTTCAGAACGTCCTTTCTTTACCACTCACTGTTAATCTTCATTAATTCAGGGGCCATCTTCCCCTTCCCTTCCCCCGTTCTTGGGGGCATCCTCTGACCAGATATTGTGGCTTGGTATTTAAGTGTTTCTTGATAGTTTAATGAGTTTTACAAATCCCAGAAGAAGCAGGGGAGAACCGCCAAGGCGGTAGGGATTAATTTTAGGATTATGCAGCAACAAAGCACATGCATGACAAGGTTAATAATCTCTTTCACTAAGGAATGGGACGAATACGATTGTCCCAGTAGAAACTAAGACTACTGACACCCAGTGATGATTTAGTTTGAGGTCTGTGTCTACCAAATGCTCAAATCAAATCTTGTTTTTGTTCTATGTTTTTTTGTCTAGCACGAATTAGCGCCATAACCATTAAAATATATTACATTGGCTGAACGGCACTTACAACACCAGACATAGGGAGAATTGAACGGCGGTAAAGGAGAGATATAGGGCTAGATTGTTTAAAATGACAAAACAGGAAGAGTATGATGAAAAAAGCAAGGGTAGGAAGCTAGTGGTAGAAAAAGATATGACAGAAAATGCTGGCCAGTGAGGGGTATGAGGAAATCCTAATGTTAATTATAATGGTGGGAAGAGAGGAAAACAGGGCCATTCCCACAACGCGTCCAAAGACACACGTAAAAAAGAGAACAACGTAAAACCAACATGGAACCGAATATTTAAAGTCCAATAGCCAAATCAGAAAATCTCACTTTTATAACCATTTCTAAAAAGCACATTAGGGCCAATAATCTGAAGCAATGCCTGCTGTACACACCTTAAATGCTCTTTTTCTAGGTTACCTGATCCTGGTTTATATGAAGACTAAACTGTGCAGGGCCATCAGCAGTGGGTGGGAGGTTATTATTCCCCTGCCCATGCTTGTGATGCAAATTGTACTTCTAGATTTTGAGGCAAGCCTGCCCTCTTTATATATGATGAGACAGCTAAAACAACTATACCACTTGATGACGGAAGATGCTGAAGCTGCTACGTTTATTACTTTCCATACAGGATTTTTTTTAAATCTTAGGTGTTTGTGCAATGTGGGACCTGAATGAAATTTTTAACATGGGCCTTTCAAAAACGTCTGACATCCATTTGACGAACCTGTCACTGTGAACTCATTTCGGTTTGAATAAATAACTATACATTTGTTTAAGATGATCTTTGCGTTATTAGAACATTAGTGAAAGGTTACAGATAATTGTTACAGGGTACACAATGGGTCCAACTACATGCTTTTAAGTGATTTTCTGGGACTTACCCTTAACTTTTCCCTCATCACAGCCCAAAAAGTAAGTTACTGTAGACACATTTTACAATAATCTAACAAAATACAAGCTCCCCCTTCATAAACTCCCATGAGGCTGAACAGTATTTTTAGAAGGCAGTTTCCTGGTGCTCACATGCACACAAAACAAGCATTTGCAATGCAATAGGTCTCGCATTTACGCGAGTTTGAGCAATTGGCATTATAAATGACAATGCCTTTTATTTATGTTTTAAAAAACGGAAAAAAGGCATTGTCATTTACGTCAATAGCTCAAACTAGCGTAAATGCGGACCTATTGCATTGCAAATGCTTGTTTTTTCTTCTGTCGGTTGGGGAGAGGGGAGAAGAAATATGCGGGGGAGAGAAGAAACAGGGATGGGGGCAGGTGGGATGGGGAGAAGAAACAGGGATGGGGTCAGGAGGTGGGATAAGTAGCAACACATATGGCGGGTGGGAGAGTAAGAAGCCACACAGATATAAGAAGCAACAAGAACGTGGGTCGGTGGGAGTTGAAGAAGAAACAGAGACGAGGGCAGGGGGTGATAAAGCAACACAGACAGGCAAAGAATTAACACTGTCAACGGGGATGGGAGTGATAGAAGCAAGAAACAAAAACAAAAATACTACCTGAATCACAGTGCCAGCAGCTGAAGGAACTTAATACACCTGAAGCAATCAGTACTTGTTCCGTGGAGCTCCTGCCGAAAGAAGAGGAAGTGAAGACAGTGCGCCTACCCAATTAGAAGGCAGCAAATGAGAGTGACAAAGAACCCCACCAATAGTAAGCAATGGGCAGGTCCCAAGTCCCTTATTCAACACAGTATCTCTACTAACCAAGAGTGAATGTGCTAGCGCACATGCGTTCACGCTGGCCAGAACTAAAAAATGTCCGACTCTGATCCTGCCCATGTGGCCTGCTTGGAATGTCTTCAAATGTGTTTCAATACCGCATCCAACTCCCCGAGAAGTGACAGGGTATAGCTGGCAAGGTGCCACATTCATTAAATCTGGTGATGTTAACTCTATTGTTGCAGGGCTTAGAACCAGCAGGGGTGTGTGATGAATCTGTATATAAAACAACACACAGCTATTGCTTCTATCATTATTATAATGTAATTGTTATGAATATTAATAATCTAAGCAAAACCAAAGCAAAGTATAGGTTGAGGCAGAAGAGTGGTGGGGGCGTTATTTGGAGGTGCTCCTACCCCCACCTCATCCCTCTCCAAAGAATGAATAAGAAAATGAAGCGTGCTTTGAGCTGGAAAGAACAGGGGTACGGGCAGCCGGAAAGAATTGCCTGGGCGTGCCTTGTCGAGAAGGCTTATCAGGGTGGACGGGGACTGGCGAGGGTGCGCGCGGCGCTGCCTGCAGGTGTAGGGGGGGTGCTGGCACTGCCGGGTGAGTGCCTGCTTTGTGCTCAGAGAGGCCTTGAGGTGCACCTGGTGGATGAAAAACCTGGACATTACGGGGGTCCACTCGATGCCCACCATCTAAGAGCCAGGTTTAAGAATGCCAGCTGAGGGTCAAAGGCCGGGGGAGGAGGGCGCAAGGAATGCCGAGAAGCCTTCTGCGCAGGTACAAGATACACAACCCCCACACGCGGGCAGGCCCGTCGGCAGCGACTCCTTAGCGGCATCTCGGTGGGCTGAGCGCCTGCTGCGGAGATGAGCAGCAGCTGGGCGTACCTACAATTGGTGCAGCAGGTGCACTGACACCAGGGCCCATCGGCGGCTGATCTTCGCGGCATCTCAGTGGTCTGAGCCCATGCTGTAGAGATAAGCAGGGCTCTGGCGTAGCCAGTTCAGCCTCAGTTTTAAGCATCGGGAGGGAACGCGGCGGCGTCTGGCAGGACCCCTCTCCCATGAAAGTCCAGTAGCCGGGTTCAGCGTCTAGCCCGTCGGTCATGGATCTGCTGTGAATTAGGAAAGCGAGCCTCCGGGAGCAACCCGAGCCACGGCGCACAGCGCCCACGCCCGGCATTGTCTGCTTCTGGGGGCTGGGTAATGACGAACCTGGCCCGCCGCCTGCCGAGCGAGCGCTGCTTTCATTGTTTTACTTAACACGAGACAGCACAGACTGCTACAACCGATCCGGACTTCACTCAGCAACAGCAGCAGTTTGAAAGTTAAACAAGCTGACGCCACGCCATTGCGCGAATGCAACAAAACAAAATAGGAAAGTGAAAGCGCGCCATGCGCGTAACTTGTGCCTGCCTGCAGTGAGAAAAACTCATTACGACAGCCCTCAAGCAAACGATCCAGTCCGGGTGGGCGAAGCCTAAAAGAGACAGGGCGGTCACCCAAAAGTCTCACTCCAAATCAAAAGCGAACGTTTACCATAAAGGGTGACGCGCGCCAATTAAAAGCATGGACGGAGCTTCGACCCCACTTCCAAAAGCAACCCGACGACAATAGATCTCGCAGAGCGAGCAGCGCATGCGCTGCGACGCTAGGCGAGACCTAAAAAACAGTCCATCACTTGTGTGTTTTGTTCATTCATCCTTAGATTGCGACCTATTGACCTCTGCATGCATTACTTTATCAAAGAGTAGGGTGAATTAGAAACATACTAAAAGACAACCTTTTGCCATTAGCGGCTAGGGTTGACCAAGAATGGCAGGGCAGGCGGGTGAAGGGGTCAGGGGACGACAAAAAAAAACAACAATAAAAATAAAAAACGTACCTTCAGCGGGCCGTGTCGCACTCTTCTGCTCCTCTCCTCCAGGTACAGGCTCTCAGACTCCACTGCGGCCAATCCTGATGTTGTTCTCATGTTGCTGGTGGAAGCATGAAAGCAGCATGAAGATTGGCCTGAGCGCCGCAAATTTGCGCTCCCAGTGAGACTGGGAGCCTGTGCCTACTGTCTCCAACCCGACAATGCAGGTTGGGCTGGAGACAACTTCAGTGCGCATGATGGTTTGCCGTCAACAACAGTGCTGCCCACCACTCCTGCAGCCTGCCATCCCCCTGGCCCTGCCCCCCAAAGACCGGTCAGGAAAGGAAAACTAAAACGATAATAAAACATGTTTATTATCATTTTATATTTCCATTCCTGACGTTTGGAGGCGGGGGGGCGATGCTCCTCCGCCATAGCGGAGGAGCCGCTGCTGCCTTTTGCATATCCATTGAAAGGCTTTTCACAGTCAGTAACTTACCAACTTCATTTCATGCTCCCAGTGTTGCTTCTGGGCCACAGAGGAAACATAGGGCCTAATTTCTAGTTTGGAAGACAGGTTACTCTGTCACCTTCAGCAGTACCCTCCTTGGTATTTATAAGGAGTTGTGCACACAACTGAATGTATACAACAAGGACAACCCTATATGCCCACAGGGACCAAGGTAATACTATGTAAGCCTAACAGTTGTGTAATGTAATGTAATGAATACTTGTAAAGCGCACTGCGACCCGCCGGGTATCCTGGCGCTGAGATACGGGAAAAAGCCTGTGGCAAGGGCAGAATTGGCATTATACTCTGGGATAAAGCCAAGTTTTTATTTTTTTCCTGAACGGCAGAAGATCTTTCATCCGCCGCAACTCCGTGGGTAGGCTATTCCAGAGCCTTGCAGCGGCAACACTAAAAGCTTGCCCCCCCGGTTTAACTCTTCTGACCATAGGTACTTTCACCCAGTTAGCTGAGGAGGACCGAAGACAGCGAGTGGGAGCATATAAGCTGAATTTATTCTGTAACAGTATTGGCCCTAAACCGTGTAGTGCCTTGAACACGACACAGAGGGATTTGAAATGAACCCTCTGCAGAATTGGGAGCCAATGAAGCTCCACCAGGGCCTGGGAGGAGGAGGACTGACGAGGTCTCATCAAGGCCAGCTTGGCCGCTGCATTCAAAATTCTCTGCATTCTCCCAATTAAGTATTTTGGGGACTCCAGCAGCAAGGCATTGCAGTAGTCCAACCTGCTCATGATGACACTCCTTACTCACAGTGCACAAGTATGTATGGGGAGCATAGGGAGAATTTTCCTGAGGGCCCTGATAAGGGAAAAACAGCTCCCAACGGTCTTATTGACTTGATTTTCCAGAGTTAACTTCTCGTTAAAGTAGATTCCCAGATTGCGAACCGACTTAGAAGGTGCCAGCGGGGGATCGGCAGGAATAGGCCAAAAGTCGGCTGGGAGAGGATGTGACATTCTCCCACCTGCAATATAAAGAAGCTCTGTTTTATCTGCATTAAATTGCAGGGAGTTGTTTCTCAGCCAGAGTACCACGCTCTGCATACAGGCATGGAAATTCTCCACAGAGGATGACTGTTCTCCCTCCAAGGAGAGAATAAGCTGGGTATCATCCGCATAATTTACTAGGCCTATGCCGTAGGATTTAATGACCTCCACCAAGGGGCGCATATAGGCATTAAATAGAATAGGGCTGATCGCAGAGCCCTGCGGTACACCATGATGTATCTTGGTGAACTTAGACTGAAAAGGGGGGAGGGCCACAGCCTGACATCTGTCCGACAGATAGGAATGAAGCCACTTCTGAGCCAGGCCCACTACCCCCACTCCTTCCAAACGTTCCAGGAGAACCTTGTGATTGACTGTGTCGAACGCGGCGGACAGGTCCAACAAGATCAGTATAGCAGAATGACCCTTGTCCGCATGCAAACGAAGATCGTCCAACACAGTCAGCAAGGCAGTCTCCGTACCATGTCGCCCTTTGCGGAAGCCGAATTGCACGTCATCTAGTAAATTATTTACCTCCAGAAACTGGGAGAGAGCCCTACTTACAAGGCGCTCAATGATCTTCACCGGGTATGGAAGGAGTGAGATAGGCCTGTAATTTTTAACACAGGCTGGGTCAAGCGACGGTTTTTTAAATAAAGGAGTTACAACTGCTTGCTTCCAGCAGGAGGGGACTATCCCACTACCCAGGGATTGATCACATAACTGTCTTAGCAGAGGGAACAGCTCGGCGCCTAACGCTTTCCAGATCCTATAGGGAAGAGGGTCCAGTGATGAACCAGAAGAGATCCCAAGAGCTATCCGATTGAAATCCTCCACCGAGGGAATATCAAAGTGATCTAGGAGAGGCCTCTGGTCCGAAGCTTTACTTAGCCCCTTCCAGTCCTCATTCCTATCCTGTGGGGGACCACTAGCCCCATCAACTGTGCTATCCCTTTCCAACCCTTCAATGATTTTGCAGATCTTATCTTCAAAAAAGGCAGCCCGGCTGTCACAAAGTTCCTGCGTAGGGAGAATCTTATTTTTAGTACAAGCGGGGCTGGCGATATCATTCATTATTTTGAAAATACTTTTAGAGCTATTGGGTGCTTTCAGAATTACATCTGCAAAAATTTCAGCTTTAGCAGAAGCAATATTTTTCTTATAGCAGAGGATTTTCTCCTTCCAATCGGCTTTGTCTATATCAGAATACCCCTTCCTCCACTGCCGTTCTGCTTGTCTACAACCAAGTTTTAACTTTTGCAGTTCAGCAGTGTACCAAGGAGCAGAGGGTTTGCCTACTTTTTTAACCTGTTTTCGTGGGGCAAGCTGGTCAAGTTGATCATTAATATGTAGACAGAAGGTGGCATAATTATCCTCCACCTGTTTCCCAGGGTCAAAGGATTCTTCAAGATGGAATACTGGGACAACACTATCTTTCCTCAGGAGACCTTTCCAGTCCCGGCTAAGAAGACATCTAGTTTCTGTGGTACTCATTCAGACTAATACCTCACTTATTATTATTAATAGGTAATTAATGTGCTTATGCCTGTGTGTATTCCCATGATCTCTAGCTATTGTATGCCAGTAAACATTTGAAATCAATTAAAGCCACTTTAAACCTGCCCCAGATGGGCGACCCGTTTCTCCCCGGGACTCCTGGCCACCGCTCCACCCATAATAAATAACACTTCCAGAAGACCTTGTCATGGTGTAAAAGTGGCTGCAGTTTATTACCATTTGGTCACATTTCACATGATCAGTCATAAATCCTCACGACAATACTCAATCATATGCACACAATCAAGAAATGACAACAGCCATATTCAATTTGTTCATCTGCAATTATTGATCCCGAGTGTTAAGCTGGTGTGTCATCATCCTACTCATCTTTGACAGCACTCACTGGCTCAGTTGCAGTCCGTGCTGTGGAAGCGAAGACCCTGTTACGCTTCTAGGCTTCCGGTGCATCCGATGTGTGACATTGGCGTCCCTCTCTGGTTGTGTCCGGGCTGCAAGTGCCGTGTCCGCTCTGCAGCTGTCCCCTTCTTGGCTCTATTGTCCCATAGTGTCCTTGCCGTGAGGCATCCCAAACACATCGCTCTGGCACTTCTTCCCATCCGACGGCAGCTCAGGCCAATCGTGATGCTGCTTTCAAAAACCTTTGATCTATGCTCTTCGGCCAGATCGTAAGAACTCAATTGCAGCTACTCTTGCCTGGAGTCCGGCTTTTATGTCCCCATAATTGCACAGTGATGTGCCACGCAGCTGTATATCTTCGCCCAATTAACCATCTTTCGCCCAACATGAGGACAGACGCCCCAGTGAGGCCACATGTGAGTCATGACTTCGTTCCGTCACAAGCCTGTATCGCTGGGCCATTCACATTTCGTGCAAGCAAGCTCCTCCAAAGTGCTTGGTAATGGGCAACCTTAACATACTTAGACATCATTGGTGGGATCGAATCCTTATCCTGGGGGAGCCTTTGACACCATAGGCACAAGCCCTTAGCACTGAGATATTGCTCCTTGGTCTTGAATACGCTTTAACACCACTCACAGGGCAATGAACGGTGACCGCTTTAAATGGGAAGCTGAGATGACAGACTACCTTGCAAGTTCACCTAGTGGCCCGGTTGTGTCAATGTATAGCGCTGAATTGAAAACTTGCAAACTACCGCATTGGTAACCGTATTCTGGACTCAATGAGGTTTTAAGCCCTCACATTAAGGCGCACGAATTTGGGGAAGAGAAGAGCATGCCCAGCACCATAAAACTAAGGGACTTTGCTGTACATTTTTTACTTTTGCCACTAGATAACCAGCAGTGCAGCGGAGCCGCGTTAACTACTACTAGTCGCGTTGACAAAAGCTAAACAGGGATAATGCAAATTTAGCTCAAGGGCATTTAGAATGCGTTACATGAGCACCTCTCTATTAGGCACGGGAGAGTATCACAGGATGTTGAGGCGATGCTGGGAGTCGAACCTGGTTCCCACGTATAAAGTCTGCATCGCTAGCCACATCTCCTCCCAAACAGTACTTTAGCCTACAGAAAGCAGCTTGGCCCGCACAGGGATGTGACCTTAGAGCCTCAGATGGAGTCTGATGCTCTATAAAGTATTGCCAGCACCTGCATACTACGCTCAGAGCAGCGTGGAAGTAACAGGCTACAATGCTCCCCCGCCACCTGATCCGTTTCATGGTAAAAGGAGCCTATGCTCAGACCCGCGCTCACCTCATCAGACCGACGCAACTACCCGAAGCCTCTGCCGCCACTCGCTGTGCTGCCATCATGCTCCGGGGCACCTCTTGGTTACTAGCCCTGACAAAGCTGGCCATCCTCACTAAAGGCAGCCAGACAGATCTGCGTGCCTAGCCCCTGGGTAGGCTGTTACCCCTGAGCACCGCCGTGCTGGCTCCAGGTGCTTCTGGGAGGCCTGCTCTGGTCATGTTATCCTTGTTGCCTCCAAGCGCTCGCTGCCTGCTCCCTGGCACTGCCGTCCAGGCTGCAGGTGCCAATATGGCGGGACGTGCTCCTTCCGCGATTCCTCTTTCGTGTTCTTTGTTTGTCGCTGCTCCTGAGCACCGCCATTCTGGCTGCAGGTGCTGGCATGGCGTGACAAGGGTGATGCTCCTGTGATTCTTCTTTGCTGAGATTCTTTGGTGTCGCCACCCACGCTTCAGTATGCCTGTGCTTCTGGCCCTGCCGTCTTCGTTGCAGCTGGAGGTCCCAAGCCACTGCCACCTGCTCACTGCCACGCCGTCTGCCCATGGCTTTCTGAACGCATTCATGTACCGCTGCCCGGTAGTTAACGTCCTGTGGATGTAATGCATGGATTCCTTTCCTTAGTGCTGCATCTCCGGTGGTGGTGACAACGCTAGCGCTCAGCAGTTGAACGTTCCCCTGCTGGCCTCCACTTTTGGCCTTGCAGGGGTAAATGCCTTCTCTTCCGCATTGGTCAGTGCAAACCGCTGTGACCAATGCCCGAGTGCCCTTTTCTGGGGGGCGTGGCTGTGCAACAGCCCATGTGTTCCTGGCGCCCTTCAGGGTACGTTAGCTATGGGCCTCTTACGGTCCGGCTACGCCTTTCCCGGCCCACTCCTCTTCTCTTTGTTCCTACAATTTGCCAGCTTCCAGCATGACCTACTAACCAGAGAGAGCTATGAATACGTGAGGCATTTGTCTATTCACCTCCAGGTATAAAATGCATACTATTAACCAGTTTTCAAAGCAGCAGCCTTGAGGGTGCACATATTTACCACCAGTGTCGGATTGGGATCACAATTAGGGCCCCAAAAAGTGGCCCATATTCCAGAATCGTTAATTTTTTTGTAGTTTTATATAGCGTGAACACAGCCTGTTGCAGGTTAAGGAGGAGAACAACAGAGACTAATTTATGCCCCACCTTCTTCCATGAGGGGAGAGGGACACAAATAAACTGAGGAGCTCCCTCACAGGCCCTAACCAGCACCCACCACCCTAACTTTCCAGCCATCCTCCCTACCCCAGTCCTCTGCAAAGCGAGTGCTAATGGCTTCCCATCAGCAGCTCCCTGAGGGCTCTGTGGCACCTGGAGGGAGCCAGGGGGCAGGGACACCTCATGCAGTGAAAGAAGGAGCAGCCGTTGTCACTCTGCCTCTGACAATTAGCCAGCCTGAGGTGGGTCAGGCTCAGTATATGTACGCAAAGGCTGTAATCACCATTACCACTGCCTTCTGTACTCAGACGACCCCTTTCCTAAATACAACCAATTGCTATCATTTAAAAGGTATTGTTGAGGTTAAACATTTCATAGGGCAGTCCCGAAACAATGCCTATGACATGGATATGATCATAAAATAACATTGGCTCACGAGAAAATGGAAACCGACTGGTGAAATAGAACTATTCTGCTTATTCTTTTACAAGCAACAATAAACCTTTTCTTTTAAACTTTGATACTCTAGTAGAATAATTTGTACCTCTTAAACTGAGAGTGCTTGCCAAATTTAGAGCCTAGTACATTAATCGCTGGACATTTCTGCATGCACAATTATTTTAAAAACATCTGTTTATTAAAAGAAAAAGTTCTGAAATCACTAAAAGTCAACAACTGCCGAGCATAATCCACGCGTGGCAGGCACAGTTCCTCCTGGTTAGCAAGTGGGAAAATCTGCCTACAATAGCAGACCGTAGACATCTAGTGAGGGTCTCTCGGCATGTTAGGTTATGTAGACATCTATCTTACGAGGTGAATACATAATTCCAATACGCCAAAAATACAGCTTTTTGCTGACTGTATATACTTCAATCAGAAGACATTAGTCTCTAGGCTACAAAAACCGGTCTGGGCGGCAGTAGCAATGAAAGGGTTTGGCGGGAAGCCAAGAAAGGTATTCCTGGCAGCCGCTGTCCAGCGGAAATGCACTAATCCGACCGGGCAATATTAGAACATCAAAACTATAAAATGTCGGGTTTGCAGCTGTACTGAAGTCCTCTTCGCACATCACAGTGGAGAACTCTTCACAAGGAATCGGATAACTGTCCAAAACCCCAGCAGGACAGGGAGGAGGCAGACGCATTCTCACATCTTTCCGTGAGAGCTACAGGAAGAAACAAGCACACAGGAAGGAGCTAGGCCTCGAAGAGGAGCGCTCCCTGCGCCCAGAAGCTAGGCGCTTGAAGAACGTCACCGCTTCAAGGCGACAGTGCCCCGCCACCAGCGCGCAATATGAGGCAAGAACTCAGTGGGATTTTTGCAAGCTAAAAACGTCGAATATTCAGAGAGAAACAATGGGAAGCCCAGCATCTATTTTTACAACACACGCTTGCCTGTTTCCGTGGCTCAAGGGGCCTTTCGGATCTCGTTGTCGATCACAGAACAGGATATAACCCCGGCATCCGTTGCTTCTGTTACATAAACAGTCGCACACGAGCACCACAGGAATAAGTATATGTAGTAACAAAATAGAGGCTAAAGTTTATGAAATGCGTGGCAGTCTCGGAATATACAACATCCATGCACGATGGAACCCCTAGCCAGCTGTACTTATTCAGTGCCCGTGCTGACGAGAATTTAAAGTCAAATGATGTCGATGATTCTGGAATTACAGGGTTAGTTGTTTGACTGCCACTGCTTAGTTGCTAAATGGTTTATCTCAAGACCAGAGTAAGGTTTTTATATAGTAGGTGAATGTTTGATTAATTCAGCATTCCGCCCATCATCTGTTCTTTTTGCATTTGTCGCCCTAAGTGGGAAGGGTATGCCCAGACGTGGGTCCCGTGCTCACTACGCCACCAGATTCAAGCTAGCCTGGCTGATGAGGGGTGTTACCCCAAAACTGGTCCCAGGATGCTTGTTTCTCGTCCGGGGAGGACCTGGCATGGCAGTTTGGCTGGACTGTTCCCATGGGGAGCAGGGTCAAGACTGATTTGCATATGGCTAGGTCGAAACTGGAATGGCGTGGTGTGCCAAAAAACAATGGATTTAACCCAGATCTGTGACTGTGGGTGAATGTTTGATTACTTCAGCATACCGTCCATTATCTGTTCTTTTTGCGTTTGTTGCCCTAATTGGGAAGGGTATGCCCAGGCGTGGGTCCCGTGCTCGCTACGCCACCATATTCAAGTTAGCCTGGCTGATGATGGGTGTTAATGTTTGATTATTCAGCATTTTGTCCATCATCTGTTCTTTTTACTTTTAGAAAGTGGGCATTTTCTTACTTTACCATTCTGTGTGCCTCTGGCTGTTTGTGTATTTAGAGACTGGTGCTTAAGTGACAGGAGCTGGGATGTGCATTCACTCTAGACAGTCCCTGGGGGGGTTGAGGTATGTCCTGCCTTGCCTGGGTGACTCTTCGTTGGGCTGAATAGACCTGGTCTGCATTTAGTGGTGGGAGGAGTTTTGCTTGCACCTGAATAGGCTGCGTCTCCTTTTTCACAATGCTGTTTCCGCCCGTGGTCATGCTGCACCAGGGAGGACAGGACTGGTCTGGACTGGGTTCAGAGACCCTTACAGCAAAGAGAAAAATGACAAAATGGGGTATAAGTATTGCACCTAAAACCCCAGGACTTTAGATTACTTCAAGAAGAGGACCCTGCCAAGAAGAAGAGCGAAAGGAATGTGTGAGGAGCTCTGCCTTTTCTGAGTGAGGGGTGGGTTGGACTGCTGTTGCTGCTTCGGTCTGTGGTGGAGGAAAAGGACTGACTCTTTTTGCCCTGCTGTGGTATCCTGCTTGTGAAGAATCTCCAAGGGTTTGTGTGTGCTGGCCTCCTGTTGGGAGTCTCAGGGATACAAAATACTTAAGGAAAGATACTTGCTGGATTTAAAAAGAACCTGCCTGGAGCAAGAGAAGGAAAGGACTGTTCTTCACCTTTTTTTAAAGGAAGCCTGCAAGAGCGCTTTATTACCTGAAAGGTCTTTTGTGCTTTTTACTGAAGAATTGCCGGGGCTTTATTCTCTAGAAAGCCCTGTGTAATGGTTTCTGCTCTGCTAGAAACCAGCGCATGTTGAGTGCTGCCATGTCCTTCGCGGCCAGAGCAGCAGGAGGGGAGAGCTTATCGGTGAGGAAGGGCTCTCCCTCTCCCTGGGCGTGACCGGCGCGTGGTGGTGCACGTAGCGCGTGTCGAACGCTGCACTGCCCCTGGTGCTTGGGGCAGCAGGAGAGGAGAGCTTGGGTTTGGAAGTGCTCTCCCCCTTTTTAGCAGCCAGTGCGTGTGTTGCGGCAAAGTAGGCGAGGAAGCCCCGGCTGGAGCCCCCGCGTTGCTGAGCAATACAGATGCCACCAGTGGGCAGGGCCCAGCCTCAGGGAAGACAAAAGAAAAGAGCACAACACCAAAGCAGACTTTGCACCGTATCCCCCCCGAGGGGGAAGGGAGGAGAGCCATCCCGTCCTGCCAGCAGTGGCCGGCAGTCTGAGAGAGAGGCCACTACCCCAACACCGGAGCCCCGCTCACGCCGCAGAGGATATTACGCTCGGGTCAGAAGAGACCTCGGTGGCACCAAGCAGGCAATGGCAATTGGAGAACAGCGAGCGGGGACCAAGAAGGCACTCCTGCGTGGCTCCCGAGGGTATCTGCTATGGCTGACAACCCTGGTGATTACAGCAGTGGCTCTGCGCACTTGTGAACAGCTGCCCGGGAAAGTCTTGCAGAGAGGGAATAATAGTGTGAATACCCTCACCGTGTATGGGGCCTTGCCGTGCGGTGCTATCTTGTGGCTGGTATTACCGGATGAGCCCGCAACGGAGGCCCGGTTCGGCACCAGGAAGGATCCTTGCTGCATATCCCTGCCTTAATCGCCGCACTACCTATGATAGGAGTGCCAGTGCTGCTGAGCCCAGTCGCCTTGTTGATTACCGTATTGATTGTAGTACGAAGGCCGGCACCTCATATTCTTGTGCTTGGGTACTGTACTACACCTAAGAGGAACTCAGGGATTCCTATGCCTTGTTGCTTGAGGGGGGATGAGGGGTTTATGGTGACTTATGGTGATTCCTGTGTCAGGGCATACCCTGACCTAGAGTTTGTGCACTCATGTACTGATCCATGGGTGTTAATGCTGCATCTCATGCCCTAATTAGGAGCTATGTTTAACCTAACTACTGCATTTTTGTAAGGATTTATATTGGGATGGCATGTAATGCACAAGAATTATGCCTCCCATAAGGTTTTATGACATGGGCAATTTATAAGCATTTACTTGAATGCTCTACCTGTAGCACAAGTTACTAACTTGTGTAACGATATATCTGTAAGAGACAGTAGTTAGTGACAGATTCCTTACCTTAGAATATCCCCAGGCGTCAGGCTGGATCCGGAAAGTTTTTGCGTAGCAGTACCCTTGCGCGTCGGTAGGCGGCGTCGTGCGGCTCCGCGTCCGTCGTTGCGTCGTGATCGCCGGGATGACGTCGCGGGCAGTACTTAGGCGCCGCCCCTGCGCGCTGACGTCAGTTCTGTACACGACTTTCCGCGCCAGGAACGCAGAGCCATGCAAGAAGCTGACATAGGTGTCTGAAAAATACTAGGGCCCTGAAAGGGATGTCCTTAACCCAGAACGGGGAGGATGGGTGGGGCGGTAAGGAATCTGTCACTAACTACTGTCTCTTACAGATATATCGTTACACAAGTTAGTAACTTGTGCATCTGAAAGAGACACGTTAGTGACAGATTCCTTACCTTAGAATAGATACCCCAGCAATACCAACCCCGGTGGTGGGTCTGCGAACAAAGATCAGACAAGGAAGTCCTGGAGGACAGAACGGCCAAAGAAGCCGTCCCTCCGGACCTGACTGTCAAGGCAGTAATGCTTTGTAAACGTGTGCAGCGAGGCCCACGTAGCTGCCTGACAAATAACCGGCAGCGGAACACCGCGGCCCAAGGCCGTGGTAGCAGCCGTTGCCCTGGTGGAATGGGCACGCAGCCCAACAGGAGGCTCCTTCTTAGCCAAAGAATAGCAGGTCTTGATGCACAAGGTAACCCAGCGGGAGATGGTTCGTTTGTGCACCGCCCGACCTTTTTGGCGCCCACGTAGCCAACAAAGAGCTGGTCATCCACCCGGAAGTGTTTTGTGCGGTCGATATAGAAGGAGAGCGCACGTTTTGGGTCCAGACGGTGGAGCCTCTCTTCCTCTCTGGAAGGATGCGGAGGCGGAAAGAAGGTAGGCAAAGTGATGGTCTGCCCAATGTGAAAGGCAGTAACCACCTTTGGCAAGAAGGACGGACGCGTCCGAAGAACAACCTTGTCTGGATGAACAGACAGAAAGGGAGGTTTGCAAGATAAAGCCTGGAGCTCACTCACCCGCCGAGCGGAGGTGATGGCCACCAGGAAGGCTGTCTTTAGAGTCAGAAGACGAAGAGGACAGTTATGCAGAGGCTCAAAGGGAGCGCACATTAAAAGGTAAGAACCAAGTTCAAGTCCCACTGAGGCATCACAAATGGAACAGGAGGAAAGAGGTGTGTAATGCCTTTTAAGAACCTGTTAACAACAGGGGACTTGAAAAGGGAGGGCTGATCAGGGAGCCTGAGGAAGGCCGAGATAGCACAGAGATAACCCTTGATGGTACCCAGGGCAGAACCCTGTTGGGCCAGAGAAAGAAGGAACAGAAGGACCTCAGAAAGAGGGGCAGAAAGGGGGTTCACAGCCTTTGCTGTGCACCATGCCACAAATTTGTTCCACCTGCAGGCGTATACCACCTTAGTGGAGGGACGCCTGGCTGCCAGAATCACATCACAAACTTCGGGAGGCAAGTCGAAAGGAATCAACTGCCGCCGCTCAATCTCCACGCAAGCAGGTGTAGACTGGACAGGTTCGGGTGGAGGACCGTCCCCTGCTGCTGCGACAGAAGATCCTCCCGAAGAGGCAGACGGATCGGGGGATCTACGCTCATACTGAGTAGCTCGGGATACCAAACTCTTCGAGCCCAGTCCGGAGCCACAAGAATGACTTGGGCCCGGTCGTGCCGAATCTTCTTCAACACTCTGGGTAGAAGTGGTATAGGCGGAAAGGCGTACAATAGACCGCAACTCCACTCGTGACGAAAAGCGTCGCCGAGCGAGTGCCGCCTTGGAAATTCCAACGCGCAGAACTGATGACATTGCGCGTTCTCTTCGATGGCGAATAGATCTAACCAAGGCTCTCCCCACTGTAGAAAGAGTCCTTGCGCCACTTCCGAGTGAAGACGCCATTCGTGATCCATCATGCACCTGCGGCTGGAGTTCGTCCGCCCTGGCGTTCAGGGAACCTGCCAGGTGTTGAACCATCAGGAACATGCCCTGATGTTCCAGCCATGTCCAGAGACGCAGAGCCTCCTGACAAAGGGTCCACGACCCCACCCCGCCCTGTTTGTTGCAGTACCACATGGCGGTGGTGTTGTCGGTGAACACCTGCACTACCTTCCCTTTGACAGAGGGAAGGAATGCCTTGAGTGCAAGTCGGATCGCCCGGAGCTCCAGAAGGTTGATATGGAGCCGGGACTCCGCCGGAGACCAGAGGCCTCTGATCTCCGCCTCTCCCATGTGACCGCCCCATCCCAGAAGGGACGCGTCCGTCACAACTGTATGCTCTGGCTGGGGAAGGGAGAGGGATCTGCCCATGACCCATTGCCGGTTCGAGAGCCACCACTGCAACTGTGTTGCAGTCCCCTCCGAGATCTGGACGTGATCGGACAGGTTGCCCTGGTGCTGCGCCCACTGGAACTTCAGGTCCCACTGCAGAGCCCGCATATGCCATCTGGCATGATTGACCAGCAGGATGCAGGAGGCCATGAGGCCCAGCAGCCTCAGGGTGATCCGTACCGAAACCCAGGATAAAGGCTGAAAGATCGGAATCATAGCCTGAATATCCCGGACTCGCCGTTCGGGAGGATAGGCCCGAAACTGCGTCGTGTCCAGAACTGCTCCGATGAAAAGGAGCTGTGGAGAAGGAATCAGATGCGACTTTGGCACATGGATGGAGAACCCCAGCGAGTGCAGGAGTTCGGCCGTAGTCTGGAGGTGGGAGACGACTGCCTGGGACGAGCCCGCCTTCAGCAGCCAGTCGTCGAGGTAGGGGAAGACTGAAACCCCTGCCCGGCGCAGATGAGCTGCGACCACCGCCATCACTTTCGTGAACACCCGAGGGGCACTGGTAAGGCCAAAGGGAGCACGGTGAACTGAAAATGCTCGAGGCCTACCGTGAACCGAAGGTAATGCCGGTGGGCCGGCAGGACGAGGATGTGGAAATAGGCGTCCTGCAAGTCCAACGCTACCAACCAGTCTCCGGGGTCGAGGGCAGTCAAGACCTGAGCTAGGGTGAGCATCTTGAACTTCTCCTTCCGGAGGAAGCGATTGACGTTCCGGAGGTCCAAGATAGGACGCATGTCCTCCTTGTCCCTTTTGGGTACCAGAAAGTAGTGGGAGTAGCAACTACGCCCTACTTCTGGGGTCGGAACATGCTCGATGGCCCTCTTGGCCAAGAGGGCCGTGACTTCCTTCTGTAGAAGCACCAAGTGATCCCCTGACATGCGGTGGAATTGAGGTGGCATGGCTGGGGGGTGGTCTCGAAGGGAGGGAGTAGCCCCTTCGGACAATGTCCAAGACCCACCTGTCCGAGGTGATGGGACGCCAGCGGTGAAGGTGATGGCGGACCCTGCCCCCGACTGGCGTACTGTGCACCTGAAAGGAGGGACTAGGAGGGCTTGGAGGCCGCGGACGGGTTGGAGGTGGTGGCCTGACCCGCACGCTGGTTGCCCGAACCGCCACGGCGGTATCCACGTCCTCGGCCACGCGAAGGCGCTTGCTGCGCGGGCCGTTGGCCGGGCTGTGGACGTGACTGGGCGCCCCTTCCGTGGCCACGAAAGGGGCGAAAAGCAGACGTGAGCGGAGGGCGCACAACAGCAAGGCCCAGGGACTTAGCAGTAGCCCGTGAGTCCTTGAAACGCTCCAGCGCATGGTCTGCCTTCGAACCAAAAAGACCGACTCCATCAAAGGGCATGTCCATGAGTGTAGTCTGGACATCCCCTGAAAAACCAGTGGTTCTCAGCCAGGCGTGGCGACGCAGCGCCACCGTCGTTGCAAGCGATCTGCCCAGCGAGTCGGCGGTATCAAGGCCACAGCGGATGGTATATTTAGCCGCATCACGCCCTTCCGCAATGGCTCGGGTAAGCAGTGTCTGGACCTCCTCAGAACACTGCGGCAAAACAGTTGCCACCGAATCCCACAGGGAGTGGGTGTATCGGCCCAAGAGGCAAGCGGTATTAACAGACCGCAAGCCAGCACTGGAGGAAGAGAAAGCCTTCTTCCCAAAGTGATCCAGGCGCTTGGATTCCCTACCCGGGGGGCGGTAGGGAAGGCGGTTTGGGAGGCAGAGGCTTGGACAACCAAGCTCTCAGGGGTGGGGTGTTGGGAGAGAAACAGGGGGTCGCCCGGAGCAGGGCGATGGCGTCGGGCCACGTTCCTATCCACAGGAGCCCCTGTGGTGGGTTTGGACCAGGCACCCAAAAGAACGTCAGTCAGTGCCTCGTTGAACGGCAGCACAGTCTCCGCAGAGGAGGCCGCCGGCTGAAGCACTTCAGTCAGGATGTTAGACCTGACGACCACTGTAGGCAACTGGAGATTTAAGGCTCCAGCAGCTCTACGCAACACCGTTGCAAAATTAGCCCCCTCCTCCGTTGCCACGGGAGGAGACAGCATGCCAGAGTCAGGGGAGGTATCCAGACCACTGGCATCCCCAAGTTCCTCAACCCAGTCCGGGTCAAACTCGCACTGTTGTGTGAGAGGGTCCTCAGACCCCTCCCAGCTCTCCTGGTCCTCCTCAGGTTGAAAATATGGAGGAGGAGGGACATCAGGGACCCAAGGTCTCATCGGCGCCGGAAACGGCGTCGGGCGACGCCGGTCCGGCTCCATGTCCGGACCCGGAGAGAACCGGGGAACGACGCCGCCCGGAGCCCCGGACGGCGTCGGAAACGGCACCGGGGACATTGGCGTCGGCGGAGGCGTGGTTAGGTCAACCGGCGTCGATGGGGGTTGCGGCACCACCGGAGCCGGGGTCGAGGCCGGGGCCGGAGCCGAGGCCGGGACGAAGGCTGGTGGGACAGGCGACGCCGGGACCGGAGTCGACGGCGACGCCGGAGCAACCCCATCAGGGCCCGCGGGGCCCGAAGGCGCACCGGAGGGACCTTGAGGCCCGAAGAGGCGGGCCATGGCCGACAGGAATTCCTGTATATCGGCCGGAGTCGCCCCGAGCCCGGGTAGGGCGGGTACTGCGGGGGTAACTCGACAGGCACGTCCGGGGCCGCGGGGCGGGGACGGTGCCGACAGGGACCTCAGCCGAGTCGCGAGACCGGTGAGGCGAAGTCTTAGAGCGATGACGCCGCTTAGACTTCTTGTGCTTCGACTTACCGGAGGAGCGCGAAGACTTTGAATCCGACGAACGGCGGGGACTCCGCGTCCGGCCCCTCGACCTCTCCCGGGACCGGGGCTTGGTGCGGCGCGGAGCCGAATGCCGGACTTCGAGGAGCTTTCGAGACCGCTCTCGCAAAGCCTTAGGATGAAGTTTCCGGCAGTCAGGACACGACTTCGTGTCGTGGTCTCGGCCGAGACAAAAGAGACACTCGAGGTGCGGGTCCGTGATCGACATCATGCGACCACATTCCTCGCAGGGCTTAAAGCCGGGCATCCCTACGACACCTTAGGAGTCGTGAAGACTCGTTGAAGAAACAGTGAAAAAATTCACCAAAAAGATAGTCAAAAAGTGACTAGGGCACTGCTCTTCCCGGATCTGCACTTACTGGCGCGGAAAAAGAAGAACTGACGTCAGCGCGCAGGGGCGGCGCCTAAGTACTGCCCGCGACGTCATCCCGGCGATCACGACGCCGACGACGGACGCGGAGCCGCACGGCGCCGCCTACCGACGCGCAAGGGTACTGCTACGCAAAAACTTTCCGGATCCAGCCTGACGCCTGGGGATATTCTAAGGTAAGGAATCTGTCACTAAAGTGTCTCTTTCAGATATATTATGACAATTGCCTATTTGGCAAAGTGATTTATGTGATTGTGGTTTAATGTGCTTTAAATACTACAAAGTGATTTATGGTCTATGTGTCTTATATATAATACAGTGATATTTTTATATAACCTTGTGTGGAGTCTCTTTTGTGGTGTGCTTAGTGTGTCACTAGTTTGTGTGTTGCGCAAACGCTTTACACATTGCCTGACTGCTCTGTCAAGTTACCAAGGGGGTGAGCAGGGGTTATCTTGTGTGCTTAACTCCCTTACTCTGACTAGAGTGGTAGGTTCTGCCTGGCTTAAGTGCATACCCTAGCCAATCAGAAGCTCCATTTCTAACAACACCTGGGGGCAATGGACAGGGAGTTGTCATGTCAGTTACTATGCATCAAAATCATGCCATTTAATATTCCTTAAAATGAGTTCCAAAACTGCAGAACATCAGTGTACTATAAGGGTCATCCCACCATACAGCGTCTAATTAATTGGTGGACAACCTTGCTGAGCAGCTTAGCTAAGCTAACAATCTGATAAAACCAAAAACCGATTGGGAGCACAGTTAAACAATAATAAGCAAGGAAATGAGACTGAAATGAAAGCTAAACAATGATAAGCATTAGGCTGACCGAAAGCCCCCACAAAGTATTGGTACTTTACACAATAGGTCTTTGACAAGACACAGCTAAAACTGTCTGTAGGCGAGACCTAAAGATTACCCAAACATAAGTATGTGAATTGATGCTGATCGGAAGTCCCCCAACTTGTACAAATTTCTTCCGAATAGGCATGTAGCAGGATATGGTGTCCAATGCATAAAGCTGTTACTATTTGAGTAATGTTTCTATCGAATTTTTATACAAATCGCAAAACCAAGACTTCAATGAGGTATAACTCAAATGCCATTACGGAGACCTTCACCACGCTAATTTGCTGGATTCCATCTAACTCTGCATGCTAAAAATACATGCACATTTATAATTTATAGTGGGAAAAACATGACATTCATTGAATTTTATGATTTATTTAACGATATGCCAAGCTCGTTAATCATGGGCTGGAGAACTGAAGGGGTCCTCATGTGGGCAAGGACGAAAGAGACGTTTCAAGGAGGTGTATGTGATTTATCCAAAATACTGCTGATTATAGGTCTTGTCCCACTAATATTTTCCTTATGAGACGGAAGCTGAATTTAACATATTTTCTGTAATGTAAAGACATTCTTAAGAGAAGCAGACAAAATACATTGAATAAAGTAGGCAACCATCTCTTCTGCACCAAATGTATGCAAGTTATGCGTATTTCTTGAAAGCCTTCAACAAAAGGTCAGATTATAATTTTTGGGGCAAACAACACATACGCTCTTGCAACTATTGTAGGACGCTGGCTCGCTATATAGTGCACTAAAATGAAGTACACTGTGCAGAGAGCCTAGGGAGACCCAGATTGGTACACAGAGGTAAACGCAGATAATACTAAAGTAGATAATACTAATGCTCTATTTGTGGTAGTGTGGGCGAGCAGTTAGGCTTATCAATCATCAGTATTTGTAAGTGTGACTACCCACCCGTTAGGGTATCAAGGCGCTGGGGGCTGAAGATCCTGTTGGGCGCTGAGGTTCAGTCGAAGAGCCATGTCTTGAGGGCTTTCCTGATTTGGGTTTGTGACAGAGATATCCTGAGGTGAGGAGGCAGGGTGTTCCAGGTCTTGACTCAGCGCTGAGTGTTCAACTCAATGAACATACCAGCTAGCTGGAATAAACCTGCATATTTTTTTATAGAAAGACCTAGCTCTTATTTTTCATACCATAACTGAAGGTTTACGTTTTTCCAGGTCTGTTCTACACTTGCCCAAGGTCCCTGCAGCAGCATACTGCTACTGAGCCACTTGCTTCTTTTCATTTTGTACTGCTGTTCTGTTTTTTTGCTATTTAATTTACTTCTTGAATATGTCCATCAATCATCTTCCAATAGTAAATTAAAGTTAAAAACAAAAAGCCAAACTGGCTACTGGTGCATCACATGTGCGTATTTACATCTTGGCACATGAACGGGCACCAACAGACATCTTGGAATGCCTTTCGTTTCAGAATCCCCTTCCAAGATAGCTCCACATGCGTCATGACGCGCCATCCTGGTATGGCCTTTCTCACACAAAACAGACTCCAAGATGACCTCTGGTGTCTATTTGTTGATAGACGGAAGGCCATTTAAAAAAAACAATGCTTTATGAACAAGCATCAGCGAAGCAAATGTTTTGGCACTCAGACTACAAAGGAGAGACCTGTTGACTGAGTAATGTTTGTTGACTAATGTGTGCCTCGTGCCTTCTCCCATCTTTACCTTCAATTGTATAGCGCCCTCCGTAGTTCAGTTTATACAGAGCACTACAGAATTATTTGCACACAGGGCCTATCTCTTGCAAAAAATGTTTAAGGTGCAACATGTTTTAACCCCTTGGGTGCTAAGGGCGTGCTTTAGCCTCCCAAGGAGAGGCGGAAAACCACTAGATACATGGGATTTTACATTTATTCAAGTTTGAGAGTGGCCCCTTGGGTAAGGGTCTGTTCACAAAAATATTGGGGCACCTTTTGGCTGTTTCCGCCTTCCATGGGACAGAGTGGCAGTTTTTAGGCTGATCTGCCCCTAAGGGGGGAGGGGAGTGGTGGCGGAAAACCACTAGACACCAGGGAATTTGCATTTATGCGTGTATCCGCCACCCCCTCCCCCCATCCCCCCAGCATATCAGCCATTTTTCAGGCCAATCTGCCCCAAATGGTAGCAGAAAACCACTCTACACCAGGGAATTTGCATTTATAGATGTAGGGGAAGCGGCCCCTTCCTAGTGTTGCCCACGTATGTCCTTTGTTTTCAGCTCCCAGCTTTGAGCATATCAGATTTTTGTAGGCTTATCTGCCCACCTGGGTGGCAGAAAACCACTAGACACCATGAAACACATTTTTGTGTGGTGAATGGCGTTTGGCTGGCGGTGATCTGGCATTTTCCTGGCGGTATGTGTGGCCTGGCATGTACCTGGCTGTTTGACTGGTGGTGTGTGTGAACTGGTGTTTGGCTTGCATTTGGCAGATGGGTGGAGTAAGGGTCCCTTACCTCTGGGGTACCAATTTTTCACCTTTGTTTTGTGCTCCCATTGGGGGCAGATCTGATGGTTGTGTTGCTGACCTACCGCCCAGGGACAGGCTTCGTTGTGTTTTCTAATGTTAACTCTTTAATTTCTTGTCAGCGTTTGCATTTGTCAACTTAATGTTTTATTTCTTCTTTTTGTTATATATCAAAGCTTTTGATTTCCTTGCTGACGATTCCTACTTGCACTTTCGGTATTCATAGATCTTCAGTTTGTGTAGTTGCATGTGTTTGGTAAGAAAACTTTTTTTGTAATGTTTATTTGAAATGAGGATCATTGCCCTGCATGAATGTGCTCTTTAAAAAAAACTTTTGTGGTAATAACAGCATATTTAGCTACTGTTTTACTGTGTGTCAAATTCACTTTGGATTCATGCAAGATGTGTATTGTGTTGTCCTGTGTGTAATATTCTTTTGTTTTTCCTTTCTAGAGGGATATTGTTGGTACTTGCTGTGTCTGTGCAGAGTAGGTGCATTTTATTCTCAGTCTAGCTGTCTGTGGCAAGTGAGGTATTTTTTCGATTTGAAAGTTCATTATGTGGTTTGTATTGATAGTTTTTTCTAGATCATTATATGTCAATAGTTATATTTACTGTTTGATTCTGCCATGGTTTGTTGAGTTGGAATTTGACACAGTGTTGTCTATTGTTGGTGTGTTTCATTAGTAAGCATTATGGCTGCCTGCAGGAGGACTGCCAGGAGGTTGCTAGTTTGCTTTTTAAATCTACCTCTGAATATGGCTCTGAGACTGATTCTGCATCTGAGGCAGAAGATCAATTTGAAGATTCTGGCAGTGAATTTTCTGTCTGAGAGGAATCATCTGATAATGAATCCACTATTAGTGCTGATGAGGGGCCACTTTTAGAGGAGGACACTGATATGCCAGTAGTGCAGCAAGAGCAAGCTTGATTGCAGTCAGTGGCTGGAAGGGTTCTCATTGCAAGTGCTGATCCCTGGGTTGCCCCGAATATGGTGCAGCCTGTTTTGCCTACCTTTAGTGGTGCTGCAGGGTGTAGAGTCAAAAAGTCACTAAGTCAGAAAAAACTTCCCTTTGGGTTGTCTAAAAGCATACTATCATGGATACAATGTACATTCATTCACACTCAAAAAATCACCGAGTATACCAGAAGCCAAAAAGTTAATATATAAAGTGTTTTATTCAATGGATCCTTTGTTTAGATAAAAAGATAAAAACACAATATAGACATAAATCAATTATGAGCATAACATTTATAAAATAATCCTCATAACATTCAAAATAAACCACGGGAGAAAGCAATTAATAATGCAATTTAAAATTTACAACACACAAAGCGCCAAACCGATGTTCATTACAGGTTCAATATTTCATAGTATATTGTTGTTATTTTATAAATGCGAACCAATTCGATTTGGTCATAAAAAGTAGCGACGCGTTTCGGTGGATTAAGCTGATCTAACCACCTTCTTCAGGCTTAAAAATACGGTGTCTCCCAACACTTTCATCTATTATAAAAACATTATATAAAAACTAAAATTCAGAATCGTCAAATCAATACATATTATATACATCATATTTAACATTTCAAAAAGGCTATTATACCATCTTATCTATTCACAGCACACAATAACATACACATTAAAAAAACACTTGTATTATACTTTAGGCTCTAACTCAACCCATGGGGATTTCACACGTTTCATTCTCACCCATACATACCACCTTTTAAAATAAACATTTCCACATCTCCTAGCCAGAATGCTATAAACATAGCTATAAAGGACTACCCACCAAATATAATGATGAAGAGATAATTCTAGTAGGCTCTGAGGGGGGATATACCTCCTCCAGTCTAAGAAATCTTCTTATTCGTGTCTCCCACAATGTTTGGAGGACTGAAGGCGAGAAAACCTCACTATTGCCCTATAATAAATAATAAAGCAAAAGTGTCAATAAACGTAACCACCTCATCATTGTAGTGTGGTCTAAGGCAACTATTGATCTAACTTTTGTTTACCTTTGCTTAGGCCAATCAATATGTAGGTACAAATGAATCTGTCTTGAAGCATAAATTGGGCCAATTTCCAAGAGTTTTATACAATCCTTATCGTGGCACCCACTTGTCTTGGACACGAAGCCAGATGCCTGTTAAAGTAGAAAACCTTCTTAGCTGAATTCTCAAAATGTCGCATTTCAATTATATTATTGCGAGAAAAGGGTTAATCAAATAAGCGGTCTCCCACCCCTGGTCATGAACTTATTTTAACACATTTTATTTCCCTCTCTCAGGGTAGCTGCAGTTGTTTGATCTGTAATTCAATTACTTAAGCACTAAAATAGACCCGCCACTTTTGTACGAGTGGAACCAACATCTAAGACTCCACCCGTAAGGGCACATTATATAGTTGCGGCCGAGCACAAAACCTCGGGCTAAAACTAGCCTCAATGTCCATTTAGCGCATATTGTATAGTGCTAAAACAATTATTCCAATATAAAATACCATAATAACTGTTTTTCCTTAGCTCGAGCGGGCGCAAACGGACATAATCAAATATAAAACTATTACCAAAAGACCCAAGAGAGTTCCCGCTTGGTGTCTTAGCTCCCTTACATAGTACATCGAAACCTTACCTAACATGCTAACGGGCTTACCGGGACTAAACAGCCTCCTGGCGTGCTCCGGTCGTCATCAGTTGAGCGTTAAAGACCCGACAAGCAGTATCCCACTTTAAATACATCCCACCTCTCGATTGTCATGAAAATAGAAAGGGGGAATTTGAGCAATGGCTGCCATCTTAGAGTAGGTTTTTGCGTGATTTCAAAAAACTCACCTCTAGCTGTACTACAACTCTATCTATTCGGACTGATACTAGATATATTGAAAACAGAAAACTATTTATATAAGGATGTTTCTGCAGCACACCACAGCCTATGCAGCTATTACTGAACCCCGATAATATATACGTGCCCCTGTCTATTTAGTACTCAATATTATCCCATACAAAAGGGATGTAAATATAAACAAGGGACTAATAGGCAGTAATGTAGCTGCCATCTTTGAATAGTTATATATACAGAGGTGTCTTTGAATGGTGGGAAATTTTGAAAGTATTCTACTCTAAATAACAGAGGTATCCCAAACTGGGGGGTGTAGAGTCAATACATAGAACTTTTTGCCTATCAGATTTTTCCAACTTTTTATTGATGATGTGTTTTGGAGGATATTGCTGAGCAGACTAATTTTCATGCAGGACAGTTTTTGAAGGACAACAGTGCCACACTTAAGTCCACTCTAGAGCTACCCGGTGGACTCGCACAAATATCCAAGAGATTAACAGGTTCTGGGGTTTAACTTTGTTGATGGGATTGCTAAGAAAGTGTAACGAGGGCGGTCGGATGAAGAGCGGGGTGCGCCCACATGAAGGCTGGGAGAATGTGATCACCTCCGCCTCCCCTCTTGTTTCTCAGCAGCAGGACGAATGGACTTGGCCGGACATTCGAACATATGGCGTGGAAGACGAAAAGGGACATCGTTCCTTTAAGTGGGAGGACTGGTCGCTAAACCACGCCCCCAGCGATGACGACGAGGAGGTCGGGCCTTCAAAGACGGGAGGAAGGCGGAAGTACGGGTGTGTTAGCACCGGAGGAGCAGTAAGAGTCGAGGGAGTCGTGAGCCGAGTGAAGCAGACGGAATCCAGGGAAGGAGCAGAGGCGGAACGGTCGCAAGACGAAAAGAAGCCAGGAGGCCAACGATCCCGTGTATCGCCCAGCCACGATCCAGGAGGAGCGTGGCTCTCGCAGGTACGAGACCGCTTTACGGGCTGGGTGGGTAACAGAGAGAGCCCGAGAACCTAGTGTAAAGGTCCCCGTATCCCGGTACTCCCGCCCTAAGCACTGCCCTCATATATAGACGTGCTACGCACCGTGTGACTCCTCACCACCCCCTTCCCTTATCAGCCTGGTATATACGTGCACTACACTTACACCCAGCTCCTTTCCCTTCCCATCCACGCTTCCCCTTTGCCCGGACGGACCCGTGCTGGAGCGGCCACGGAGAGTGCGGACCTCGCCGAGGGACTGAGAACCCAGGGAGAAGCCAGAAGAGCCACCCTTACCCTATTACAGACTGGTCTCACGACAGAAGCGTGTACTTAGACCAATAAAGCCTTCTTTGACCCCATCTTGTCTCCAGTATGTGTCTCGTAACCCGCTACAAGTGGTGGAGAATGCAGGCATAGAGACACCCATCTGTATCACCACGATGGACGCCCTGATACAGCACCTGGTGAAGGGCCAGGAGCAGGCGGTGGAGAGGCAGCTAACGTCGGCCCAAGCGGACAGAGACACATTTAAGGACACCATAACCGCTCAGATAGAGGGTTTACATAAGATGATGTGTGACCAGCCACTCCCAACGCCGCAAGAACGCCGGAACCTAACCCCAGGACCCTCTAGCATATCACTACAGAAATACGTGTCGGGGGAGGACCCCGACGCCTTCATGCTCAATTTCGAACGAGCCGCCCGGGCCTGCGGTTGGCCCGTGGAGAAGTGGCCGTTTTTCCTAGCCCCATTGCTGACTGGAGAAGCGCAAGCCGCCTACCAGGTGGTCAACGCGGCAGGAAACACCCCGTATGCTAAGATTAAAACAGTCATATTAGACCACCTAGGACTCGACGCTGAAGCATATCGGGTACGCTTTCGAAAGGAGAGAGGTAACCCAGGAGAGAACCCAAAAACCCTGTTTTTCCGGCTAAAGAAGGCTGCAGATAAGTGGCTAACCCCGCATATGTGTACTAAAGAAGAGATAATGGACAAAATTTATCTCGAACAGTACCTGGACGCTCCTCCCTTTAACACGCAGAAATGGTTACGCCAGCACTTGCACCTGACCACAGAGCAAGCCATTGATATGGCCTCTACTTTTTCCCGGGCTCAACCCAAACAGAGCGGTTTGGAACACGAGAAACCCAGTCGGCACCTGGCATTCAAACAAGACAGGAGAAGCCATGCGTTTATGGAACCAAACAAACCACGACCCAGTAGACCAGAGATGCCACCATTCAGGGGACCCCAATGCTTTGAGTGTGGGGACTGGGGCCATATCGCGAGGTTGTGCCCCCGAAGAAAACCAACTGAAGAACCGATGGAGGTGGGATACGTCCCCAAGTCCATTCTTTACACCGCTGAGATGGGGAGCGCCTTTCACGTGAGTGTACGGGTGAACGGGACCGATGTAAAGGCCCTCCTAGATTCAGGTTGTAGGCAGTCCGTAATACAGGGGGTCTTCATACAGCCCAAGCAAGTCATCCCCGACACCATGGTCCACATCAGGTGCGTCCATGGAGACGTCAAGCCATACCCCGTGGCGGTAGTACCCCATGTCCATTCAGACGGTAGCACCTATGTCATTCGGGTGGGGGTGTTGGGAGGGGTTACCAGAAGAGCTTATAATTGGAACGGATAACCCCGAATTCCGAGACATGTTCCTACACACCCTTCAGAAACAGACCCCACAGAACCAACGAGGACCGGTAGTAACCTCCCCAGTACCCGCTTTCATAACACCTGAACCGTGGACATTAGACAAAGGTTTTAAATTTGCCCAGACTAATGACGCCTCCTTATTCAATGCTTGGGAACAAGCACATAGAACACAAGACTGTACCAACCCTGTTTTTCCACGATTTCTTATCAAAGACGGTCTTCTATATCGCCAGGGTTCCAGAGAAGCTCCCCATCAGCTATTGGTCCCGATTACTTTTAGGGAGCAGATTATGTTCTTCTCACACTCACACCTGACGGCAGGACACATAGGGAGCGAAAAGACCACCCAGAACGTGTTAAGACATTTTTTTTGGCCTGGGGTCTATAAAGACATAAAAACCGACTGTCAGGCCTGCGACATTTGCCAGAAAAAGAACCCTCACCGGCCCCCAGCGGTCCCTTTACAACCCCTTCCGATAATAGGTACCCCTTTCGAAAGAGTGGGGATGGACCTGATAGGACCCCTACCAAAGACACGGCGAGGGAATCGATATGCCCTCGTGATAATAGACTATGCCACCAGGTACCCGGAAGCCTTCCCCCTGAGAGCCACTACCACGCGCCTGATCTCCGAGAAGTTCCTGGAATTGTTTTCACGGGTGGGGTTCCCCAAGGAGATCCTGAACGACCAGGGTACCCCATTTGTATCGAGGCTAATGAAGGAGGTATGTGGGATTTTACAACTGCGGCAGATTAGAACATCAGTCTACCACCCACAAACCGACGGCCCTTGTGGAGAGGTACAACAGGACTCTCAAAACCACGTTGAAGAAAATGCTTTCAGTGAACGGTAGAGAGTGGGACCAGTTACTACCACTTGCGTTGTACGTGATCAGGGGACAAAAACAGAGCAGCCTGGGGTGTTCGTCATTTGAGATGTTATACGGACGACAACCCCGGTCGCTCTTGGAGATGACCAAGGAGGCATGGGAGAAGGAAGAGGAAGAACGCAGGATGTTGGAGTATAACCAGGCCCTAAAGTCAAAGATAGGAAAATTGAGAGACCTGGCCTATTCCAACCTGGAAAAGAGTCAAGAAAAACAGAGAGTGTTATACGATAAAGGGAAGCGATGGAGAAGACTGGAAGTGAATGATTGGGTTCTAGTATTGTTACCCTCGTCCACAAAGAAGTTCCAGGCTGAGTGGATGGGACCCTACAAAGTCGTGGGGACCATTGGGAAAACCAGCTACAGTATCCAGATCACCCCCCGAAGAAGCCAGACCTATCACATAAACATACTGAAGAAATGGCTAGGACACCCACCGAAAGCCGCCCACCTCACGTTACCGACGCAAGCCCCCTCCTCTTCTACCTTGGAACAGTTGGTTGTCAATGAGGAACTGAGAGAACAGGAAAAAGAAGACCTCCAGAAAACCCTGGTTTCCTTCTCCTCCCTCTTTTCGGACAAACCGGGAAAAACCACCTTGACCGAACATAGGATAGAGACACCCCCAGGAAAGACCATTAAACAGCGTCCGTACCGAATCCCCGCAGCCAAAAGAGCGGCGGTACAAAAAGAAGTACAAGAGATGCTACGCCTCGGGGTCATAAGACCGTCTAGGAGCGAATGGTTATCGCCCATCGTGATGCTGCCAAAACCTGATGGTAGCACCAGGTTCTGCATGGACTTCCCCGCCCTTAACGACATCTCCTCCTTCGACGCATATCCCATCCACCGCATAGATGAGCTGATTGAAAAATTAGGTGAAGCCAAATATATTACCACCTTGGACCTGACCAAAGGTTACTGGCAGGTACCTCTACGGGAAGAAGATCGAAGGAAAACCGCTTTTTCTACACCTGATGGTTTATTCGAGTTTACAGTTCTTCCCTTTGGCCTACATGGGGCGCCAGCAACATTCCAGCGCCTCATGAACACGGTGCTCCGGGACTATCAGTCGTTCACGTCCGCTTACTTGAACGACATAGTGATCTTCAGTCCTAGTTGGAAAACCTACCTAGACCATCTACAGACCATCTTATATGCCCTACAACAGGCCGGTTTACACATAAACTCGAAGAAATCCAGGGTGGGTTATCAGAAGGTGAAATATCTAGGCTATGTACTAGGACACGGAATGATTGAACCCCAGATTGAGAAGATCAGAGCGATAGCCGAGACCCCTTTTCCCAGCTCCAAGAGAGAAATGAGAGCATTTTTGGGGTTGATAGGGTACTATCGTTGTTTCATTCCCCAATTTTCAGAGGTAGCCGCCCCACTGACAGACACTCTCAAACAAGACGTAAAAGCACAGACCCTCTTACGCCCCACGCCCCTAATGTGGAAGGCATTCAACTGCTTGAAACGGGTTATAACCACTGGTCCCGTGCTCTCCTCCCCTGACTTTACCCGTCCCTTCATACTCCACACTGATGCATCAGACTATGGAATTGGGGCCGTCCTGTCACAGTTGTCACCTGAGGGTATAGACCATCCCATCCTCTATATTAGCAGAAAGCTTTTTCCCCGGGAACTCCGGTACCCTACTATCGAGAAGGAGTGCCTGGCAATAAAATGGGCTGTCAACAAGCTGAGGTATTACCTCGAGGGCCGCCCCTTCACCCTGTACACGGATCACGCCCCCCTCCAGTGGATGAGCCGGAACATCGCTCTGAACCCAAGGGTTCTTCAGTGGTTCCTCTCCCTGCAGCCCTTTTCATTCACTGTGAAACATCGGAAAGGCTCTGAGAATGGGAGCGCTGATTACCTCTCCAGGTTTCCTCTCCCCGATCGGGAGAATCCAAGGGGGGTGGTGTGTAACGAGGGCGGTCGGATGAAGAGCGGGGTGCGCCCACATGAAGGCTGGGAGAATGTGATCACCTCCGCCTCCCCTCTTGTTTCTCAGCAGCAGGACGAAAGGACTTGGCCGGACATTCGAACATATGACGTGGAAGACGAAAAGGGACATCGTTCCTTTAAGTGGGAGGACTGGTTGCTAAACCACGCCCCCAGCGATGACGACGAGGAGGTCGGGCCTTCAAAGACGGGAGGAAGGCGGAAGTACGGGTGTGTTAGCACCGGAGGAGCAGGAAGAGTCGAGGGAGTCGTGAGCCGAGTGAAGCAGACGGAATCCAGGGAAGGAGCAGAGGCGGAACGGTCGCAAGACGAAAAGAAGCCAGGAGGCCAACGATCCCGTGTATCGCCCAGCCACATTCCAGGAGGAGCGTGGCTCTCGCAGGTACGAGACCGCTTTACGGGCTGGGTGGGTAACAGAGAGAGCCCGAGAACCTAGTGTAAAGGTCCCCGTATCCCGGTACTCCCGCCCTAAGCACTGCCCTCACTTATATAGACGTGCTACGCACCGTGTGACTCCTCACCACCCCCTTCCCTTATCAGCCTGGTATATACGTGCACTACACTTACACCCAGCTCCTTTCTCTTTCCCTTCCCATCCACGCTTCCCCTTTGCCCGGACGGACCCGTGCTGGAGCGGCCACGGAGAGTGCAGACCTCGCCGAGGGACCGAGAACCCAGGGAGAAGCCAGAAGAGCCACCCTTACCCTATTACAGACTGGTCTCACGACAGAAGCGTGTACTTAGACCAATAAAGCCTTCTTTGACCCCATCTTGTCTCCCGTATGTGTCTCGTAACCCGCTACAGAAAGCCATCACTGTCTTTATAATGGTCTACTAGTCCCCTGATGGCAACTGCTATATTTCCAGCAACCATGAGTGGTGACAAATATTTGCTTCTACAGTGGATGCTGAATTTTGTGGATAAGCAGTCCCAGATGATTACCCTGATTGTGAGCGTCTCTTCAAGATTTGGCCTGCTCGTGACCATTTAGTATATTGTATCTCAGAGATCTATGATCCAGGGAAAACTATATCCGTGGATGAGTCTCTGGTCCTGCTCAAAGGTCGTTTGGTTCTCAGACAATACATTCCCAGCAAGACAGCACTTTATAGTATTAAGATGTATATGCTGTGTGAAAGTGCCACTGGATATGTGTATAATTTCAGGGTGCTTTAACTACACAATCAGAAAGGTGGAGGTAAGCCAGTGCACACCCCCTCCTAATTAGAACAACCCCAAAAAAGTGCAGTGGCTGAGAAATAAAAGCATATGCTGCCTCAGCAGCTACCGTAGTTGGACTTATGGGAATTCCTTAGCAAAATACCAATTTTATTGGAAGAGGAAGCCTTGCCCACATCATGTGGCATGCTCTATCATAGGCAAACTCTCCCCACCCTGGTTGGATAATACCACTAGGGTGGACTCAACTTAAAAAAAAAAAAGGGAGGGAGTTCTTAGATAAAGTTCTTCTGGACAATGGGGGATCCAGACAGTTAAAAATACCTATAGGTAACCCAGGCTATCACCTTTATTAGAGCCGCTGGTACACATAAAACCAATATTGAGATGGAATGTTGGCTCAATGACCTGATCCACCCACATTATGCCAACATGTTTCTGCCCTTCTTAGCTGCCTATTCAGGTCACGGGCATTCATCAGGGCCAAGGGATCCCTAACGGACTGGCCTATATGATGTTGGTGATTATGGTGTAGAATCAAAAATACCAACCTGAATTCAACCTCGTCTATGATTAGATATTCCCTGATTTAGGGGATACCACCTTCCGGGTCTGGGAGGAGAAAATGTACTCTGTAGTCACACATTCGTAAAGAGGCCCATTGTGCCCGATACCTATCTGTGCTCCTCATCCAGCAGCTGGATGAGGAGCACAGATGGGCCCTCATGGATGGGACCAGTGCCTGCGACAGGAACAGATCAAAGGTCAATGGAAATCCTCACAAAGGGACACCCATTGATCTTGCTTTGGTCGGGTCCGGTCATGGGCACTAGGCCCAGACACGCAAATGGGGCAGTGTTTTTATTTGGACAAGTGGGGGAATGCTGGATGGTAGGAATTGTGTGGATTCCTGCTGATTCTGGAAATTTACATCACAGAAATGCAAGGAAAATTTGCAATATTAGGCAAACTTTGTAGGATCCATGCGGGGCACACCACCCTGGGCTCCCATTGGTGTCTAGTTTTCAGAAATGTCTGGGTCTGGTAGGTTTCCCAAGGTGGCGGTCGATCCCTGGCCACAACAAAGTTGCTTCCCCCATTGCCAAATGAGATCATTTTTGTGACAGGAAATATTGAAGTCTCCACATTGAATTTTGGGGCCTTTCCCATTGCGGGCACTAGGCCCAACCACAAAAGTGAGATACCATTTTCTATCGGGAGACTTGAGGGACTGGTAGGTTGTAGAAAACCTGTGGGTCACTGAAGATTCCACAACTTTCCCTCACAGAAATATGAGGAGGGTGTGTCTTTTTAGTCAACAATTGAGGTTTGTAAAGGCTTCTGGGAAGGAAACCCTGATGAGAGCCACACAAGTCACCACACCCTGGAACTCCCTATGTGTCTAGTTTTCATACAGGTTTGCTAGGAGTCCCAATGTGCCCACTGAGCTAGGGCCCAAAATCCACAGTAACCCACATTGAAAAAAGGGTCTGTTTTCAGTGAAAAACATGTGTATGCCCATGTTGTGTTTTGGGCCTTTTCATGTCGCAGGCACTAGGCCTACCTTCACATGGGAGATACCATTTTTATTGGGAGACATGTGGGACTACAGAATAGTAGAACATTTGTTATTACCAATTGTATTTCTCTGCATTTGTGCCTTCCAATTGTAAGCCAGAGTGTAAGAAAGAAGATATTTTGAAAAATGCCCTCTGAATCCATGCTAGTATGGGTACTCACAAATTTTGAGATGTACAAATAACCACTGCTCCTAAGCCCTGTCTCTGATGTCTATTTCAGAAATAGATAGGTTTCCTTGATACCCATTTTTTAGTCCTTATATTTTACCATATGAATTGCTCTATACCCGGTACACAATGAAAGACCACTGTAAGGTGCAGTTCTGTTGTTGGCTCTGGGTATCATGGGATCTTGGAAAACCTACAAACCCTGAAAATCCCCGAAACCAGAGGGGTCTGACGGACATAATGTATAATGCTTTTGTAAATCAGCCATTGTGACAAGACGTTACAAATGAAAAAGTGGTCATAAATAGCTGTTTTTTCCCAATCATTTTTAATATTTTTTATTTCAACAGTTAGCTTCTTTGGGAAAACCTTGCAGGATCTACACAAATGACCCCTTGCTAAACTCAGACCTCGGTCTACTTTTCAGAAATCTATAGCTTTCCATGATCACCCATAGAGATAGTTTGAAAGCACAAACATTAAGAAAAATGGGCTACCTCTTCAAAAAATGCCAGAACTGTGGTAAAAAAAAGAGCTTTTTGATTCAGCTCTGCCGGAAAACGCCGGGAAAATGGTGACTTTAGCTCAACAAACCTTTTGTTGATGCAATTTTTAGCAAAGAAACAGACACTTTTTTTGCAGAGCAGTATTTTTCAGAATTGTCCCAAAAAAAAAACAAAAGCTATATTGTGACTATTTCCTCAGTACCCTCCAAGTAAATCATCAAACCCTAGGTACCTTTGTAATTCCAAGGATATCGAAACAGAAGACGCAAATTTGGAGTGGATACTTTATTTGGAAAACAAGTTATGGAGGCCTAAGTGCGAACAACCCCAAATATCCAAACGAGCACCGGGGTCTGCATTTCAAGTGGCACATGAGCCGAGCATGGAGCAAAATTCGGTCCGATCATGACCTCCAGGAGAGGTCTGAGGCAGATGATGGATGCTGTTGTTACTGTTGCCCAAGTGATTTCGGACCTGACAAATCTCACCAACAACAAAGAAAGCCAATGCATGAAAACCGGCACAGCACCTCACACAAGAAGATGTACTGGGAAGGGAGGTTCAAGTTGCTGCAACACCAAAGAGATAGGTAAGCAGATCTGTGCATGAAAAGTGGCACAGCGGCTACATAACCACCCCATTAATATTCACAAATATAAATAAAATACATAGAGTAAACATCTGTTGTTTACTAATATTTACACTGAATTTGTGCCTAAAAACATGTTTCTAAATATTCTGGGTGGCTTAGTAACAGGTGCAAAGAAAACACAAACTAGCCGAAGATTAACCTACATGTCAATGGGAATGCAGAGAATGAAATCAGGGACTACTGCTTTCACCTGCAGGTAACGCAGTCAAATAATTGGAAATTACATGGGGGATCTAGGAGACAAAACCAGGTCCTGCAAGGTGCTTGAAGGAGGCGGTTGTTCAAGTAGCCTAGAACTGTTTGGTACAGACTGGCACAGGAGGCAACTTGAAACGACTGGCTTTGGCAGGCTCAGCTCACTGGTGCACTAATGAGGAGCATTGGCTCGGGGAATACTATGCTGGCTACTCTCACATCTTATGCCGCCCCATTTTTTATCTTCTACCGGAGTTCTTTAACTAGGCTGCCAATGGATCACCATGCCCTTTCAACTGGCTGCTGCTCCTGCCTGCGCACCCAAACAGGTTTTGGCACCAGAACAGCAAGGCGAGAGAGGCCTAATTGGTAAATGCTAAAACCAAAGAAAACAAGTTTCATACAAAAACAAGATGGCCGGCACCGCTTTGGAATGCATAATGGGAATGCATTTTAATTGGGTGTTCCAAAGGAGTGGCAGCCATCTTATATCTCGAGAGAAGACGATGTGGTCTAAGGGCTAGATCGCAGAACTTGAAGCTGGGGAACCGAGTTAGAGTTTTTGCAGGAGGCTCAACATCCTGTGATTATGGGTAAATCACATAGGGGCACATGCATCAAGCATTTTTGCCTTTGCAAACGGGCCGATTCGCAGAGTCGGCCAGTTTGCGAAAGCAAAAAATGCTTTCCAGATACAGCAAACCCCAATTTGCGATTCGGTAACCTGTTACCGAATCGCAAAATGGTTTTGCGATTTGGTATTTGGAAGGGGCGTGTTTAGGGCGTCCCTTCCAAATACAGAATCTTAACAGTATGCATGAATGTTTTGTGACCGTGAATGCGGTCGCAAAACATTCGCATATTACCACCTACTTCAAGTAGGTGGTAACCCATTCGCAAATGGGAAGGGGTCCCCAAGGGACCCCTTCCCCCTTGTGAATGGTTGTAAAAGCATTTTTAAAAGCAGGCAGTGGTCCCACGGACCGTGGGACCACTGCCTGGTCTTAAAAAATGAAAAGAAAACTTTTCATTTTACTTTTTTGTAAAGCATCTCGTTTTCCTTTAAGGAAAACGGGCTGCTTTACAAAAATAAATTGCTTTATTTAAAAGCAATTACGGACATGGTGGTCTGCTGACCTCAGCAGGCCACCATCCCCGTTATTTTTGCCATTCCTACGGGGTCGCAAATTGCGATCTACCTCATTATTATTAATGAGGTAGAGCAATTTGCGGCCCCCTAGGAATCGCAATCTGAAACTCTTTTGAGTTTCATGCATTGTAAATTGCAAATACCTAATTGCGATTCTCAGGAATTCCCAATTAGGTATTCACAATTTACATTTTGCTGCATGTAGCCCTTAATCTCTGCGTGCCTGTGAATGTGTCCATTTGCAATGCAACTAGTCCTCTTGTAAAGCACTCTGATACAACACTCTGATACGGGTCGAGTTTGCGCTATGTAACACAACCAATGAAGAAAACTGTACTTCCCTGAAACACTTGCAGAATCCAACGAAAACAGCAGTGAGCAGAAAAAGACAAACAGCAAAGTGAAAGGATACAAATAATAGGCCCCTGCTCCGTGGAGGGGAGCAAAACACCAAAAGGAGGGACAAAAAAAAGACACATTACTCACATATAAGAAAGCTTTTGGCAAGGACACACAACAGAAGCAATGAAAAGCGATGTAAGCCCACAGAATAGTTCAAAAAGCCATGATGAAGATGAAAACTTAGTTCTCAACAATTTTGAGAATTTACGAAACAACTGTGATCTTTCTATTGTTATTATGCTTATAAGAATATTTGCTATCCTACGTGAAAACGTTGTGCCCATTAATATATGAATATATAGATGGAAATATTCCTCATATGAGATATAAATGAGAACATTTAATAGATCTGTGACTTTATTGTTATGTTCATGTAATACTGAATCCTATAGACAGTCCAAAAAGATTGAAGGTTGAATGAACAAGTATGACTGAGTGATAGGGTTGTTACATCATATTCAACATGAAAGTCCCTTTTTAATGAATCTGTTTGATACAATTATTGAAATGTACATTTAAGATGATTTTTTATTCCCTTTTTGATATAAATAAAAAGATTCTATCGCTATTCATGGTCTGGGTTTTTGTATTTATACTTTAATGCCCCATTCTATGTTGTTGCTTAAGTATTTATTCATACAATTGAGCCCATAGAGTAGATACAGCATGCCTGGAAGAGACACCGCATGCGTTGCCTACACGAGACCTAAAAAGGGCTAAGCATTCTAGGGAAAAAAGGCTTAGCAGCCAAAGAGTTAAATCACAGATGTGTTTATATATATATATTCCACTTGCCGCCAATACTCCAGATTGCTCGAAGAAATACACGGACACGGACCACTTCAAATTACTTTGGATGTTTATTCGGATGCCGCCATAACGCGTTTCAACTCACAAAAAGCCTTGATCACATGACAGCTTTACGGAAAGTTTTTTTCTTTTTAAAGTGACAGTGTGCTTATTGTGAACTACGTAGAAAGATGAGACAATCAATAGAGATAGAGAAAATACTCAATTCAGTAGTTTTAAAATTTGTTGGAGAGCGTGATGTAGAAAGCAATCTGCTACAATATCACATAAGTAAAAACAATTGTAAAATTGGTGGTAAAATTGATGAATCAATAAAATAAGGCAATTTATATAGTTCAGATTTAAAATTGAAATTAAATTTTAAAACCTGTAATCACCAATGTCGAGCAACATTAATTGATGTAGGTACATAAATGTAGAATCAATTGTATTCCTCACAAAGACATTCAATGAATATAAGATGCATATCTTTGATCTAGCTGTTTCATAAATAGATACCTATTGCATCTTCCTACATTGCCACTCGAAACAGTATACATAACAATATTACATATAGTTACCCATGTGCAAATATTGCAAATTAGATCATCTATGCTCATCACATACAAATTGATTTATAACTGTTAATCAATTCTCAAGACGTGTCAAAAAAGTGCTCAATGTGCAAAATGTGCAAAAAAATTTAAATTATTTTTTTGTTAAAAAGACTTAACATCAAATAACTGAGCGCTGCAACAAATGGTAAAACTGGCCTGTGTTGATAATTAACCGCTCATCGGAAAAAAGTAAAATCTCAATTTTAGGTACCAATTCAAACAATCATGTATTTCCTTGTATGTTGTATTTTCTCATCACATTTGTTCAATTGGTGAATCACAAAATAAGTATCGAAATGGCGCTTTAATAATGCAAAAGTCGATTATTTAGATGTTACTTGTGGCTATTTTGTACTACAAATAGAGTAAGTCCAATCTATAAATACATAAATACATAAATGTGTATAAATATATAAATAAATAAATAACTTAAAATGTCCGTACAAAAGTTAAAAGATGTTCTATCTGTATATAGTTATGGTGACACCACTAATTGAAACTAACATCATTAATTTACTATTCTAGATGCAGGTATGTAAATCTTCTGTAACATTAAGCCCCCTGGCTGTTTAGAATTCATTTCCAGAATATAACGTGTTTCTAACTTGCGTAATTTGTCCTCTCTGTTGCCACCTCTCCGACTCGCTGGTACTGAGTCTATGAGGTAATATTTCAAATCCTCACTCCTAGATTTATGATAGTCCCTGAAGTGTCTGGCAACAGGGTACGTGTTGTCCTGATTGTTAATAGCACGCATGTGTTGTAAAATGCGTTTGTGGGCTTGGAGTTTGGTGCTTCCAATATATTGTAAGCCACATGGACATAAGGACATACACCACAAATTCCGTTTTGCAAGTGAGGAGTTTCTGGATTTCATGTTTTTTGGGGCTAAAAGGGGTAATGTACGTTGTAGTGTTAACCCCCTGTTGGCAAGCTTTGCATATTTTGCATTTGTAAAACCCTTTGTGCATATATATATATTTTTTTTTTTTAAACAGGAAGAAATATGTAATAAATGATGCTCACAAGACAGTACTTTCCAGTATTGAAGTGCAGTTTTCCGTTGCATTGCAATTGATATATTATCTGCTTATTACACTATTCAAAAATGAGAAAATGAAAAGCAATGAAATGGCAAGTGCTGCAAGAGGGAGAATGTTAGGACAACAAAATGGTTAGAAGCGTGTCTTACGGACCTGGAATCCCTGGAATACCCTTTTAGAGAGATTCAATTTAGTTCTTGTTTATTCTTAAAATGTCACTGCAAAGCTATAGCTTTCATGCCATTGTGCACAAGAGCTTTTCAAATTCATATATCAAGACAAACTAGTGCTGCAGAGGACTGTATGGTGGTCCCTGAAATTTCTAGAAGCTATATAGACCCGGTTCCACACCGAGTTTGAGCACGTGCAGGCTCAACCACAGCTTCAGTGTGTAACAGTACCGCTAGCCTGATGGGGTCATTTTCAAGCAGCAACAAATGTCTAAAATGGACACAGGAAATGGGTGCAAAGTCCTTCAAAATTGCTGCGCTCAAAATAGCTCAAGCTGATATTAAACCTTTGAAGCTGGGAAAAGAACTCCGTCAAGAAAAATGTTTTGTCCCACAGAGTGGCTATTTATGAAGTTTGTCATTTAAATAATTAATTTGTTTCAAAATTTGCGCATGCCATAACGTACAATGACAGACTGTTATAGTCGACGCAGAAGCAACATTATCACATTTAATAAAACTTGACTCTTGTTTAGGACCTGTGACAGGACAGACACAGAAAATGTTTCCCGTATGAGAGGATGTGTTCAAAATGTTTATCCAGACCTACCTGATGATTAATATTGTGCTTTACTCTTCTTCAGTCACAAAACACTTTAAATGTGCAACTCTAACCCCTGGATGTGTGCAAAAAAGGAGACTTGGCGGGCAGCCGACCACAGGGAGGTCTGCCCCCCGGGCAGATTGGGAGGGTGGTGCAGATCATGAACTTGTAAAAATAAAATGATTTGTATTGTGCACTCTCTTCTCTTATTGTTTCTCGGTGTGTTCCTATTATCAATTTTGCGTGCGTCACTGTGACATAAGCTGTCTATCATGTGTATGTCATAATTACTAGTGTGGCCAAGAACTACTATTGTCTCAGACTCAGTGAGCACAGCTTTGCAAATTTATTATTTAACATAATATAATTTTTCATATTTAGTACATTTGCTTGTTTGCATGGTCAAATTTGGTATGAGAAATTCGATCAGGAATTCTTTTGAAATTTCAGCGGTACAGTATCTGTTCACAAAGTCATTGTTTGCATGGTCACACTTAGTTCTAAGAATATATAACGTTTTTGTTGTGAACAACTTCAACTTGTTGTATTATTGTTCTTTTTGTTTAGAGAAAGCCCTGAAGAAGGGAGTGAATCCTGATATGCATTGGGCGCATCACTTTTTTTTAACATAACACAAGAATTGATTGTTGTTATTAATTGAAATGTAAAAATCATGGGAAAAAATAATCAAAAACAAGATTAAAGCAAATGTACTAAATATGAAAGGCAAGTTTGTGAAATTATAATTATAAATTCGCATAGCTGTGCTCACTGAGTCCGATGCAATAGTAGTTCTTAGCCACACTAGCAGACCATGAACTGCCATTTTGTGTTGGGCTACTTTTGTAGCCCAATCTAGCCCAAAATATAAATAGGTGGGTTTTTGTGCTCTCTGTCACCATTTTAGGTTAAGGTGACCTGGTGGCTGGTGACAGGGAGCGAGTTAAGCAATTTTTATAGGTGAGGCCCTAAGTCTTGGTGTGTGACAGTCTTATGTAGCAGCATGTCACTCACTTTAGTTTTGGTGGTGACGATCTCGTTAGTGATGGCTGTGTTGCACAAAAAGGTGGCCGAAGTGATGCACTTTTTGAGAAGCTGGCCACCTCTAGCTCATGGCCGGTGGGGAGGCAGCGGTCATCGCAGCTCGCCCAGCCCACCACTCGTCGGTGCACGTGGCCGTTGCACAAGTAGAGGGCGCTGGTGTCATCACCTGTGGGGGTAAGTATGAGTGGTTGCTCTGTGTCCAGGAGAGCGGCCCCTCGAGGGGGTAGCAAAAATAGGAGCACTTGTGGCTGGAGCGGGCCGGAATGCCATGCCCAAGCGCGCAGATGCTGAGTTGAGGGCGGTGTGGGGGAAGGGGTAAGATATAGTTGGGAGGCCGGGCTGGCAGCGCAAGCTCGGTCTCGCATGCTGCTGTAGTTAGCTTGAATGCAGCAATGGCTGCGGCCCTAAAGCGGCCCCTGCCGGTGTACGGGGCAGTAGAAAGGCCTCATTTAAATAAGCGGGCGGCCTCGGCACAGCCACCCGCGAAGCAAATGCACAGTGGGGGTGAGTTTGAAGTCGGGAAGTGAGTAGCGTCACCAGCGCCGCTCCCAGCTCCATTTGTCCACACAGAGGATACACGGCGAGGGTTGGAGTGGGAGGGCGAATTTTGGCTCACACCTCACAGCGGGAAGAAGAGCTGAGGATGGCAGCAATAGGAACTCCCATGATGACGAGGGAGGGGGGAGAAGACAGGTTCTCCCTGGAGACGTCGCTGACTGGCAGGGACCGAGTGGGGGAGGGGGTCATTAAAGAAGAGGACACATGGAGAGGCCTCTGCAATGGCAGGGCTATCCTGGGGCGAGTTAGGGAGAGGAGGCAGGGATATGGTATCCCAGTTGGATGAGTAACTTGGTTGGGGGAGGAATTGCAGGAGACAAGCGGGGAGACAGGAGGTTTTTGGGAGGAGGAGGGATGGGGGAGGCTCTGGGTCTGAGTGAGCTATAGCGCAGGATAGACAGTGCAGCGAGGCAGGAGAAGTGGCAGGGACAGTCAAGGGCCCCTCGTCCCCGATAGCGGCGGCCATGTTAGAATGGAGCAGGGAAGAGGACGCAGGGGAGGTGGAGGTTCCAGGGGAGGGGGACTTTAGCCGGGGGAAGTCCGTGGCAGAGTGGGAAGTGGCTGAAGATACCTTGGGGGGCGGTGAATATCTGGCGGGTTGGGGTCCTGGGGAGAGTGGAGGTGGCCAAGTGGCAGGGACCCAGCACACATGAGTCCTGCCCTCTTTATTGCAGGCACAGGAGCAGCGCAGATTTCCAGATTTGGTAGAGCTGGGAGCAGCTCCTGGGCACTGAGGGGAAAGAGAAGGTTGGGCCCAGGCAGTTCACCTGATGTCGTCATGGGATCTCTATGAGGGAGACAGAAGACGGTCTGGTACGACCTTGTCAGCCCCACCAGCTCGTAGGTCACAGACGACCCCGGGCGATCATGGCGTGGCAGACAGGCATGTGCTGTTGGTGGAGCGGTATGGTGGGGTTATTTCAGCCCCCGTGGGAGCCGCACATTGGCTTACTGCGCCCAGACAAGTAGTGGTCTCCAGTCGAGATGTGGGTGCAGGCCCCAGTTGGGGCGGTGCGATAGACCCGCTAGGGGTCACAGTGTTTGACTACAACTTTGAAAGCCTTGAAGAAGGCGAGGTGTGGGATGAGGCGCCAAAAGTGACAGGAAGGGGGGTACAACTAATGTAATTTCCAGTGTATTGCAGGCAAGCGCGGAGCAGCCAAGTAGGACAAGGGAGGCGCAGAGGCCCCTGGTAAGGCGACAAGCAGCAGTACGGGCACCGTCCTTGGAGCCAGGTAAAGCCCAGGCAATTGCAGTGGGTCCAGTAATAGTATCCACAGGTGTGGATGCGGTGGGGGATTCAGGGCAGGTGTGCGGCTGCGAAAAGGGAGGTATGTCACGGGTGTGGGCACGGAGGAAAAGTAGGAAGGCATACAGGGAGACCAAAGTGTGGCAGAGAGGATGGGAGTGGGTAGCGACAGAGAGACAGGTAGTGGGTGGTCACAAGAGAAGGGAGAGAAGAAGGAAGGCATTGAAAGTAAGGAGCTCAAGAGAGGCTACCCCACATGGGGGTCATTAAGGTGTTGAAAGCGCATTTAATACCAGCCACAAAGGAACGGATAAGAAAAGGGGAGTTTGTTTAAATGCTCAAATTCCTGCATAGGGAGGTGCACTCCAAAGATGGTTCGAAGGAAGAGGAATATGAGCTGGCAAAGTGGCCAAAAGTTCCCCCTGATGATTGTGTGGACCGCCGCATTCTTAATTTACACCAACGTTTTCTGTGAAAAGTATCCGGAACGCTGTGTGGCCATGTTTAAGTACATGGATTTTATCCGGAAGGCCCAACTTATGATGGGAGGTTAGGCATGGGCCCAGTACGACGAGGAATTTCGGGCGCGATTGGTGTGGGACCTTGAGGTGAAGTGGTGGGAGTTGGATTTGGAAAGTGGTTGGCCAACTGTATATCACCCCTTTCAGGAACGACCCACCTGGGGTGGGGTTCACAGCAAAAACCCAGACAGGGACGGGGGTATCGGTTGGGACTTTAATAAAGGGGTGTGCACTCAGGAATACTGCAAATTCCGCCACAAGTGTTACAAGTACGCGGGTACGCATCCCCTCATGAACTGTTTTGGGGCAGGCGGTGGCCATCAGGGACAGGGCTCAAGTCAATGGCAGCAGTATGGGGGCGGACAGGGGCCACACCAGCAGCTTTCTAGCAACTGGGGAGGGAGGGCGACCAGGGATCTGGTGCAAAAGGCTCGTACTCCGGTTAAGCTTGATAGGTTGGAGTACTGGCTAGGGTTCTACGGGGTTCGTGAAGGAGCAGAGATTCTATGGGAAGAGTTTATAGATGGAGATTTTGTTTGGGTTACTAGGGCCTGTTGGTGTGGCGGTGGGTGGATAACTTGAGGTCTGCAAAAGAGCACAAGCGGGCTGTCCAAGAAAAACTGGTGAAAGAAATTTTGTAGGGCAGGATGGCAGGCCCATTTCACGATTGGCCGATGGAGGAATTTATTGTTTCCCCAAACGGGGTGCTGCCAAAGAAGGAGCGGGGTCCGTTTCACTTGATTCAGCACTTGTCCTGGCCAGGGCGGGGGAGGGGGGGTCAGTGAATGATTTTACTGCAGAAGAGGTGGCCTTGGTATTATATTTTACCGTTGATGTGGTCATGTCACTGGTGTTGATGGTAAGCCCAGGGGCATTTATGGCAAAGTGTGACGAGAAGTCAGCTTTTCATCTGCTTCTGGTGCATTTAGATGACTTTCAACTCTTCGGCATACAATTTGAAGGATGCTGGTACATAGATAAGGCTTTAACCTTGGGTTGCTCCATATCGTGCACGCTGTTTGAATACTTCAGCTCTATTTTGCAGTGGCTGTTTACATAGCAAATGGGCCATCAGTTGGTAACCCACTATTTGGACGATTTCTTTTTTGTGGGGGCACCTGGCTTGGCAGACTGCCAGTTACTGCAGGCAAGTTTCCAGGAGCTCATGGGTGACCTGGGGGTGCCGTTAGCACCAGACAAAACAGTGGGTCCACAAACAGTGCTATCCTTTTTGGGCACTGAAATGGACTCTGGTCGCATGGAAGCGCAGTTGCCACAGGAGAAAAAAAAGAAGATGTTAAGTATGTTGGAGTGCATGCTTGCTCGAAAGAAGGTGAAAGTGAGGGAGGTTCAAGTACTGTTAGGTCACCTGAACTTTGCATGTAGGGGGTAAGGGCAGGCAGGACCTTTTGCAGAAGGCTTTTGCTGGCCCTATCGAGTCTCTCATTACCTCATCACCATGTACAGCTCACAGTAGGGGTCAAGGAGGATCTACAGATGTGTTTTTTTTTCTTGCACTCCTTTAATGGGATTTCACTAGCACGGCAAGATGATTTGAGCTGGGATGTACAGATGTTCTACGACACAACTGGGGGACTGGGTTTTGTTCTTTTTTGGCAAGGCAGGTGGTGAGCGGAGCCGTGGCCTGAACAGAGGGCGAACGGGGGCAGAAGCATTGCTTTCTTGGAGTTGTTCCCCTTGGTGGTAGTAGTGACTTTGTGCAGAGCAGAGTTGGCACACAGGAAGATGCTATTCAGAGTTGATAAAATATCTGTAGTGGAGGTGGTGAATGGACAGTCAGCCAGGGATGCGCAGGTGCTAAAAATTGCTGCGCAAAATTGGTCTTGGTTTGCTTGCGTCATGATATTTCTTTTAGAGTGCAGCATATGCCAGGTGTGGACAATGACTTTGTGGATGCTTTGTCTCGTTCACAGTGGGGGAGATTCCATGGTTTGGCCAAGGATGCCGACAGAGAAGCGACGCCCATGTCAGACAAGTTGTGGTTGGTAGGCAACGCAGGATGGTACAAATGATGGTAGAGTCGCGGAGTCCACAAGGAAAGCTTACGGTCTGGCATGGGTGGAGTTCTTGGTATCGGGGTGCAGCACAGGGAGGAAGGTTGATTGCAGCCGGAGGATGTGATTTAGTTTATACTGGATTTGATCGATAACAGCCTGTCTAGGGTTACAATCACAGGCAAACTGGCAGAAGTGATGTGCAAATTGTTGTGGGAATATGCTCCTTCAGTGGGTGAGCTGGGCTGCACGATGCTGGAAGGGTGGGTGAGAGAACTGGGGTGGGGGGGTGAAATTAGGAGACTGTTAACTTGGCAGTTGCTATGCAGCGTTTTGGGGCAGTTGCCGCAAGTGTGTAACGAGGTGTCAGAATTTTTGCTTGTTCTCGGCTCTTATATTGTGGATGTTCTTCTGCGCTTTCCGGGTGTCGGAGTTGTTGGGTGGCAGGGGACAGGGAGGGGTGCTGTGGGAGGATGTCTTTTGGAGGGTGGATAGATGGGAGGTCTGGCTTTGTAGTTCCAAAAACAGACCAAAGAGCACAGGGTCAGAGCGTAGTATTACACGCGGTGGGATAATGCCTGGTGTTGTGGGAGAGCGTTGGCTGTTATGCTGCGGATCTAACATTGGTTTGGTTTTCAGATACAGATCTGGGAAGAAGGTCACTCCGTTTCAGCTGCTATCAGTGTTGCGAAAAGCTCTTGTGAGATTGGGATTGCCCCCTGTTGATTTTGGAATGCATTCTTTCCGCACTGGCACGGCGACAAAGGCAGGGAAATTGGGTTGGGACATCATGCACTTGGGCACTGGTCTTCTGATTGCTACAGGTGCTATGTGAGGGTATGGCAGAGGAAGGAAGGTTGGGAGGCCAGCCTTTTTGAATCCCTCACTGCTGTTTTGTTTCCTTCCAGGTTCCATGGCAGGTCCGGTGGCGCAAAACATGGCCATCTGGGTAGTGGGCCACTCGTTCATCAAGTGGGCGGAGGTGCAAGCTCATCAGAGGGATTTTGGGGCCAACTTGGGTTTTAATAAATGCTAAATTCCCGATTACGTGGTAAGGAAAAGGTGGGATGTGTTGGAGGGATTTGTTACAGTGCCTAAACGGTATGATAGAGGGTGGCAGGTGCCCAGATGTGTTCATTATTCACTTAGGAGAAAATAATCTTGTGAAGGAGAAGGGTGTGGTTTTAATGAGGGCCATGAAAAAGGATTTGCTCCAAATTACAGCAAATTAGTCCGTCTGTTTTGTCTTATGGACAGAGATTATCCCGAGGAGGTCTTGGAGGGGGCTGACCAAGACCGCCGCCATTGACAGAGCGCGCAGGAAGGTCAATCGGGAAATGGCCTGTTTATGCAGGGAGGCTGGCTTTGGTATAATTTGTCCTTCTGATATAAAATTCGAGGATAGGGAGTTTTTACGCGGTGACAGGGGGAATCTGTCACGCGCCGGCATGGACATATACTTATTGGAATTGAGGGAGGTCTTGTCTAGGACTCTGAACATCAGGAGATGAGGCACTCTAAAACGGATCTAGAAGGGTGTGGGGGGCGTAAAGAGTCAGCAGGCTCTCTTTTTTTGGGTGGCAGGGTTCTCAAAGTTTTTTCAGAACTTGTCAGAAGGTTTACTGGCGTTGCCAGGTAGTGAACCATGTCCAAAGGAAGGGTAGGCAGGTAATTAAAGGTTCATTTTAGGACGTATTGCTGCTTAGGAGTTCATACATGCAGTTATAGGCTGTAGGGAAATATAAAGTTCAAATGTTGAAATGCACTACAGTTAAATGAGATAGCTGCGGGGTGGGCGACATTGGTTAGTTACATTTGATGTTTAGCTAGGTTTAAGTTTTGGAAGGTGGTTTGCCAGGAAAGGTTTGTAATTTGCACCCATTTCAATCAAGCAGCCTTTTTCACACAACAAAGTGGTCAGTGATATGGGCTGTGCACCTCTCTCCCAAGGTGGACTTGGGGGGGCAGCTGACCACAGGGAGGTCTGCCCCCGGGCAGATTAGCAGGGTGGTGCAGGCCATGAACTGCCATTTTGTGTTGGGCTACTTTGATAGCCCAATATAGTCCAAAATATAAACAGGTGGTTTTTTAAGCTCCATGTCACCATTTTAGGTTAGATGACCTGGTGGGTGGTGACAGGGAGCGAGTTAGGCAATTTTCTCCACCTCCCCACCCCTTTAGCTAGGGTTTTTCCCAGGGTCTTTGGCAGTGGTTTTTGTTCCCTTCAGGTTATGTTGTTGAGACGTGTGCAAGGGTCGTTGTGGTTGTATGCTGTTGCTTGGAACAGGTGCTTGTGGGGGTCTCAAAAGTTTTGCAGGACTTGTCAGAAGTTTGGTTGGCGTTACTAGTTGGTGAATCATGCCCAAAGGGCGGGTAGGCAGGCAGGGCCGGACTGGGAACTGAAACCGGCCCTGGCAAACTGCTCGGCCAGCCCCCCTGGGGGGAGGGGTGTGTGTGCGGCCGAGCTATTTGCTGGGGCCGGTTTCGGATGATTTTTTTACAGGGGGCTGATATTGCTGGCCCCTGGTAACAAAAATGGCCTCCCAGGGGCCCAAAACCGGCCCCCACCCTGGCGGCCCACCGGGGAAACGCCCGGTGCCCGCTACGGCCAGTACGGCCCTATAGGCAGGTAGTTCAAGGTTTATTTTAGGATGTTTGGTTGCTTAGGGGTTCATACATGAAGTCATTGGCTGCAGGGGAAATATAAAGTTCAAATGTTGAAATGCACTACAGTTAAATGAGATAGCTACAGGGTGGGCTTGTGGAGGAGAACCATAGGGGTGGGGGCAGGGTACATTGGTCAGTTACATTTGATGTTTAGCTAGGTTTTAGTTTTTTAACCCCTTCGCCGCGGCGCGAATTCCGCCGCGGTGCGGGGGGGGCTAGGGGGTGGGTGTGGCGCTGCGGTGCTCATGACGGCTCCCGGCCGTCATAAATCACGGTGGGCGTGTGCTCATGACGGCTGGGAGTAGTCCGAACTCCGCCCACTAATTAATTCTCCCGCACAGGCGGGGAATTAACACCGCGTGGGAGGAGCGTCAACGTTCGGACGGCTCCCGGCCAACATGAGCACACGCCTACCGTGACTCATGACGGCCGGGAGCCGTCATGAGCACCGAAGAGGTTAAGAACACCTGTTTCAATAAAGCGGCCTTTTTCCTACAACAAAGTGGTCAGTGATATGTGCAGCGCCCCTCTCTCCCAATGCATAAATCGCGCAAGAATTTCGTAGTAGCAATTACAAAATGTTTAAGTTAGGTACGTGAAAGTGTCATCCAAGGCCTGCTTTTTGAAGCTCCAGTCAAAATGGCTTTGTGCTGTTTGGGTGCTCTCCTTTCCCCAGCAAAAATCTCCTTTTTGATGCCATTTGTTACAAACTGGTACCCTTTTCTGCTGGTGCCGTATGGAAGCTTCTTACAGTGGCCTTGACATAGACCTGTTTCTTTGTCTATGAATGAAGAACCTATTCAAGGAAAGAATGTCTGCATCCATACATAACACCTGACACATAGAAAAGGTCCCGGAATACTGACATGAGAATAGGCAGAGAAATACAATGAAAATGTGGTGAACATCCAAACCGTCATAAATTTGGGGAAATTCACAAACATCTGCAATGGATTTCCTAAACATAGCTGCACTTATAACCCCCCACCCTCATAAAATTGGGAAAGACTTGGAAAGTACAGCATTACACCCCATTTTCACAGGGGTGTCAGGACGCATGTATATTTCAAGGATAATTGTCTTCCAAACATAAAAAGGAAGTTAAAAGGTAGCTTTAAAAGTCATTATTTCTATAACCGTCTGGATGCATACTATGCACAATGCCCATAGTTTGAGGGAAAAGAGGCAGCAGACAGAAAAGTTATCCAAATTGAAAAAATATTTTTGCGTATGCCTGGAATTTGGGTGAATCGGGAGTACCAGAAGAAATCTCTATAGAGTTTATGAGTAAACCTTTGCAGCCTCAGGTTTAATTTTTAAAAAAAAATCTACTCGATGGTAGCTGTGAATTATTTTGTCCGTATCGTTTAGTGGGTGGGGGGCATTTACACGGACACAGTATGCTGTCTCACTTAGCTCTTACTCCGTTTTACTCGTTTTGAAAGTCTTAGAACTGCCTGATTAAGACTCTCCATATTGACATTTTAAATTAATCGATTTGCATTTAGGTCACAGCATTTTGTTAGATATTTCAGAGTAGTTTTTTGCCTTTTGAGCAAACAAAATACATTTTTTAAATATTAAAAATACAAATAAAATGAACGTTGATCGATAGTCAAGGTGTTAAAGGGGCACAGCAGAAAACGATCTCTCAGGATATGAAAGCACAAGAGAGCAAAGAAGTCTAAGTTGCAGTCTAAAAAAGGCGCTTACAGAAGGGTAAATGCAAAGCATGGGACGAACTAATTGTGAGAAATAAAATAGGATACTCTACTAAAACTCGTAGTGACATCATAATATCAAAGAGGTGGTCGTCCTCACTTGGGGAGGGGGAGTAATACTTTAGGCCATTAGTAGTAGCGCTTTGTCAGGCCAAGCAGGCTGTTTAATTAATTCCAGAATTTCTTAAGGAAAAATCTTTAGCTTTGGAAGTGCATGATATATGTGAGCCTGTTGCCTAGAGCTTCTTTTAACAAGAATTAGCAATGCCAATAGGTCAGGCTTATGAATGCACTGTCAAGCCAGATCTAAAAGGCCATGTGTGTTGACTTCCCTCCTCCCAACTGTGCTGCTGCCTGAGTGAAAAGCCATAAATTATCTAGTTATGTAAGACACTTTAACAGCATTGGAATGGCATATGTGTGCCCCTAAAAGTTCAAGCAACCCGATAAATAAACAAAATTATCACAGCTTTGTGAGGGGCAAGCACTTTTTTTTGTGGCAGCACAAAACGTCTGCTCAATCAAAACAGGTACTCCGGGCTTCCAACATGGAGGCGGAGCCAAAGCCCCTCACCTGGTGATACTCACATAACTGTTTGGCGATAGGTGTGCTGCCAGGCCAAACCATACAAAAATTTGGCTTCCCCTTTGTTTCTTGGTTACCTTTGGCTGCTGTAAATAATAAAATGTTTTTCTTAAACAGCACTTCAGACCATATTTTTGCGGTCTCTAGGGGCTTTATGGACAAAGTCTTTTTGCGGTCGCACAACCTGCGATTCACAAAGGAACAGAGTTTGTGACTGCAAATGGCCTTTCGTTATGTAAAAAAAAAAATCCCTTTTACGAGTCAGAAAATCCTTTACAATTCCTAAAAGTGCTTTTGTGTCCCTGTCCAAATCGCAAATAGGAGGGAGTGTGAAAGAAACATGTTCCTCTTATATTACGAGTCACAGAGGAAGGTATCATTGGTTTGTGACTGCAATTGTGGCCACAAACCATTGATCAGATACTAACACCTCAAAAGGGATGGTATCTGATTTGCATAGAGGAAGGAGTACTCTTTGCTCCCCTTTCCCTTTGTGAATCTTGAAAAAAGTTTCAGTTGGCAGTAGTCCACGGGCCACTGCCAACTTTCAATGAAACTTTTTTTTTAAAGAAAACATTTTTTAAATGTCTCGTTTCCTTTAAGGAAAACGGGCTGTATTAAAAAAAAGTTTCCTATATTTAAACACATTCATAGACATGCTGTTTTGCTGACTCTTGCAGCCAAATATCCCAGTGATTGTGGCAAATCGCACGGGGTCACAAGTTGCGACCTGCGTAATGAATATTAATTAGTCATGTCATTCAGCGACCCCCTACGAGTGGGTATTTTGTGAACCAACCTATTTGTAAGAAAGTTGATTCACAAAATCAGACTGCATTCGCCAAAAAGTCGTTGAACAATTTACAACCAAGTTTTGCAAATGTAATCTTTGTACATGAGGCCCGTACTGCAGTAAATAACCCCTCTTACTATTACCCAGTTTAAAAGCACTCAATTTACATATCCCAGGTGGCTAAATTGATGTTGCCAGCTTTCAAACTTGCGACCTGCAATCAAAGCAGATGTCAGCAGAAAGCATGTAATTCAGCGACAATCTTGCTAGCTTATGCTAAAGAATGACGCAATGCCCACCTGTATATTAAAATTAGTTCATTAGCCCCATCTAATTTTTACTTGAATGACAATGAACCTCAACAGGAAACATAACAGTCCTTAATCAAGTACTCTTTCAAATCAATGGCATGCGTCCCTGATTAATATGTGTACATAAAAAGGGAAAAGCCCTGTGATCTTGCAATGGTTTCTGGTGCTCAAGTGGACTGAGGATGGGTGGAGAAAAGTGTTACATGAGTCTGTCTGAATGCTGGCATCGAGTCACCAATCTACAACTCAGACAGCAGACAACAATCAGGCCCAACACCATTGGTCCAGTCTCCTTGGGCAACACAAGCTACACCACACTCCAGTCCATAATAACGCCAATGACATCGATGTTTAGATTTGTGTGGAGTACGGTGACCTGCAATACCAATAATCTTGGATGTATGCCTGAGTGAGATACCCTTTGTCCACAGTTGAAAAGCTGCAATTGCTGTCTGTAGTCCAATCAAGTGCGATGTGGTGGAATCCTGGACATCCCTTCCTTACGTAAGTGTCCATGATTGAGCGCCTTGTGATTGATTTTAGATGCCAAATTGACAATGGGGTCCTAAATCAGAAGCCTTTCCAAGTAACTTCACCTAAAAAAAAACTGCTCTGGCTATAGCAACTTTTTTTATGCAGATGTTGCAACTAAAAAACGGATGAACTGGAAAGCTGCCTGAGCGATCACCAGTGGCTTTGATTAATTCAAGTGCTCCTTCCATTATTTTATTATTTTTTACAAATAAAAGGTCTGCACCATGATCTTCTTGCATTATCTGGTCCGTAGAAAACATAAAATGCAACTTTCAGACTAGTCCTCAGCCTAAATCAGAGCTCACACATTACTCCTCTGCAGTCTGTGGCCTGGAACGATCTACCATTCCACCTCAGAAACTCGACTGAGCTCCTCTCTTTCAGGAGGGGGCTGAAAACGTGGCTTTTCACCACATAGTCACCTTACACCTCAGTAACCTGATAGGCAGTGCTTAGCGCCAGGACACCCAAGGGTAACCGTTGCGCTTAAGAAATTAAATTAACATAACATAACACATAACTTGTCCAGCCTATCACCACATATTTAATTTCCAGCCATTCATGGGACAAATGTGGTTATTACATTTCTGACAGGATGTTCCATTGTGTGTCAGCCCTTCTCCTGCGTGACCCTCCTTTTAGTTAGTATGCCCAAGGAGGTAGTACCTTCAGCAGGGAAAAACTTTAGAGATGAAATATTCCCTAACTCCACTCTAAAGTAACAAGATGATATTTTTTTCAGGTGAACACGGCTGTTTTCGATAAAACTTTAAAGAGGGCCATGCTCTGCATAAAAAGATCTCACAACTGTAGAGAATAGTCTTAGGTGCCAGGAAGGTGGAGCCTTTGAAATGACTTAGCTTCGATTACAATCTTACAAGGCAAGATTCTTGAAGCCCTGTTTAGTAAAGCAGTTTTCAGTAACTGCCCTATTTATTCAATTTGATGATTAGCGGTGGCAGCTATATTGTCAACTAAAACAAATCAGCTATTGTCGGCTGGTAGGTACAAGGATAGTGGGTTCAAGGAGGGCGGGTGTGAGTCTGACTTAGTACATCCTCCTCAGGATGCGAGTGGCCCAGGACAGAGACACAAAGGACAACTCCATGTTGGTGGCCCAAAGTGCAAATACTGTGGCAGGGGTGGGAGCAGGAATAGTAGTTTGGAAGGGGAGGCTGGATAACACCAGGAAAAGCGTAATTATTTTTACCTATGTTCTCCATTCATGGGGGCTTTAGAAGTTGGATTCCTGCATCAATCAATCAATCACCACTTGTATAGCGCGGTTGATCACCCGTGAGGGTATCCAGGCACTGGGCTGCGGGTCTCAGTCGAAGAGCTAGGTCTTGAGTCCTTTCCTGAAGTGTGTCAACAAGGGAAATGTTCGAAGGTGGAGGGAAAGGGCATTCCAGGATTTGGCGGTAAGGTGGGATAAGGATCGTCCTCCGGTGCGGCATCAGTGGATGAGCGGAGTCTGTGCGAGGGCGAAGTGAGCGGAACAGAGGTTTCTGGATGGTTGGTGGAAGTTCAGACAGTGGTTCATGTATCCTGGTCCTTGGTCGTGGAGGGCTTTGTAGGTGTGGCTCAGAAGCTTGAATTGCATCTTTTCTGGATGGGGAGCCAGTGAAGGTCTCTCAGGTGCTGGGTGATGTGTGGGTCCTTTTGGGCAGGTTAAGGATCAGTTGGCTGCTGTGTTCAGTATTATCTGGAGTCTTCTCAAGAGGTCGCTGGTGGTGCCTGCATAAAGCGAGTTCCGGTAGTCCAGATGAATGGTGATGAGGGCCTGTGTCACTGTTTTCCTGGTGGTGATGGGAAGCCATTTGAAGATTCTGCAGAGCATGCAGAGAGTGTGGAAGCAAGCTGAGGAGATGGTGCTGATCTGCCGTTTCATGGAGAGTTCACTGTCCAGGATGATGCAGAGGTTACCTGCATGGTCTTTCGGAGTGATGTAGGAGGCTGGCATAATATATGATGCTGAGCGATACCAAAGGGGATGATGGACGGAGGGCTTGAGCTAATCAAACACTCACCCCCAGTCAACTGATCTGGGTTTAATCCATCATCATTCTTTAGCTCACTCCACCACCCCAGTTCAGACATGGCCATATGCAAATCAGATTGACCCTGTGCCTCATGAGAACAGTCCAGCCCGAACTGCCAAGCCATGTCTTCCCTGGACCGGAAACAAGCATCCTGGACCGGTTTCTGGCTATTCAGCCGTCATCAGCCACGCTAGCTTGAATCCAGTGGCAAAGTGAGCAAGGGACCCACGTCTGGGCATACCCTGCCAACTTAGGGCGAACAAAGCGATACCAAAGGGGATGATGGACGGAGCGCTTGAGCTAATCAAACACTCACCCCCAGTCAACTGATCTGGGTTTAATCCATCCTCATTCTTTAGCTCACTCCACCACCCCAGTTCAGACTTGGCCATATGCAAATCAGTCTGACCCTGTGCCTCATGGGAACAGTCCAGCCCGAACTGCCAAGCCATGTCTTCCCTGGACCGGAAACAAGCATCCTGGACCGGTTTCTGGCTATTCATAATATATGATGCTCACTTATGTAAGTGTAGCACCCTGCACTAATCCAGGTGACCCTAATGGTGATTTTAGTGGTTTAGACAACCTTCGAAAGGCTCTCTAAGTGGTAGCTGTGAAGAGCAGCCTTCAGGCTTAGTCTAGGAGGAGTGTAAAGCAGCTCAGTTCACCAGTATCCAATCTTTAGTATAGGCTAATTGAAAAAGAACCATACAGTGTACTTATAAAAATAGATATTTATTACAGTTACTCACTAACACTATACAATATCTCCTGCCCGGAGATATACTGACATTGCACACAATACTTCAAAACAGAACAGTAAGAAGCACTAGTACACAGTGGTCCCCAGGGGGAGACAAAATCATATGCAGAAATAGTGGAAGGCGAACCACAACAGTAGGTGAGACTGGACCCAGAAGATGTAGAGAGTTGGGGACCCAAGATACCACCCAAGGTGAGAGTCTAGGTACCCCACATTAGTCGTAAGGCCAGAAGATACAAGACCGCGTACTCAATACTACTCAGGGTACATTGCGGTTGCAGTCTTGAAGAGGAAAGACCCTTCCCAGTGGACCCCGAAGATTCCCAGTGGAAGACAGAAGGTTGAGGAGCTACCCCACCCGTGGATACCCTCGGAATCAGGATACCTACAACCACTATCGAGCACAATTGAGGACTTCAGGACGAGGCAGCTGTTGCAGAAGGATGAAAGAGTCTGTTGGAACCTGGGCGCGAGTTTGTGTCGAAAAGTACCTGAAAGCAGAAGGGACATAGTCTATGCCACTCCGGAGCATCCAGGAGGCACGGAAGACGAAGGCCACTCGAGTTCAATGAAACAGGCCAGTTGATGAAGAGGCTTCAAGTATGGGTACACCGAATCGGTACCTCTGCCCGAGCCACCGCGATGCTGAAGACAACAGAATCCATCCGTCCAACCAACCGCATCACCACCGGTCAGTTGTAGCGGGGACAGACTCGTCGACAGAACCTTTCAATGCGTCCGACTCCGTTGACACGAGTCGGCTGTGGTAACCGATGCGGTTACCGTGTGATGAAGCGATGCAGCGACGCGGTGCACAGGGTTCGGTTGCAGGGCGTTCTACGAGGAATGCTGGCCTCAACTAGACGAGAGAACAACTTAGGCCTCGAAGGAATGCAGAACCACCACCTGTGTTGCTGAGTCTTTCGGAGTCCGTTGGAGCCCAGGTTCAGCAGCCGGTCGATCGTGTTGCGGTGCCTGCGGATGCAGGGGAGTGACTCCGTCACTCCAAGTGAGATTCCTTTGGATGTCTTTAGATGTCCACAGGCCCAGGACGGAACCTGTATGGAGCATGGACACTGATGGTGCAGCAGGTTTGCAGGAAGACGAGGTCAGGAGCAGACAGAGTCTTCTCAGTTGCAGTCTCGGTCCCCAAAGCAAAGGACAATGCGATCAGTCCGGCATGGTCAGCACGACTTGGCAAGGATGTCCAGATGGTCAAAGATGAAGTGGAGTTGGATCTGAATCGAATCCCACGCTGAATCTAGGGACCCACTCACAGGTAAGCCCTTGAGTACCCTAAGGTGAGGGTTGGGATGATTCAGTGGTCCCTCCCACAGGAGGGGCTGGACAGTGGGGAGGATACTCCCATGTCCTTTTTTCAAGTTTCGAGCCAGAGCGAGAACCAACGGCTTCCTGAACTGGTTTGAACTGTAGTATGCAAGGATGGCACCAAATGTGCCCTTCCAGCAGACTATGTGGCGCTGGCAAGTGCCCTCAACCCGTGCACTAAATCCAGTCTGGGAGGTAGTCACACCTCCCTGTGACAGGCAACCTATTGTCCTACCTTCCCCTGCTCGGGCTTGGCCCAGCAGCAGGAGTGCAGAATCATGTCTGTGGTCGGCAGCAGCCATAGGTTACTGTAATGCTCGGTAAGATCGGTCCCGGGAGCATGAAGGGCTTCCCGGAGGGGCCCTACCGTGGATGGAATCATACCTCCAACATCGGATAGGTGTTGGTATGATTCCAACATGTTTGACACCAAACATGCCCAGGTTCGTTCCGCCAGTTCAGAGATGGTCATCAAGTAATGACGCATGGCCTCTCTATCTCGTAATGGCTGATTCACTTACAAAGTCTGGAGAATGGACTCCAGGGTTTGTAGGGGTGGTCTGCTCATGCAGGGCCACCCTCACACTCGGAACCGAGCACCCTGCCTTTGGGACTGAAAGGCCTACTAGAGGGGTGACTTATAGGTTTCAAGTGCAGTGATGTAAGATATAAGGGAACTTATATCTTTCATGAGAGGTGCATGAACCAACTCACACAGGCTGCAATGGCAGGCCTGTAGTCAGAGTTTGGAGGGTCCCTTATGGGTGGCATAACACATGCTGCAGCCCATGGGGGGACCCCTGGTGTACCTAGGCCCTAGGTACCCTAGTACCATATACTAGGGACTTACTAGGATACACCAGCAGCCAATTAGGAACGTACCAAGGTACTCACCTTAGCCAATTTAGTGAGGAAGCACAGTGACTGGGGTCCTGATAAGCAGACTTGTCAGAAAAACAGTAGAACACCAACAAAAAGTGGGGGTAACCATGAAAGCAGATCCTACTTTCCTACAGTGGGGTACGTCCAAGTTCCGATAGCCACTAAGAGTCGTTCCAGAGGGAGGTGTGGCTGCCGAAAATCAGCACTTCGGTCTAGTTCGTGTTGAGCTTCAGGCAGTTGTCTTTCATTCACGCTGAGACTTTCTTCATTCAGTTGTGGAAGTTAGTTTTCGTCGTGGTGGGAGCCACTGAGAGTGAGAGGACGAGCAGGGTGTCGTCAGCATAGGAAATCATGTTGATGACGTGGGTTCTGGCGATGTCTGCTAGCGGTGTCATGTAGATGTTGAAGAGGGTGGGACTGAGGGATGAACCTTGCGGGACACCACTGATGGTGGTCTTGGGCTATGAGGTAAAGGGTGGGATACGGATTCTCTAGGTGAGTCCCGTAAGGAAAGATGCTATCTATCTAAGAGAGTCATATTTGATTCCGATCTGGTGCAGTCGGTTGATGAGAGTGTGGTGGGAGACAGCGTTGAAGGCTGAGGAGAGGTTCAGAGGGATCAGGGCAGCTGATTCACCTCTGTTGAGTAGGGTGTGGATGTCGTCTGTCGCGGCGATTAGGGATGTCTCGGTGCTGTGGTTGGATCCGAATCCTGATTGGGAGGGGTCTAGCAGGTTGTTTGTCTCCAAGTGTTCGGTGAGTTGGAGGTTGATGGCCTTCTCCAGGACTTTGGTGGGAAATGGGAGCAGCGAGATGGGGAGGTAGTTCTGGGGATCGCTGGGGTCTGCGGAGGGTTGCTTGAGGAGCGGTCTGACTTCTGTGTGTTTCTATGCATCAGGAAAGGTGGCTGTAGCGTTAGAGGCATGGAGGATGGTGGTGAGCTGGTGGCTGATCACGTCACTTCCGAAGTTGAAGAGTAGAAGGGAGGCACGCGTCGGTGGGCGCTCCAGAGTGGAAGGAGTTCATTAGGGACGTAGTATTGGATGTGCTGAGTTGTTTCCCATGTGGTGAGCGGGTGGTTGGCAGTTGTCTTTGTGGGAGTAGGAAGGCTGAGAAGGTTGGTGGGTTGGTGCTTTAAGTTTCCTTATATGGTGGCTATCTTGTTGTGGAAATGGTTGGCAAGAGTGTTACAGAGTTCCTGTGATAAGGGGATCGAATTGTTGGTGCCTGAGAGACAGGTGAACTCTCTGACAATGGCAAAGAGTTCCTTGGTCCAGTTGGCATTGGCCACGATGTGATGTGTCAGGGCCACCTTTTTACGACTTTGAGTTGGTGGTGGTAGTTGCTGAGGGTCAACTTGAAGGTGGCTCGATCAGTGTTGTTTCTGCTGGTGCGCCATCTTCTTTCCAATTGTTTGCATCTGTGCTGAGTTCTGGGGTGTACCAGCTGTCTCGTTTGGTGGGTCTGTGTGTTCTGGCTGGGTTGGTGGGGGTGACTTGGTCGGCGGCGCTGGTGATCCAGGCATTGAAGTTCTCTACTGCCCAATTCAGGTTGGTGGAGACGTCAGGCTGGGTGATGCTGAGGGCGTCGGTCTATTGGTGCAGCTGTTGAAGGAGGCGCTGTGGCGGTTGGGGGTGGTACGGGGGGATCCAGCGATGGTGAAGTGTACCATGGAATGGTCGGACCAAGTAAGTTCCGTGGTGTGGCAGTATCTGATTCTGTTGCTGGACGTGAAGATTGGGTCCAGCGTGTGTCCTGCTCTGTGCGTGGGGTCTGTGATAAGCTGCATGAGGCCGATGTTGTCTATTTGTTCCAGGAAGTCGGTAGAGTTGGTGTCTGTGGGGTCGTCGAGGTGGAAGTTGAGGTCCCCCAGGAATACAGTGTTTGTATTCGAATGCAAGCGGGGTGATGAATTCTGTGATAGTTTCGCTGAGACGGGTTAAAGGCCCTGGGGGTCTGTATGCAAGGGTACCTTTGATGGTGGTTTTGTCATCGGTGTGGAGTTGGAAGTTCAGATGTTCCATGATTGATGTTGTTTTGCATTTGGTGGTTAATTCCCTGTGTATGATGACGATGCCCCTTCGTGTCTGTTGGTGCGGTCACTGTATTTTCATCTTGTAGCTATTGGGGATTGCGATGGAATGTCACATTTGAGGAAAGGGTGGAGATGGTGTCCCAGACTTCGGTGGCATGTTTGCACAGTGATCTGGCATTGATCAGAAGCCATCAGAGTTGTTCCAGGGAGGTCTCGGCTGGTGGGGACGGCGCGATGCGGGTTTCCGTGAAGGCGGCTGGTACTGCGGTGGCAGTGAACAGGCAGGAGAGTCAGGTGAACGGTCCTGCTGTGTAGCGGGGTGATGTGTGGCAGCAGTTGTTGCATCTGGGGTTCAGGGCACGTAGATCTGCATCTTCATATCCAACCAGCATTGGGTGAACACAACTCAACGTCACAAGGTGATTGTTCTTCCCCACTTCTGTATAAGGACATAGCCAGTAATTCTATAGGAGAGTTGCACCCCTTTCTACCATTGAAACTATAATGGTTTGGACAAAGGAGTCCTACAGTGAATTCACACTACCACCATTGCATACTGCATGCCTTATTTTTGGCCAGGTTTAAGTCCCATTACACGGCCATATTTCCTAGGACCAGCCGCCTGAAGCTGAACTCGGACAAGACGGAGGTCCTCATCCTTGGTTCCAACCCTTCAGCCTGGGACGACTCCTGGTGGCCAACATCACTGGGAACAGCCCCGCCACCCACCGACCACGTACGCAACCTAGGGGTCATCCTCGACCCCACCCTCTCCATGACTAAGCAGGTCAACGCCGTTTCCTCATCCTGCTTCAACATCCTCCGAATGCTCCGCAGGATCTTCAAGTGGATCCCCACCGAAACAAGAAAAACAGTCACCCAGGCCCTCGTCACCAGCAGGCTGGACTACGGAAACGCCCTCTACGCAGGAACAACGGCTAAGCTCCTGAGACGGCTGCAACGCATCCAGAACGCCTCTGCACGTCTTATCCTCGACATCCCCCGACGCAGCCACATCATACCCCACCTGAGAGACCTGCACTGGCTCCCTGTCAACAAGAGGATAACCTTCAAGCTCCTCACCCACGCACACAAAGCACTCCACAACTCCGGACCAGCCTACCTCAACAGACGACTCAGCTTCTACACCCCCACCCGCCAGCTCCGCTCGACCAGCCTCGCCCTCGCCACAGTCCCCTGCATCCGGAAAACGACCGCCGGCGGCAGATCCTTCTCCCACCTCGCCGCCAAGACCTGGAACACCCTCCCCACCAACCTCCGACAGACCCAAGACCTACTGGCCTTCAGAAGACTCCTCAAGACCTGGCTCTTCGATCAGTAGCAGCACCACCCCCCTCTTCCCCCAGCGCCTTGAGACCCTCGCGGGTATGTAGTGCGCTTTATAAGTGACATGATTGATTGATTGATTGATAGGCCTCTTGATACGCACGTTTTTTTATGAGCTCTTATAGACTACACAAAGTTAAAAGAAGTCCAATGTGAGCCCTTGCACAGAGTGTTCAGTCACCAAAATTAGGCTTCACAGTGCTAGATATTTACTAAGTCTCCTTGCCGCCTTTTTGTCCCTCCTCACCCAGAAAAATACCTCCATTAAAAAATAATATCCTCACAACATTCTCAGAATATTTTTTGTACACCAAGACCAATTGAGGTTAGGCTGAAGAAGAAATTGTGGTAGAATCCATGCATTGCTAATGCATGCTCTACAATCTGGCAGCCCACTGTGAACAGATAGCATCAGCTGAATCGTGGCTGAAATCATTCCCCCAGAATGTATCATTAGCCGTGGTATGCATTATGCCGTAATAAGCTAGGAAAGACCTGCGGCAGTGAAATAATGGTGTTGCTTGCACCGAATATCACAACATCCTGCGGCTCCTTTTCATGCTGCTTAGAAACTTGCTAACATTCTCCCAGGATGTACTGCAGCTACCTAGATATAGATGGACACATCAGAAAGGAGAAGGCATAACTCAAAAAAATATGAATGTTTAATTCCTCATTATTTCCCCTTTGAAGGCAAATGCAGCCATGAACTTGTTAGAGAAGGGATACAGCTGCTCAGACTAGATCTCTTAGTGCTTAACTTGTGCCAGGGATTGCTGATGTTGGGAATCCACACTCATTGTTTTTCGACCAGGATTTCTTTTATATCATCAGTCTTGGATCCAGGGCAAGAAAGAAACAAGCTAAAAAGTGAGAAGGAAAGATGAAGAGAAAGACAGGAAAGTAGTGATAAAGGGAGAAGGCAAGGATGAAAAAGAATCTTCAAGAGTGAGATAAACAGGAAGTTTGGATGTTTTGGGCCTCTGTATGTCTTAAAAAAAAAAAAAATAGAAATTAAGAAACGCTTCTCTTCCATGACTGCACGAGAGAACAAGCATAGGTAAAGACAACAGATCAAGCCTTTGGGACTTATTGGCGTTGCCAAAGCCTTGGAGATCTAAAACCTTTCGTATAGTAAAGCTACTTATGTTTCATCAAAATAATTGTGAGCTACTAACATAAATTATCAATGTTAACAATAGACCACTTCAGTAAAGATTCCATTAGTGGCCTTTGCATGCAGAATTATCAGAAGTGACCACCTCAGTACATCAAGCAAGATCACAAGCAAAATGCCAAAAAAGTGGAAGCGGAAGGATAGAAAAATGCAAATCAGAGAGATGGTAAAGAGGCTAGGCTCCAGTTGAGGGATCAACATAAGATACACAAACTGGGAGAAGAAAAACTATCAAAAAGTAAGAAAGGAAATGAGAGGGATAAAAAAATCAACCAATGGTTAGCAATAGCCAGGCTGTAAGCCCCTGATAGTTCTTGGTAAGCTCACAATAGGTCTTTTGCAACCAGACAGTGCCGTTTGGTAGGCTCAACCTAAAATGTGATTGCTTCTGCCTCAGAGAAGGTTGCTTTTCATAATGTATCAAATATCCTACCTATCACAGTTTTCCTCTGAGGCATCCTTCTTCTACTTAGTAAACACGTACAGGGATCACTCCTAATGAGTGCTAATGACATGCTGGACACATCTTCATTGCCAGCGCTCGTGTGCTGAGGACATGTCCAACACGTCCTAGCACCCACCCACGAAGGGAGTGCTGGTGCTCCCACTGTGGGCCCCCTGCCACAAGCCCCCACCAGGGATGGCAGTGGAAGCGCTTCCACTGCCACCCACAACCACTTCCCCGGCAATCTGATGACGTCAGCACGCGCATGGCGCACCAACATCATCATTAGTAGCCAAAGACGCGCTGGATGCCATTTGCTTCCACCTTGTCAGGCAAGAAGAACATTCTGGTTAATCCTTTCACCTGGGGAAAATCTGGCAGTAGGAGAGACACTAGAGGAAAGGAACAAGTTTCTCCTTTCTGCTGGTGTCTCTCTTGAGTGTATTTCTGCTGCAAGACCGGGGCTGGGACCGCGATCATGCAGCCGGAACGCACCCACTAGGCCACAAACGGATTGTTTTTGTGCCTGGAGAGGACCCTTGGGCAAGGGTCGCTCCCCAATGGAAGGCCTCAATTTGGATTCCGTTTCTCACTCCCCTGGGGTCAGATTGGCCATTCTTTAAGCTGATCTGCACCCCCTGGGGGAGGGGTGGGTTGAAACCCACTAGACGCCAGGGATGACTATTTTGTACATTGTTTCTGGGGGTGACCCCTTGGGCTAGGATCAGTGGCGGCCCGCATGGATCTGGGATTGTGGAGCGGGGGCGAGGGGCTAAGTGGGTGTAAAAAAAAGAAACATACACTTACCTCCTCGCCGCTCTGTCCCACGTCGTCTTTCCTCAGCGGCGGCCTAACAGAAAGCAACCAGGCTCCCCTGAGCCAATGATAACCCTGCAATGCAGTATTGTGATTGGTCTGAGCGTCGTACTCGTAGGTGGAGAACATGCAAAGCGCACATGACGCTTTGGCCAGCTATCTCGGGCCGGCCAAAGTGTCATGCCCGCTTGAGTGTGCCCACCACTCCTCCCCGCCGCCAGGCTGCCACAGCAGGAACAAATAAAATAATAATAACATCAAGTTATTATCTTTTTATTTTTCCTTTCTTTCACTGGGGCCTGGAGCAAGGGTAGGACGAGGGCTAGTTGCCTATCTGCGCCTATTACCGGAGCAACGACGTGCTCTGGCCATCCCCGTCAGCCTTGGACGTTGTGACTAGGGGTCTACAGTATTCCCCAGTACACGTCTACTAGGGCATTCCTACCGGTCCTGGTAATTTATGTTACTGTACTGAATACCAGACGGTAGTGCACTTTATTACCCTTTTTCTCTATCGGTCTGACGAAGTGCCAATCGACCCGTTAGGGGCGAACCAGGCACGAAACATGTTGACCACACGCACCTAGACTGCCCTTGAGGAACATTATTTCCACACAGGGGTACACACACTTTTTTATTTAGGCTAGAGCTACCTAGTTAAATTAAAAATTGGTTCAATAGGATTGCTCTATACCTATTTTAATTTTCCTACCACCTTGTGCACTACCTAACCCCCACACCCGCACGCACCCTACGGCTTCTTCTTCAAAAGATCCCCGGCAAAGAGCCCCGGTTTCGGGAGCCGGTCAGGCATTGCAGCGCCGGCCTGACGAGGGGCAACCGCCCGATGATGAAGCATGACACCTCCCGGGGTGTGTGAGGGCATCATGAAGAAAGACCTGTCTTTTCCACACGTCCAGACAGGAACTGCACACCCCCTTTAGATATTCAGCTATACCCGTGAGCCTGTGTGCAGGACCTCCTAACTAGCTCCCTGTCCCTCCTTTTCGAAATAACAAGGGTTTGCTTCCCTGAAAGGGGTAATTTGTCTTTTGTTTCCACCCTCCCTGGGATGAGATCGGCCATACTTTAGGCTGATCTGCCCCCTGGGGGTAAGGACACACACTAGACACCAGGGGAAAGTTTCTGTATGTGGGGGGAGCTGGTTCCATTCTAGGGTACCAATTATTTGGCTTCACTTTGTGCCCCTCCTTGGGTATAGGTCAACCTTTTTTGATTTTGACATACCCATCGGAGCAGACTTTATAGTGCTTTATAATGCTGTTTTTTTTCTTATCTTGTGCATTTGTGACCTTAATTATTTTATTTTTGTATTTTACTACAAGGCTTTTGCTTTTCTTTGTGGCGTATCCTGCTTGCGGTTTTAGCATTGGTGGATCTGCAGTTTGTATGGTTGTATGTGTTGGGTAAGGAAACTTTTTTTTATAATGTATACTTCAAATGTGTATCATTGTCCTGTTTGACTGTTTTGTTTACTGTGGAAGAATTGTTGTATATTTTGCTTGTGTTTTATTGTCTTTCAAATTCACATTGAATTTGTGCTAGATCAATAATGTACTGTCTTCTGTGTAATGTTTTTTCCCATTTCTAACGGGATATCTTTGGTGCTTGCTGTGTCTATGCAGTGCAGGTGCATTTGATCCTCAGTCTAGCTACCCTTGGTAAGTAATAGGTACCTAGGGATCTTTTTGCAGTAGAAAGTTCACTGTTTGGTGTGCATCGATAGTTTCTTTCCAGGTCATTATATTTCAAAAGTTGTACTGTTCGCTACAACTTCAGTTTGTTGAGTTCCAATTTAACGCAGTGTTGTTTATAGTTGTCTGAGTTTTTTGTGGTCGTTTTATTAGGAAGCTTATGGCTGCTCGCAAGCTAACCGCCCAGCAGGTTGTTGGATTGCTGTTTGAATCTGCCTCCGAACATGGCTCTGAGACTTACTCTGCATCTGAGGCAGAGGACCAAGTGCAAGATTTTGGAAGTGAATTTTCTGTCCGAGAGGAATCATCTGATGCTGAATCCACTGTTAGCGCTGATGAATTTTCTCATTTAGAGGAGGATATTGATTTGTCTGTAGTGCAGCATGAGCAAGCTGGATTGCAGACAGGGGTTGGAAGGCTTCCCACTGGAAGTGTTGAACCCTGGGTTGCCCCTAACATGGTGCAGTGTGTTTTGCCCGACTTTAGTAGTGCTGCAGTGTGTAGAGTTAATACAGAAAACTTCAGTCTGTCCTTTTCTTCCAGCTCTTTATTGATGTTGTGTATTTGTTGAGAGACCAATTTGTATGCAGAATAGTATTTGAAAAGACAACAGTGCCACATTTAAGACGCATTTTAGAGCTATCCGATCGACTCATACAAATATCCATGAAATGAAGCAGTTCTAGGGTTTAATTTCTTTTGATGGGATTGCTAATGAAGTCATCATTGTCTTTATATTGTTCCACTAGTCCCTTGATGGCAACTGCTATTTTTCCAGCAACCATGAGTCAAGATAGGTATATGCTTCTAAAGCGGATGATGCATTTTGTGCATAATGCTACAGTGATGCAACATGATCACCCTGTTTGTGATTGTCTCTTCAAGATTCAGCCTGTCCTTCACCATTTAGTTGATTGTTTCTCAGAAATCTATGTTCCATGTCAAGATATATTTGTTGACGGGTCTCTGGTCCTCTTCAAGGACTGTTTGGTTTTCAGAAAGTTAATATCCAGCAAGAGAGCATGTTCTGGTATTAAGCTGTATATGTTGTGTGAAAGCGCCACTGGATATGTGTATAATTTCAGGCTGTACACTGGTAGGGACTCTTCAATTGACCCCCCTGGTTGTCCTTCAACTATTGGAGTCAGTGAAAAAAACGTGTGAGAACTTGCCAGAGCCCATTTTCACAAAGGCCACCATTTATATGGGGACAATTCTATATAGGTGTGCAATTATTTAAAGATTTGTTCAGAGTGGGCACTACGGCATCTGGCACAATCGGCTCTAAACCATAAAGGTTACCTTAAAGAGCTTGTGTGTAAAAAACTTCAGAGGGGACAGAGAAGTGCCTTGCGTAGTAATGAACTACACACATTTAAATTTTCAGACAGAAGAGATGTCCACATGCTCACAACAATTCATGAATGAAAGTACTGCGTCTGTGACTGTTTAGGGTTTCTGAAAACTAGACACCCAGGGGAGTACATGGTGATGTGCCTCTCTTAGATCCCACAAAGTGTTCTTACCAACAGTGCCCTACTACCCTCAAAATGTGACTAAAAGTGCACATTTTCCTTGCATTTCTGTGATATATTCTTCCAGAATCAGAAGGAATTTCAAATTTCCTACCAACTAGCATTCATCCACTTGTCCCCCAGAAAATGCTGCCCCACTTGTGTGGCTGGGCCTAGTGCCTGCGGCAGGAACGGATTAAACTAATGTCAATGGGAATCCTCGCAAAGGGACACTCATTGAACTTGCTGTGATATGTTTCAGTCGCGGGCACTAGGTCCAGCCACACAAGTGAGGTATTGTTTTTATTGGGAGACTTGGGGGAATGGTAGGTGGTAGGAAATGTGATTCTCCCTGCAGATTCCAGAACTTTCAATTACAGAAATGTGAGAAAATGTGTGTTTCTAGTCAATCTTTGAGGTCTGCAAGGGCTTCTGGGAAGGAAAACCCGGTGGCAGCCATACAAATCACCCCAACCTGGATTTCCCTTTGTATCTAGTTTTCAACAATGTACAGGTTTGCTAGGTTTCCCTAGGAGCCGGCTGAGCTAGGGCTTAAAAACCACTGCTAGCCACATTCCAAAAAAGGGTCTATTTTCAATGGAAAAATGTGATGTGTCCTGTTGAAGGCACAAGCCATACCCACATAAGTGAGGCACCATTCTTATCGGGAGATTTGGGGGAATGCTAAGTGGTAGGAAATGTATGGCTTCCCGCAGATTCCAGAAATGTTCCTCACAGAAATGTGATGAAAATGTGTGTTTTAAGTCAAACTCTGAAGTTTGCAAGGGCTTCTGGGTGGGAAAACCTGGTGGGAGTCACACAAGGTACCTCACCCTGGATTTCCCTAGGTGTCTAGTTTTTAAAAAATGTAAAGATTTGCTAGGTTTCCCTCTGTGTCGACTGAGCTAGGGCCCAAAATTCACAGCTAGCCACAACAAAAAAGGGTCAGTTTTCAATGAAAAAAAATGTGGTGTCTATGATGTGTTTTGGGCCCTTTCCTCATGAGTGCACTAGGGCGACCCACACAAGTGAGGTACCAGTTTTATCGACAGACATGTGGGAATATAGAATATTGGAACATTTTTTATTACCAATTGTATTTCTCTGTGTTTGTGCCTTCCAAATGTAAGCCAATGTGTAAGAAAGGACACATTTTGAAAAATGCCCTCTGAATCACATGCTAGTATGGGTATCCACAAATTCAGAGATGTACAAATAACCACTGCTCCTTAACTCTGTATCTGGTGTCTATTTCCGAAATACATAGGTTTCCTTGATACCCATTTTTCAGTCTTTATGTTTTACTATATGAAATGCTCTATACCCGGCACACAATGAAAACCCATTGTAAAGTGCAGTTCAGTTGTTGGCTCTGGGTACCTTGGGTTCTTGGAAACACTAAAAACCCTACATATCCCCGTAAACAGAAGGGTCTAGCAGACATAATGGTAAATTGCTTTTTAAAACATTGTCACAAATGGACGTTTTTCCTACTCATTTTCAATGTTTTTATTTCAACAGTTAGCTTCTTAGGGAAAACCTTGAGGGATCTACACAAATGACCCCTTGCGGAACTCCAAATTCTGTCTACTTTTCAGAAATCTATCACTTTCAGAGATCACCCATGGGTTTCACCCCGTATTCCACCACAAACTGTAAGGAGGTCGAAAGCACAAAAAGTAGGAAAAAATGGCCTACCTCTTTGAAAAATGGCAAAACTGTGGTAAAAAAATAGTTTAGTTTTTTAATTCAGCTGTGTATGTTCCTGAAAAACAGAAATATGGTGAGTTTAGCACAACAAACCTTTCCTTGATGCCATTTTTAGGAGGCTTGGAGGATTTTAAATGGAGCAGGTCCTGCCGGGTCTCAGACCCGACAATAATTAAGGAAATACTTTGAAATGGGTCCCTATAAGGCCCTATATTCATGTCAATTTCTTAACAATGACTGTAAAAGCCCTTGGGGTAATTAACTCATTGACTGAGGGTGTCGGCCACTGACTCCCCAGGGCGCCATCAGCCAACAGCTGGGGACGATTTAAAAGGAAGCTTGAGTGTTTATACTGGAGGTTTCCATTTTTAAATCCTCATGGTCGGGCCGTAACGGAATCTTTTCCGTTTTAGCCCCCACCACTCCTCCCATCCATTGGTCACGTCAGCATACTACACAGATCCCCACCGGAGCAGGAGGAAAAAAAAGAAGGTGAGGAAGTTGAGTTCTCTCCACTGCGTTGGGTGGGGATTTTCAGTACTAGCTGGCCTCCCAGTTCTGAGGGAGGCATTGCTGGCAAGGGAAGAGTCTCCCCATTCCAGCTATGCCTTTCTCAAAATATTTCCTGCTTTTGGATTGTGAGCACTCCATGATTAACGAGTTGGAACCTCTAAACACCAGGGATTTTCAGTTTTTTTAATGAGAGGGAGTGCTGGCCCCCGGGACAAGGGTCAAATCCCCCCGCGCCATAAATATTTTTTTTAATTAGTGTTTCCCCCTCAGCGTGCATTCGCACCCAAGGGGGCGTGATCGCACCGCCCCCAGGGAAAAACAAAATGGCGGTGAGACTTTGGGGAGGGTAGTTCCACCCAAGACATCGGCTAACACCCCTGGTGGCCATTTATTGTTTTATGTAAATTAATGTTTTCTACTTGGGTGATCCCAGAGGAAAAAAATGTGCACGTTTTCTGTGGGTCGTCCCTTCTGGCATACCAGCTGATCCCCATAGTTGGCTCAATCAATGTGACCAGGATATAAAATTCACCATCCAATCAGATACTAAAGAGATAGCTTTCCTTGACATAAAAATCTGTTGTGAAGACAATAAGCTGTATACCACATTGTATCGGAAATCGGCGGAACGCAACTCCCTGTTGCGGTACAATAGCCACCACCCACGGGGCCTGCGAGACAATCTCCCGGTGGGCCAATTTCTACGGATTCGCAGGAATTGTTCTAAGAGGTCAGACTACATGGCTGAGTTGGAAGAACTCAGTGTCCGTTTGATGACGAGGGGATACCCAAGGAGATTAGTGAAGAGAGCTCAGAAAAGGGCCTGGTTCAACCCACGGGAAACCTTGCTAACCCCCAGGCTGAAGAATGACATATCGTCGCAAAGGATGATCTGCGTCACAACTTTTTCCACAAGAAGCAATGCCATAAAAAAGGTTATTAATAAACATTGGAACCTAGTGTCAGACGATATTGACCAACCGCAACTACCCCTGCATTCTTTTAAAAAAGCAATGAGTGTTAAAGATCATGTGGTCCACTCCTTTTTGGAAAATGTTACCAAACCGACAATCCAATCACTTTGGAATCTACCACCGGTCAAAGGGCATCACAAATGTGGACAATGCAAAGCTTGCCATACTACAATTACCACTAAGAACTTTGTCTACAAGCAACATACGATTGCTCTACATTCCTTCACCAACTGCAACACCATGAATGTTATTTATGGCATTATTTGCCCTTGCGGGCTACTCTACGTAGGGCAGACACAACAAAAGATAAAGGCAAGAATATTGCAACATCAAAGCAGGATTCGGTGCTCGGTCACAGGGGCACCCCTAGTTGAACACTTCACATCAAGGGGACACGACTTGATCAAATGCAGTGGCTGGTGATAGAGAAAGCCAAACTAGGACCTAGAGGGGGAACATTTCCTCGATCCTGAACATCCGAGAATCAAAATGGATGGTACATCTGGACACTATTGCCAATGGGCTGAGCAGAACTGGACCCCAGCAATGCTCAACTAGCATGCCTTAATACGTCATGAGGCCAATCTGTAATTTAGGTGATCTAACCTTTCTCGCTGCTCACATTGACAGGTTTGAGATGTAGACCTCAATTTTTGGTATCAGAGATACATCAGGTTGCTTCTGGTTCATTTCAGTTGGTATTCTTAAAGTGAAATATAACTGTCTATGACTGTGTAATAGACTATGCTATCTATTTTTCAGCACCTTAACCAGCCGCATTGCTACGATTTATTTCATGTTTTATACACATGGGTCATTATGTATACATTATTGTTAAGACGAGCGTGTTCTCCATTAATGCCCATTTTTCATAATATCTTTGCCCTTTTTGGGTTAGACAATTGGGCTATGTAACCTAACACAATATGTATAACGTTGTCCTCATTGTGCCTCACTATGTTTTTTGACGTTTACCTCTTTGAAATTTATGTTGACATTCAGGTTGGCGATGTGTTTAAGAATGGTTATTTTCGGCATACACACACTTCATACATTTTTATTGAAAGTCTCTCTTCCCTGCCGAGCTTTTGGCTTACACACCAGCATTTAGCGGCTGCATTCCACCGGGCGTCACGTAGGCGCTCACGGCACGCCGGCTACGCGTTTATTTATTCCTGCCGTCCGCCCCGGCGGCGCGTTCTTTCCATTCGGTAGAAGCGAGTCCGACATACGAGGGTGAGTTTTCCTCTCTCATGGCCCTTTTCTGTTAGATCCTGCGGGTTCTCCCTTTTGAATAGTCACCACTCAGTAATTGTCACTGTAGAAGCGCCACTGCCTCTGTGTATGTCATTAATTACCCTACAATGCCAGTAATTTGCAGACATTTTTGTCAATCCGATGCCGTTATGGTGCACTCTGTATCTCAAGACGCACAATGTTTTCCCCTTTTAATCCTGGAATCTCGTATATCTTTACCGCGCGCACATAAGTGCAACTTTTTTATAAAACCAGGCGGCTAATTGGCAATGCTCCCCACGTTGTTCCTTTTTTTAAATTGTCATTTTCAATGAGGCGCGCACGAGTATCTATTTACTCATTTTGCGCTTGGCACTTGTTTAAATTTATAGCTTTGACTCCTGTTACTCATACCATCGGGTCTTCACCTTGATTGGTTTTTCCTCCTCTGTTTATTTTAGACCATTTGCTTCAATCAACTGTACAAATGTGGATGGCTTCCACTATCTAATTGACGGTTTTACCGCGATTCTTACTGTAGCTTTCACGTTTGGGAGTACAGCCCAGTTTTTGAGTAAGTTGTTCTTATTACTTAGTACAGTCAACTTCTCCTGTTCCCTCTGATTCCTTCGAGGCTTTACTGACTGACGCCTTATGCCTACAGGTGTCCAACTCTCTCTCACCTCTGTACGTTGGAGCCTTTGAGCCCCTTCTGTCCTCAACGACATTTTTGCGCCCATGAGGACCCCCTTCTAATTCAGACACAGTAAATACAATGATTTTTACCTGTTCATGTTCTCGTCCTTTGTAAGCTCTGGACCTGATTTCTCGCCCTTTCATTTATGTTTCCAGGTGCCCCTTTTTATCCACCCCTTCACTTACCACTTGTCCTGAGGAAGACCCCGACAGTAAGGTTTCCAAGAATACATACACATTTTCAGGGGTCGAAACGTCGACACAACATTGATGCCAGTATCGTCAACAGTGCATGCCGCACTGTGACTCGCTGTATTACATGGCTGTGTAATTCATTGTTAAAAAAATTTGTTCTCCTTTTTGTCAAGAATGTGTGGCAATGAATAGCATGCCCAACAATTGGATTGTGATACCCATGAGTAGTGTTTGTCACTTACCTCACTACCTCACTTATATCACTGCCCTTTCCCTTTCCCATCCCTTTTGGGCACATCAATGATGTTTTTCAATGTTTTCTTGTGAAATGTGCTTCTTGTGTTCAGTGTGATTAAATAACACTTGAGCATTTCTTAATTCTCCTATTTTGATTTATGGTTGTGAATATTATTGTATTTCTTTAACACTATATGGATGTATTAATACTGGGACCACTACGCTTTATACACTCCCCCATGTTATGGGCATGTTTTCCTGTTGATTTCCCTGATATTACCAAAAGCATTGCCTACAGCAATGACAAATGCATGCAGTCTTCATACCATGCAAACACTTATCTATACAGCATGACTTGATTAACAATGCACAGGTTGAAATGTGGGCTAGTTTTTATGTCTGGTATTAGCCATAACCTTTAAAAAAAAACTATATATATATATATATATATATATATATATATATATATATATATATATATATATATATTGTAATTGCATTTATATAGCGCTTACTACCCTTGACCAGGCGTAGAAGTGCTTTTTCGGCGAGTAGCATGCTACTACGGAACCCATAAAGGATTAGTGTTGAATTAGTATAGTGAAATATGAAAGTAATTTGAGTGGTGGATAGGATAGTCAGTTATTTGGATTCAGAAGGATAGCGGAGGGATAGAAGAGGGAAAAAGGTTTGCATTTATATAGCGCTTGTTACCCCTGATGGGGTGTTGAAGCGCTTTTTCCGGCGAGTAGCACGCTACTGCGGAACCCATAAAGGATTAGTGGTGAATTAGTATAGTGAAATATGAAAGTAATTTGAGTGGTGGATATTAGTCAGTTATTTGGATTGAGAAGGATAGCGGAGGGATAGAAGAGGGAAAAAAAGGTTTGCATTTATATAGTGCTTGCTACCCCTAATGAGGTGTGGCGTCTTCACGTCTGAGTGCTACACGCTCCGCTTGCGCCCAGCACACAATGGAATGAAACCATGCCTTCACTTGAGGGGGAGGGTCCGGGGACTTCCAGCGCTTAGTAATGAGGCGCTTCGCCACAATAAGACCAAGATCTATAAAGCGGTTGGTCATCCTATGGCTCTTGGTTCTCTGGTATAAACCCAATATGCACACCTCCCATGACCACTCCAGCGTGCGGTCGGTGCATTGCGCCAGGTGTGTTGTAATAGTATCCCAATGTGCGGCAAGTGTGGTACAGGACCATAGCATGTGTAGAAGATCACCATCAACCAGTCCGCACCTAGGGCACTGAGCATCTACTCGGTTAAAGATTTTATTTATTTTGGCTGGTGTCATATAGGCCCTTTGTGTTATGTAGTACTGTATAAGTCGGAATCTAGCATTCCTTGGAATGTAGGTGGGACCCTCTAGAATTGTCAACCACTCCCGCTCTGTGCTTTGCCGCTGCAGATCTGCGTCCCACCGGCATTTAAGCGCTGTTAGTGTGGTTGCCCTGTGTGTGCGTAATGACTCCGCCAGCCATCTAGTAAGGTGCCCTCCTGCGCCCATTATGTGCAGATATTGTATCAGTAGGTGTGTTTTGGGTTCCTCTGCTAGATCACCCCAGATTGACCGCATCGCCCTCGTCAGCGCAGCATAGAGCACGAATTGGCCCTGTGGCAGGTCATACTCATTCACGAGGGCGTCAAACGACATCAGTTGCCCATCATGGTATAAATCCCCCATGTTCTGAATTCCTGCTTCGTCCCACGCACGTAATTCTGCTGTCGTGAATGCCCACTGTTGTCGTGGCATACCCAATATTGGGAGGGAAGGTGCGTATGAGGTAACATCTTTAGTGAGTCGGATGCTGCACCGAAAACAGGCATAAGCCACCTTCACTAACCACTGGGTGGGTCACTTTCCTCTCCTGCCAGGGTGGAATAGAGTCACGATCTGTGCTTGTGTATAGCTCGGCTGATACGATGCAGTGTCAGTGAGTTGTCGGTCGCTAAGCCAGCGGGCCACCCATTGCAGCTGTGCTGCCAAATAATAATGCTCCATATTTGGCACTGCCAATCGCCCATTGTTGGCAGGGAGATATAGTTTAGCCAGTGCCACTCTGTTAAACCCTCGAGTCTCTTAGCAGCATAAGTCCCACTATTCGTGCAATTTCACATTTGTTAATGATTCCTTCCTTTCCAGTGAGCAGGCATTTTTTGTGTGTGTGTTGCGCAGCATTTCATAAAAACCCCTTAAAAATCTATGAGTTCAAAAGCTCTTGTTGTTAAACGCGGGGGACCTGCAAATGAATCATTGGAGGTCACCATCAGATGTTAGGGCACTATGCTCTGGTTCGCAGCCTTCGGCACACACCTTGTTGCTGTTGTGATGCCTCAGCTGCCTACTGTGATTACCCTGGGGGCTGGAATTTAAAGGTGTGAACTTTTCAGCTGCTGGGCCCCACTACGGCACTCGTTGGTGGCTCTTTGTTGCCAGAATCCCTCTGTTTGATTTTAGAGCCCGGACTGCTGGGAGCCCAAGCTATTTTTCTGTTTGACTTTATAGCATGCCGCAGTTTCTGGGGACTGTGGCAAGGCTGCGAGTTCCTGTCTGATTAGGTGTGTGAACTTCACCACTCTCGCAAGGATGCAGGTTTTTGTTTCAGAAAAGCACCAGTCCGAAGCCTCCTTGCAGGTTCTTGTGCTCTTGTCCCTAAAAATGGGGCATAGCAGCCACTGACGCTCACTGGCCACTTTGGAGCAGCAGCATAGTAGATGTAACCAGGATTCCTTATGATAACAACATAACACACAAAAGGCTGCTCCATCCTTTCGGGCCCATGCTGCGTTGAAGTCCGAGATCCTGAGTGCAATGAGCCGCATGAACAGAATTTACCTGCGTGCCTGGGCTGAGAGTGGCTCTCTTAGGTATTGTTGGGCTTTCTCCGGGATGTAGGACGCGTCCAGTGCCATTGTATTAAGGTTGTAACGGAGCGGCCCGATCCTTTTCATAAGAAATGGCCCGGACCTGCTGCTTCACTGCATTTGTCCAAGCAGATAGTAGAATCTCGAGTGAGGGCAGGCTCTCTGCTTTGATCTTCAAGTTCCTAATTGCTTGGCTCAGCTTGAAATACCAGGGGGAGTCCACTTTCCTGAAGATCGATCCCAATTGATGTTTGAAGATTTTATCCGAGGCTTTAAGGACCCTGATGTAGTACTTAATTAGGTCCTCTGTAGTGCCAGACCGGGTCTGCAAAGGCCAAGTTCAGTGTCTGAGTGGGTCTGTCAGTGAGTGGGTATCTACATGGGTGTGTAAATAGCTGTGTGAGTAACTGGGCCACAATAGAACCGCACCTGCCCCTTTATCCAACAAGAGTCCACAGTTTTGCAAAAAAAAATATCCAAAGTAGAGTACTTTCTTCTGGTTAATTAATAGCTGCTACCTCATTGGGTACATGTCCAGTGCATATTCTATACTACATCTGTGTAATGGACCATGAGACAATGTCTCCAGTGACCTTGTGTGCATTTTGGAAATTTGATTGTTCCTTCTGCATCGTTATCCAGAAATCTGTGGTAACATGAATCCTCCTATAGAGAGGACAACGAGACTACAAAGAGGTAAATCTCCACCAAACAAGGGTACATCCTCTTAGCTATATGAAGTACTTCTTTGTTTGGTGGAGATGTCCTCATATTTCCCCACCATGAAGAACTTGATACCAAAATTGGCAGGAAACAGCCTGGGGGGCTTTTTGGTAAGCTGTCCATCATCCTGGCAAAAGGCAGGAAGATCTTTGCATACTAATAAGGTGGGTGGGGAGGCCAGCCCAATTATTGGAAGGGGAGGGGGGCCAAGCAGTTCCCCCTCCCGGGCCAAATTTAGACGCGGGACCCAATCACCCAAGTCAATGGGGGGACACGCAGCCCCCTTCCCCTGGCCGATTTCGGCCCATGGGGACCCCATCCCTATTGTGAAGATTTGTCAAATGGCGCCAAAGTTATAGACAAGTCCAAAAACTTTTTTCCTATGGAAACTAGGTCCTAACTATATCAACCTACTGGCGGCCGAGTGATGAGTGATGTAATATGTGAGGTCATGCGCAGTGCATTGCGGAGACGTAAGTTATAGTTAGCTCAGGTAACTATTACTGCTGAATTTCTATGGTTTTGTACGAGTGAAAACTCTGAGCCCAACTATAACGCCCCTGTAACCTTTGTTTTTTGAGTGAAAAAAAAAATATATATATATATATATATATATGATATAGTATTGTGATTGCATTTAAGTAGCGCTTACTACCCTTGACGAGGCATCTAAGCACTTTTTTGGCGAGTAGCACGCTACTTCGGAGCCCAAAAATGATTAGTGGTGGATTAGTATAATGAAATTAATATGAGCGGTGGACATGTTAGTCTGTTATTTGGATTAAAAAGGATAGTGGAGGGATAGAAGAGGGAAGGGTTTGTATTTATATAGCGCTTGCTACCCCTGATGAGGTGTAGAAGCGCTTTTCGGCAAGTAGCACGCTACTCCGGAATCCAAAAAGGATTAGTGGTGAATTAGTATAGAGAAATATTAAATACATTTTAGCGGTGGACAGGTTAGTCTGTTATTTGGATTGAAAAAGGATAGTGGAGGGATAGAGGAGGGAAGGATTTGCATTTATATAATGCTTGCTACCCCTGATGAGATGTTGAAGCGCTTTTCGGCGGGTAGCATGCTACTCTGGAACCCAAACAGGATTAGTGGGCAATTGGTATAGGGAAATATGAAATTAGTTTGAGCGATGGACAGTTTAGTCTGTTATTTGGATTGAAAATGAATAGTGGAGGGATAGAAGAGGGAAAGGTCCAGACAGTGCTTTTTTTTTTAGTTCATAGCAGTAGGAGGAGGTTTGGGATGAGTAAAGGGGGAGGGGGAGGGGGAAGAGTCAGAGGGAAGGGTTTAGAAAGGCTTGTTTGGGAGATCTGAATAGTACAATAGGTATGAGATGATGCAAGGAGGGGTAGAGGAGGGAAGAGTTTAGAAAGGGTTATTTTGGGGATTATAGTGGTGGAATGGGGTTTGGGATGAGTGAGAGAATGGAGGTAGAGGATATATTGAGAGAGGTATAGGGTGAGAAATAGGGTAGTGCATTGGAAAGAGTAGTAGAATGAGGTTTGAGATGATTCAGAGAGTTGAGGTAGAGGTGATATTGAGAGAGGTATAGGGTGAGAAATAGGGTAGTACATTGGAAAGAGTAGTACAATGAGGTTTGAGAGGAGTCAAGAGAGTTGAGGTAGATGATATATTGCGAGAGGCATAGGGTGAGATATAGGGTAGTGCATTGGAGATGCTGAATTAGAAGCAAAGTAATAAATATAAAGATACATAAGTACATGGAAGGTATATATGTATAAGGGAGGTATTATATTTAGATTTAAGTTGTATTTAATAAACTCAGACTTTCAAGTGTTCCTATAAAGTTTATTTATTTGTTTTTTGTTGTTGTTTTTGTAATTCAATAGTGAAGCAATTGTAGATAAATAGTTATGATGAATCGGTTACTTATTTATGTAGTCACCTATATACATTTTAAACCTTATAATATAACTATAAGTAATATGTACACTTGTTAAGCAGAACTAACGAATATCTATATATTTAAAAATATAAATATACACGTTGATACAAAGCAATACAAATATGTAGGTACACATCTATGGTCCAAATAAATGCTTATATACAGAGGGATATGCTGTATATTTATGTTTGAGTATGGTGGTTATGTGGGGAAGAGGCAACTCTTATTACCACCCAAACTACTAGAGTACTCACTCAGGAAAAGCTCCATAGTGGTGAGAATACATTTTTAATACATTTTACATGGGGCAAATGACCGCTAACGAACTGATATAATTTTCTTGTATATTACTTGGAGCTCAAATGAATACTAATGTATATTGTTGAAGGTGATGGCTAGTACTACCAGCTCGTCTTGGTCCAATTACAAACTCTACCTGATAAGTTGGAAAGCAATAGAAAGGCTCCTGCCGTGTTACATCATGCTCTCTGAAAAACAGAGGCAAGTATGATGGATGAGGACTAAAAGAAAATAATAATATAAAACAATCTTTGGCAAATATGTGCCATATCCTGAACTACTGACATTTTTGTTGGATCCATCTAGTTTCAAGGTTTGCTTTGTGACGGAGGTCTGGTCAGTTTTCACTAAGTTGCTAGTGACTATCGGTCTAATGTACAAACCCTTTTTGCTGTAGTAAAGTCTGTGTTTTGCAAAATGGCAGGCTTTGTCGCCACAAAAAAGGTAAGTTGGAATGTAGATAGAGTACTCTGTGAATTAGAAAGGACTAGCCAACTCGCAAAATACACTTTGAAATTCATTGCAAATCAGAAGATGTGAGGGTACATATGAAAGGAATCTCATTCGCCGACGAGGGCAGTTTAAACTTTGTGAATGTGGGCTGGAGGCAGTGGGTAGAGGGAGACAGACCCCAATGCCGTTCACAACATCCCATTCATGTTTTTATGTCGCTACTGTTGATTTAATGGACAGTGATTGTATTAAAGAAAAAAGTTTGAATTCTGTTAACGATGAAGCATGGAAGGTCTGCTGTTCTTCTTGGGAATGAAACCCCTACTCATTAATATTAAGGCGATAGGATTCTGCAAATACTACTGAATGGTCCTACTGCACTACAATGGATGTGTATATCTACTGCAGCGTAAAACTGAGGATGTGTCGCAAAGCAGCCTCTGTAAAAAAATTATAGCAACTGCTTTGCGACCCAACCTTTGTACTTAGGCTCAGTTTGTGTTGTAAGAAATTTACAGTCTGCTTTTCAATTTGTTTTGCAGACCTACAAAGGTATGTTTTCCAAAATGTTGTGTAGGTGTAAGGCCGGAGGAGACAACTGGTCTGCAGGATGAACCTCGTCAGCTTTTTAGATTGCTCTATAGTCTGAGAATATAAATTTTACTGGCCAAAGTGTGGACAATATCCCTCAGTTGCTTGCCCTACTAAAGTAGTGACCAAATACTACACTAACATGCGGTAAGAAGACGCTTCCATTTCTTATGTTTTGATGATGGGGGCATTAGCAATTCAATGACTGAAGTCTAGACAGTTTTCATTCAGCATTTGCAAAATTGGTTTTGCTAATATAATCAGAATCTAATAACGCAATTTATTATTTTTTTCTTTTAGAACTTTAAAGGTGCATTTAAAATACCAGATCCTTCTAACAGAATCTGTAAGTACATATTAACAATATGCACACACATGTTCATATTCCAAAGACTTTTTGAGAGTACGAGTTGCGGCACCGCAAACACACACTGTACTGCCAATTTTTCTTTGCCCTAGATATTGAGGGATCCGGAAGAAATGTGGTCAGTCTGGTCCTACTATCTAATATGCCTGTAGCTGTGAAGTCCATCCAATCAGAACTGACCAAAGACCACCTTATTGATTTCAAGGTCAACTGAAAAATCCTAATATTGTAATGTCTGTATTGTTGCTGAACAGAGCTGTTCTCCAGCCACTAACATTGAGGCAAACACTTTAACCAAACCTTTAAAGTGCTAAACACTTTTTATATTCATTTTGCCTGCATCTATGTAGCTGATTTGAGGTTTTTGTCACTTTGGCTCATTCCAATTGTCCTTTTGAGTCAACTGCCTCAGGTGTGGCCAGTTTTCCAATCAACGCTGCCTGCAGAGGTCGGGTTGATTCAGAGAACTGCAAAACAGGTTCATTTTCAAATATTATAAAAACTATTTTAAAGCAATTAATGGGAACACTGTCAAAATGGTGGGCTACCTGTTCAATAGAGAGAGGCTATTGTGGCCATAAATATCTCAAAATGGACTGACCTTTTTACCTGAAACTAATAAAGATTAACACAGATCCAGAATGGGCTCCGTGGGCACCAGATTAATGGTGGACAAAAGCATTGTGAGCTTACATTTTTATACTATGTACAAAAAATTGCAAAGGAAAATAATTAACTTTCCCCTACAGTCTTTTTCTAATATCGCAACTCAAACAGTACTGAACCAATTCTGCTCCTAAAATATATATATATAGGCATATCAGTCTGTTCAACGAACGCTCGAATTCTCGAACAGCATATCCATTCGGCGCTCAATAACAGGACACGGCACCTCCAAACAGTTTCCTGGAACAGGTTAATTTATTCATTTCACCATGTGCTGCAGCAGCGTGAAATGGCCTACGCATTTCAGCCGTAGCCTTCAACAGGGCCAAAGAGATGTGTGTGCAGAGTGCCCATTTTAAGGAGCAAATGCTCCTAACTACACCTCAACAAAACTTTATTTACAAATCGAGACAAAATATTTTTTTTATATAGACACAAGTATATCTAAAGTGCTAATCCTCATGCTTAAACGCACCAAGTTTTCCATTTTACATGTCTCCTATTGGATGCAGATTATCTTTGAACAAAAAAGGCAAGGAAATAATGGTGAAGTACCAAAATCTCCAAACAATCTCCCTCACATTTTAGAAATAATGTCCAATCAATGTGATACATGACATTTTTACATTTCCAAGAGAGTAAGAGTTCTATTGTATACAAGCAGTATAATCCAAACGTAATCCTTTTCAATAAAATCAAATGTTCTACAAATCCAATCAATCAGTGAGACAGAGAGAAAGATCAGAAGTCTGCTCCCAGCGGGAAGGAGCACTTTTAAAGCCCCCGCCTACTGGGAGCAAGTTTTATGTTTGCTCCCATTTGGAGGGAGTTTTATATGCCAGGCCCTATGACAACCCCAAGCTGGACAAGGCCAATGGTAATGCACGGCCGGGTCTGGCTGCCCACGGGGGTGGGAAGGGGGGGAGTAGGGCGCAGGGTCTGGCCATGGGCTATGAGCTGCGTGGGGGTGGCGTTACCAATGGTAGTAAAATATCACTTTAAGTTTAAAAAAAACATAGAAATTCACTGAAAATGTAACTTAAAAATATAGAAAAATTGGGGTTGTGTCTGAGTGTCTACGGTGAGTTACTTCAAACATGTTGGGCATGTGGTCGGGCATTGGCTGCCCGCAGGGTGTTGATGCAGGGCTTGGCCAACGGCCATGCGCGAACGGGTTTTGGATGCACCATAACTCACCTTTGCAATCAAATTATTGATGAGAAAACTGTGCACAGCGGGGGAGCGAGTTATAGTTACCTTGGGGCCACGAGTTTCAGTTACTTGAGATAACTACAAGTGGTTAATTTCAGTGTTTTTTTTTTAGTTCAAAACGTAATGTCACTGAAACTTTCCCTTAACTATAACGTTACTTCAACTGTTGCTTTTTCCTGTGGGAAAAAAAATACACACACCTATAACCCAACCCCCCCATTCGTACCTTGAAATAGGCTGTGGTATTGGGTATGTGGCAAGTTGAAATAATACTTGGTTCTTTCTTTGTCCCGTTTAGAGTCTTTGGTGGAGTTCTGTGGATCGCAGCATCCAGAAGCTAAATGCTTTCTTGCTTTTCCACTTTGACATATCACCCTCACACACTCACCCGCTGCATATGTCTGCCTTCTACATAGGACATTGTGTTTCAGAAGGAAGGTTTTAGACAGTTAACAGAGATGGCATCTCGGTGGATGACTGCTGCCCAGCCCCTAACTAGAGCTATGGAAGACAGCTGGTTCAGATACTGAGACAGTATCTGAGGGAAAGGAAAATGGAGTAGAATCTGGAACAATTTTTCAGTCAGCGGACTTCCATCTGATGACTTGTCTTTCAATGATTCTGAGGAACATGGTCATGGCAGTTGTGAAGTCCCTCTGCAGGCACAATCTGTTCAGCAGAGAGACCGTAGCAGGGAAACCAACCCAGTGAGTAGGCATGTGCGCCGGAAATCAAAGACAGTGTTCTCTTGACAATCTTCCCAATTTAGTGCAGCTCCAAAATTCCCCCGTTCACTGCACACAATGAAAGTAAAGGCAACACAGCTAATCTTTTGCCTGTAGAAGAGTCCATTTCTTTCTGGATGTTGACTTCTTGAGAAAATCGCACACCAAACAGGTTTTGTGCTGAACAGTTTCTTAGGAAGCATAGAGGCCCTCTTGGGCTTCATTCTAGAGCACACTGATGGACTTCCATTTCATTTGGGGATTTGTAGACATTTCTGGGTCTTACGCTCAAAATGGGGATAGTGTACAAACCAAGTGGACAGTCCTATTGGTCTACACGCATGGTTTGGGTAACACCCAGCTTGGCACTGGTCATGAGCAGAGATCGTTTTTTTACTATTGCAGCGGCTGCTGCATTTCAGTGATACTTCTGCTGCATTGCCCTGAGACCATCCAGACCATGACAGGTTGTTCAAAATTTGGCCTGTTGTGGAATATTTGTCTGGCTGGCTTCCAGAGATTTATACTCTAGGAAAGAATACAGCCATTGATGAGTACTTGATCCTGTACAAAGGACGGCTGCTGTTCAGTGAGTACATACCAAGCAAAAGAGTTTGCTATGGCATCAAAATAAGGTGTGAGAGTTCCACTGGTTATGTATACAGCCTGAGAGTTTATACAGGGAAGGCCTCTGCTCTAAATCAAGTAGGTTGCCCTTCCACGCTAGGAATTACAGCAAGGTTTGTATTGGAGCTTTCCCAGTCACTCCTTCATAAAGGTTATAAACTTTAAGTGGACAACTTCTATGTGGGAGTAGAGCTGTTCAGCGAGCTGTGCAAAGGTGGCTCTGTGGCATGCAGAACAGCTCGATGTAGCTACAAATGATTCTCGCAGCTCATTTTTACGAAGCTCCAAACCCGCAAGAGCACTGCTTCTCTGTCCAACGAACTTCTTGCAGCCAAATTCTCAGAGACACAGGGTGTGTCCATGCTCACTACAATCCATGATGAGAGCACTTACCCGGTCACAATTTGGGGTCAGCTGGCTGAAGTTCAAAAGCCCGACTGTATACTTGATTACAGCAAATACATGGGCGGAGTGGATAAGAATGACCAGGTTCTTCACCGATATAACGTGAGTTGTAAAACTTGTACTTGGTATAGGAAGTTGTTTCCCTCCCGGATCCAGATGGCAACATAGGTATGTTGTTTACCATCAGACCACCACAGGAAGACCCATATTTTTCCTTGACATTCAACTGACCATCATCGAAAGTTTTACTGCTGCAGAAGCAGTAGCCTCCACTCCATCTCCTGCAGAGGATGGTGCGAGGCTGCAGGGTCACCTCTTTAACGATCACGTTCCTGTAACAGAGAGAAAGACTGGACCATGCTGTCATTGCAGAGTCTGCAATAAGCAAGGAAAGAGGCAGGCGAGTCAGTATTACTGCCCCCAGTGCTCATCTCATCCAGGTCTATGTTTTCCAACTTCCTTTATGTTGTACCATACAAACGTGATATATTGGGAAATTGACTGTGGTGGAGCTGCCCTAGTATATACCTTTCAATGGCTGTGCATGGATACATACCTCCCATGGGCCACTACTTCATCAAGCAAGCAGCCATTCAAAATGCTTCCTCTAGTTGAGAAAATCTTGAACTTGCTTATGGCTTGCTTGGCACGTTTACCCATCGCCAGAATGTGGTAGAGGTTCTGTTCACAGTATGACAACTGCATTAGTCACCGCACTGCACATAACTGTGGCTGAAACATAGGCCATGTTATTACAGAGTACCCTGTGTGACAAAACCTAAAGCCTTTAGCAGTATTTTAAGTGCTTTTTAGAGAACTTAGGACAGTCTTCCCCAGCATGTTCACCTTAGTCTCAAAGGTACATATGCTGAATCAGTTCGAGGAATGTAGGCCGCAAGGCATCATTAGACACCCCCCTACTTACATCCACAAACTGGAAGGAGTTGGATTTAGCACAGCAAGTGCGCTAAAGGCGCATGAAAGACATCTTCCTGAGGCTCAGGTGGCTGCCACAGAAGGCGTTAGTAAAAGTTAACTTGGCAAGTAAACGAGATTAGTCAGGACTGTGAAGGAGATAGAGACTCGAACAGATAGGAAAGGTATGCTTTCATAGGGCTAATGTATAGGTATAAGGCAGATAGTTAAGGTAGGGAAAACATACAAGCTGTCACTTTTTCTTAACCAAAGGACTCGACCCCATGTGCCCCACACTCACCCAAATACTAAAGGATTCTCTCACTCAATTAACTAGATTACTCCAAACCATACAGAACGCAGCTGCCAGACACACCCTCAACGCACTTCACCCCGCATCACAAAGAGATTCACTGGCTCCACATCCACAAGTGAGATCTCTTCAAACTTTTCAAGCTCACATTCAATGTGTTAGGCAACACTGGACCACGGCTGAGTGCAGGTGTCTGGAAGGTTTCAAAAATCTGATCCGGTTGTTGAGGTATGCTGGTTCAGTGTCGCGTAACGCATTGATCAGCTGACTCTAATTCAATGTGTACATGAAATGATTTTAGGGAATTCGGAGTTGACTCAAGTAAAGTAGTGCAATATCCTCATTTGCCAAAATACATGGGCAAGGATGCCATTCTTTGAGCAAGGAACCTATCTGTGGGACTATTTGTTGGATCTGCTATCAATCAAGCACTGGTCCTTGAGATGCACCACTCGGGTCTCTCCTGATACCTGAACATAGACTTTAGTATCTACAGTTTTCTGCTGAGAATATAAACACCATAGTCACTATGTCATATATCACTGGCTATATATAGATAAATAAAGAGTAAACTCAAGATAAACTACGGGGACCCCACGTCACATGGACAGAGGGGAAGACCTGGAGGAGCCACTCTGCTCAATAAAATGTACCTCAATTTTTAGTGAGCATTAAGAAGAAGAAAAAAGAAGAAGGCTTCCCTTGCAGCTCCATGCAACTTTACCTCAGCCCTTTATCAGGGGATAGCATCCATAAATAAAGGAGAAGTGCAAATCCCAAAAAAAACTAAATATGCGAAGGCAAAAGATTGGATGCACAAAATAAGTTTCATGCAAAATATGAGAATGCGGAAAAACTGGTATTCAGAACCTATTTGGAAAATAACAGTTTATATTTAGAAAACAATCTAGTAAGCAGGTGTTACTTGTAAAGATACACATAGAAAAGATGTCAGCTGTGTGTTATTCTGCTCTAGAAACATGGAGCCACATATTTCAGCTTCACAGACAAGAAGGTCCTTGTGCAAGGCAGGTATATAGGGAGGTCCCATTCACCTTCGAAAGAAAGCAAACAGACAACATTTTCCTTGTTGGAGAGTTGCATTCAGTAAATAGATGCGTCTCATTACAATAAAATAGAGGAGGGAGTGTCCCTCTAACTTGAAACTAAACACTTCTGACAATTAAATCAATGTTTAGCCTGGCTGGGGGAGGCGGGGGGTAACAGGCTGTATGCAGTGATGCTCCCCGCCCTGCATTTCCCGCCTCTGAGCGCCCATGCAAGAATCTTCTGTCTGCAAGTAATACCTGGCAAGCTCAGGTGCCCGCTACCCAACTGCACCGCTTCTCCCAGGCCCTGGGAAAGACAGTGGCACATTCACTTGTTAGCAGCGGGCGAAAAACGCCATTCAAGCATTATAACAAAACATTTTTGTTTTTGTTGATTGCATAAACACTGAACCATAAAGCTCAGTGAGGAAAAGCCAGGTTCAACGTTGAGCACAATTAGCTTAAATATGTTTATGATTGAATTTTTTTTTGCTCTCCCAATAAAAACAACACGTTATCATCCCTACTAAAAGTTAGACAAGATAAATCATTCTCAGTATTGACAGAAGAACACAGACTAACGCTGGGAGTGCTAATGCAACAAGCTTTGGCAAAGCCAACAGGTCTCACCTAGTAAACCTAGTTGCTATGACAAAGCTTTATTCTGAAGTGCACGAACAGAGCCATTGTCAGCTAGTCCCATCATTCTGTAGGCTTGTGCATGAGTCACTCATGCATGTGTGCGCCTAAAGAATGACACAGGCATTATTATTTTTAAATGAAACAATGTAAGATGGCCGATGGCACTTAGACCTTTAAATAAAAAATATATGACATTTTAAGTGTTCAAAGCTGCTTCTATTGTAACAGAGCACCCGGCAGCAAATGGCAGCTGCAGGGTACTCCCAAAAAATGCAACTTTTAATTTTTTTAAATGCCAGCAAGGGTTGGGGGAGCAATAGAGGGGTGGGGATGGTGGGCGGGGTAAGTAACAGAGTGTGGGGGGAGGGGGTAAAATGAAGACAATGAGGACAAGAAGGAAACAGCTCATGTGGAGAGAGCATGGGGCATTGAGGCGGGGGCGGGTTTGACGAGGGAGAAGCACACGTGAGACACAGTAGCATACGAGGGCGAGAACAACTCAGAGTATGGGGCCAGGTATTTGGTGGTATGAACAAGAACACAACGGAGAGAGCTAGAAAACTCATGCACTCACATGGAGTGCCTACCGAAAAAGAAAGAAGCAGCTCTCTAAATGTGAGAAGTGGATGAATACAAGTTAGCCCATCAAAAGAATGGTGAAAAGGCTACGCTCACGCAGAGGAACAAACACAAGAAGAGGAAGGAAAGCTGCCGAGAAAGAATCAAGAAAATGAGTGACAACAAAGTTAACCAATGGAAGCAGTGGGCGGGCTCTAAGCCCAATATACGTTCTTGGTATTGACGACAAAAGGTAATTCGTAACCAGACAGATAAAATCTGTCTAGTAGGTGAGACTTAAAAATGCAATTATGAAACATTCTGTAAGGCTGCTTGGTTTAAATATTTGTGCACAGTGGTACCGTAAATCATTTGAATAAAATGTTGACTTGCTCTGGTTCAGTACTGTTATGCTTTCTAAAGCTAGAACTGTACATCTATAAAAGTACTCCGCCACATGCTAAAAATGCATGCTCTTGCAAAAGATAGGTACAAGCTGTATAAAAATACAACAGTCTGGACGTGGAGTCATTGCACATGGTCACTGTCTCTTGAGGTGGGAAATCTCCCAAGAGCAACCGCTCTGTTCTTGAGAGAACGGGAAGCTATTGCAGCCCATTCATTATTGGTCCATGCACGCAATGACCAACACAGAAGAAGACAGAGAAAAACACTAGACCGGGTGTTGCCAAAGTCAGTCCAAAACAGTTAAAAGACATGTCAGATTTTCATGCTACCCACATGACAGAAAAGAACATACAATTAAATGAGACTAGTTTACATACTCAATGCTTATCCTAAACAGCTGTCAAGGCTGCTGCTGCAGCCTGGGTGGCACAATAATGAGCTAGACTTTAAAACTACATAAGCGGGTCAAAATGCTCAAGATGTTAGAGGTGAATGTCTTTTGGATTTACAAGCAAACAATAGACCATCACCTCCTGCTGGACAGCGACGACGACAGAGCACAGCCTCTTTTTGTCTAAACCTCTTGTCAGCCAGTGGGCCATTCAAATACACCATAGAGATCTATCAAGGCTCGTCTAAACCCACAAGCTTCCTGCTTGACCACACTGTTGCATACTACAATGATCACACAACGTTTTAGAGAATTGACTCAACTTCCAGGACCAGGAAGCAGGATTTTTCCTAAAAGGTGCTTTCTACACACAATTGGCTCCAGAGTAATATATAAGTGAAGCAAATAGAGAAAGCCTATGAACAGATTTTCCTATTTTAAAAGAATATTGCATATTGCACAACATTGCATTAGCCAGAAAATCTCTTAACAAAAAAAGATGGATATTCTTCCAGGAATACCGGGACAGCACAGCTGCAAACAAAGGCATAAGAAATGAAAAAAGAAGCCCAAAGATGAAACTCAGCTTCGATGTACTTTTCTTTCGAAAATATTGAAATAAAAAGAAATATGCGCAGGTCACAAATTGCTTCATATGAAATGAAGATGACATGCTACAGCGTGTCAAACTGTCACCTTAGACTACAGATAAACGGTACACCGAATTAAGACTTATTTTAAATAAGAAATCAGTACAATGCTCCAGGACAGATGTCCACAAACAAGTTATGGGCCGCATTTCTGTATTTTAAGGATGTCTGTTGAATTTAAGATTAACATTTTGAATGTTTGTATTTCACGCTGTTAACAATAATAAACATAGAAGTTTAACATGGTCGCTAATCCTCATTGTACCTGCTTAAATCACAGTCTTCAGAACGACTACATCCTGGATGTTCTTCCTCGGAATGTACTGGAATTGGAACCAGATCACAAAGCAGGTTCTCGAGTCTTTTTGATAGAAAATGGGGTGACGTTCAAAGTAGTAATCTGGTGAGCTTCCTTCTAAACGTACAGAAATACTGCCATCCTGCTCACTGGGGACTCAAATCTTTTAGAACATCTCCTCCCTTGGCAGTATCACTATTTAATTTATGTGATACTGGGGCAGGTGACAGAATAAAAGGTTGCACTGTCTAATAACTATATTGATATCTTGTTTTAAGTAGCCTTTATATCTCACTTTTACCATTTCTAAGGACTGTACAAAACAGATCACCCAATATTGCGGTACTAAGTTACTGACATGGGAAGGATGGAAAGCCGAGTTGACCTTGTCTAGGTTTGAACTCATGGCCTGAAGATAACTGCATGTTTCAGCAACAAGCATTCAACTCAATGTGCTAATTCTACTGACCACAGACTGCATTGATCAATGGCAGCTACAGACTAATGCTTCATGGTATTTTCAGTCTAGTCTCCCATTGGCCCCTTCCACAGAGGGACGGGATCTTTTTTTAAGTGTCACTGACTTTGTGGGTTCTATTCTTCAAGATCACCCACATCTTCTATTGCTTTAAAAACACTCCTGTGAGTAATACTTGAAAGCGGAGGACACGGTTTCATGTGGCTTCCTTTATTGATCAGAGCCAATTACGTGCATTCCCACATTATTCCTCTAAAAACATGTGCATAAACAGCTGAGATTCAACGTTGCATCCTTTCCCAGTTTCTCAGCTGTACCAACCATCTGGCAACAATTACTGCTTCTGCTGGCGCCTCCACAGCCTTGCGCTGATTAAAGAACAGGTATGATGAATGACGTCAAAGTGTCACCCTAAAAAAAGGCGCTGGAAGTGCACCACAGCATAATAGAGAGGGCTAAACATAATCCCTCTGAGCGCGATGGGCTGAGCCAGTGTGCCTGTCACCAGAGGTCTGGCTTCATCATATCTCTATACCAATAAAAGGACGGCACGCAGAGCTTAATTTGAGACAGTGGTTTGTGGTGCTGGGCCCCACACTTAATTCTCAACACAAGCACCTATGACAGTCTACCACATGGTGGTGCGCCTAAGGCAAGCCCGTCTGCGCCCGTCCGCGCAAAGTCCACGCCTAGCGCCAGAGATGCTGCCCTTTTACTTTTAGACCAAGGAGCTCAGATTTCCTACACAAGAGGAGCTCTCCTCGATATCCGGGGAAAGAGGGTTCCATGTTACCACACTATGGATCCTCAATCCATGGATAACACCATTTTGGACCTCCTTTGCACCTCGTGTAATGTGTGTGTGAAACCGGGAGGTGGCATTAACTCACCTGACCCAGATGAGTCAGCCAGACTCCCCTGAACAAGCAGCTAGGACAGGGTTTCCTCATCAATGCGAGATCGCTCATTAAAAACAAGATAGCCTTTAGAGACTTTGTCTCGGCGAGAAAACCCATTTGGGTGTTTGTCACTGAAACCTGGGCCTCTGACTCATCGGGTCCAGATCTTGTCGATGCCATTCCATCAGGATATACTTTTACTAGGCTGGACAGGACTGGACGCAGGGGGGGTGGCTTGGGTATTCTCCATAGAGATAATATGATTTGCCGTATTCAACAGCTGAATACTCCCACTGACTTATTTGAGGCACTGTACTTTTCTATTAATATTCACCCCTCGGAAAGTTTTTCTGGTGTTCTGTGTTATAGGCAGCTGGGCCCCAGGGCAGCTTTTAGTCATGAGTTTACTAACCGGTTAGAACCCTATTTAGACAGATCCAACTTTACTATTTTGGGTGATTTTAACTTCCACCTAGAGTTGTCTGATTGTAAAGACACGCAGGTATTTCTGGATGCCATGAGCAGCTGTGGTTTTTCTCAATTGGTTAAGGGACCCACCCACATAGCAGGCCATTCCCTGGATGGTGTTTTTTCTAGTGACCATCGGGGTAATAGTTAGAGCCCCCATACCACTTTCCTGGTCGGATCACTTTGCGGTCCCTTTTGATCTCAGCATTTCAACTCCAGTAAATGACTTAGCTAGAATTGGGAATATGGAGAAAAAAAGAAATTTTAGCAGGATTAGTAAGGAATCGCTGTCTCTGCTCCTTAGTAAAATCCATCTGTCAAGGTCCCATGATGCCAATTTGGCTGCAGCTGAATTGGCACACGAACTCTCAAAAGTTATTGATGAATTGGCACCTTTGAAGAAACATTATTCAGCAAGAAAAAGCCGTCTGCTCCCTGGTTTACAGAAAGACTAAGAAAGATGCGGCAAAATTGCCGTAAACAGGAGAGGCAATGGCGGTCTAAATTAGAACCCTCGGGCAGAACTCTACATAAGAACTGTCTGAAAGAATATAAGGCTGCTATTATTGAGGAAAAGAGGCTTTACTACCTGAACCTAACAGATGGGATGAATTCTTCTAGGGAACTCTTTAAGGCTATTAAATTCCTCTCATCTCCCCATGTCATAGACTCCACTGATTTTTCACAAGAATTTTGCAACACTCTATCTGATTTTTTCAAGACCAAAATATCAGATATCTACTCTCAGCTGGAAGCTTCTAATATGAGTCTGAGCCTTTCTAGTTGGTCGATCCAGTCTCCAGGGAAAATAACTTACTCAAAGGAGACCCCTAAACTGCTCGCCTTCCCTCTGTTGTCACCAGATGTGACCGATCGACTCCTAGATGGAGTCAAATCTGGATCACCCTTAGATCCCTGTCCCCTTAAGGTTTTAAAAGCTGGCAGGGTGGCATTTATCCCCCATCTTACCGCCGTCCTGAATATAGCCATCTCAGAGGGGCAGTACCCGACCCTATGGAAGACGGCAGTTGTTAAACCACTCATGAAGAAGCCTTCATTGGATCCTACAGAACCTAAGAACTATAGGCCCATCTCCCTTTTGCCTGTTCCAGCCAAGATCCTGGAAAAACATCTAAATCTGCAATTGAGTGCTTACCTTCAGGACCATCTTCTATTAGATGGCTCTCAACATGGGTTCAGAAGCCAACATAGTACAGAAACAGCCCTTACTGCGGTCTTCAATAATATTCGGACCCATGTTGATGCAGGACACACCACTCTACTGGTTTTACTTGATCTAACCGCGGCTTTCGACACCCTTTCTCCTCAAAGGTTGGTTGCCCGCCTTATGGAAATTGGGATCGGGGTTCGGCTCTGGATCTCCTGGCCTCCTTTCTCAGTGAGCGTGCACAGATTGTCAAATTGGGTCCTTTCTACTCAGCCGCTCAACCTGTATTTTGTGGTGTACCCCAGGGCTCGTCCCTAAGCCCTACGCTTTTTAATATTTATGTTGCCCCTTTGGCCGAGTTGGTGAGATCTTTTGGCTTGGAGGTGTTGTCCTATGCGGACGACACCCAAATAATGGTGTCTATCACCCATGATGTCAGGGACTCTGCTCTTAATTTCAGAAATTGTATGCAGGCAGTCTCCACTTGGATGACGGACAACTTCCTGAAATTAAATGGGGAAAAGACGGAGGTCATTATCTTTGGCAACCACTCAGATATCTGGTCCAAAGAATGGTGGCCAGCTGCACTTGGTGTTTGTCCCTGCCCAGTCTCCTATGGTAAAAACCTAGGGGTCATAGTGGATAACTCTCTGTCACTTAATCGACAGGTTAATAGAACAGTCTCCACTTGTTTCGGGATTATCAGAATCCTAAGAAAAATCACTCCCTACCTCTCCTTTGAATCTCGTAAGCAGGCGGTCATCGCCTTGATAACGCCCAGACTGGACTATTGTAATGCCCTTTACTTGGGCATTAACAAAGGACTGATTAATCGTCTGCAGTTGGTGTGAACGCAGCTGCAAGGCTGGTGACCGACCTGCCCAAATACCATTCAGTTTCCACAACAATTAGATCCCTACACTGGCTTCCCTTGGACCGAAGGATTCTGTTTAAAACATTATGCCTTACCCATAACGCCTACTACGATGTTGGCCCCGAGGGTATCAAAGCTCTCTTTCATCGCTATGTCCCCACCAGACAGCTTCGATCCTCGGAAAAAAAATTGCTTAGAATTCCGAGTTTCAAAAAGGCCAGATGGGGAGGTAGAGCGTTCTCCACTGCTGCCGCCAAATTGTGGAATTCACTGCCGCAGGAGCTCTCTAGTCAGGTGTCACACTCTCTATTCCGAAAAGCATTGAAGACCTGGCTTTTTAAACAGAGCTTCCCCTGAGCATTTCTACCCGGTTTACCATCCGTTGTCTCACCTCGTTGTCAGCGCCTTGACGCCCTTGGGCTAAGTTAGCGCTATACAAGATTATTTTCATTTCATTTAATTTCATTTCTTAATTTGAGACAGTGGTTTGTGGTGCTGGGCCCCACACTTAATTCTCAACACAAGCACCTATGACAGTCTACCACATGGTGGTGCAGTTTGTCTAATTTTTTGAGATGAGCACAACACAGTGTTATAATATTTCAATATTCATAAAAAATTAATAAGAACCGCCACCCTTATAGCTTACTGCCATTCTTATAGCTTTGAGTGACCTAGAATAGTTTAAATTGTAGGGCAAATTAACTACTATAGCCTTTCAGAATTCAAATCACTGACCTTCACCTGAAGAAAAACATAGACAATGTAGTTTGTATCACTGTTCTTGACAAAAGAAAAACATTTTTCCTTTGGCACAAACTCTTTTAGACTTTTGGCAGATGAGTGGTGTCTGCCAAAAAACTGTGAATGTCTTGTCCACTAACCTCGTGGCTCTTCTAACCCATTTAGAATTGGGGGATCCGCAGAGCTTCTGCCGAAATATTCTCCATTGGCTCCAACAGTAACCTTTCGCTTCACAGTCAGTCTGCCACTAAGCTGCACAGTCACTGTGGTGGTGGCCCACCCACATCCTTCACTAAATGTTCCCGCTCAGAACTGCTGTGGCAGTCTTTCAGTAGCCCCGAAAAGGGAAAAGACACAATTGCCCTGAAACACAAGGAGAAAACTCTGTTTTACTGAAACTAACCAGGGGTGGCTGTTTCATTATAGCAGAGGAGCATCGCCCCACTAAAATGCCCCAAGACGAAAAATAAAATGGTAATGAAGTCAATTTAATAGCATTTTATTGTTCGTCACCCCGTCCCAAACCGAGTGCGGTGCCTGCTGAATGGCAGCAGGGAGGAGGGGTGGGCAGAGGGCTGCCTGTGCACTGTTTAAAGTGCGCATGTCCCTTTGGCTGGCCGTTTTGCGATGGCCAGCCAGACATGCGCACTTTATACCTCTCAACCCAGCTGTCTTGTGCAGGCCTCTAGTGCCCTTGGGAGCGCGGACAGAGGCCGCTCCCTCCAATCCTGGGGCTTCGCTCATGCAGGTTAACAGCATGAGAGAAGCGTCAGGATCGATTACGAGAATTGGCTGGGGACCTGGCATCACAGAGAAGAAGAGGACTGAAGCAAGGAGGACGGCTGCTGCACAGTAAGTAACCTTTTATTTATTTCATGTAACTCCCCCCCCTCTCGCAGGAGTTGCCAGCTGCCACTGAAACTAACACTCACTTTCGGAGTTATTTTTCAGTAAAACTAAAATAAATATGGAGCAGAGAAAAAAACATGGCACCTGTTCAGCATTCATTTATACCTTCAGTGCATCCACTGCACCGACTAAAATGCACACTTGAAATACTCTACCGAAAAGATCCCAAAGGCTACATTCATCCTCTTAATGGAATGCAAAATCCAGCAGCTATAAAAATACTCACCAGAAATACTTTAAACCAAAGAATGACACAAACTCATATAACTAGTGGAAAATAACACAACATGTGAGAGCTGCTAACTAATTTCAATTGCCAACATAAGTTGAACAATTTTATCATATAATCTGGAGTGTGGCTGACCCCAAACAATATTTAACACATTTAATTGTAGTCTGATATGCGCCTAGGATTTGTGTAATACACAAAAGCCACTCATATAGCAATACTGCATTGTTGCTTTGTGCTGGAGCGACCATAGCCTGAAACCTGTATTTGTGGGCGGAGAGATGCATGGGTGAAGAGTGTCATATGTGTGCGGTGTGAGGGTAAGACCAATGTTTTGATCAGATGACTGAAACTTTGACACTGTGTCTAAGCATGCTAATGTGGCAAAGTAGGAGTTAGAATGGTAAGGGAGAATGGGCCTACATGAGTGATTAGTTAGGTGTGTGGCTGGGACTGTCGTATGAGCAAAAACGTGGATTATTGCATGATGCATAGAGATGACGTTCAACTGTGTTGCAGCATACTTATCCATTCAACTAACCATGTCAATAAACCAGGTCTCCACAGACACTCTAACTAGGATTGTGAACAATATCCCCCGCCAATATAGAAACTCAACCTAGTCTTCTATTTTTCAGGACATTGATAAAATCACCCTTTTTCGTTGTCACCTTGAGTAAATTTTGACCACTTGATATACTCTGGCTAAACCTCCTAATACTCTCAAAAGTTATTGATGTTACTTGCTCGAAAATGTTTTATGTAAACTATGGCTCAATGTAAAGCACACCATTCACAACTCGATGCAGTAGCACTGAAGTAAAACGTAAAAAAAATACATCATGCTTTCCACGCATACCATGCGTAACCTGTTCCTGATTGATATTCCATGTGCACCCCAGTCGGGTTCGCAGGATTACTTTACTGATCCGCCCATTTATATAGCTTACTAGGAGTTCTGAGGTGGGTAGTGCAGCACCGAGTGCGTGAAGAACCAGCAGAAGGAATAGTCAAATTTTCAAGGCTGTCCAGAAGGTGAGATGGGCCTGTATTTTCTGATGCTAGTTATAAGGATTCTGAAGGCCCAAGGGAGGGAAAGAGCAAGCCATACAGTCGAGCCAAAACACATTAAAGTATTAGCCAAAGTGAGAGTTGGAACAATCAGGTTATACCACGGTTACGTAATCAGAGTGGAGACCTCCTCAAATACACTGACAGAGTGACAGTCTAGCACAAATGGACAATTGCATGAAACAGACTTCAGGCTCCTGGTAGGTCGATGGCACAGTTGAGTAATATCAAAGCAGATCAATCAGAGAGGAGCTAGTAACCAAGTTAGGTACAGTCTATAAACATTCCGATATAGAAGGGCATCGTCTCATTTAATGCCACAAGCCAAAATGAGCAGAATGAGACGAATACTGTGGTGACACACTTAATTCAAACATATTGACAGAGTAGGTTCCTGTCAGATAACAAATAATGGAGAAGTGGTGAGAATAATATGTCGGGTGCAGTGATACTGTAATGATAGTGTGTGCATGCAATTCATGGTCCAAACAATAGCTTTAATCATCAGTCACTGATCTCAATATTACTACAAAGTAAATGTCTTACCTAAGGGGACACCCTGATAGGGGGTACACAGCACTATGGCAGTTTGTGGCTGCAATTCGCAGTCAGTGTCCCTACACAGTACCAACTGCACTGCTAGTAATTCATAGGATGCTGAGCTACTCAAACCCACATGCCCAGTCCCAAACATAGTCAAAGAGAAATTGCTGCGACACTTGGTGCAACATTCAGGATAGTGAAACTATAAATCATCCAGATTCAAACCTAGATGTGTGATAAAGGCAAAGCTAACAATTACTTATGTCCAAGGAACCTTTCTGCAATAAAACTGATAGAACTCCATCGTCTAAGTCAACCTAGATGGGCCATATAATGAGTACAGAGAATTCCACAGCTGTCAGGCAAGCCTATCTGTGAGATGCAGGAATGCTGACAATTATTTAGGTCTCAAGAAAACAAGCAAAACCAGAACTTGGATACAGACACCAATAAGACTTACTCTTGTTCCAACAATCCAGCTGTAAAAAAAAATAAAACATAACAAATTAGGTGAACCCACATGTGATGCAGAAGGAACTAAGAGAATGGCTGCAATCCAGGGTCAGACCTTTTCATGAAACAAGTACACTTAGAAATTTTCAAGTGTTAAGAAACCTAGTTATCTATGCTGGCATAGGCAACAGATAATCAATACACACTCATCTGTCTACCTATCTGGAAAGGGTTAGCTGAAGTTATTCTGACTGGAGGACACAACCTTAATGAGAAATATGGTGTACACTGAGTTTAGAAAATTCCTCTGATCCTTGGTAACACCAACATAGGAGATAAAGGGATAAGGAGAAGTATTTTGATACTGAGCACAATGTCAGTTGGTAGTATTATTTGTATAGGTCTCAAATCCTACTCAACGTTTAATCCTCAAGGTAAAGGTACATTTTTGTTTTTTAAATGGTGGGGTAAACCCCCACACAGCTATATATTTTTTATGGGGGTTAAGCCCCGATATCTCTCTCTTTTTTTTTTTTAAAGAGTGTGTGTGTGTGTGTATATTTAAACTCCGTTACCCATCCTTAAATTCTAAAAACCCTTACTACCCGACAAATCTACCATTCCTAAGCCCTAAAGCCCATTAACACTACTCATCCCTGAACCATAAAAATCTTTTACTAACCTTTAACACTACCCATAATCGAACCCCAACATCTCTCATTATCCCTCAACTCTACCCGTCCCTCTACACATCCCTGAACTCTAAAACCCCCTTATTATCTCTCAATTCTTCCAATTCCTGAACTTTAAAATCCCCCTTAGGACACCACACCTCTACCTATTACTGAACCCTAAAAACCCCATATTAGCCTTTAACTCTACCCCTGTCGTAAACTGTTAAACTCCCTATTTAGCCTTAAAACTTCCCATTCCCAACCTGTAATACTCCTTACCACACTAATATAAGTGACATAACGTTAAAAAATAAATATATATATATATATAAACATATATATACAGAGAGAGAGAGAGACAGAGACATGTGAGTGTGTGTGTTTCAAAATAATAAGAAAATACTTAAATGGAATATAAAGTACCACGATGTAAGGGTACTAAAAACGACCCTTACCTACCATGTAAAAACTCAGATGTACTTACCTACACATTACTGACTATGATGTAATGGTAGCACACCTCTAAGAAACCAGGTGTACCCAGAAGTGGACTTCGGGAAATGCTAAGAACTGTGTGTGATATACAAGCAGAGCAGAGAATTATTGTGGTCCCAGGAAAGATCCAGTTGTGAGATAGATATACTGAGAATTACTCTGAACCCAAGAATCCAAGAAAAATCGATCTAAAATGAGATACCAGCAAGGGGGGCCTCTATGGGCCACACAACGTCTAAGGTATTTCTGTCTGGAATCATAATGGGCAATAAAGGAAAGAGAAAAATGTTCTTACATCCCAAGACCTAATTTTCAACATAATTCACACAGGCCCTACTGATAGGTCAAGTTCTAAGGAACAAGAGGCACAGTTATTTACCCAAGCCCCAGGTAAGATCTATTTGTAGGATACACAAGTACTCAAAATTATTCAGATCCTAACAATCTGGCCAACCTAGGTGTAAGATACAGGCAGGAAGGAGTTGTAATGGCTGCACAATTTCATCGGTCTACTTTTCTGGGAAAGTTTTGATTATGCAGGGCTGCAAGATTAGAGTTGATTGAGTAATAGACATTGCATAATTAGATTACACTTTATTATTTGATGTATCACAGGAACTTGCTCAATGTACATTGGTATTAACCATGTGCATTGATACATCACTAGTCCGTCATTACTAGGAAATGATAAATATGGAATACAGGCAAAGCTGCTGGGGGTATAAAACTTGACCAAGTCACATGTACTAAGCTGCCAAATCACAAGTTAGCCTAGGAGGTAACCGTCTTGGCAGAAATGTGTAAAATGTTCAGCAAAACAAACTAAAGTAGAAAAGCTGACCTGATTGTTCAAATAACAGTGGGTGCAGGGAAAGTTACTGAGACGGCATGACAAGAAGAAAGCCATAGTAAAACAAAGACGCATTTAATGTACCCTATTTCTACGCAACTACATGACCCAGTCTCATGGGTGGAATTGGCAGAAATCTGTACATTTTCCCCAAAAACCTAAGGTCGGAAGAAAATGCACAAGACAGACCCAGTATGTCGCTTCACTTATCATTTCTTGCAGTAAATGATGAACAATCTATGCCAAAGTAGAAATGCAACTATAAATAAACAATGTCCAGGTCGCCTAGAATCGCACTTAAAATACTTCCTTTCTAACTCCTCCAGTGATACCGTAAGGAGTCATGGTTGTAGATGTTAAAACCACAGGCACTGCAACGAACCCTTGTCATGCACAAGCCAGTAATTTTTCTGTGCCAATGAGGAGAAATGCCTTTCCTCCTTCAAACTCTCACAGCCTTCTTTGAGCCCTTGCATCTCAAACGTTACAATATCAAACATTGCATTTGTAGCTACACCCCTAAAACCAGAGTCATTGGAGAGTTACAACTTTCCATGGAGATCACAGTGTGCTAAAGTTTTTCCAGAAGAATGTTAGGTAAAAAAGGCAGCATTTGAGGGAGCCGTGCTATCGCACGAATTAAGATGGCCGACTCCCGCGGAGTATTCTTGGCGTCAGCCTTTTATCTACAATTATATTAAGGGTAAAGGTTTTTCTTACTTCTTGTTCCATGCTGCAGTTGCTTGCCACGACAGGCGCTTTAGAGGCATGTGATTGTTGTGGCTCATTTTTGCAGTTTGAAGGAGTTTTATACACCAGTGTGTTCATGTTGGGTACTGCAGAGTTTCCTGTCAGGAGGGCGGAGTTATGCTGAAGAAAGGGCGCGGCTGAGGTCTATACCACACCCACAGCTGGTTTTAGCTGCTGCACAGCCCTATTTTGCAAAGTCCTTTTATTCTGCTTGCTATATTCTTCAACTGTTATTACACTTGGTTTCAATATAATGTATTTAATATTATGGAGGGGAAGAATATTCATGTTATGCAGAACAAGAGGAAGCAAACTATTTCTCCTCCACCAGTCAAATCAAAAATAGAGGACTCTAATGAGCATTCTTGATGAAATACAAGCAATTCATTTTAACACAGAAAATTTTGCATAAAAAATATATGCAAAGACATGGCGAGTTTCTCTATGAAAGTATCAGATAATGTAATAAAAATCCAGGATAATAATGCCAAAATTGATAGTCTCATGCCTATGGCAGCTAAAATTGAGCCAATGATTAAATCATTACTTGACTTAGAAAATCGTAATCAACAGTACAACTTGCAAATATTCAATATAACAGAAGATGTGGGAGGTAATGACTGCAGGCGGTATTTGGAAAATGTATTACCTGGTCTTTTACATTTAAAATTCCCAGAAAATTTTGAGATTGTCAAGGCGCGCATAATTCCTTCTCATCATAGTCCAAGTCAGAACAAACCTCCTCAAGTAATATTTAAAGTTCTGCGCCATCCTCATATAGCACTGATACGGAAGGCAGCAAGTGAGATTCCATCTTTAATGGTTAATGCGAATAACATTTTCATCCATCAAGATTTTGCCAAGGAGACGGTTCAGATCCGCAAAGAGTTCACTGATCCTCAACCAAGATTGAGAAGCTATGGTTTTAAATATTGTAGAACAATAAACGGTTCTGGTCCTTAATCAGTAAGGCTGGACCAAGGTATAATCGATACAACACAACCGTTGCCAATACTGATGATTATTCAACATTTCATTCCTGTCAATCACACGTGACACTCATGATGATTGGAAAAACATAAATTAATGAAAAAATCTTTTTATTTATTTTTTGAGTTTTTTTAGTCTTTTTTAAGAACAATCCTTAGTTTATGTTATTATTTTCATAAACATTACAGATATTTTTGACATACAAACCACAATACAACAATAAAACAATACTTTTCACTTATAAACAAAACATTGCATTACATTTCATAGTTAAAACGTTTTTGAAATTTGAAAAAGCTCAAGTTCCCTCAAAATTTGAAGAAAAAGAAAAAGAAAAGAAGAAAGAAAAATGCCCAAGGGAAAGGTTATAGAGGATACACCACAGTAAAACACTAAGAAGCAACGCAATCCCAGGGAGGGTAATGGCCAAACAGTTCTATATTCAGGTCGTAAAGTTCTTTGCTTTCTTTTTCTAATTCAGGGAGACCTGATATACAATAGTTAGTAAGAGTACTTGTTTGGACAAATACAGATGGTCTACGCGTATCAAACCCGTAATACTTTTTTGGGGGTTTTCCTCAGGACCTGGAAAAATGAGCTTCTGAACTTCTTCTTGCTGACACTTCATGTGCCACAACTCATTAGGACCAATTTGCGAATTAGATGCCAGTATCACTTGCTAAAAAGTGGCTTGTAGATCGATTGCCAACTTCTCAACTGGGGCAATGAAGTCGCGCTCACGCGGTCAGCTTAGTTGTTACCATCGTTGGTGTGGAGGACCGGACTAGTCAAATTTTATTACGGTCTTAGTTTTCAGAGCCTCGTACACGTCGAACTAATCTGGTGGCGAGGGATGTGGAACCTCATCCGGTCTCTGTTCTGCTTCATTCAAGCCACTTTTTAGTAAGTGATACTGGCATCTAATTCGCAAATTGGTCCTAATGAGTTGTGGCACATGAAGTGTCAGCAAGAAGAAGTTCAGAAGCTCATTTTTCCAGGTCCTGAGGAAAACCCCCAAAAAGTATTACGGGTTTGAAACGCGTAGACCATCTGTATTTGTCCAAACAAGTACTCTTACTAACTATTGTATATCAGGTCTCCCCTGAATAAGAAAAAGAAAGCAATGAACTTTACGACCTGAATATAGAACTGTTTGGCCATTACCCTCCCTGGGATTGCGTTGCTTCTTAGTGTTTTACTGTGGTGTATCCTCTATAACCTTTCCCTTGGGCATTTTTCTTTCTTCTTTTCTTTTTCTTCTAATTTTGAGGGAACTTGAGCTTCTTCAAAGTTCAAAAACGTTTTAACTATGAAATGTAATGCAATGTTGTGTTTATAAGTGAAAAGTATTGTTTTATTGTTGTTTTGTGGTTTGTATGTCAAAAATATCTGTAATGTTTATGAAAATAATAAACTAAGGATTGTTTGTAAAAAGACTAAAAAAATCAAAAAGAAAATAAAAAGATTTTTCATTAATTTATGTTTTTCCAATCATCATGAGTGTCACGTGTGATTGACAGGAATGAAATGTTGAATAATCATCAGTATTGGCAACAGTTGTGTTGTATCCATGGTTTTAAATATGGCCTTTTTGATCCCTCTACTATGCGAATCTGGAAAGATGGTTTCTCAAAGTTCTTTCAACGTCCTGATGATCTTCGTCACTTCTTAGATCAACATTCACAGCTGTCCATGGAAACGAATGAGACTGATACTTGAGCACTATGTTTTCAGTTTCCTTATAACTAGCCTATTTAGTAGAGTTTCTTTATTAGGTCATTCATGGTGAGGTCATTCTTGCATGTATGCAATTCAACCGTATTATTTATGTTTCTGTTGTCTTTTAAGTATTTGCGTTTTTCCTTTTTCTCCCTTCACTTAATGTCAGAGCTACTTTGTATTCTTTCAGCTTATCTGGTTCTTTCTTTTTTACTGTCTTCACTCTTCTACGATGATGAATAACATTAATGGTATTAAAATTGTTTCTTTTAACGTGAAAGGTTTACAACACCCTGTGAAACGAACTAAGGGCCTAATTGCGATGTGGTCGGAAACGGCTCCATGACCGACCCATTACGATGAAGCCGGTCGGAAAGTAATGTGAACGATCATTCCGACTTGCTTCTGACGGGCTCGGAGAGCCCATCCACCAGTCGGAAGGCGGCCAGTAATCCCAAGGGCGTCTCTTTCCGCCAGAGGGATTACGATGACGGGTTTACACAGCCTTTCTGACACAGAAAGGCTGTCAGAACTCGACTTTTGGGGCCCCCAGCAGGGCCCCCTTTCATGAGCGGCCTCAGGTTGGAGGCCGAAGAGGCACCTATGGTGCCCCTCTGTTGATCCCTGCACCTTGAGGCAGGCATCTTGAGGTGCCTGCCACAGGGTGCAGGGATGAACTGCACCTCGCATTTTACAATGGGAGCATGCATTCTGGCCGGAATGCATGCTCCCATTGTAAAGTATAGGAGTGCGACCGAACAGAGTTCGGTCGCATTCTAATTATTCGGTCGGGACCGCCGACCGGGTGTCGGTCGGTCCCTTGACCGAGACGATGTAGTGCGGAGGAAACTCCGCCCAACATCGTAATGAGGCCATAAATTGTTAGATTATTTAGCTACAAATAAAGCGGATATATAGTTACTTTAAGAGCCTCACACAGATATAGATTTATCCTACATGAACAAAAAATGGGTTGGAAATGTTATCTCTTCTCCTGCGCTCAATAAGAAAAATGGAGTTGCTATTCTTTTGCAAAAAAAGACATCTTCAAATATTAAATAAATGTTCTGATTCAGGCGGTCGTTTCCTCATAGTTAAAGTCAAAATCAATAATACCATTTTACACCTGATTAATGTGTATGGTCCCACTAATGATCACCCTCATTTTTGGTCTCTTTTTACATCTGAAGTTTCAAAACTGGGTAATGTTCCACGTGTTGGGGCGTGGCTACGGCGCGTTGCGAAATGGCTGCCTGTTGAGGGAACTCCGCAGGCCGGGCTGCAATATCCGGCAAATACCACTTGCTAAACTCAGTCTGAGACCGAGAACAACATATGCCCTGATCACCAAACCTTTCCTGCTCCAGCGGTTGCAGTCTGCGAGCTTGGCCTCGACTTAGAACCCCCAAACTGCTAGGCGGCGTGGATCGGCGGAACTGCCGAGAACATGGCCGCCGCCATCTAAACCCAAGCCGCGGCTGTGGATCGTACCTGGAGGCCGAGAGGCTGCTGTGGCGTGGCCGGTTGCGAGCGAGGTGCCCTGAGTGGCGGAGAAGGCATCCTGAGGCGGCCTGGGGACAGCTGCCGATCCACACGTGCAGCGCGACAGGAGCGGTGATCGCCATCGTCGGAGGGCCGGAGGAGCATGGGACCGGCGCCACCCGCGAGGCGGAGGGACGAGATTGTGGAGTTCTGCCCGAGCCGTGGAACTCCCTCCTAAGAAGTCAAACGCCAAAAAGGTAGGAGCGACGGGGCCCTATTCGGCCGGCGCTGTGCTCGGCATTGCGGGCGGCCTGCACCTGCACTGCGGCTACTGCGTGGGGGGTCCTGCGGTCAGCGCCGTATATGCTAGGGCCTGTGCGGGTGTTTGGGGTCTAGTCTGCTTTCTGCAGCTGAGGTGCTCCCCCCCTGATTGCTGTTGTGAGCTTGGGGCGGCGCGCAGAGGGCTGCGGGCGCCGTCTGACACCCCCCCCTTGCAGGGTTTGCGGGGGGATTGGTTCTAGTGCGGTGCGCGAGCCATCCGTTCCTGCTCTACCCCTGCATGGTGGCCGGGTCGGGGGCCCTCCTGTGTGGCACTCATGGTTGGACGGCGGTTGTGATCATAGGCGGCCCTCCGAGGTCACTCCACTGCTGCATGTCCGCCCCTTCATAGGTGGGGCCATCGTCTGGCTGCGGCTGCCTCTGGCCTTGGCACCGGTGTCGACCTCCCCTGCTTGATCCTCTGGGAGTAGGCTGGGTCCGGCCCCAAATATGGCTAATTGAGACAGTAGACTGGTTCTCTGTTTTTACCAAGCGTGGGAACGCCACTGTACCGGCCTTCTTCGGCTGTGGGCGGCCTGGCCCGACTTCGACTCCCCTGTCATTGACTGCCATACTGCCCACTACCTACAATACGGCCCGCTGTGACACCGGCGATCTGCGAATATGGGCAAAACAGACCCCAAGCAGCCCAAACTCCCTTTCGAGAGTGCGAGACGCACCCGCACCCGCACGGCGGAAACCCCGCTGGAGACGAGTGCCGTTCAGAGCGCACCGGACCATGTTGATGACCCGGAAGAAGAATTGAGAACAATACTGCTCGAGGTGCGCACCGGCCTGAAAACAATAGACAGCAAGATCGATGCTCTTGCGACCAGCCTGGACGCCGTTAAAAAAAAGGTAGACGTGCATGAGACCAGACTGGATGTCTTGGAAAACAGGCTGTCGGACACGCATGATGCCACTGCTGAGACGAGAACGCAGGTCTTGAACATGGAGCGAGTACTTGAGGTCATAAAGCTGAAAAATGAAGATTTAGAGGCGCGATCGCGCCGAAACAATGTCCGCATTCTTGGCCTTCCGGAATCGACGGCAATCTCCAAGATGGAGACTTACATTGATAACCTCCTCCGTGAGCTGTTTGGTCCAGTGTTGTCTCCGGTTATGATCGTGGAGAGAGCGCATAGATCCCTTGGCCCCCGGGCGGCTCCTGGAACTCCACCGCGACCGATAATAGCACGCCTTCTGAACTACGCGGATAGAGATGCTATACTCCGTGAAGCGAGAGCTAAAAGTCCTGTCGTTCATCAAGGCAACACCCTGTCCTTTTATCCAGACTACACACCGACTGTACTGGCAGCTCGCAGGGAGTTTCAGCCGGTGAAACGAATCTTGCAGTCCGCCTCTGTTCCTTATGCCATGCTTTACCCGGCCAAACTGAAAATCACTCATGAAGACAAGGCACACTTTTTTACGGAGTCTAAATCGGCCTTGAAATTTGCGAAACACATCTGCCCTCGCAAACCTCACAAAACTGTTTCTCAGAATGCAGCATCATCACCGTCCCACAGCGATGCTGACTGATGGTCAAGTCACGCCAGGGCCCATTGGGGGAGCTAGGATGCAGGCCCACCTGGGCTGGTCGGTTGTTCATTCGGACTGTCAAATGTGATACTGAAATAGGTTCGCGGCCTGCCCCTGTAGGGTCCTCCCCACAGTTGATGTGTCTCTAGCCTGCATGAAAGGGCTGTTTTTTGCTGTTTCTTATTCCTTTTGGGGTCTCAGAGAGAGTTAACTACACTGCTCATGCAGTCTGGCCACCCTGCCTATCGGTGGGTGTTCGCCGCTGTTCCTCCCCCTAGCGGGTGATCCCCTACTTGGTTGTACTTTTGGATATATTTGGGGTAATTTTTGGGATGGGGAGGGGTTCTTTTTCTCAACTTAATTGGGAGGTTAGAGTGGGAGGAGGGTGGGTAGGGGGGCACCGTGCGTTTGTATGTATCCAATGTAATTATACAGCCGTGCTGACGGATGTTTTTCATGACTGTATCAGTACCAAGTTTCTCTATTGTACTGTTCACTTAATGCACCATGACACTCAGATGATTGCTGTGCCTTTATGTTATGATACCACAGGGCTCCATGGGTGAGAAGTACAAACTAATAACGTGGAACGTTAGAGGGCTCAACTCCCCGAAGAAATCCCGACAAGTGCTGGCATATTTAAATCGTCATGGCGCCCAAGTCGTATTCCTACAGGAGACGCACTTGACCAGGGCATCGGCGGTAAACTTTGCGCGTAGTTGGGTGGGCTTCAGGTTGGCCTCCTCCTATTCATCCTATGCCAGGGGGGTCATCATACTGATTAAAAAAGGTGTCCCGTTTGTGCCACATCGCACCCACACAGATGAGGAAGGTAGATGCGCGATGGTTCAGGGCAAGCTGGGAGATACACTACTCACTCTCATAGCTATGTATGGCCCCATAGCAGATGAGCCGGAGGTGTTCTATCGCATGTATAGTGAACTCCGACGGTGGCCCGAGACAGCTATAGTGTGGGGTGGGGACCTCAACACATATTTAGATCCCGCACTTGACAAGTCCAACCCACAGAGCAACCGCACACCTAGAGTAGCTCGGAGCGTTAACCAGGCCATGCTGGAATTCGGACTGGTAGATGTATGGCGGCTGCGCAATGCCACAGCCAGGGAGGGCACCCACGCTACGCCTGCACACAACAGTTGGTCCAGACTGGACTATTGGTTGCTTGATAAGAGTGCAGCAGAATGGGTGATAGAGGTTACTAATCACCCACGAACGCTTTCTGATCACAATCCTGTACAACTTGCCCTCTGTGTCCCTCCTCTTACCTGCCGTCCGTTCACATGGCGCTTCCGATCGGAAGCACTCCTCGATCCACTGTATAACGATACTGTTCGTAAGGCCATAGAAAATGACTCTGGAAAATACGGGCACCGTTGAGAGCGCCTCCTCACTATGGGAAGCGTTCAATGTAACGATTCGAGGAGTCTGTATGAGTACTACCGCCGGTATACTGAAGGATCTACGAACACAACTCCAAAAGCTGGAGGCCTCCCTAACAAACCTTGAGAGAGCTTATACAGTCAGCCCCTCCCTGGACACGCTATCGCGCATCCAAACTCTGATTCATGACTATGATGCGGCCGCGGACACTGAAATAAGATACATTAACCGCAGACACGTGGCCAGACGCTATGGTGAGGGCGGGAGACCGGGCCGCACATTGGCTAGGAAAATCAAAACGGTCGAAGACCACTACCATGTTGACAAAATAGTTGATTCTCAAGGCGGGGAGCATGGCTGGCTGACGGTCACAGAGAATATCTGAATCAACCGCTGGATGTGGCGGACATCAAGGCCGCGATTTATGCTCTGCCGAATGCCAAGGCTCCGGGCCCGGATGGCCTGACCGTGGAATTCTATAAGGCCTACGCGGACCTCCTGGCCCCTTACTTACTGGAGATGTTCGATGAGGCGCACGATGCTGGTGTGTTGCCTCCATCTCTCCGGCAGGCTCTTATCATAACCCTCCTTAAGAAAGATAAGCCCCCTGATGCCTGTGAATCCTATCGGCCTCTATCTTTGATTAATACGGACGCAAAAATCTTAGCCAAGGTTCTGGCCACACGGCTCCAGCCCTTAATGCCATGTCTGGTCCTGCCGGACCAATCGGGGTTTATACCAGAACGTTCCACTTCACACAACGTACGAACCATTTTCGCTATGTTACATGTCCTAGATCCCAACCTGCGCGCTGCTGCTGTTATGCTTGACGCTGCCAAAGCGTTCGATTCCATAGAATGGGACTATATGTTTCGCATCTTACAGCGCATGGGTTTTCCACCATTGTTTTTGGGATGGATTAGGATTCTATATGCGGATCCGTCGGCTAGAGTCCGAGTTGGGGGGCTGACATCTGAGGCTTTTTCTATTGAGAGAGGCACACGTCAGGGATGTCCCCTGTCGCCACTGCTCTTTGCCATCGCTATTGAGCCATTGGCGTGTGCAATACGACAGAGGCACAGAGAGACCGCCCTAAATTTTAACCATCGACCGGTCGGCATCTCCCTCTATGCCGATGATATGGTTTTATTTCTGAGGGAGCCTGAGCGCTATTTAGCACAGGTGTTGCGGGAATACACCAGATTCGGACTAATCTCGGGCCTCACCATCAACTGGGACAAATCGCTTATCATCCCCCTGACGGCAGTTACCTCAGCACCCCCACTGGAATACCCTATATTGTGGACTGTGGACCCAGTCAAGTATCTGGGAATCTGGGTCCACCGGGACCCTGAGATAGTGGTGAGGGAGAACTATGGGCGGGCCTGCACCGCCCTGGATCGCCATATTGATACCTGGACGACACTGCCGTTGTCCTTAGCGGATCGTGTTGCTATTCTCAAAATGGTGGTGCTACCCCGCTTCCTGTAACTTTTCTCTAACATTCCAATTAAATTGACGCAAGGGTTCTTCAACACATTACGGACCTCTATTCTCAGGTTGATATGGGGAGGCAGACAAGCCCGTGTGGCCTGGGACACTCTCACTCTAGACTATATTAAAGGGGGTTTTAGTGTGCCGGATCTCTATATGTACTACTTAAGCGCGCAGGCGCAATACGCGTACTACTGGGTAAACACACATGACTTCATACCCCATGTGGCGGTTGTGGATGGGGACGCATCGCCGGTGCCTCTCCGCAGTATCCTCACTCACACACGGCGCGAAATTCCAAAAACGGAAATAAACACGATCGACACTACAATAGCAGCCTGGTGTGCCATCGGGCAGCTTACGAACAGGCTCCCACTCTATGCCCCAGCGATGACAATAGAATATCACGCGGCGCTTTCGGTGACACAGGAGGTCGGCCCCATGCGCTTGCTCCGGGAGGCGGGACTGACCACCATGCAAGACCTTTACCCGGGCGGTACCTTCCTGACCCCTGCAGATCTACAGTACGTTACTAATCCCACGCCACTCTTTCATTTTGCTATACACCGCCTGCGACATGCTATCAGATCGCATTACCCCACGTACCCAGCTGAACCGCAGACACTTCAGTCTCTTCAAATGTTATTGACCACTCCCACACGCAAGAAGTTAATCACAAGGCTGTACAAAGCAATCAGGGGTGAGAAAGCTGGTAAGCCCGACAAGAGTTTAGCAAGATGGAATGCGCTATTGCCCATACCTTTGACGCTGAAAGACTGGGAGCATGTGTGTGATCTCACCCGCAGACTCTCTCCCAACGGGAACCTCCGCATTATACATTTTAAATATTTACACCAGACATATCACACGCCCCTTCGTCTATGCAAAGCTGGTTTGAGGGACAATAGTAGATGTAAACGTTGTGGGCGGGTGGAGGCTGATTTTATGCATCTCGCTTGGGAATGTGGGAGGGTGGGTTGTTACTGGGAACAGGTGGTGCAGCATATAAAAGAAATGTCAGGTTTGGATGTCCGGTGTACACCTTCAGTTTGCCCTTTGAGCTACGTCCCTCATGTAAAGGTAGTCCTGGGGAAGTTTGTGCGTATTGCCCTGCTCATGGCTAAGCGAGCGGTAGCCATCACATGGGATTGCAGACGGGCGCCCAGTGTTGCGAACTGGATCAGAGATATGGTTTATTGTAAAGAGACACTGGAACTTTATGCGGAGGAGCTGCCGATTTCCTCTAAGCCCAGAGACATTTGGGAGCCACTACGTATGTACCTGCAACGACAAACCAGCGCAGGCACGCAAAGTGTGGTGTATTGACCTCTACACATACGGGAGTCTCATCCGCCCTGTGGAACGCTGGATCTCGAAATCGGAGTTGTCCTCTTCTTTGTGGTACTATGGTGTTGATTGCTTTCATGTTACATTTGGCTGTTCTAACACAAACGATGCTTTGTAACGCAGAATTGGTGTTTATTATTTTTGAAATGCAAATAAAAAGATTTTTAAAAAAAGATGTTCCACGTGTTATAGGAGGTGACTTTAACCTTATATGTGACCCGTTATTGGATAGAACATCCCAAACCAAATATCGTCCTCCAAAGGCTTACTTCACTCTTAAGTCCTTTTTTAGAACTACCAATTGGCGGATATCTGGCGTTTACATCACCCAACTGAAAAACAATTTACTTTTTTTTTTTAAATCCTTATAATTCCTATTCTCAAATAGATTATTTATTAGTATCCCATCAATTAATCCATACAGTTTTTGATCCCACTATTCAGAATACTGGTATTTCTGATCATGCGCTCGTTTCATGCATTTTACGATATAGCTCCTCTCAGCAAACTCATGGTTGATGGCGCATGAATACCAATGTTGTCCTTAATGAAAAAAACAAACTCAAATTTTTATCGGCAGTACAGGAATATTTTTTGTTTAACCCTGAAAGTACTACTTCAAGTTTTAATCAGTGGGATGCATTTAAGGCATTTGTCAGTGGTGCAACAATATCTATTATGGAACACAATAACAAATCATTTAACTCTAGAATTAAAGAATTGGATAAGCAAATAGCAAAGCAAGAACGTCTCTTTATCACATCGAATCACATCAAATGTAAGATACAGCTACAAAAGCTTCGTTATGAATCAAACTCCCTATTAAGCAACATGGCTGGCATACAAATTTCTAACAGCAAAGCTAAATTTTGTTCCAGTGCTAATAGATCTGGAAGATTATTGGCAAACTGTCTTCGTATTAAGATAAGAATCAAATGCATGCTAATCATAATTCTAATGGTCAAATCGCTTTATCCCACAAAGAAATAGGTAATGGATTTATGAATTATTATTCAACTTTATATAATAAACCTCCTTCTGCAGATACATAACATATCAATAATTTTTAGAGAGGTGTGGTTTAACTAAAATTTCTCAGTCAGTTAGAAATAAATTGGACTTTCCGATCAATTTAGAAGAATTGCAATCAGCTATTAAAACCCTTAAATTACTTAAATCTCCTGGTCCAGATGATATTCCTTCTGAATTTTATCAAGACTTTTCCGCTCATCTATTACCTCATTTACTCAAGTTATTTGCTTACTTTAGTAATATAGGTTCAACTTCTGGGACCTTTACTGAAGCTTTGATTGTAGTTCTTTCGAAACCTAACAAAGATCCCAAGGTTGTTTAAAATTATCGACCCATTTCATTAATTAATCAAGATTGTAAACTTTATGCTAAGATTCTTGCAACCAGGTTGGCCTCTGTGCTTGCTACTATCGAAAATATTGACCAATCTGGTTTTATGAAAAACAGACTTTCGGTAAATAGCGTAAGATTATTATTCCATGCGACCATCACTGACTCAACTAGCCGGTGTCCGGGCATTCGATGCGAAAAAGGCTTTTGATAAAGTTCATTGACAGTATCTTTTCTGTACCTTAAATGCATTTAACCTTGGCAGTTCGTTTATCTGTATGCAGCTCTCTATTCTGGTCCATCCGCCAAACTTTTCAATAATCGTAACATTTCTAATATTTTTTTCCTTTTTCGAAGTACCAGACAAGGCTGCCCCTTATCACCTTTACTGTTTCTTCTTGCTATTGAACCTTTACATATCGCCATCAGAAATTGTAAGGACATTGAGGGCCTCATTATAAATTGGCAATCCTGAATTTTCCATTCCTCCGCTTTTAAGTCTAATTCACAATTAGGGGCTTATTATGATGTCGGTCGGACTTCCCTCCGACCGACACCGCGGCGGATACGGGACCGACCGACCTCCGGTCAGTGGTCCCGACCGCCTAATTACAATGCGACCACACATGGTGTCGTCGCATTCTGCCACTTCTCTATGGGAGCTTGTGTTACGGCTGTAAATCGGCCGTAACACAAGCTCCCATAGAGAAATGGGAGATTGTGTTAATCCCTGCACTCCGTGGCAGGCACCTCAAAGTGCCTACCACAAGGTGCAGGGATTAACAGGGGGGCACCATAGGTGTCCCCTCAGCCCCCAACCGGAGGCCTCAAGGAAAGGGAGTCATGCTAGGGGCCCCCCAAACACACTTTCCGACAGGCTTTCCATGTCGGAAAGCCCGGCATGGAAAGCCTGATGGAAACTGTGCATCGCAATCCGGATGGCGTAAAACGCCGTTCATATGGATTACGGGCCGGTTCCGACTGTCCGACGGGCAAGCCAGCCGGAATGACCGGCCGGTTTCAATTCCGACTGGCTGTATTGAATTCAGCTGCTCAGAATTGAAACAGATGATCTCGGTCGTAAAGCCTCCAACCTAAGGTAGGAGGCTTTACAACCAAGATCGTAATAGGCCCCTTACAGTCAGATTTCAGGATATACTTTCAAAGCTAATAAAATTAAATTTTTTCCTTTAAATTTTCATTGTACTCCTGATATGCTTGCAAACAAAGAAATAATCTGGCAAAAAGATACATTTGAATATCTTGGTATATTATTTTTTAGCACCATAAAGCAATCGATTACTTTAAATTGTGAGTGCATTCTTGCTCATTTTTTTTTTTTAAAACGTATTTTATTGTCAAATTGCACTTATGTTGCAGGGCTCTGCACTCCAGAGACAACTACAATAACAAACCGCACATCAGCCAGGAAGCAATCGACTTTTTCTTTTTAAAGAGAACAAAGAACAACACATGGCTATGCATAAAAGAAAAAAAAACTGAATTTTCCCAAGAGGACCCCCACCCTCCACCTCCCCCCTCCCTCCCTCACCCGCCCCCCAGAGTCGCACAATGTCCACGGAGTCCAGTCCACGATCGACCTTTATAAACAGAAGAATATTAGCCTATGTACACACACCCCCAAGCCCCCTCACCCTGTACCACAACAAGCCCATGCGTCGCCATCATTTACTCCCCGGAGGGTCTGCTGCCACAACCGGAGGCTCAAGCCACAGGCCCCGGTATTCCGCCCAACGCTTCCATATTTTATAATGCTTACGTGGGCATCCCCTAGCAACAAAGATTGGCTGTTCCAACCCCATATAAAAGTCCAGACCATTCTTTCATGCTGCCACAGACGGGGCCCGTGGGTCCTTCCACGCCTTAGCTATATCTCGTTTTGCCAATGTGAGGCCAAGGTGCATAAGATGTCTTTTATATACATTGCCCCCTATTCCCTCCATGATGTGCAGCAGGGCGAATTGTGGCGTGCGTGGGAGCCCCCACCCCAACACCTCCGACAAACAGGCAAAGACCCCCCTCCAAAACCGGTCCAGCGACATGCAGTGCCCGACGGTATGTAGAAACGTGCCCTCCTCCCGGCCACACCGAAGACACTCCGGGGAGGCAATCAGTCCCGCCCGCCACAGTCGAACCCGGGTGAAGTAGACCCTGTGTAAGTATTTAAATTGAATGAGGCAGAGACGCATCGCTATGGCCGCGCCCCGAGGGGCGGCCAGAGCCTCCCGCCAGTCCTCCTCTTCTAGAGTGCCCACATCTTCTTCCCATACCCCCGGAGCCTCTGTAGCGTAGGAGAGCAATGGGTAACTAGGGATTGATAGATCCGGGATATCTTTTTTATCTCCAGGTCCCCCATGAACACTTTTGCCTCCAAGGGGCTAAACTCCGGGAGAGATTCCAGACCCCTTAGGCTAGGGGACAGTGCATGGCGGAGTTGGAGGTATCGGTAGAACTGGGACCGGGGCATGCCAAATTCCTCTTGTAGATCTTGAAAGGACTTGAGTGTCGTGCCCCTTATAACATCCCCCAGGATCGAGATGCCTATGGCATCCCATCCCCGGAAGCCCTGTAGAGCCGCGATGTCAGGCAGTCGCCCATTATGCCACAGGGGGGTTTCTCGGGTCAGGGTATTCCACCACCCCATGCGACGCAGTGCTTGCCGCCATATTTGGAACACCACCCGTGTGGCCAGTGGCAGCGCGCCCCGTAGCGACGCCGAGTAAAGAATAGTGTGTAGTGTGTGGGACCCCATAAGATAACGCTCCAGCGCATATGCCGGGTCCTCCCTGTCGCCATACCACCACTCATTAAGGACCAATAGGTGCGAGGCCTGGTAGTATGAGAGAATATCCGAGGTCGCCAGTCCTCCGCAGTAGGTGGAAAGAAAGCATGTGCGCAGCGCTACACGCACAGCTCCCCCCTCCCACAGGAACTGCCCAAGCACAGAATTCACCAGCCGGAACCATTTGGGCTGGATCGGGTACGGGTGATTCTGGAGCTGGTATAGCAACCGAGGAAGCGCCACCATCTTAAAGATTGCTGATCTACCGTACAGCGTCAGAGGCATGCGCGACCAAGTCCTAATGTCTGCACGGACTCGCTCCCACACCGGCTCTATATTTCGCTCCCAAGAGATGGTTGGCACCTCCGAAATGAACACCCCCAGATATTTGAGGCCCCCACAGCCACCTGAAGCGTGGACGCCCAGTGCCTACCTTCGTCCGATCCCCCAGAGCCCACAGCGTGGATTTGCGGGGCTTCATGTACAACCCTGACGATTCCCCGAAGGTCTGCATGATCCGCAGGAGGCGTGGCCCCGTTCTATCCAGAGCCGTAAGGAAAAAAAGAACATAGTCCGCATACAGAGCAATCCTATCGGACAACCCCGGAGCCCACTCAAAGCCTCTGATCTGTGCATCTATGCGCACCCACGCCGCCAGCGGCTCCATAGCCAGGGCGAATAGATACGGCGAGAGGGGGCATCCCTGCCTGGTGCCACGTCTGATAGAGAAGCTGGAAGAGACCGCACCTGCCACCCGAACTGATGCTGTCAGGTCTGTATATAGGAGCGTCAGGTAGGACAAGAACTGGGGGCCAAGATTAAGCCGGGGCAGCAGTGCGAACAGATAGACCCAGCTCAAAGAGTCGAATGCCCTGTCTATGTCCGCTAGGAGGAACGCCGCCTGTTCCCCGGTCTGTCGGATAGCCGCCATCGCCACATGTGCCCGCCGTATATTATGCCTGGTCGCCCTCTGGGGCATAAATCCGGCCTGGTCCGGGTGCACAAGTGCTGAGCTGTGGGGCAGGAGCCGATTGGCCAATGCTTTGGCCAGGACTTTGGCCTCCACGTTCAAAAGGGAGATGGGACGGTAGGAGGCATGCTGCTCCGGGGGCCGACCCGGCTTATGGAACACCACCACTTCCGCGTGTCTCCAATCTGGGGGAAGCCTACCCTGTTCCCTGGCCTCCTCCAAGGCCGCCCGGTAGTGAGGGGCCAACTGCAAATTATATCTTCTAGAAAAATTCGCTTGGGAACCCGTTGGGTCCAGGAGCCTTCCCAGAGCGAAGCTCACCCAGGGCCGTACTTAGTTCCTCATCTGTTAGAGGGAGTTCCAGGCGGTCACGCACCTCATCTGACACCGCTTTAGGCGGCAAGTCCGCTATGAACTTAACCACCATATACTCCGGTAGGCGCTCCCAGGGGGCATAGAGCTCCGCATAGTATGCAGCGAAGCTCTCCGCCAGGGCCACCGGGTCTGTAATCGGAGCTCCCGCTGCATCTAATATACCAGGGAGGACCTGGGCGTGGAAGGTGCCCTGACAGAGCCGGTGCGGCATCTTGCCCGACTTGTCCCCCCACTGACATATCCTGCTACGCGTTGCCAGCCAAACCTGTCGAGCCTCGTCCATCAGGAGGGCAGCATAGGACTGTTGCGCCAGGAGCAGCTGCCTCACCACCTGCCCCTCACCTGCCTCCCGGCTCTGGCGTTCAAGCATCTCCACTGCTGCCTCGGCCCGCACCAATTCCGCCCTGCGCTGCTTACGGGCCGCTACGCACCAGGCTATATCCACCCCCCGCAGGGTGGGCTTCAAAGCCTCCCACAGTGTCCCAGCACTGGAGACAGACCCCTCATTGACGATGAGGTAGTTAGCGATGGTCTCACTCATGCATTTCCCGTAGTCCTCCTTTTGTAAATGCCAAACTGATAGGCGCCAACGGAATGGCTGCCGCCCTCTGCCCAACCGAATGTCAACGGACACCGGGGAGTGGTCTGAGAGCCCGCGAGGAAGGATCTCGGCCGACGCCACCCTACCAGCCATTACTCGGGGAACGAAAATGTAAGCGAGTCTGGAAAAGGAGTTGTGGACTGCTGAGAGATATGTGTATTCCCGCCTGTTTTCTTGCTCCTTTTAAAGCCAAATATTAAAAATGGTTGATCCTGCATCCATCCTGGTGGGGAAAAATTGATGCCATCAAAATGGTTATTGCTCCAAAAAATATCTCTTTCCTTTCTATGATACCTATTTAACTTCCTCTTAAGTTGTATAAAAATATTGACAAATGTCTTTCTCAATTTATTTGGAATAACAAATATCGTTTAAGTTACAAAAATTTTAAATGGCTAAGCGCAATGGTGATTTTGGTTTACCAGATCTCTTTAATTATAATAAAGCGTTTATTTTAAAACAAAGTTCCTTATGATTCCATCTTTCAGAGTCTACTAATCCACCTTCATGGCTTCGTATTGAACAAAGTTTGATATCACAATTTCCTCTACCTGCATTGCTCACCATGGCTAACTCTAATGCCTTGCTAAAAAGATCAGTAATAGTGAAGTATATTTAATATTACAAAAATTGGATTCGATTTTCCGATCCCCTAGATCACTTACCTCAAATTTGTCGTTATGGTATAATCCTATGTTAAAACTAGCTTGTTACACAAAATATTGGCAATCCAGAATTAAAGCAGGGGTGTGGAATTTAATAAAATATCCATTTGTTCATGGGGCCAATTGCTTCATAAATCTACTTGCCCTGTAACAAAAGCCAGTTGTCCCTTTTGTGCCATGTAATGCGGCGACAAATTATGGAAGCAATCTTATTATATAAGAGCTCTGATATAGCCTCTGTGATTATGCCAGGGCTCACACCATAGTAGGGTTTGAACACTAGCAATTCCCTTATGTTGCCACGTTTCCGCCGATCTACATACTGGGGCTGGAGATAGTGGTAAGCAATTGTTCCAGAGTTGGAATGCCTTTTTGAGTCTGTACAAACCTACTAACTTGCATGTTATAAAGGTTTTCACCAACTCTTCTTTAATTTTTTCCCATTCGGGGAAAGGTTGGAAATTTACTCCTGACAATGGCAGACGTAAAACTTCTTCCAGGGTTGGGAAAAATAGTGGTTGAAGGGAAATTGAACTTGCAAACACTCAGATTTTCGCTTGAGCAAATCTAAACATGCATATTTGCTCATGCTATAATGCAGTTCACAAATATTTTCTAGGAGTACTATTTCTTGGCCTACTTCTGTAAATTCTTGTAAATTCATGAAAGCAATATATCTGCAGTTAATGCAAGGACATATACCATGGGTGCACTTTTGAGACTTTATTTATTAATTGGGCCCCTAATTAGGTCTGGCGTTAACCACAAACTTTTGTGTTTATTAAATTCTGTCTCTATTTCTGTCTACTGGCTGGCTTCACTGGGAATGACAGCATTCTGCTCCTTCACAAGGAGCAAATCGGCACACAAAGTAGTTTTGTTCAGTGCCAGGAACTACTGTGGCAATGTGTGCCTTTTGAGACCAAAAACTAATTTTGCTTTTGCCAATGTTTGTTAAAATGGTGAGGGCCTGGTAGCTCCCACACCAACAAGGTTTTACAAAATCCATGCCAAAACAAGTCACGCAGTGACAAAACCAAAAAGCTGGCCACCAATTTCAGACCTACTGGCTTTGCCAATGCTTGTTTATTTTTATGTTTCCCATAATCTTATTGAAACTGGTTAAACTAATTTTCCATTAGGAATATTTTTGGGAAATACTAGCATACAACAACACATTTTGCATAATGATGCTGCAAAAAAATGGTACCTAAAACTTTACAGCAGTTTAGCGATATTTATTTTTCCTTCTTGCATTGTTTTGTGAACATTTTATTTTGAAAGCAAAGAATCATCCATCTTGTTTTCAAGCTTCTGCAAATATTTGCATCTAATCACAACGCATTCTGGGAGCATTATACATAGCCTCTTATTGCGAAACCTTGAAAACATGTGTACACATTTTTATACTGGAACCACTATCAGTAGTGGAGTCCAAGCTTAGAACATTTACTTAGAGCGCTCACCCTAATAATGAAGGGTTTGCATTAATGAATCATAAATACAAGTTTGAACAGCATTAACTCATGGACACAAATATTACTTTAACTGCAGACATTGCCCTTCCCTGACTCATAATGTGGTACTGTAAACTGGCAGCCAAAGGGTTTGTGCTGTAGGGGGTTGGGCCTACTTGTCCCAAGGACAAAATACACATGAAAACCTGTTGCCCTTGACCCCAAACAATATGTCCTGGGCGTCGGGCTATAGGAATTCCACATCCCTGATTAAAGCTGGCATTTTTTACTTAAAAGAAATTTACCATAACAGTGCCTTTTTAACATTTGATGAATTACAGCAATGATTTAGGTTGCAACCCTCAGATATTTACAAATATGAACTCCTATGCAATTCAATACTTGACTCATTTTCAAATAATTTTTCTGTTAATCATAACCCTGATTTAGAACGGTGCATTCAAACAATTGCTTCATCATTCCATGCTGTATCATTGTTTTATTAAACAAGCATTGGCATAGCCAATAGGTCTCGCTTTTGGGACCTTATAAGTATTTAGTTATGCAGCACAATATCCTTGGTACAACAACATCAACTGTTGCATGGCGAAACACTTATAAGGTCCCAAAGGCGAGACCTATTGGCTATGCCAATGCTTGTTAGTTTTGTCAATGTGTGACTTGTTTTGGCATGGTTTTTGTAAAACCTTATTGGTGTGGGAGCTGCCGGGCCCTCACCATTATAACAAACATTTGCAAAAGCAAAAATTGTTTTTTGGTCTCAAAAAACACACACTGCCACAGTAGTTACTAGCACGGAACAAAACTACTTTGTGTGCCGATATGCTTCTTGTGAAAGAGCAGAATGCTGTCACTCACAGTGAAGCCAGCCGATACAGAGAGAGAGAGAGAGCAGAATTTTAATAAACACAAAAGGTCACGGTCAACGCCAGACCAAATTAGGAGCCCAATTATTAAAGAAAGTCTCAAAAGTGCACCCATGGTATATGTCCTTGCATTAAGTGCAGCTATACAGCTTTCGTGAATTTCCAAGAATTTACAGAAGTAGGACAAGAAATAGTACTCCTAGAAAATATTTGTGAACTGCATTTTAACATCAGCAAATATGCATGTGTAGATTTGCTCATGCGAAAATCTGAGTGTCTGCAAGTTTGCTTTCCCTCCAACCACTTTTTCCTAACCCTGGAAGAAGGTTTACGTCTGCCATTGTCAGGAATAATTTCCAGCATTTCTCAGTATGGGAAAAGATTAGAGAAGAGTTGTTGAAAACCCTTAAAACATGCAAGTTAGTAGGTTTACACAGACTCAAAAGGGCATTTTAACCCTGTAACTGCCGCTTACCACTACCTCCAGCTCCAGTATGTAGATCTGCGGAAATGTGGCAACATAAGGGGATTGCAAGTATTCAAACGCTAGTATGGTATGAGCCCTGGCATAATCAGAGACTATATCAGAGCTCTTATATAATGAGATTGCTGCCATATTTGTCGCTGCACTACATGGCACCAAAGGGGCAAGTGGATTTTGTTATAGGACAAGTAGATTTAAAACTTCTGACAACCCTTAATACACACTGCCTTGCAGTCAGGAGACCAGACCCTTCTGCTATAGCTTAAAGCTTCAGATATCCTTGATGTAAAGAGTAACAGCATAAATGGTACTAGAGTCATGCAATGACCAGATTGTCAGTTGCAATAAACTCTGCTTCTAACCATATGGGCTACTTGTCAGGGCAAGTTCTGTCACTTAGCTTTTCTGTATGCTGGACAGGAATGTGGTGTATGCACGTCATAAACTTTATGCAAGTAGAACCAGCATATAAAACCCTGGAGCTACTTAACTCTCATATTCGACCTTATTGTCTCTTCTAAGTTCTTCTGCAATCTCCAGTGCACTAGTGTTGCAGCATCTAGTGTCTTCATACTGTTTTGTCGAAGATGATTTCCTTTATCATTCCACTTCGCCTGTTTATTTCTTCACTATCACCTAGGCCTTTCACCTAGCGTGTTGCCCAGCGTATTGAGGCACCCTCTGAGCTGAATGAGGCGGTTTACAATCGAACAACATATGCTTTCATAAACTTACAAGATGCTGCACTTTTTTTAACCTGCAAGAAACAGGACTTTGAAGAGAGGCATTTTTTTTTATTGCATTTTTTGTAGTGCCAACCATAAATACCTTGGGAAAGGCAACTTTTGAGGACAAGCAGGAGTACAGGCTCTTAATGCTTAGGCATTCAACGCGCAAGCAGTGCAGGTCATGGAAGAGGCACAGGCCGCACCATCTTTTAATAGTATTGATGTTTGGGATGCATGAGGCAAAGGGTCCAAGGCTTTGTCAGACCTCAACCCCTGCTCCCAATCCCCTCCTGCCCAAGGAGAGAAGAGGGGGCGAGCCAAGGTGAAAAGACACAGTGCACACCCCCCTGGAAATAGACCGGGTTGCAAAACACTTCTTTTAGCAATGCTATCAAAAGCTATGTTCCCACACCTCTTAATTCAGAGATGTCCTGCTTGTCCAAACTCTGCTGCAGAAGTAAATCTCTGTTGTTTTAAGTGCTGGAAACAAACGTACATCGGAGCTGACCTATACTTTGAGTTTTATGATCAACGGTAAAGTGTTACCAAAATATACATAAAAAAGACGCGGTTTGTTCGTCAGGATGTCTAATGTGCAGAAGTAATTGGCGGGAGTTCCCTTCTTCATTTAATTTAAGAGTTGCTGGGTTTCCCGGAGCACACTCCCTCTGAGCATGGTGCTGTGTTTACTAACCCACTTCTGCGCGGAAGCCAAGCATCTTACCTCCGGCGACGGTGGCGGGCGGATGGGCAGCCTCTGTGCCGGGCTCTGGGAGGGACTCTCCCGATTCAGCGATGCAGCGGATCCTGGGGGTCTCTGACAGGGCTTCCCAGCCGAACACCAGGCGTATGGGAGCAATTGGAGGAGGCGCGGGGAAAAGCAGAAAGTTTCAGAGGCAGGGCTCGTGATGTCAGCCCGCATTCCAGACTTGTGATTGGCTGCCTGGCCCAGTTTTCTCAGCGAGTTTATTTTATCTGATGTTTGTAGAAACACTGAGCGAGGCTTTTACATGAAAACCACAGCCCCGCCCCCGTCTTCTCCCACTCCAGTTGAACAGCAGTGTCAGTCAGTATTGCAGTGATGCGCTAACAGTGTACACACACACGTACACACACACACGTACACCCCCCCAAACCGGTCGTAGTGCATTACAAACAAGCCCGCGAGTGGTGCGCGCGCACCACAGAGGAGCGGGGCGAGCGAGCGCGGCAGCCTGCTCAGCTGACGAGACGCTCAGCTGACCAGACGCTCGTGCGTCATGGCCTTTTCCCCGCACGGCCGGCATATGTTTCCAATTATCGCGCACGCGTCTGGGCACGATAATGGGAAACACATGTCTGCCGTGCGTACCCATCCCAAAAAGGCCAGCCACGACGCACGAGCGTTTGGACTGCTTCTGAAAGTCACTTACTAAAAGTCTTCGCCTCTAGCAGCGCTTGCGCGCTACTCGAGGCTCGACCTAAAAAATGAATAATTATAAAGGGGACAATATCAACATTCTCTCTTCTTTCTGGAATAAGGAACTAGATTTATCATTATCTCAAAATGTATGGAGAAAAATCTGGTTAAATAATATGTCTGGATTGCTACCTGTTTCTCAATACCAAACTAATTCCTTCATTTTATTCAATTGTTTATGGACTCCTTTGAGGTTATTTAATGCAAAACATTTAAATTCTCCTAATTGTTGGAATTGTTCTCTCAAAAAAGGCTCATTAAGAAATAGGCTTTATGAATGTAATGTTGGTAATTTTTCAAAAGAGGTTTGGAAAGTCATTACAAAAACTTTGAACACTGCATATAATCTGTCATATAATTTATTGATTTGTGAATCGATTTCACTTATCTCCAAAATGTCTGTTATCAATAGCAAACTTCTAGATTACTTCATTTCGGCAGTTTTAAAATCAATTACTACCAACTGGAAAAATGCCTCATTATTATCAGTTCATGCATGGTGGTCCTGGATAATTTTTACTAGAAGAGGTGCCAATTTTACTCTGATTCTGAATCTTTCAGGTGTCGTTCACAATGCTCCTAATTATCATATATTGTGGAAACCAACTGATGATCATTTGCGTAACATCTCTAAATAGGTATTACTGATAAGCAGCTAATTGTTTCATATATAGGTATATTGTTTATATTTAGCAGCTGTATTAAGACTTATTTAGAATGATAACAATTTCTGCTCCCTTTTTTATTTCCTTTTATTTTTATTACATTAATATTGATAATTTTTATGTACATTAATGGCTTCTATTTTGATTGTATCCTATAGTTTGTTCTAGAAGTTCCGTTATATTATCAATGTAAAACTCTTTTGTACCTCTTTTGGTGCTCTTTTATGTATGGGCTGCTCATATTTATCTAAAATGTAATAAAATATTTTGAATACAAAAAGAGGCACCTTGATAGGACATTCAGGGTCGGGTTTAGAGCAGTGCGAATGGTGCGGCCGCAGTGGGTGCTGACCTATGGAGGGGGCGCTGTGCTTGGCAATAACGTACGATTTCAAAACACCTTCTGCAGAATTCCTTGTGCATCCCCCTTTCAAGCAGTAATAAAAATGTCAAGATAATTCTTGTGATTAATGTTTCGTTTAGAGAGAGCAAGTTTTGTCTATTGGCATAAAGTAGTGGAGAGGGTTAATATGCCTGCTGCAGAGAACACCTACCTTGCAGATCACAAATCTGTATTTTATGTGGAGCTGAGCGGATTATTGCTTTTGTCACAGAGATCCTTGAGTAACCGTAGTACATAAGATGTAGTCCTAATATAGAACAGTGACTGTTACAAACTGTCATCAAAGAGCTGCATGCAAACTGCATAAAATAGTTAGGACGTTATGTTTTTTTTCACAGTCTTTCGTTAGCTATTCCTAATGTTGCTACAAAAGGATCGTTTGGGTATATATACATTTTTATTAGTAAAGCCAGGCTTTACTAGTGCTTTAAATTGAATGAAATACATTTGAGAGAGGGGCTATGGAATAAGGAACACTTTTGCCCAGTGGCAATTGGGGAATCTGAGAAGGAGGTCTGGGAGGAGGGGGCGCCATAACAGATTGTCGCACCAGGCACCACCAGCGCTAATGTTGGCCCTGAGAACATTACATAAGTGGATATAATGTCCTTTCACCTATGTTTCTATAGCCCAACTCAAATACTGCAGGACACAAATCTGAAAAATATAACTAGTAACCAGGTTGGGAATTTGCTTATGCAGGCGAGAAAATAAACGTTGAAGATATGGTAGTGTGGAGTGCCTTGTAAAAGTTTTGAGGTTAATTGCCACATCTTGCCAAATATGCCTCGCTAATTAAAAGGACGGGCAAAATTAAAAGGTAAGCCAACTTAAATAGAATACTGAATAGTCAACAGATCTTGACATGCTGTTCTACATTGTAAAATGACCTCTATATATTCCAAGGCAGGGCCGGACTGGGAACCAAAACCGGCCCTGGCAAAGTGCTCGGCTGGCCCCCCGGGGGGTTGGGGTTTTGGCTGCGCTGTTGGCCACGGCCGGTTTCGGCCGATTTCGTTACAGCGGCCAATATTGCAGCTATGCTGCAAAAACGGCCCTGTAACAAAATCGGCCCGCAGGGGCCCAAAACCGGCCCCTAACCCTGGCGGCCCACTGGGGAAATGCCCGGTGCCCGCTATGGCCAGTCCGGCCCTGTTCCAAGGACATGTGCAGAAGGTTAGGAAATCAGCTGCAAATGAAGACTATGCTAATTTAAAGGGAAACTATGCGTTCTCAAAAAAAAAAAAAACACTGGCAATGCCAATAGGTCTCGTTTTAAAGGAGTGTTGTATGGTAATGTGAAGCTTTACAAGTAAATAGCATGGGAATGAATATGTATTTATGGCAGCAAAGAACTGTAGAATAATATTGGTGTAGGTTAAAAGGTCAAGTGACAGTTGAACTGTCAAGCCAGAACTAAAAATGTCGATTCTTAAAGGTTTACTGTATAAAGAATTGTGATTTTTTTTAAAGACAAGGAGGCTAGCATTATGTATAAAACCTTTATTCACCCACTACTGAACAGCATCTTTAAAAGTTTCAAAAGTAGAACACAACTACTTCACAAACTGAAACAGAACTCTCAAGTCCATATAAAAGCCCATGACTCCTATGATCTTCCACTTATGTTTATCTTCTCCAAAATATCCTCTTCTTTCTTACTCTTCAAATATTAACCTTTCACTGATCCGAAAAAATATATATGCAAATATAAGTATATACGTAATTCAATCCATCAATACTTATCAATACCAAAAGGATTATTCTATACAAAGAAATGATTTAATGCAACATTAAAATGAATACATATAACAATCCCACTTCCTCCATATTACCAGGGAGGGTGTAGTGGGATAATGTTAGCCTCCTTGTCTTTAATAAAATCACGAATCTTTATACAGTAAACCGTTAAAAATCTACATTTTATGGCAAGACAGGAGGCCAGCATTATGAATGTTCAAAAATGTTCAAAGCAGCGTGAAACATGGTCTATAAGTTTAAAATAGAATTTCCTAAACGTATCCTCATTGGACCAGTCTGCTGTCCTCATAATTTCCTCTAACCTTCCCTCTGACTTAAAAGTTTTACTTGCCATGGCACGCCTTACTGAGTCAGCTGCAAACTTAGACACATCAATACCCGCCTCTTTCATAGCTGATCTCACCCATCTTGCGATTGTTGCATTTGTAACCACACAGAAAGGTTTAACATATGAAATCAACAGTTGCTCTACACCTGCACTTCTTTTCTCCAGCAATCGATATTCGGATTCCTTAATGCATTTAACAACACATAATTTAGGTAAATTATCTAAAATAGGATAGAATATAGATGTAGACATAGTTTTTGTTCTTTTATAAAGTTTAAACAAGACCCCTGTTGGTTAATATAATATGTTCGTCACTTCCAAGGCCCCCACATCTGATACTCTTCTAAAGGATATTAAACACAATAAAGTCGGTAGTTTCCAGGATAACTCTCTCGTACCTAGATACTTATTACTGGGCCAATTCTGAAACAATTTCAGTACTAATTCTACATCCCAGAGCGATTGATAGTTCGGTTTGGGACTCCTTCTCAATCTGATCCCTTTCATCACTCTATAAATTAGAGGACTCCTTCCCACTGAAATACAGTGAATCAAAGAATGTCCTGTCGCTACCGCAGAATGATAGCAATTAACTGTTCTATCAGCCAATTAGCAACTTCTATCTCATCAGCCTCCACGGGATCCAGATCCCTTGCCATGCACCAATGTAACAAACTCCCCATGCGCTTTTGTATCTCTTCCTGGTGCCCAAGACTCATTGAGTAATCCTGCAGCTGAGTCCAAACGTTTCGTGAATCTTCCTGATCCCCTGAAACTTTCCAAACTAGAAGGTTGAGCAAACCTAATAGAATTAACAGATGCTCTCTCCTTTCTAAACATTTTAACAAACCCATTTTGGACCTTATTACAAAGGGGGTCTCCATAGCTAATTCCAATGGAGTTGGGAACCATGCCCTAGTCCTCCAAAAGGGTGTCACAAAGACAATCTGACACTTCTGTCTCCTGCACTGTAACAGGACTCTCTGTATCATTGAGAAAGGGGAAAATGCATAAGCTTTCATCCCTGACCAGTCCTGCATGAATGCATCCACTGCCATTGCCTCCGGATCCGGTCTCAAATTGACATAACTTGGTAATTGGAAGGTCAACCTGGATGCGAAAAAATCCACATCCAGAGGACCCAGCGAATTCTGTATTTTCTTGAAATAACCAACCTCTAGTTTACAATCGCTGTAATCTATCAGGTTTCTTGAACTCCAATCTGCCACTATATTGTGCATGCCAGGAAAATATTCCGCTCTCAGTCCAATCTTGTGCTCCAAACAGAAATCCCACATTTCGGGTTGCTGAGTCTGCTAATCTCTTCGATCTGCTGCCCCCTAACTTGTTGACATATGTCACTGCTGTCATATTTTCAATAAAACTGATCTGCCTTGTAACTGTTTAAAGCTGCGATGGGCAAATAAACCTGCCCTAAACTCTAGACAATTGATATGTTCCATTCTTTCTAACCTATCCCAAATGCCACCTGTCTCCTGATCTGAGCACGTTGCCCCCCCACCCATCCTGACATACTGGCATCAGTCTCCAGAACAAAATCTGGTATTGTTCCAAATATTGCACGTCCATTCCATGCTTCCAAATTCTCCATCCACCATCCTAATTCTTCCCATGTTTCCGTAATGTAAGGAGGCAAAGAACACTGCTTGGATGGATGACCAATCAATCAATCAGGCACATTGTAAAGCACGACTACTTACCCATAAGGGTCTCAAGGCGCTGGGGAGGGGTGGGGGGGGTAGAGCTGGTCTGCCGGAGGCGCTGTGGTTCAGTCTAAGAGCCAGGTCTGAATGTCCTTCCTAAATTGAGGCAGTCACTGTGATTGCCTGAGGTGGAGAGGGTGTTCAAGGTATTTGCTGCAAGGTAGCAGAAGGATCTTCCTCCAGCCGTGGTCTTGCAGATACATGAGATGGTAGCCAGTTGGGCGGAGCAAGGGTCTCTGGTTGGTGCATGGAATGTAATGGGGTGGTTAAGCTTTGTAGGCGTGCATGAGGAGCTTGAAGGTGATTCTTTTGTTGATTGGGAGCCAGTGGAGGTCTCTCAGGTGGCCGGTGATGTGGCTGCACTGGGGGATGTTGAGTATGAGTCTGACAGAGGCATTCTGAATGTTGTGCAGTTTCTTGAGGAGTTTCTGGGTGATGCCGGCATAGATTGCATTGCCATAGTCAATTCTGCTGCTGATGAGTGAATGGGTGACCGTCTTTCTGGACTCAGTGGGGATCCACTTGAAGAGCTTTCGGAGCAGGTGCAGTGTGTGGAAGCAGGATGATGAGATGGCGTTGATCTGTCGGTTCATGGTGTGCGAGGAGTCTAGGATGATGCCTAGGTTTCATGCGTGGTCTGTGGGGGTTTCCAAGTGCTGCGGACCACCAGGAGTTATCCCAGGCGGAGGGGGGACTTCGATCTTCTCTGAGTTCAGCTTGAGGCAGCTGTTCTTCATCTAGGTGGCGACAGCCTTCATCCCTTCGTGGAAGTTGATCTTGGCGACTGTGGGCCCACATTCACATTACCCAAATCGCATGTTGCCCTTTGGCACCATCCTCGTAAAAGGTGAATATTCACTTCCGTTCCTTTAACATATGCTTTCTCAATTTGATTAAATATCTTTGCCAGAGGGCTAAGGATGTTGAGAACCTTGTCCTGACAAGAGTTTAGAGATTTTTCCAAGCCCTTACTCAGGTCTTTTCCCATTTTTAATAGGTAGGTGATCATTTCTGGATGAATATTTTGGGTCATAGTGACTTCTTCGTCAATTATAGGTTTTCAGCATTCGGCTCTTAGGACATTTCTTTCTTCTCTTTCCAAAGGCTTCCTTAACGATAGCTTAATATAGTCAGCTACGTGATCTAAGGGCCACCACTCCTTACTTCTGGAGTGTTTTATTTACCTTGGATCAAATAACTTTTTGCGCATGGGGTCCAACACCATGTTTTTTCCCTTTTCTCTTCTCTCTGGGTTCTCATCAAACCAATCATCCAAGTCTTTCTAATCCAAGTTCAATATGTATTCGTCATAATCATAACCGTCATGAAATTCATCAAACTCATATAGTTTGTCCCCATCCATTAAAGTGCTAGACTGCCTATCATGTTCATCACGTCGGATGTTCCTTCTTTTTGAGCCACTAAGGACTCCTTTCTCCACTTCACTTAACAAGTGTTTCCTCTTGCTTATACATTTGCCCCCTGGGCCTCTGAGGTTTTCTTCCTCTTAATCTGAAATTAAATAATGTTCCTCATTCTCTTGGGTTTTACCCAATTTCTTAGATCTTAGAACCTTAGCTGACTGTGTCCTTAACCGCTTAGCTGCTTCGAACGTTCCGCGCCAGTGCGGAACGTGTAGTGCTCGCGACGGCCGTTGGCCGACGCACGCGGCGAAAGGGTTAACTGCCTGTTGCAGTTCTTGAGATACAATTTTCCTTATGGTTTCTGCCTGAGAAACCTGTTCCTCCTGTACTAGGACTCTTTTTTTTTTTAACTATTAAAATATAGGAAAGAATATTTCACACCCAAAGCTATATAGGGAAATTTCACACCCAAAGCTATATAAAGAAACGAAATCTCGTTGTGCGCAGTGTTTGGCACTCGTTACTGTCTTTAAAAACCACCGGCAATACGCGTTGGTCAGCAACAAACAGCTGAGTGTGGGACGTGCGATCAGCCGCCTAGAGGCCTGGCAAGAGCAATCACCTTTAGAAAATAGTGTGACTCACTATGCGCTGAGTCATGCTTAGAGGCTATACACACAATGCGTCGGCCTCAAGTAACTTGGCAGCGAATCGCGGTAAAGCATTATAGTGCTCTTTGCGCTGAACGGTGATCGCCATAGGCCCAAGGCAGCTCAAGATGTCAATTAAGATGGGGTTCAGCGGCGAAGTATGTTTTAGTCCGTTTTACTGACTTAGATCTCTTCACTGTTAAATAACTGAACAATATTTACCACTCTAGAAAAAAAACTTTTAAATAAGTGCAAGGTTTTTGTTTTAGTTTTTTTAAAAACTTTATTTAAAGTTTTACAACATAATACCAGTGTGCATACCAAATTCCAAAGCTAGATTTAAACAGACATACAGACAGTTCCCCGCACAGGTTCATCCACGAACCCCCCCCCCCCGTTCCCCAATCACTGTGCCAGCTGTAAAGTCGGTTAGTCCCCATCCCCTTCACAACTGGCATGGTTACTCCCTGTAGGTGTGCTCAGGGGGCTCGTTTGGGGGCTATCAGCCAATAAATCATGGCAAAGTTCCCTCCAGTCCCTCAAATTTTCCTCTAATATCTCGTCTCTGCGGCACCTTTTCATGTGTGCCTCCTCAGCCAGCGTCCATTCCCGCACATCTCTGATCCATGCCCGCACCCCCATCCCAACAATTGCAATTCTGCGTCTTGCTAACACCAGTAATAGTTGCTGAAGCCTGTACGCCATTTTACTTTGCTTTTTGGGCTTTCGTATCAACCCCAACAGACAGTGAGTAGGTGTCAACTGATCTCGTCTACTAACGCAGCCCCTTATCCATTCCACTATCTTGGACCAAAATCTGCTGACCGCGGGACATTCCCAAGCCAAGTGCAAGAAATTGGCCCCTTCCTTGTGACACCTGGGGCAGGTGTTTAACCTGTCGAGAGCCATGCGATGTAATCGTTCCGGGGTCATGTATGTGCGATGTATGTAGTTGTAGTGGACTAACCGGAATCGGGCATTACAGGAAATCCTGTGCGTGAGTGTGCCCATCATCCTCCAGTCCCTGCCCTCCAGAGGCACCTCCAGGTCCGCGCTCCAGGCGGCAAATGCCCCTGGGAGGGGAGCAGCAGCATCCAGCCTCATGGCCCTATACAACAGTGATATAGTGCTCCTACCTGCCCCGCATGTAAGTAAGGTGTCCAAAGTCTGAGTTAGCTGAGGGATCGCTGGATGCAAGGGCCAGATTTCTTTTAATAGATTGGATAATCCAGCATATTGTAGGTATTGATCCTGCCCCAGTCCAAAATCGCTACAGGCCTGCTCAAATGTGATAAAGCTCTCACCCGGATACAGATCCGCGAGGATACCACAGTCCCCTGCCTGCCATGCTCGATATGTCATGCTGGACATCACCCTCCTAACCGGCGTAATGTCCCAAACCGACAGTTCCCTATGAAAAGGAGCATGTCTCAAGATTCGTTCCACAAAGGTTTGCCAAATGCGCGCGGTCTGCCTGACCACATAACGCACCGTGTCGGAGGTACCCGAGCCCTCCAAAAACAGGGAGGGCAAGTCAGCAACCAGTACACTATCTTGGAGTCGGCTTTTCTCCCAGTTGTCCCCCTCAGTAAACTATCTCACGGCGTGCTGTAGTTGGGCAGCATAATAGTAGAGTTCCAGTCTGGGTGCCTCAAGCCACCCCCCTCACACGTCCAATTCAGTGTGGCGAGCGCCACTCTGCTGCGGCGGTCCGCCCAGAAGAGATCTATAAATATAGAATCCAGAGTCCGAAATATTCGCCTGGTTATGGGGCAAAGGGTGTTCTGAAGTATATATAAGCATCAGGGCAGCACCACCATTTTGGCTATAGCCAGTCTACCCATTAAGGAGAGCGGGAGAGTGTTCCAGAAGCCCACAGACCCCTTTAGTGCCTCTATCATCTTATAGATGTTAAGTTATAAGATCTGCAAGTCCTCCCACACCACCAGTATGCCCAGATACCTGAAGTGCTCCGTCTCCCACCGTAGGCCCAATTGAGGAAGCACATCCGCCGGGCGTCCCGCCAGCCAGGCCAGGGGAAAGATCAATGACTTCCACCTATGAAGTCTCAATCTCGAACAAGCACCAAACTCCTCCAATACCTGTAGAAGTCTCTGTACCGCCTCCCGTGGTGAGGAGACATAGAATAACGCGCCATCCGAGTATAGCGATATATAATATGAGAAGTTTCACCAATATTGAAACCCCAACAGCTCAGGTCCCTGCGCGCCCATATCGCCAAAGGCTCTGTAGCCAGAGCGAAAAGTAGTGGAGAAAGTGGGCATCCCCGTCGCGTCCCCCATCCCAGCCGCCACTCGCCCGACCTGCTCTGCCCAACCTGAACTCTAGCGCTGGGAGCCATGTATAGAATCTGTACCCACCTTCTAAACTGCGGGCCAAACCCAGCCACCCTGAGCACCTCCAATAGATACCCCCAGTCCACTGAGTCTTTTCCAAATCTATGGATACCAAGGCCAAGTCCTCATCTCTTTGCCGTGCTTCATGCAGTATGTGCATCAATCGCCTAATATTCATGCCCGTATTAAGGGTTGGTATAAAGCCGCATTGATCCTCATGGACTAAGTTTGCCATATGAGGTGCCCGCCTAGCCACCAGGACCTTACACAGGATCTTGACGTCTGCATTTATCATCATAAGGGACCGGTACGCAGAGGGATCCTGAGCGTTCCCCCCTGGCTTAAGGAGCATGACTATTTCCCCTGCACGCATTGATGGGGGAGCTCCCCTGCTTCAAAGGCCTCTTCGTATACCTGTAATAAAGGTAGCACGAGCTGATCCGAGAAGGCCTGCAGGAAGTCCATCGGGAACCCATCAGCCCCGGGGGCCTTGGCTCCCGGCATGGCCTGTAGCGCCTCCCGCAACTCTACGGCTGTGATCTTAGCATATAGCTCCATCACAGCTGTGGGCTTAAGCCGCGTGAGCGCCAAACTCTCTATGATGGGCACATACCTCTCTGCTGTTACCCCGGGGTCGGCGGTATAGATCCGTTGCAGGTGGTGTTGAAACCCCTCCAATTTCCCAGCCCTGGTGTGCACTAAGTTCCCTCCATCAGTTTTCAGAGAGGTGGTCAATGTGGGAGCCTGTTTCCTTCAAAGTATCCATGCCAGTAGGCGCCCAGACTAGTCGCCCTCTGCATGTAGTCTCTGGCGGTAACATGTTAATGTGTACTATCCAGCCTGTCCCATATATCTGCTATGCGCTCGCGCTGTTCCCGTTCCCCTTTGCCCGCATCTGGGTCAGGTGGGCTCCTCGTCTGTAAAGCAGCCAGAGGTTTTTCCTCACTGTTGAGCTCACACAGTAACTGTTGCCTCACCCCACACACGAGTCCCGAGGCCCGCCCCACGGACCACTGCCTTTAAGGCCTCCCACTCGGTGGCCCTCCCGGTGGGGCCCCCCCATTTTACCTCCAGGTAGTCTGTTACCGTCTTAGTCAGTGCAGCCCTTCCCGCCTCATCCTCGAGCAGGTCCGGTGGAAATCTCCATCGCCACGGCCCCACCACTGGAGACCCCTATTTCACCAAACAGCTCACCAGGGAATGGTCTGACAAAAAGCGCACCAAGTGGGTCACCTCAACCTCTGGGAAGGCCGGCACACTCGACACAAGGACCCTATCTAGCCTGCTCTGTGTGCCATATGTAAGTGATTGGCATGTAAAGATAGGCAGTGAGGGATGGGCCTCCCTCCACAGATCTCGGCCCCCAGTTCGAGCATGACCCCCCGGAGCATCTGGGACATTCTTGGTTTCGTTCCTGCCTTGGGGGGATGTCTATCAAGGGCGGAGTCTAGAACGCAATTAAAGTCGCCCATCCATATGTATGGGACATCCAACTCTTTGGACAATAAGTCCTGTACTGCCTGGAAGAACGCAGGGTCATCTGTATTCGGTGCATAAGTGTTCAGAATAACAATTTCCTTGCCATCTAACGAGCCTCGCAGGAGTACATATCTGCTATTTACATCGGATTCACAGTATGTCTGAGTAAATGGTGTCCCCGGAGCCACCCAGACCATGGCGCCCTTGGTGTACGTGGAAAAGAGGATTGGTAAGTCTGACCTCACCATTTCTTGGCAACTCTAGCCGTGCCGTTATCATCCAGATGCGTTTCCTGGAGGCAAGCTATCGTTATGTGATGATGTTTGAGGAAAGTTAATACCCTGTGCCGCTTGGTACAAGTGCCCAACTCCCACACATTCCAAGTCAATAGTTTGAACTCAGTTGCCATCTTAAGTTGTTCTTGCTTCTGAGACCAGTGACCGGCCCTGCCATCCATTGACTAAGCTACTATGGCGCACACCTACTAAACTATCAAGAACCAAAAAACGTATAAAAACGAAACCCATCCCTCCCTCCCTCGGACATTTTATGAACAACAAAATTATTAAAAATGCCAACCCCTATGACGTGCCAGGTCGCACACATCACCCTGTATCGCCCAACTGGGGCACAACACTCTTAAGCCGCCCAATAGAAAGATATCCAGACCCTCCCAAACCTACGCCCCATCATTTAACTGGATCAAGCAATGGTGCCCAGGTGTGAGAATAACCCCACCCCAGCATTAACCTCTTCATGTTACCCGCCCAGAATATATAGACATACACCCACACTTTCAGTGCAGTGAATCATTCCAGTCTTGGTATGGTTCTTGCCCAGGGGGACAACCCTCCCCGCCTCGACCGCTTAGGGGGCCATCCCACGACCCCCCGTCACTGCTCCTCCAGGGCCTCCGCCACCCGCTCAATCATAGTGTCTGGATCAACATCCATGGACTCATGGAGCCATTGAGTCTGATCCCTAGTGTCTGTGTTGGCAACGTCCCCCTCAGGCTTCTGAATCAAGGAAGTGTCTGTGCTCATCTGTAGGGTGCCGTCACTACCAACTGTAATCCTGTTGTCCGGCCCCCTGCCCGTGGCAATAGAGCCCCTATCGCCCTCGCCGGCCTGGGATCCCAGCCTCTGTCTAGTGCCCCAGTTCTTGCTCTGGTTTTGTGGCTATCACGGTGGGAGTGCGTCCCATTGTATCTCCAACCATTCCCATACTTCCTCGGGGCGCTCAAAGAAATATGCCTTACCCTGTGCCAGGACCTTCAATTTTGCGGGATATAACAGCATGTATTGTAGGCGCAAATTCCTTTTGACACCTAAAAAGAACTTTCTTTGTTCCTGCACCTGCTTAGTATGATCCGGATAAATGGAGATCTTGTTGTTTTCATAGAAGACATCCTGTTGTTCTCTAGCAGCCCTAAGGATACAACCTCGGCCCCTGTAATTCAGTATTTTTGCTATAAGTGCTTGTGGGGGAGCCCCTGGGGCGGCGGAGGCACCAAGGCCCTATGCGCCCTCTCTATGGCAAACATGTTCGATAGACCCGCCGGGCACAGCCGGGTCCTGATCCACTGGTTCGCCGACCTCCCCTCCACTTTCTCGGGAAAGCCCAGTATGCGGATGTTGCTGCGCCTGGCGCGGCCCTCCGCATCTTCTGCCCGGCGCTCCACGGACTTCGTTGTGGAGGATAACTGAAATAACTACTTTTTCAAGGCGGCCACATCCCCCTTGAGTCCCGACAAGCCCTCCTCCACCACTGTTACCTTATCTGCTACTTTGCGACGGTCGGCTCGCAGGAGATTAACGTCGATGGAGAGGGTGTCAATCCGGGCCTCCAGGGCCTTATGGGATTCTTGTATTGCAGCCAGCAGCTCTGCCCGTGTCGGCTCCGCATAAACCCCGTCCTCCTCGTGCGTCCCTGTAGTTTGGCGCGTGATGCGCTGCGGAGGGTGGCGCGGTGTAGTGTACTGGGTAATGGTATTGGATGCCCCAGCGTTTGTCTTTCCCCATGCTAATGCGAAGTGTGGACCAGCCAACGTTGGATCGTGGGAGTCAGACTGCCCCCTGAGAGATCTGGAGCTATCCGCTCTTGTTCCGACTAGAAACACCTAGGTAGCTCTCCTCCTGTGTGAATCGACCCCAACCCAGTAAGGTCAGGGGCCCCACGCGTAACCTCCAACAATAGTGACACCAGGATCTCTGTACAATGTCCATCGTTGTGGTCGCTGTGCGAACCCTCCCCCCACTCCCCCAGGGAGCCGGGCCGCAGGAGAAGGTCCTCAATGTGCAGCATACTTCCAAAAGCCTGAATTCAATATATGTGCAAGTACCCTGCTCCGCGAGCACACCTGGCTCCACTCAGCAGTCAGGCAAGCGAAAACTTACAGGTTTACAATGTTCCCCGGATAAGCAGTGGCCAAGTATCTCTGTCCCTCGGGGATGCCAGCAAGAGGGCCGCCTCCGGGCTTCTGGCTCCCCTAGCCAGGCCCACTGACAAATGCAGGGCAAGGCACCTGCCCCCCCCCCCCCCCACGTCCCAAGCACCTACACAGCACTCAGGGCAGCAGTGTGGCAAGATTAGCGTAGTTCCCCTCTACTTGGCGGCGGATCACGTCCGGCCCATTCACCTCAGAAGGGCATGGCCGCAGAACAAGCGGGAGATACCTGAGCAGAGCCTCAAGTGCTCCGGCAGGCCCGGCCCTCAACAGGAGCCCCCACCAGTGTCCACAATCTGAACCGGTGGCCTATGTCCCCGCCGCCGGTTCTGGGTTGCACAGCACTCTCCGCTGCCTCAGTCACTTCATGCTCGACAACAGGAGGGGCGGGGGGGGACTCCACCACAGAGCGCTACAGGACCGTCGAGCACCAATCCCCGGCAGCTCAGTCAATGTATTGTTGCTGCGTGCTCCTGCTGCAGGCCTTTCAAAGCTGGCCCCCATGGCAGGCAATTACCCCATAAGTCAATGGCGCCCGTAGGCATGTCGCAACACAAGTCATTCAGCGCTCACCGCTGCTGCCCTCTCTCCGTACACCTCAACTTAGAGGAGATGGGGGGGAAACACTCACCCCGAAGCGCACCAGGACAGTCCAGCTCCAGTCCCCGGCAGCTCAGTCGGGGCTCCACTGATCGCAGCCTTTCAGTGCTGGGCCCCCACAGCCGATATGAGCGCCTCAGGACGACTGCGCCAAGTCCCTCCGATGCGGCAGCGGCAACTCAGCAGCCGACAGGGTTGCCCCAACGAGCCCTGCAGGAGGCCCGCGCACGCCGATGGTCGCAGAAGGCTGCCTCCCCGCCTCCACGATCGCTCAGCCTCCGGTCCCAGCACACGGGATGCAGTCACCAGCCGCTGAAGGGTCGATACAGCACACCCCTCAGTAGCCCCGGTCAGGCCACGCCCTCTCCGCCTTGGCCGATCCTCCTCAGCAAGGCCTTCCTGAGGCCTGTCGAAACTCTCTGCGCAGCCCCGGGGGGGGGGGGGATTGGAAGAGTAAGACCCACAACAGCGCTGCCAAACACCACAGCAGCAACAATCCCGGCTGGCGTGTAGACGGTCCCTTCACTTTCCAGCTGCGACACAGCCCTTGGCCCCGCTTTGGATCTAAGCAGGCCCCGCGACCATCTTAGTCGTTTTTACGTTTCCCGGGCTGATGGTCAGTGCTTCAGATTCGCCTATCAGTGCTTGCAATAATGCAGCGGTCCGGGCTGGTGATCGGGTCCGGACTTCAAGATTTTGGCAGGATTATGCGGCGGGCCGGGCGGGAGCTGAGAAGCTCCTGTCCTGTCAGCCATGTTGCTAGGCCACGCCCCCAATAAGTGCAAGGTTAACCGTATATAAGACTAAATGCCCCAAACCCATAAATTGGGTTTATCCAAAATGCTATACTAAATTATTAAATACCACCTGTTTTAATATTGAAGTGTAGAATCAGATATAAGCAATGAATATTAAAGAAAAGTAGTAACAGCATGAGTAATACTTATCTGCTCATCAGCAGCAAACAAAAGAGGAAGATCATAGGAGTCTTGGGCTTTTATATGGACTTGAGAGTCCGGTTTCACTTTGTGATGTAGTTGTCTTCTACTTGGGTGGGTGAATAAAAGTTGTATGCATAATGCTAGCCTCCTGTCTTGCCATAAAATCCATGTAGAATAAGGATTGCCTTCCTCCCAACTGTGCTGTTGCCGGGGAAAAACAAACACCATAAAGTTTGTAGTGATCTACGACACGTTTACAGCATTACTATGTCATATGTGTGTTCCTGAAAGTTCAAGCTAAGCCAGCTGGATAAATAAATAAAATGATCACAGCTGGTGGAGGTCAAGCACTTTTTTGTGGGAGCACACAATTTTTGCCCAATCAAAATATGTACTCCTGGTTCCCAACATGTGGGCGGAGCCAAAGCCTCTCTCTAGTGTTGCTCACATAACTGACTGGTGACAGCTGTGCTGTCAAGGCAGACCACAGACCATACAAATGGATTATTATATCAACATGGAGATTAGAATGGGGGTTTTTGTGTTTAGTCAGGAAATGGCGCTCAGGCTATTGCGTGTGCTATCGATGGACCTTAGGTGGTGCGGTGCTGCCAGGTCAGGGGAATAACCCGATAACCCCTGGGGAATCTGTGAATCAAGGGATCCACAAATTATAAAGTGAGCGTAGTCCTGGGCACACGCGATGAGGGTATTGGTAATAAAATATCTATTATTGATGCGTTATTCGAATGCAATGGTCAACATCAGTATTTGTCCAAATAGGTATTTTTTTATTTCAACAATCACTGTGTTGAATATAGTGAACCAGCCGACACGTGTTTCGTCACTGGGAAAGTTCCCGTGACTCATCAGGGCAGAAGGTTGGATAAGAATACAGCACACCCGTAGGGGTAAACTCACGATAAGGAGTAACGAAATGCGCAGAAGAGGCGCTGCGCTGGCAACAAGGATGCAGCGAGGAGGGAAACCGCAGGTGGTAGTATCCCTCTGTAAACAAGTGTGATTGCGCTGGGGCGGGTGTGCCACGGCAATCGTGGAAGGCCGGAAAAGATTGGCGGAGGGAGGCTGTCCAGTGTCCAGGTCAGTGGATGGGGTACCAAGCCGAGCAGGCGAGGTACACAGGTTAGGCCCGGGTGCGGGAAGTTGAGTACTATCCAGGGATAGGTACCTTTTCCTCTGGCTCCAGTGCGTCCTCGCAGCTCTCCCATCCGGACCCCAGACAGGCGTCTGTTTTACCCAGCCTCATACATCCCTGGATGCGCCTCTTCTGCGCATTTCGTTACTCCTTATCGTGAGTTTACCCCTACGGGTGTGCTGTATTCTTATCCAACCTTCTGCCCTGATGAGTCACGGGAACTTTCCCAGTGACGAAACACGTGTCGGCTGGTTCACTATATTCAACACAGTGATTGTTGAAATAAAAAAATACCTATTTGGACAAATACTGATGTTGACCATTGCATTCGAATAACGCATCAATAATAGATATTTTATTACCAATACCCTCATCGCGTGTGCCCAGGACTACGCTCATATTATATCAACATAATCATGGTTTTGAGATGCTGTGTGGGACAAAATGACACTAGTGTAACTGTTTTTAGGGCAATTGGTTTGCAACCAAGCGACTGACATCAGAGTGGTCAATTTTATACTATAAGGTTACACATTTTAGATATACGTTTGTTGTATGTACCTACTGGTTAATGTGTGAGTTGAACACACACATAATGGCGAAATAAAGCCGAAATCAGAGAAACAAAAACCCCTGTTGAGTGCTGTTCTTTTCACATTTGAAGAGAGTTAGGATAGGAAACAGAAATTGATCCAAAGAAATAGGACAACCAAACTGTCAGCCAATGAGATTACTATATAACACTGGGCTTTACAAGAGGTCCACGCTGATGAGTAATATTATGTGGGAGTGGGAAAGGCTGTCACAGATATACAAAATTCAGACCAGACAATGGACAGCAAAGGTCATGGACAAAAAAGATAAAAGTACATCCCCAGAAACCCAGGGGGATCCAGAGAGGTTCTGTCCACTTATGGAACCAAGCGACAGCAACAGGAGCTGGTAATGTTAGCTTCCATCCCAAATGGCAACCAATGCCCTCTGTAACATGGATGATCTTGAACAGATAAGTTAGATTGACCCTCACATTTACAGGCAATCACACTGAATGAAAGCAAAAGGTTATCTAATTTGTTTCCGTTTAAATAACAGACATTGCTTGTATGCAAAGGTACTTGTGTATCTAGAAAGGTAATCAACTAGAGCCCACCTGGAATTGAGAAACCCATCCCAGTGCCTAGGATCCAGAGAGAGGCAACAACTGACATGCCCAGTTAACAGGGGATGTTATGTGAACTGATACTAAAGCTCAAGGCTGGTGATAAAACACATGACAAGTGAAGTCGCTGCACTGGTGACAACAGAGCACACACACCCGCAAAGCAGGAGACCACTTCATCTCAATGCACAATTAAAATGACACATGAATTACAGAATGTTGGAAATCTCTTGCTTATTTAAAAACTGTTCCCGGGATTTGTTTAGTGGTCCCGAAGTGTATGTTGTGATTTGTATTTGTACTAAAAAGAATATGCTTTACCGCCGTGCTGTGTTGAAAATATACATTAACAAGGAGACATCAACATTAACGAATGGTCTCTATTGAGCTTTTTGTAAGATGTGCAATATTGCTTTTAAAAGTATGCTGATTTTAATCGTATGAACTACTATTTGCTACTATATATTCACGTTCAGTATCCTGGTGCTCTGTGGACAAATAACTTATATCACTCCAGTGGCATTAAGTGAATATCACTGGTGTGGCTCGGGAGCCATTTGTTTCTCAGTACATAATCCTTCTTGTAAAATCATCTTAACTGTGTCTAACGAGCCACCGTAGTGGGAATTTTGGATGTTCACAGAGAACTGCACATGAACAGGCACTAATTAACAAACGAGTCTGTCTGGGCAGAACTTCACTGCCCGTCATATTCAAGAAGCTCTGCAACAAAACAATGAAAGTCACCCTGCTGCTGTACAATGAGCATATTATTGGAAATAATATGGTGATCATCTGATGGCACGACGTGAAAAGAACCACTGGTGCAATACAATTAATAAATACACTGGAGCCAGTTTCACCTTAAGGATTTTGTGGGGCCGCGGGCATTACATATTTTGGGGTCGTTCTTCGGAACAATTCAGTCGGTTAGTACACATTGTTTCTACTTCAAGGCCGCACAATATTGGCATGTACTTAGACTGTCAGAAACGGGGTCACACAAAAATATTTGAAATATTTCTTGCCCAAGAGTTCTAAAAATCCTTAGAACAACCCTGGGTAGTGAGAAGAAGTGAGAGGTGGACCTAAGCAGTGAAAGGGAGAGCGGCTAAGTTGAAGAACTAGAGGGAGGTAAGATGAAGAGAGAGAGATTAGTTTCCTGGGGGGAGGGAAGGGGGGCTTGGAAGTTAAGGTCCCTGGCACTTGTCCACTTTACCCATGCCTTAAAACCTCTCTAACTTGAGCAATATCATGAACATATTACCAGGCCCAAAAAAAGCAACACAATAAAAGCAAGGTAAAAAAGGCATTTCCTCAAGCAGTTTAGGTTGCTACTCTTTATAGCACATAAACTGTGATTAGTATGACTTTGCAGTGCTAGATGCCTAATGAGCATGTACATCATATCAAATATAAATACCATGAGCCAAACTTAGAAAGGTAACTCACACTTGTGAGCAAGTTTACATTGTTGACTACTTTTACTACTTTTCGGTATTTACAAACTCTGAGTGCAAGTTACTATGAAACAAAAACAGTAGTAAGTCCAGCACTACACATGGCAATCACTGGTACTGCAACACCCTCTGACGGAAATTAATGGAGGTAGGGGCTGAAAGTAAAACCCCATATGAAATAATGGTACATTACATTTGATTATTTAAGATAGTTAAAAATATAAATAAATATAAGTTAGTTAAAAAAAATACAAATAGTGCATATTGATTATTTAATTATAAAATATTTAAACAACCTATTTTGAATTTAAATAACAATGAATATATAAAGTTTATTGTAAATAATGGACAATGAATAACCTCTGTAAGATTACAATACAATGTAGACATCTAAGCAGTACTGAAGCTTTCAAGCTAGTGTGTAAGACCCTTCTTCTACCATTGCTTGTTCTTCATTGATGATATTTTAAATGTGTGATGCATTATTTGTTACTTTGGATTTCTACCAAACGTTAATATTGAAATTTGTGATAAACATCTGTTATAGTCCCTCTAAATAATTGTTACAGTCCCTTTGGGTTTACAACAAGGTGGTATTCATTTCTTTAAAGAACTGAGAATGATTAGCCATAACAAAGTCAGAATATAAACAACACAAGCTTTTTGAAATACTAGGCAAAAATGTTTGAGGACAGCACTTGGAAAGCAAAATAACATTCCGGCTAATAAAAATCAAACAAAAATTCAATGACCTCCCACAAGAGCAGAGGTGACGCGATTTGGCAATACAGGATTAGATTAAGTTTATTGTTAATAAGATGTATTGCTTAGAATTGATTCAAAAGACCAATCTATTGCAAAAGACCCCACTCACAAACATTTTGGCCTTCAAGTTAAATCTTCAAAGTGAAAAAAAGGTAAAGGATCAGATGTCCCATTTGAGGAATTCCTCAGCAGCAGTCTTTGATGACTGCATAAATAAGGTACATAAATCCCTTCAGCCAGTTTTATTAGCCATACTAATCTTAGGTTTACTTTTATTTGGTCTCAGTTTAAGAAGTCTCCTTGTGCTCATCCAAAACAAGTCTTGCAATCTTCCATACAGAAGCAACAGAACAGACCGATTCAAATATTTGTGGCTCATATCACCTACCTTCCTTATTAAGATACAAAATATTTAACAACAATACATCTAGCCACTCTTCATCTGGGTACATCTTCTATCATCTGCATCCTCTTGATTACATTATCGACATTACTTCTCATAAAAAACCCCTTCTAGTTGAGCCTAGGTTAGACACAGAAATAGCTTTCAAAAGAGAATGAATGTGTATGTCCTTTTGAGGCAATGAGTCAAATGGGCCTTAGTAGGTGTCATTTGTAAAACTGAATTTTTCTACGATCACAATAAGGCTCTTAGGGACAGATGTACTAGACACTGGTCGCAGTTTGAGACCAGTGTGTTATTTTGCAAACTGACCTATGTACTAATAGGTTGGTTCGCAAAACACTGAATCGTAGTGGGTCAAAACTTGACCTACCTCATGAATATTAATAAGGTGGGTCGCAAATTGCGGCCCACTATGATTCGATGCCATCTCAGGAATGTCTGAGATTGTTTTTAAATAAAGCAATATCTGGCACATGCATCAAGGAAGGCTTTTGTGATTCCTTAATTGCGATTATTAAGGAATCGCAATTAAGGAATCGCAAAAGCCTATGCATGCAAGAATCGCTATAAAAATAGCGATTCCAAAACATTCATTTATTGCGACGCGCAAATTGCGAGTCGCAATTAAAGAATGGCTTCCCATTCATTCCTATGGGCCTACAGGCCCATAGTAATGAATGGGAATTGCATGCGCAATTTGCGAGTACCCATTAGGTACTCGCAAATTGTGCATGCAATATCAAGGGTGCAAATGTGTCAAAAGGACACCCTGTTGCACCCCTGAAATTGTAATGTACACCCATGTTGCGCACACACATTCCCCAAGGGCATGTGTGTGTGTGTAACATGTAACTTTGAAAAATGCACTTTAGTGCATTTTTCTAAGTTTTTGCAAATTACTGACCTGTTTTATTTTTCAGTAATTTGCGACCCCTAATAGCGATATCGCTATTTCAAATTGCTTCTAGCATTGCATTTAGGGAATCACAATTTGCGATTCCTTAAATGCAATCGCAATTTCCGATTTTTGCATTTGGGATGATGCATCCCAAATGCAAAAATACCGGTCGTAAAGGGGCAGATTCTGAGAATCTGCCCGTTTGCGAGGTTTTTTTGTTTGATGCATGGGGCCCTATATGTTTATTAACACAGTCCACTGCCTGCTCTTAAAAAAAGTTTTAATCAACATTCACCAAGGGGAAGGTGTCCCTATGAGACCCCTTCCCCTTGGTGAATGGTTTACCAGTACCTTTCAGTAGTTGGTAAAATATTAATGTTTTGCAACTGGATTTCGGTTACAAACTATAATACATCCTATTCCAAATCACTATGTGGAAAAGACGTCATAAATAGTCCCCTTTCAAATACTGATTTGGTACGTAAAGACAAACCCAAATTGGGATTCGGTAATCTGTACTGATTCTCAATTTGGGTTTGGTACATTCAATAAGGCCATTTTTAGGTCACAAAAAGAAAAAGAAAGAGAAAAAGAGAAAGAGAAATTGAAAGAGAAATTGAAAGAGAAAGAAATCCAGCTGGTATATTCCCAGAAAACCTCTTTGCTCTGCTTCCACTAAATCAATAGTAATTACCAAAATCAGAAGGCATCCTGAGGAGGAAGAAGTCCTTTCTGTACCCACCATTAAACCGTGGAATAAGTTGCCTTCGCACCTTAAGGCTCAATCCACTCTTCTGCATTTCAGGAAACAAACTAAAAACTTGAAACATCAATAACTGATGCAAGCGCCAAGACGCCCTAGGGCAATTGAGCGCTTTACAAAATATCACTATCAATATAATAGTAAATCTTTGCGAATAGGACCATTTATGACTGCAAAAAGCCTTAGTACATCTTGCCTTATTGGCAAAAATTGCACACTCTCACAAGGCTGTGCACTGTCTCTCACAAGGGTATCCACTGTCTCCCATCACATTTCTTTTGTTTATAGACACATTAACATATAACCTGGGAAACATGAGAACTTTGACTTTGCATTTTCAAGATTAAGAGAGTGAATGGGTCACTGTATACCAGATTATTAATAGGTTTGTACTGACTTCAGGAAATAGATCGAATTATGGGACAGCTACAGGGGTAGAATGGAACATTATAGAAATGTGTAAATAATTCACTCCGTTTAGGTACCTAGGGAACTGGATGATGGTTGGCCCCGTCGAAATGTATACAACTGAAGTGTAAGGGCTAAAAATACTCTTGAATTTACACAACAGAAATTGTGTGACCTAAAACTGAAGAAAATGTGAGCTTCACTAAATTTTAGACTTAACTTTGGAGAAGCTGCCCTAAGAAGGCTATAGCTTTTCACAAATCAAACTCTGGTTAATTATCTGCTTTCTATAAATGCATGATTTTATCAGCGACACTAGTCTAGATTAACCTCCAATTCTCTACTCCCAGCTACAAGCAAACAAAAGTAATAGCAGGAACTCTCTTGCCCACATTATGCAATGTGTTTTAGGCATATCAGCCACAGTAATGTATATTTACCATTGGGCTATAAATAATACCAATTACAAAAGGAGAAAATACAGATATCTATAAAATCCAATCCACCTGGTTGCCTTCAGTGTACCGCTGGCTGCTACTATTTTCGTACCAGCAATCCCTTTAGATAAACAAGCATGGGCAAAGCCAATAGGTCTCGCCTATGTGAGATCTATTGGCTTTGTGGGAGTGGCATGGAGTAGAATGCATTGTATGGCGCAAAGTGGGGTGGCACTGTTTGGCGTGAAGTACCACTGTGTGGCATAGAGTGGCATTGTGTGTATGGAGTGCAATGGCATTATGTGGTGTGGAGTGGCATTGTGAGGCATGGAGTGAAGTGACATTGTGTGGTGTGAAATGGCACTGAATGGAGTAGAGTGACATTGTATGGAGTGGAGTGACATTGTGTGGAATGGAGTGGCATTGTGTGGAATGGAGTTTAGGTGGAGTGGCATTGTGCAGAGTGGAGTGACATTAAGTGGAGTGTAATGGCAACATGTGGAGTGGAGTGGAACTGTGTGGCGTGAAGTAGAGAGGCTCTAAGTGGAGTGGCACTGAGTGGAGTGGAGTGACATGTCGCAAAGTGCTCCAATGCCTCATCAGGGGTAGTAAGTGCAATATAAATACAATTACAATTGAGTAGAGTGAAGTGGCACTGAGTAGAGTGGAGTGGTATTGTGTTTAGTGGAGTGGTACTGAGTAGCGTTTAGTGGCACTGTGTGGAGTGGAATGGCTTTGTTTGGTGTGGCGTAGCATGGAGTGGAGTGGCACTGTGTCACGTGGAGTGGCACTGTGTGGTGTGGAGTGGCAGTGAGTGGAGAGGAGTGGCATTGTGTAACATTGAGTGGCACTGAATGGTGTAGAAAGGAGAGGAGTGGCAATGAATGGAGGGGCACTCAGAGGAGTGGCACTGAGTGGATTAGAGTGGTATGGACTGGCATTGTGTGGAGTGGCACTGTGAGGCATGGAGTGGGACTGTGTGGCATGGAGTGGAGTGGGACTGTGTGGGTTGGAGTGACAATGAGTGGAATGGAGTAGCACTGTGTGGAGTAGCATTGTATCGAGTGACTCTGGTGGCATGGATTACAGTGGAGTGGCACTGTGTGGCATGGATTGCAGTAGAGTGGCATTAAGTGGTGTCGATTGGAGTGGCATTATGAGGCGTGGAGTGGCATTGTGAAACATGGAATGGAGAGTCATGTGGTATGGAGAGGCATTGTGTGGAGTGGTGTAGCACTATGTGGAGTGGCATAAAGTGGCGTGAAGTGGATTGACACTGTGCTGTATGGAGTGGCACTGTTTGGCGTGAAGAGCGGTGGCATTATGTAGCTTGGTGTGGAGTGGCATTGTGTGGAGTGGAGTGGCATTGTGTTGAGTGTAGTGGCATTGTGTGGCGTGGAATTGACTGGTATTGTGTGGCATGATTTGGAGAGGAATTGTGCGGCATGGACGGATTGGCACCGAGCAGAGTGGCATTGAGAGGTGTGGAGTAGAGTGGCAGTGTGGCATGGAGTAGAGTGGCATAGTGTGGCATGGAGTAGAGTGGCCTTGTGTGGAGTGAAGTGGCACTGCATGGAGTGGAGTAGCATTGTGCGACGAGGAGTGGAGTGGCATTACTTGGAGTAGAGTGGCATTGTGTGGCATGGATTGGAGTGCAGTGGTATTGTGTGGCATGGATTGGAGTAGAATGTCAGTGTGTGGCATGGAATAGAATGGCATTGTTTGGCACAGGTTGGAATGAAGTGGCATTGTGTGATATGGAAATTTGCCCGAGGTGACAATGAATTGCCCTTTAGCGCTTTAACTCTTGTGCTATATAAATGCAATTATAATACAATGTGTTAACAATTATCTTGACCTACAATCTGTAAACATCTAATACCTTTGATCGAATTCAGGAGCTTGTGGGTATATACAGCGCTTCTGCAAGAACTGGTTTGTTTACAAATAAACGAGTTTTAGACCAGGAGGCGCTAGTGGGGGTGGGAGCAACATACATCACACCAGCTGGGGATACAGGAGATGGAGCCAGGTGGTGGCAGTGTTGTGGAGTTACACATTTTAAAAGCTGTTTCCAAACAAGAGTAACAGACATGCTCAATACTCTTATTCAACTTTATTCGATTCATACAAAGAATCATAAAAGTTTACAATTTCAATACAGATTTAGAAGAAAGATTTTAGTCGGATCAATAAAAACAGATACAAAAAACAGTTATAAACTTATGGTACAGCAGTTAAAAACTTCCTTCTAGTAATAACGGACCTAAAAAATCTTGCCACAACCACACATGTAAACAGATCCGGAAGCAGTTGTAAAAATAGGTAAGCCGGTCTACATTGTCTAAAATTTAACAATTTCATTAAAGGCTTGATAAAAATAGTCCTTAAGTCTGTATAAAATTTGCAGAAAAACAGTACATGAATGGTTGATTGTTTGGAAATCTGGTCACACGGACAGCATATTAGTTGACGAGACCAGTTATTAGTATTCGGGAAACTAGTCAGACGATGAAAAATGTCTAGCCTGAAACGTGTCAAGACAAATCTATGTTGTGCGTTTAAAACACCAATTAAATATGGTTGAATCGAATAGCAGGTCAGTATCGATTGATTATGATGTATGGTGGGCTTCACAAGTTCCAGTGTTAATCTTTTATCCTCTAAGTTGTTCATACATACTCTTTTTAGTGATTCTCTTGAAACGTGCAACAGAGATGCAGGATTTTCGTAGTATTCAGAGTGGCAAATGTTAAGCATAACGTTTTTTATATATTTCAACCATGTTATTTTCATTGCATGATCAGCACCACAACAGTCCTGTATAATAGCTCTGTTGAAACTCGTATGGTCCGAAGTCCATAGCTTATGCCAGAGCAGGACTGGCTGCACCCTTATCAGGTCCTCCAGATAAGTTACGCCCAGTTCTGCATGGCACACAAATTTAGAACAGCTGGTAGGAAGCCCTAAAAGATTTTTAAGAAACCCATTTTCTACCAGCTGTAAAGTATCAACGTCTACATGCCCCCACAGCTCAGAGCCGTACATCGCTATTGACCGGCATTTGGCGTTATAGATGCTCAACATGTCCCTTGGAAATTTGAGTCCTAATTTCATGGAAAAGTTACTCAGACCCGCGATTGACCTAAGAAACTGCATTCTTCTCGATTTTACTGCACTTTTCCAATTACCAGTACTATCAAAGGAAATTCCTAAGTACGAAAAAGTTGATGTTTGAGGTAAAGTCTCGTTTCCTATTTTAATGTTGCGTCCCTTTGCTATCTTTCGACCAGCTTTCATTACGTACGTTTTACCTATATTAATTAAAAGACCTAAATTCTCCATAAAGTTTACAAATTTATCTAAAAGATGCTGAAGAGCATTAGGAGTGCGGGCCATAAGCACTGCATCATCAGCATACAATAATACTGGTACCGGCCTATTACAAATGTGGGGCAAGTCAATACAGGAGTCCGCAAGAGTACCACCCAGGCCATTGATATACAGATTAAATAAAAATGGCGCGAGTACGCACCCCTGACGGACCCCCTTCTTGATATCAACTGGACTCGTGCATTTGCCATTCATACCATATCGAATCTTGGCAGAACTCATTGAATACAAATATCTGAGAAAATTGACGATAGCACAGTCAACACCCATAGAGGTCATAATAGCCCAAAGTTTATCATGGACCACACAGTCGAATGCGGACGACAAGTCCACAAACGCCATGAACAGGTTGCCCCTTTTATTTGTGTGTATTTACTCACTATCAGATTCAGGTTAGCGGCCTGCTCTATTGTCCCAACACCCTGGCGGAAGCCATATTGAAAATCCGACAGAATATTATTGCAATCTGCCCACTCCTGTAGTCTGTTCAACACAATGCGGCCCACCACCTTGACCAGCGAATCCAGCAAGGAGATGGGTCTATAGTGTGCCAGACAGTTAAGGTCTCCCTTTTTAGGTCTCGCCTGAGCCAGCGCATGCGCTGGTCTGGCGAGACATTTAGTGAGTGGGCTTTCGGAAATGCGACCACTTTTTTTTGGCCTGGCCTAGAGCATGCGAGAACGCGCACAGTAACGCGCTTTCCTCGCATGCTCCAGGCCATCTGGCTTTCCTCTTTATTGCTCCTCCCCCCTCCCCCACCACAGAGCGCGTCTAGTGGCCGCGCGGCCGTGTCACTTTCGCGGCCGTGTCACTTTCGCGGCTGTGTCACTTTCACGGCTGCGCGTCACTTGCTCTCCGGCTGCTCCCCCTCCCCCACCACAGCGCGCGGCCAATGCTTGTTTCTCTCATCCGTGGTTTGTTCTTTATACGCTTCCTTCCAATATGCCCATATATCTCCCCACACAACTTAAAGCACTTTCTCTAACATTCTCCTGTACCTTTTCGCTCTCCTCAAACCCCTATTTCCGCTTAAACTCTCCATTGATTTTTTTAAACAAAAACTCTCCAGTTCGCCTTTCTTGTTGGTTTGTTCTTATTCCCGCCACCCCCTTATGTTACAACTGCTTTTAATACAACACAAAGCATCCACCAGGGCCATAATATCATCGCGTGCAGGGGACTTTTGGATTTAGCTACAAACAGGGCTGTTACGCCAAACTTTTGAATTTAGCTACAAACAGGGCCGCAATGTTATCGCCTGCAAGGAGGGAGGGGGTTGTCAGAATTCTTGTTTGGATAGGCGCGCAGTCGCTTTCTCTTTCGCGTCCGGGATATGTTTTTTTTTTTGGGCTAAACACACGAGCTGTTTACATGCAAACCCTGTGCTTGTATTTACTTCACTACAGCACACGCTGCATTCCCCCACACACATAGTGCTTCTTGACACACACCTCACTAAGCACTACACCAGTTACAAGCACGCACTTAACCGGGCTCGCGCTCCAGGCTTCCGTTTACTCTTACACTGTACATGTATACATTTTTTAACAGAGCACTGAACAATTTTGCGAGGAGGGACGGGGTTAGGACTGCAGTGTGTGCTCCTTCGCCGCCATGTTTTTAGTGCAACTAACTCTCTCATTCTCTCACTATCTCGCTCTCTCACACAAACTAACTCTCTCTCTCTCACTCACTAACTCTCTCTCTCTCACTCACTAACTCTCTCTCTCTCACTAACTAACTCACTATCACTCACTAACTGACTAAATCTCTCACTCACTCTCACTAACTCACTCACTAACTAACTCATTCACTCCCTCTCTCACTAACTACCTCACTCTCACACTAACTCTCTCACTCTCTAACTAACTAACTCACTCTATAACTAACAATCTAACTAACTAACTCTCTCGCTAACTATTATACAGGTACTATTTCCCAAATTTCTCCATCCTGTTATTTATCTCCCCCTCTCCCCCTAACAAAAAAAACCAAAACAAACATTAGGACAAGCAAATACAAGTTGCCAGCATTCAAACAACAAAAAATTATTCAAAACATTATTTATTGTTAATACTTTTTTAATATCGTCGCTAAGTTGTACATGATGCTTTCGTAGTCATATATACAATAAAACAAATAAATCTACCACTTCTTTATTATAACATTTCAGCATGCTACAAACTTATGCACAGCACAGCTTAAAAACATAGCAAACTCAATATCTATGGCTAAACACTTATAACCTCCCAAAGGCGAGACCTATTGGCTATGCCAATGCTTGTTGAATATGGGTACAATGTGCGATTCCGACCATGACACTAGGAAACCTACTTCCCGAAAGGACTTAAGGACCAAGGTCACGAGAGGACCCCATAGATCAATGTTGTCCTTAAAAATATCAATCGGATTCCCGTCAGGGCCGGGTGCCTTTCCTCCCTTACTAGCTCCAATTGCCCGTATCACCTCCTCCAGCGTGAAATTAAAATCAAAATATCTCCATTGGGGGGTAGGCCCATAGGAGACATCTCTCGTCCTAGTCATTGAGTAGTCTTGTCCTTCTTCGCTTGAACACATATATAATTTAGCGAAGTGGGCCACCCATTCTTGTTCTGTAATTGCTGCCTCTATTCTGGGTTTATCATCATCACAACAAAAGGGAGAATTTACAACACGCCAAAATAACTTAGAGTCTTTGTTCTTGCTCGCTTCCTGCAAATGGTCCCAGGCCTCCTCTTTGAGAACCTTTTTACGATGGATTAATGCTAGCTTATAAGCCCGCCTGCAATTTTGTATTTCTAAGTTCTTCCTAGGTACCTTCTTCAGTGCCATCTTTAACTTATTGTGTGCAAGAGTGCACACGTGGTCAAACCACCCTTGCTTTTTCGTAGCCCCTCTAGTCTGATTAATAGTCAACCCTGCGCTAATCTCCTCTCTAATGCGTCCAAAAGCCTCCACCACCATATTAGCATCGGCAGTCGCATCCAGACAGACCTCAAAAGCCTTACTCTGTTTAAAAAGAATTTGCTGTAAAAATCTGGATGGGTCGACCATGGACCAGCGCAGGGTAAAGCCATTCAGGCGGGAGAGTTCTATATTCTCTGCCGCAAGGGTGGGTTGCACTTTGCCGGGCTTACTCTGAAGACCAATATCCAGTGAGAAGCTCTGTGGAAAATGATCGCTTAAAACGATGTTGTGTAATATAAAATTAGAAACTAATATTGAGTAACGTTTTGGGAATAAAAGAAAATCAATGACACTCCTACCTCTACTGCCATCAAATGTGCAGGGTATTGCTACCGGGCTGTCTCCAAATTCGTTACTAAAACCTAGATCATATTTGAAGAGCAACTCGTTAAGTTTCTCCCCGTACCCTGCATGGGAAAAATGGGTGGCATCGTCACCCAATGAAGAGGTCATTCCACAGACTTTTTTAGCCAGCAATTGACAAGGTTGGATGTTAAAATCACCCCCCCCAAAGCAAGATTTTATCATTTGAACCTTTATCCAAAATCACTTCCAATTCCTTGTCGAGTTGACATAGTGAAGCTATTATGTCCAAGTTACAAGCATTATTATAGAAATTAACTAATATCAAGGAAACAGAGGGCGTACAAACAGCCAGGACAATTTGAAAATACGGGTTAGATGGATTTGCTATTACACTATTAGAGGACAATTTATTCGATACATAAACACAAAGGCCGCCCTTTGATCTACCGTGACAAGATGGAGATGCTCGAGAGTGGAAGGTCTTAAAACCATTAAGATGTATGGGGTCATTAGCCCAGGTTTCTTGCACCATCATAATCTCAAAGCCTGTCATAAAGACCAACCATTCCGGGATGATACACTTGCTGTGAAGCCCCGCAACATTCCAGCTTAAAACTGTGATATTATTCCCTAATGATGTTATGGGAATTATGTTGTCATCATCAATTTCTTCAATGTTACTTCCCAGAGAATTACGGTGGCAATCAGGGTTATGAGCCACGTTTCTTAAGCTAATTTTCTCTAAGCTAGGCCCATAGACGCCCTGGTTACCACGGTCGCTACCAGGGAAATCACGGTTATTACAAGGAGGAGCAACATTTGTAACATTAGGAAGAAGACTGTTATTAATTGGTAATGGTACATGGGGAGTCATTAGAATTAGCTGATGTGGGCAATGCTCGTTATTAAGGGGTACATTTATATCCCCTACCCCATCAGGAACTAAATGGTCATTGGGCAATAGCCCCACTCTACAGAGATCACGGTCATCTTGTATGACATCAGAAGGTTTTTGATCATGCCCCCGATTGGAAAGTGTAAGTGTTGAAGTTGGGGCTAATCCAAATCGGTAACTTACGATAGACTGGCTCTGCGCTACATGACTAGGTGCATGATTGAGTCAATCTATCTCTTCTAAAGATGAAAGTATATCGAATCTGTTGTGAAGTGGTACACTAAATTGAGAATTATTGATTAAGTGTGTAAATCTCTGCTGTGGTGCCTGATGATAAACACAATTTAATGGAGGGTAAAAGTATCCCAAAGGGAGTACGTTTATTCCTCCAGTTGTCACATGGACGCTGCCAAGTCTTCGTAAAATCTCCTGTGTTAAACTGGCCGTTCTAAATGTGAGAACGATACAATCTCCCGGGAGTGTTTTCTCCCTTGTCCCTACCCATCCAACTCTTCTTACCATTTTGTACTCAGCAAACAGGGCGTCTGCTAGTCCGGTCTTAGTTCCGAGCCAGCAGATCGCCTTGTTCCTTAGTGCCTCCCATGTCTCGATAGCCGAGGGGGTAAGAGACGGTACATTTGCCAGTATTATTATATATGGCGTAGCTTCTGGCGGCAAATTCAATCTTACCCCTTCCATATTCTCCCTATTCGTGTGGACTGCACAAGGCCTAAGCAACGGTTGGGAGTGACTAAAGTTATTATTTGTTAAAACTTCGGAGTGTTTTGTATTAGTGATCCTCTCACAGCCTGCAGATGCCCTAGCTGAAGTTCGAGGGATGTCTACGTGAGAGGCATGAGTTATCCTTCCATTATCCGGTGTGGGTGTTGGGATTAAAAGGTTGTCCGAATGGTTGACAGAGCAAACCCCTTGAGTTCTACGCAATACATCCTCAATAGCAGTTACCCTAGCCAAAACTTTCTCTAGGGGAGCTTTAGCTGATGTAGAAAGACTTTCCAGAAGCAAATCCCCCCCTGGGGCAGCAACAGTGTGAGAAGGCGCTTTTTGACCAATCAAATTATTCAGAACCATATCTATATGTTCTAAACGTCCGTACACTAAGGCAAATTTAGTGTCAATCAGTTCATTAAGCTTGGTTAGAACACTGTCCAAAGCAGACTTTCCGACCTCAGCAGCCGCAATCTCAGGAAAAGTACTTGATGTAGGGGGCGAGAGGTCATCGGTCTGTATACCTATAGAATTCGTTTGGATCGGTGCAGAATAAGGCCCCTCGGGCTTCCTTTTGTACTTTAGGTTTATATGTGCCCTTGCCTATACCCCGTTTACACTTCGCCGGTGGGTCTCTTATCATATGTTCGTTCTGAGGTTCACTCTGATGTTTGGAGGTTCGAGTCCTAAGGGCTATACTGGGCTCACTGGAAATATCCATTATAGAGATCTTCGGGTCATGGTCGATAGAGGCCGGTGACATCCCCTGCGATGAGGCTGACAGGCAGGTTTGAGAAATGGCCGGGACAGCAATGCCTAATGAAGAACGCCTCTGCAGGGGATCTAAAGATAACCTCCTCTCTGTGAGTTCAATCTCATGACTGATTAAGGATTCAGCCCTTATAATAAAAGCGTCCAGTGTTCCCGTAACCCCCGTAGGCCCCCTGCTTTTACTCATTATAAAAGTAAAAATCGACACCGCCTCGTCACATATGGTGTCATACAAAAACTAAAGCAGGGTAGAATAACGCTTCAATACCTGGCAGCGATGGTCCTAAAACAGGTCCAAATAGCGAGACGGTCGAGGGGGGGCCCTGCCCTGCCTCCTCCTGTCGCTGACGGGCGCGGATGGGCCCGCCCTTGGCCCGGGCACGCCCGCGCGCTGCGGGAGCCCGCAGCCGCTTTTATGCGATACACGTTGGTGCCTCCAGGCGCGAGGACTGCTGGGCAATGTGGTCCCGGTGCCGGCCCAACTACCGCCGGTAAAGTGCTCTGTGCAAACGGCGAGTAAAGACAAAAGGCTCCCCAATACTCAATCATGATAGTGAGTAACAATCGCCTTGTTGTGAAAAGAGGTGAACAGACTGTCAGAAGTTTAAACTAAAGATATTCCAGAGTTGAAAATCAGCGAGCTCTATGATGACTCTCTCAGACGTTGGGGCGGGAGGGAAAGAAGCAACACTGAGAAGGGGTGGGTGAGATGGGGAAGAGGCACCATGGACAAGGTGGGTGGGAGGAGAAGTAAAACTAGTACCTCAATTACAGCACGAGCGGTGGACGGACAATAATTAAGATGAATCACTCTGTGCTTGGTACCTGCTCCACAGAAAGAATGGGAAGTGACGCCTGGAACGCACTAGCCAATTAGGAGGCAGCAAAGAAGAGGAACAAGGATGCCAACGAATAGTAGGCAATGGGCGGGCTCCCGGCCCTTTTCATAGCAAATAATACCCCTCACAGTAACAGCGCATGCAATGTAGGCAGGTAAGACCTAATTAAATACAGTAAAAAAAGAAGGCATTGACGATGAGAATTAAGGTGAGTTCTCAGGTGATCTTAAACATTTAAAATTTATAAAAACTTCAACAATGTGAAGTATTTGTGATGTGAGGTCACAGGAGTGTTGTGGCTTATTGTGGCATTGCCCCAGCTCCTGTAATTAAAACATTTCTGATCCGTCTACCTACGTATATATTTTATCACACAGCAGTTCCTTTAATTGAAGTGCATGGTAATCCTCCTTGTTCTCAAGCAGAACTTGTCCGCTAACAGGATGGTTATATGTAGTGTTCTGGCTCTATTTTATTATAGCCTTATAGTAAATCCCTCATGTTGGTATTTAACACGAGTAGTAATTCAACAGTGAAAGCAGTAGAGGCAATCTCAGCCGAGCACTAATTTCGGCAGTGCTGTCATTTACCTCCAGCTGTAACTCTTAAAATTTGGGCCTTCACCTGTACATGTAGGCCAGAATGGATATTAGTAAATGTATTCATGTCTCTAAATTCTGTGAATTAACCAATTACCTTTTTGAATTATGTTTTTTTTATCAACTGCCCAACAGAATAATGATTCTGGGTGAATTCAGGCCCAGGGCTATTCCAGTTTACTACAATGCTTTGAAACAGGCAGGCACTTTGCGTTTCTAAAATTATTTACTTGTGCCATGGATAAATGAAAGTCTTTTTAGATTCACCTTTCCACAACCAAGTACTGTACAGTATTAGAACCAAGCCATGTAATACTGTAGCAACAAACGTCCAAGTCTCATAATTTCAAAACGCAAGCAATACAGAGATGAACATAATGCAAACGGAATCACAGAACCTTGGAATCAAGATCTGGAAATCTGGCCTACCTTCAAAACCTGGGAACTGGAATGATGGTTGTATTTTTAAACTTTAAACGTAAGCCAGAAAATTGAATGAATTTCCTTGAGATTGACAAAATTGCTAAATATGCACATATATGTATTTTTAGATGTTTTGGTTAGGGCTGTGTGTCCAGGAAGTGGCAAGTCTTGAACATGTACAGTCATGTCTACAGGTTCAGAAGCAAAAACTTTGGAGAAACTAAGACCAAATATCTTGTTTTATTCTCAGTGATGAAGCTCAACAAATTCAAAGGAACTATGTGATGTTGATGTAATAGATTAATTCTGTTTTAATATGATTTATTTTATAAATTTTGGGCACATGCTCTCACTATCTTTCAAGTGACAGAATAAATATATTTGGAATTCCAGATGTCGTTACTTTCGTATTATAAACTGAATTTGATACACTGCATTTTCAGTCAGTGAAGATGGAAATATTGCATTCATTCAGTGGCATAGTGTAAAGTTTGCAAACCTATTAATTAATTATTCTGACAATGCTGTGTACTAATTGGCGGAAGTCTCCGTTTTTGGTCGACTTATCAGTTGTAATTTTTACTGGATTTAGGCTCAAACTTTGCACTAAGAACGCATTGAGGACAAAATAATCTAAATCCTCTTCAGTGAAGAATTTACTACTTTCTTATGTAGAGCTCTATGTCCCAAATTCCATTTATTTAATGCTCCCATTCCACGCACGTAACATGCTAAGGTTTGCAATCTAACAGTTCCATGCAAGTGTCACAACTGGAGGACATATGCAGGGATTCTCGATCTACACCGAAACACACGTTACCTTTGAAGCAAAAGATAAACTACCTTGAATTGTGATTTGGATTTACTAAACTATTTACACATTAAAATTAACACCACGGGGCTGTAAACATTTCAGGCCTTCACAAATAGCTACTGCTTACAGAAAGGCTATATGGAATAGTGAATCCCTAACCACACACAACATCTGTCGAAGTTAACAAGGGCTCCTGTGATTTAACAACCTACAGATCCATAGTACAGAATGTCCTTGGTGGGCTATTTTTCATGTACACTTTGGGTCTTTGCCAATCTATATAATATGACACACTGGGGCTGTGCCATACCCTTTAAATCCACTCACCTATTACACTGTAGCACCTACATGGCACTATCACAGCATTAACATCTACAGTGGATACCCATGACCTAACTGTACCATGGCGTCATGCGGGCTACCTCTGAACACAATGCGAACAGAACAAATAAAACATAACCAAAACAGAATCCTAAATAAAACAAGCACAATTACAACATAAATAAGACATACAGCAATTATGAACAAAGCAAACAAAACAATGACTGAGGAAATCTGAGTAAGAGCCAACTGTGGCCTGGAGCAGCTACACCGATACAGATCCTCCCACATGTGGGATAGATCAAGCTGCATCTCACTTATGAGGCCCAACAAGACGGAAACTGGCCTAGGATGCTTGTGCTCTCATTCAGAGGTGACATGACCTGGAGGTTCCAGCAGGACTGCATTAATGGAGCTGGACCGAGGCTGATTTCTGTAAGGTGAGTCCCTGCCTGCAGTGGTATAATGAGCAAAACATGATGGCCTGGAATGTGGCTGAGAGTAATTCAACACTGATATTAATATAAGCATTCCACTCATCACACGTCATACCACTTCAGCTAGTCAGTAAAATACTTTAATTCGAACTCTTCCACTAAATATTTTCACAAAATAAAAACCTCTTACAACAAATATCCAAACACAACAAAAGCAATACATTCCACTCATTCATAATGTGTCATTTATAAAAAAAATAAAAAATAAAAAATCCTGAATGTTACAGTTACTCTCTGTGGGTCCGATTTATAGTCAAAGCTCAAAAATCAAATATATGCTCCACCAGGACTGATTATTTCCATGTCTGGAGAACAATTTTGACATTTTTTGCAATGCTCAATAATTCCAGGAGTTGTCATGTAAAATATCTGCATCTTTAATTGTAAACGGATATACAATTAAGCATCCATAAATTGAATACAAAATTCCATTTACTTGTGTGTTTTTTTTTTTGCTGTCTCCACTAGGAAAATATTTTACATGTCAAAAAATCCGTTCTGTATACACCATGAAATATAGGTGTGTTCTCTCCTAATTACCACTAGGGAAATGCACCTACTGCTGGATTTGACAGAAGTAGATTTTCATGAGTTTCCAAACTGGAAACCTACATGGGATGTTTGTGGTGAATACACACAAAGTTACACATTTGTAGGCGTTCTCCAGTTTCTAGTCACACAAAAATGCCCACAGAACTAACCATAAAACGAAATATTAAAAATATTCAAACACAGCAATTCCAATATACTAGTGGAATTTCCTTACTTAATAGATGCCCTATAAACACGAAAAGGTCTGTTTATCCTGACTTTATATTTGTGGATTATTAGTTGGTGGGAAAATGTTTTGTGTGTCAACACTGACCCCAAAATCAATCATCATAACTCAATGCAGTTATAACAGCTGATAATAATTTGCATTGTATTTTCTACTTCCTTCACTCAAGTATGGTATGTATGAGACATGGAGACATTTTTGGACAAAGAGCAAGTTAATTCGACCAGATATTATAGATTTAACGTCAATCTTGTAGCTTGGACTCAGAGTGTATGGTCTTTTATATACTTTCCTTATATACGGAGGGATTTGTGCGAGATTACAGAATACAGGGCAATTATTCAAAGTTTCACATGTCTGAACTTTTTCCCAGTGTGCCACAATCGGCTCTTTTGGAGCTTTTCTCTTCTTACTTCATTTATGACCTTGCATGCTTACTTCTTCAGTTTCCAGAGGCCTGTAGTTCCTCAAATCTTAAACCTCCTGTCACACATGTACTTAGCCAAGTATGTGCCTCGTTAATCTCATTAACATCAATTTATTTTAACATGTTTAAAACACTATCATTTTTAATAGTACATTGGCAAATATTCAAATCGCATAAAAAAAATAATAATTTAATTCCAGACCTAGTGACTCAATTCCCTGCTCTAAGTGCAATGCAGAAGCTGAAGTGTCCCCCAGTGTGCCTATAACTCTCAACAGATGTCACATTTGAATGGGCTGCAAGCCCTCAAACATCATTTCAAACTTCAAAGGCACAATGTCCACCTTGAAGATGTTGGCATAATGTTAAGGAGCTTGACTTTCAAACTCATAGGAAAGCCACAGCGGCCCCATTTAAATTAGTGTTATCGAGTTGTATTATCATCCTGAAGTTTCTCCTCCGTACAACATTTCTTGCAGACTTAAATGCAAACATTCATAATGGTTCACAGATTCCACTTCTTTGTCAAAAGCATCGGTGCTGGAAGTAGGTGTGCAGGGGAGGGGTGCTGAAGCACCCCAAAATAATCAGGTTGGAAGTCAGAAAGTGAATGAGCAAAAAAGATGCCTCTAAATTTATTTTGTGTTTAGCATTTCCCATTTACTGTATAATCAAAGACAAAGGTCAAATGTCAGGCTATGTCTTCTGACACAAATTGCAGCTTATTCTTTCCAAGGAAACTGGTGCTTAGTTTTCTTTCTGTGACTGCAAAGAGAGGATTTTGGAAAAGTGACCTAGGTGACAATCTTGCTGGGGTACAGGGAGTGAAAGAAAGGCTGTAGGATGGAATTTAGTTTCTAACACACAACAAAACTTAAATACCAGTAAATAACCTAAACAGGTTTCAAAATATATCAGTAATTAGGAAAGTACAAATGGAGCACATTTTTGGTAATTCTGAAGTGTAGTGAAAACAAAGTTTTTAGTAGGATCAAAACAAACCAAGACACTTTACTTGGTGATATGCAAATCATAAATCTTAGCTGAAACCCGATTTCCACACTTTGTTTAGTGCGCTATATAATTTTATCAATATAACTGCATGTCTTTGCAGTGGCCATTTCAACGGAAAGTGTGCTGTCCTTAAATGAGAGTGAACTACCACACCAGTGCGCCAAAATGCACCACCAGCTATATACCACACCCTTACCACTCTCCTGCTGAGTGGACGTGGTACATTTGCTACATTTGTTCTTTGCACGCTGCTTGGATTTTTCACAGTCCCTATGACTTCAGTAATATAACATTTATGGCAGCACCTTCACTCTGAAAATTGTTCCAGCACCACTGGTCATAACCATCTAAATTGTAGGACTTCATTTACTAAAGACCACTTTCCTGTCTCTAAGATACATATTAGTCTCAAAACGCCTGTTTGGCAGACCTTCATGTTTCTTGAGAATTTTGATCTCTAACACTCAGAGAGGCCTCTTAGAACTAACCCATATGGGACTTAAGATATTGGGAAGAAGGATGTACTAATTAGTACCAAAAGAGACACAGCATGCTTTGAAAGATGCATGAAGGGCAAATGGTCTTCAGTCATTCTGATGGTCAAAAGAAGCGAATTCCAGTACCAGGCAGTCTGAACTCCAAAGAAGACACCTACTGTATCTTGAATGTAGGGGCAGAGTGTAGCTGAAAAACATACGGTCTGGGTTGGTACATAGAGCACGAATTTATCCTGCCGACAGATATGGCCTATTTTAGGAGTGTCCAGATGAATCATGTAAAAAGAAGTATAACACATTCTCTCACAGACCAGAAGCCAACAAAGTGTTTTCTCCTCAGATTTCACACTGTATCTACATAGGGTATTCATCAAGAAACAGGCTGCAGTACTCTCAAGTTTTTGGAATTTCAACAGAAAAAAAGGATGTGAGTTAAGATGAATGCCATGATCATGCTCGATGCACAAAAGGTCCAGTGCCATTAAAGCCGGCCATTTATGGGTGTAGCACAATGGATGTCAAATTCATTTTAACAACTTCAAATGGTAAATAGGCCTTGACATGTGGGCCAGGTGATGTCGGTTCTGCATCTACCACCACCACAATGTTTTTCACCTTAGCAACGAGGGCATGGTAATTCCTCAGATCAGCAAACCAGATACGGTCTCCTATTAGCAGAATGTCTGTCCCTGCAGGATGTCGTTTATGCACCTACAGCCATTGATAAAGACCAGGAAAAAAGGCAAGCTCACCCAAACAGCAGAAGTAAAGGGTTCCATCTTGATTTTTAAAAAATGGGTTTTGTCCATGTATTTTAAGACGCCTACTTCCAATTAATTCGAAGAGTGAGATGTATGTCAAAGAAAATCCACGAGGAGCCTACGTAAGCCCTACACAGCGGATCTAAAAGGACACAAGGCAACAATCTAAGATGCGACAGCCAAAAAAGATTTTAACTAAGCTATAACAGAGTTTTGAAGACCTGTCTTACAGACTCTTGATTACAGAGTGGACCTGCTTCATTGAGTCTAGATAACAGAGCATGCTTGCTTTATAGACTGTAAATCACAGATTCGGATGGTCAATGGGATAACTCACTAAATTTTGTAGAGGGGCATCAATTTGTATTATGCAGTTAATCTACGTTGCCATCTCACCATAGATGTTAATAGTCGCTCAAATGTGGGACTGTTGTTGATTTGTAGTAGAACATTACAAAGCAGGTCTCTAGTGTTTTGCTGGGGTATCCCGAGGAGGAATCCCATCCATTGTGAAATTCTGGTACCCGAAGCCTTGAGAAAGAGTCTTCTTTCCACTTCAACTATACACCAGCGAGTAACAGAAAACAGTAATGGGTAAGAGTTACAAACAGTGGGCTGAAAACAGTCACAAAAAGGCTGAAGGTGCTTGTGCACTTCAACTTTAATTATGCTTTGTAGACTGGAAGGCGGAATGCACCACTGAACAATATCAGTTGCCCAGCACTGCCAGGGACGTTGCAACATGTTGCCAGATGTGTCTAGCCAGAAGAACATGCGGATGTGCAGGCAGGCATGGCATGGGGGGATTGCGTCATGCAAGCATTTTCACACTTTTAGTGCGTACACATTTCCTCGATGAGTGATGAAGCAGCATTTCTAGGTCTGGTGTTAGCCAAGAACTTGTGATTTCACTAAAATTATATATATATACTTGAATATTGGGGCTTCCAGTCAGTTCTCTACATTCATTGATCTAGCAGTAGATCGGTCCACTTCGGCAACAGGCTAATTTCACTTTGAGTGGTGGCATTCTGCTCCTTCACAAGGAGCATCTCCGCAAACAAAGTAGTTCCCTTCAGTGCCAAACACTACTGTGGCGATGTGTGCATTTTGAGACCAAAAATTACATTTTGGCAATGTTTTTTTCCCCAGATTGACGAGAGACAGCAGCTTCCCCAACAATAAGGTTTTGCTGGAACAAAGCAAGCATTGGTATAGCCAAAAGGCTGGCAGCAAATGTCTGAATTATTGTATTTGCTAAAGCTTATTTAAATACAAGCAACAGAAATGTATTCAATGGTGGTGATACTCCCCTTTAACCTTCATCTATGTTCTCAGGCATTCCATTCAATTCATTATTGAACAGAATTTATATTTTTTTTAAAGTACTACTAAGAAGCGAAGGAAAGCTAGTGGATATGGGTGACACTTGCATAATGGGAATGGTCTAGAAAAACCTTATGGACGCTACCTCGCGACCCAGCTAAAACATGACAAGTGCTAAAAATAGAGTAAAAGATTATGCTAAATCACAGGTGCTGCTTCCACGCCACTGCCTAAAAGCACCTGAAATTGTGTTTATCTGTGACACTTTTCATTGAAAACCGCTCTCCTACTGTCAGAGAGGCCCTGATCATGAGATGGTCTGAATTAGGAATGGGATTTATTGCACCCGGTACTTATCCATACCCGCTGAGAGTTTTTTACTGGGCATAGTAAATACATCCTATTCTTCATTTTGGCCCAGGAAATAAGCCACAACATGCAGATTCTATATTTATCACATTCTATATTTATCACTCCCAAATCGTAATGTGTGCCTTTTTCCTGCGTTTACCACCCCTCAATAAAAATAGGCAGATTAGATTTTTTACGATTCACACTTCCTCATGCCAGGACAGGCCTTATTCTTCCCTTTCCATATTACTAGTCTGCAGATTCGGCTGTAGGCTATGGTAGCTACAACCAGGAAGAGATTGCTTCGTTACACTTGGCCTACAGCGATTGCTGTTTTTTTCTTCTTTTTTTTTAAACATAAAAACTAAGTTGTACTACAGAACGGGGAGGAGGATCCTTCCCATATGTAAGGACTGGGACCAAAGAATGTAGATGAGATTATGTGCGCTGCCCCGGTAACTTCTTTTTGGCCTCACTGTACAGAAGTGTTCATTTAATAAGTGATGTCAACCATTGCTCAGTATATTTTAATTGACTCGACTCGCATACAACTCACAAAGCCAAGGGTGTTGTGATTAGGCAACCTTGCCTTCGGGTGCAATGAACTCTGAATAGCTTCGATGCCACACCCAACCCTGAGCCACATTAAACTATGCTTTGCAGAAGGAACAGGGAGGTGCCTACGTGATTCACATTTCTAAAGAAAGAGTGCTTCCAGCGAGGGCAGCCTATAAGCAAACAACCACCTATCAGTACGAGTGCATCAATCCACAGAGGCAAAGCATGTATGTCTTCCAGCTAGATAGTCATTCAGGTCAAGGTACTAGAACAGAAAGCAGGAGCAACATGATTCTGAGAGTGGTGGTAATATATATTATATTTTCACTGCAAAAACCAAAGGTTACAGGGACGTTATAGTTAGGCTGAGATTTCACTCATACAAAACCATAGAAATTCAGCAGTTATAGTTAACTGAGCTAACTATAACTTACGCCCTTGCAAAGCACTACTTATGACCTCGCATATTACACCACTCATGACATGGTCAGTGACATCACTGATGACATCTAAAATTACATCACTGATGACTTCATCCAGTGAGTGTATTTCGTAAACATTTCTGAGACTTACAGATATATACTAAGCAACTGCATAAGTTAAATTACTATTCTTTCTGTACTACTAATTAGTGATACTATTTCTAACATACGTCACCTGAGTGACTGTGTGACTGTCTGTATCAGTGCATGAGTGGGCGTCTGAGTGACTGTATGGATCTGTCAGTGGGTGTGTGAGTGGCTGTATAGGTCTGTACGTGGGTATGTGAGTGGGTGTATGGGTTTGTGAGTGGATGTATGTCTGTGTCCATGGTTGTAGGGGTGTGTGGGTGGGTGTGTGAATGGTTGTTTGGATGTGTGCATGGTTGTGTGAATGGCTGTTTGAGTGCGTGTTTGGTTAAGTTAATTGGTGGGTGAGAGCTGTATTAGAAAGAGAGTGCCTGTGCGAGTGGCTGTATGTGTGAATGAGCGGGTGTGTAAGTGGTTGTATGGATGTGTGAATGGATATGTAAGTGGGTGTGTGAGTGGTTGTATTAGTGAGTGCTGCGTTGAGACTGTATGGGTGAGTGAGTAGGTGCGTAAGTGGCTGTATGGGTGAATAAGTGTGTGTGTGAGTAGCTGTATGGGTAAGTGTGTGGCTGTGTGAGTGGCTGGATGGGTGTGAGTAGTTGTGTGAATAGCTGTATTGGTGAGTGTGTGTGAGTGGCTCTATGGATGAGTGAGTGGGTGTGTGAGTAGTTGTATGGGAGTGGGTGTGTGAGTGGATGTATGAGAGGCTATATGGGGGTGTGTGTGAGTGGTTCTGTGAGTGGTCAGTGTAGGTGTGACAGTAGCTTTGCGAGTGACTGGGCCAGAAAGGAACCTCACCTGTCCCTTTATTGAACAAGAGTCACAGTTTGGCAGAAAAAGTCTACGCAACAGGAATACTTTATACTGGTTAATTAGTAAGTGCTACCTCGTTGGGTAATAACTAGTGCATATTCTACAGTACAGCTGCATAATGGACCAGGAGGAAATGTCTCCAGCGACCTTGTGTGTGTTTCGGCAATGTGATTGCTCCTCATGCGTCTTCATCCAGAAATCTGTGATCAAATGAATACTCCTACGGAGAAGACAACAAGGTTACAAAGAGGTGAATCTCCACCAAACAAGGGTACTTCTGCTTAACTATATGAAGCAAGTGAATCTCTGTTTGGTGAAGATTTCCTCATATTCCTTGGCATCAAGAAAGTGTCACTAAAATCAGCGGGAAATGCACTGGGGGTCGTTTTGTTAAGCTGTCCACCATCCTGGCAAAGGTCGGGAAGGCTATTGCAAACTATTATGGTGAACAGGGCAGGGCCAAATAGGCGAAGCTTCAGGTGATTTTGCAAATTTGAATACTCTTAGTAATTTAAAGGGAGAACCATGGACTTTGCTCTCATCAGGTAAGGACAAGAAAGGACCACCTCATCACAGTCACTACAGTTTGTGCTCCAATAGTTCAACGATGCCTGGACCTCCATCAAGCATTTCAGATCGTTTCCCAATGTGGAACTGTCATGAAAACACACTTGTTTTGTGTTTGTCAAGCCCAGGAGGTCAGAATCATTTGTCCTTTACAGAGGTGGAGCTTCAATTGGGGCACCTGCTATATTTATATATTGTAAGTGTTTCCCGTTGAGGTTTAGTTTCAGTAAAAATTAAGCAGGTCCTTGTGCCAGCTCCCCCGCAACAGTTCTCCTGTCTGGCTTGCCAACAGTCCACTACCCGCTGCTGCCTGTCTACCTGCTGCCCTTTGTTGTGCATCCTCTGCTCATTTCTAGTTGTTTTGCCTTTTCTGTTCGTTTTTCTGCATTCTGTTTTGCTTTTTTCTGCTTGTTTTTCTGCCCTCGGTTTTGTCTTCCCTGCTCGTTTTTCTGCCCTCTATTTTATACTATTCAGCTTTGCTTTGTAGAGGTTCTGGAACCAGTGATGGAGTAATAGGGGCAAGCTCTGAGCTGCACTCTGAATCTACTGGAAGTGTGTACTTGTATTGGTCTGTGAATGAGTATGTGAGTGGGTGTGTGAGTGGGTGTATAGGGTTGTGAGTGGGTGTGGGAGGTGTTCTGTGGGTGATGCCATCAGTGATGTCACTGACCATGTCATGAGTGATGTAATGTGTGAGGTCATAAGCAGTGCATTGGGGGGCATAAGTCATAGTTAGCTCAGGTAACTATAACTGCTTAATTTCACAGTTTTGTATGAGTGAAATCTGAGCCTAACTATAACGTCCCTGTAACCTTTATTTTTTCAGTGAAAGAAAAAATATATATATATATTATATATATAAAATCATAGCCACGTCTTGCTCACTGCTGTCCATTGTCCACTTAGACGATAGATAAGTGCTTTAAAAACCCACTGCTGAAATAAATGAGCCAATTGCAAACCACAACTCTGACCCCAAACAGGTCAACACAGCAGTTCATCCCTTCAAAGTCTGAGATTACTTCTAGGAAATTGGGTTATTAGTTGAAGGGACAAGTTCCCACCTCAAATAATAATCACAATCTTTTTCAAGGTGAACCCCTTAAAGTCACCAAATTAACCCAAATTCACCCAATGGTAGCCATGGTACAGGTACATACAGGAGGCTCATAACCCTTCTGATCTTCCTCAAATCCTGGAGTGTTCTGAATTGGGTGCCTGGAGCTGTCACATTTATGCCTGGCACAAGCTAGTGGGTAGGAATGACCCCTGGGGACCCCCTAACCGCTGGGGTAAAGGTTTCTGGGGCTAACCCTATACACTTTGGGCATTTTCAAGATGGGCAAAGCCAAGAATATGGAACGCTCTTCCTCCCGAGATCAAATCTAACCCCTTGACCTCCTCATTCAAAAAACAAGTCAAATGGTTACTCCTGAATAACCACTTACAACAATTGACCTGAAGCCACCATAACTAATTTTTATTTCTTATAGACAACATTGGTCTCTCATTCAGCGATGCTATTTTTGTTACTTTACATGTACCACAAGATTGGTTGCTCTTTTTTAGTATTTGTGCATGTTAACTTCCTATATGTTGAAATTTTTGTTACTTTACATGTACCACATGGTTGGTTGCTCTTTTTTATGACTTGTGCTTGTTAAGTTCCTATATGTGTAGTATTTACGCCTTTACCTTTCTTATCGTATCTGCTTCTTTGTACAGTGCTCTGATACCCTTACGAGTCATGTTTGCGCTATATAAAACTTTTCATATAAATAAATAAAATAAAACACTATGCGCCTGGGAGATGCAGTGTCAATTATCATAGCTAGCGCTGCTAACATGTGAGAGGAAGATGGGAATGCAGGATTAATTTCCTTACCCGACTCTCTCAGAATATAATATAGAAATATATCAAGCTAGGTGGGATTGCGAATGTCTTGTATAGTAGTGGCTGGAAGGAAGTGCTATGTAGGGTAAAGATCTCCCATAGTGTGAAGCTTTAAGTGTGACAGTCTGATCGCCTTAGGCTCGCATGTGGGAGCAAACGAGGGTTCATAGCAAGCAGAAATCCCAGAGCGTATAGTTGATTTAATTGAGCTCTATGTCTTAGTCTGTCCAAGGCCGAAAAGGAGCACTGTACTGTGTTCAACTCCCTCCCAGGGAGAAGGGTAGGTTTAAACATCACAATACTGAGAGTGGACTAGATCAGCCATGTCAATTTCAGTTGTTACGTGAGGTTGAAAAGGCAGAAGGTGATACCAAAAGTGCGCATAGTAAGCCTGGGTGCAAATATAGTATATTTCGAAGTCTAGTGCGGATAGGCCCACCTGGTCAAAGGAAAAGACTGAGTGTTACCAATTTCAACTGTATTTGCTTGCCAGCCCAGGCAAGTTGAATCATGCAGGAGCATAAGCGTTGGAAAAACTGCTGCGTAAGAGAGAGAAGTATATTTGTGAACAAATAAAGAAACTTCAGAAGATGGACATTTTCGCTACAGCTAATCTGACCAACAATAGTGGTACTTTAATCTATTTCATGATCTGGTGTTTGAGGTCGGTGATGGCTCTGCCATGGTTTTCTCTTAGAATAGTGTTAATAGACCACGGTATCGGTCCGCATAAAAATGAACAAATTCTTATAAAATGGCTTCTACCTCGTTGGGACTACATCAGTGCTCGTCCAAGGCAGGCTTAGAAGGCAGGCAAGTGTTTTACTGGTTCTGTCTCCTTCCCCGTATGCTCTGGCCCTTGTCTCTCTTCCAAGGAGTTTAGCCTCACTCTCAGCTTCTTCATTATATTCCTCAAGCTTTGCCTTTAGATCAGTCAGCATTTTAGTGTCCCAGATGCAACAGAACAGACCTGCAGCTCATCATCTAATCTAAGAATGCGCAGGAGTATATCTTTCAATATCCCAGATTGCTCAGAGTTGCGGACACTTCTGATCACTACTTTAAACCTCCTGTAGGACGCCAGCTGAGTTCACTGACTTATTATTACTGGTAAAGGAGCTATGTATGGCAGCAGAAAGCTCATTTTTAAATAGTTATGCAGAGCATGTGGAGGCAGCCTCCAGAGAATGCTTTGGGGCACTAGCCCAGATGGGTGACTGCCAGACGACTGGATATGATTGGATAGGGTCCTAGGCCAATATTTGACAAGTGTAGTGTAAGTGCCAATGTCCAAGGCGACCACTCAAGAGTCAATTCTAGATAAAGGGTTGTGTACCGTAGAGAAGCAGGCGCCTTCACACATCTCAGGGTATCTGGAACGCCAAATATTAAACTCTGAAGTCTTTAAAGATCTCAGTCAGCAGGGCTGCAGCAATGGGAGTGGCTGATGGGCACCACTTCATTTATCAGCTAAATACTCCAGTTCCACATTGAAATTCCATCCCCAAATTAGCCCCTTTGGGTTGAGAGACACTATTTTCATCCACGTAGGAAGAAAGAAATCAGTGCTGTCAATTATGGGACCATAGAAACAGGCCAATATGGTGCGTTCCCCCAAGAGCTTGTCTTGTAAAATAAGATATCTACATTCAGCATCTCTAATAGTCGCATGGAGCCGACTATTGACAATGGTGACACCTTGTGCCTATGGCGAGTAGGAGGGCTCAGCTACTATATCAATCTATCTAGCAAAAACATGGATGTCGCATCATCAGTGAGGAATGTCCACTGTATAAGCACCATGTCAATGTAATGCCTGTTTAGGTAACCAAGGACTTGTCAGGCCTTATGTGGTTTGTTCCGGCCTCTTAAATTTAACACCAGTATCCCAAGTGGGCGCATGGCGATATGGGCAAAGTATCCTGGACAGTCTGATCAGTGGCAGTGTAGTTGTATGGGAAAAACAAAAAGGAGTCCCTTTTGTGTCACTCACTCTAATTCTCAATGATACAAATTCATTTTATAGGGTCTGTTAGACCTGTCAGCCCTAGGGTGGTCTTCCCCTACATTTGTTTCCCTTTTTGCCTCGTTACTAACCGCCATTTTTGTTGGACATAGGACTCTGGGCGCCTTACCGCTGCTGAACAGTGCGGAGGTGCAGGTGCTCTCTCCTAACAATATGGTTGCCACAGGCCCCTGCTACTGCGGTGAGGCCACTGTCCTATCTGCGCACTAGTAGTTGGGGTAAGGCTGGGACTTAATGCTGCTGTAACCTTGACCGTCCCGCCTCTTGTCACCAAGACAGACACCACAGAGTCACCAGAGCCTTCTAGAACCTTCCAAACCCCCCCCATCTTGCAGCCTTTTTGAAGGGTCACCTGACCTAGGCGTATAAAAGAAAAGGAGGGAACCTAATAAGTTAGTTGCACTACTGGACCTGGCGACCCTCCGCAGGAGCGAAGGCTGCTGAGCTAGGGGGATTGCTACACTACTGAGGCTGACTGATCCCAGGAACTGCTGCCCCAAGTTAGATGAGTTGCCCTGCCTGCCTGCTGACCTTGCCCTGTGCGAGGGGAACCCGGGATACAAACTCCAGTGTGCCTGCCCAGGGCGGCCTATTTCCTTCCCCTACAACTGACACTGAAGAACCCACTACAAGCGCTGGGAACCTGAGAGGGTCGCTGCTGCGTGGGGGTCCTTAAGGTACCGAGCACTATGCCAGCGGAGCGCTGCACAACCCGAATCTACCCTTGACCCTGAGCACTGGGTCAGTGAAGCGCTGTGCCGCCCCACTCCTGAAAGTGATCCCCAGCGCTGTGGTAGTGAAGCACTGCGCCGACCCAACCCCTGCCAATGAACCCCCCGTGCTGATTCAGTGAGGCGCCCTGTGCCCAAGATCACCGCCGCGGCCCCTGCGCTGTAAGAGGAGAAGCGCCAGGCGTGGGGAACTCACCGCCGCTGGCTGGGGGGGAACCTCACACGAGCACCGAGAGAGGAAGCGCTGCTGTGGCCCCCAAATCACCGCTGCGGCCCCGGAGCCTGAGGAAGGGCCGCCGGGCTCACATCGGTCCGAGAAGGCGTGAAGAAATTCCCCTCTCCAGTCTCCACCGGGAGTGCCGCGCTGGGATTGGCCGCGTGAAGAGGAGCGTCATCGGCCGCACCCCCGGGGTCTTGAGCCCTGATTGGCCGCCGAGCCAGGAACCATCTGGGAGGCCCGGGCTCCCTCCGGCCCTCGCGCGGGGCTCCGAGAAGTGCGGGAGCCCCGGGGTATCATCGGCCGGGTCCCTGGAGGCCGGGTGGGCCCTGACGAGGTCAGAGCGTCGATCCGCTGCCCCCGTCCAAGCCCCAAGTGAAGGAGTAGCGGGCTGACGGTGGCCGGCGCTTCTTGAGGAGAACATTATCCCGCAGTGACAGCGCGGTGAGTCGGGGAGATCGGGGTGTGGGGCCTACGCCACACCGGAGGCCCCGCCCTCGCTGCAGCAGGGGTAGTCCCAGGGGCTCCTGGGGCCTGAAATACCTGGTGAGACTCTCAGACACGAGTCAGAACTGTCTGGGAACTGCTTCCCCCCCCCCTGTTGACATGTCCCCTGTGACTGCCATGAATCTCTGCCTGAGTAAGGTGACCTGCCTGGAATAGGTATCTGTGTAAGCCAGGCTGCCTACATTGAATAGATATCTCTGCATAAAAGTTGTTACCTACATTGAATATCCCTGTCTGCATAAGAAGTGTTACCTGCATTGACTTGGGGAAACAACCAACCAATTACCCTGCATACTGTGAAAGCCCTACGTTACCAAACCTTACAAGAAGTAGATAAAGATACTTGTTTTCATAAGCGAAACTGGAGTGGTGTCTCCTTTTTGTGTGTGCTTTACTGTGTCAGTGTGGGAGTGTGCTGCACAAATACTTTACACAAAGCCTTGAGTGTGCCTACCTGCCTCGCGCCAAGCTACCGTGTCGGAGTCAGCGGGTCCCTGGGACCCCGGGTCTAACATTGGTGTTCAGCGGTGGGATGAGGACTTGTGCTTGTGCAGCACCCTACAGTGACTCAGTGTGCGCCACAATCTGACACCTGATGTAATGCAAGCTCAAAATTCTCCCTGATTGCCTGATTGTAAGCGCTCGTGTTAAGCCCGTTACCTACGTCCTAGTGGTTTTCCCTGAAATTGTCCGAAGCCCTACCTAGCAAGATGGAATTCGAGCTGGCCAACCTGGAAGTGTACACGGTGGCGCAGCTTAAGGGGTTCTGCGAGGGGAAAGGGGTGTTCTTCAAGCGAGGCACCAAAAGAGAGGAGCTTCAAAAAACCTTAAGAGCATGGGCATTGGCCCACCCGGAAGGGAGGGGGGATGAGGGGCAGGTAGAGCGGGACGCTCCAGGAGAGCTGGACCTACTGCAAATAGATACCAGTGATAATGTATTGCCAGGAAGGCGTTCCAGGGCAGGCAGTAGTGTCTCAGTAAGGAGTTTGTCTGCGGAGGAGTTCGAGGACAGGAGGGAGGAGACACAGCTTAGGCTAGAGCTCGCCAGGTTAGACAAGGAGCGTGAAGAGAAGAGGCTGGCTATGGAGGAAAGGAAGCTTGCCCATGAGCTCAGCCTGAAGGAACTGGAGATTAGAGCCCTACAGATGGGGACTCAGAATAATGCAAATGGTGGCAGCGTACCCACTGAGGTTCCACGGGAGTCTAGGGTTTACATGCCTAAGGATGTTGTGGCCAGTTTTAAATGTGGGGGACGACATTGACAAGTGGCTAGCTGCGTACGAGGTGTCCTTGAGAGCCCATGGGGTCCCCGAGAGTTACTGGGGGGGTGGCCTATATAGGTACATGCCTCCGGTGGGGAGGGACACACTCCTTACATTAGACAAAGCAAGTCAGACCAACTATCCTGTTATGAAGGAGGTATTGGTTAAGAAGTTTGGTCTTACTCCTGAGAGGTATAGACAGAAGTTCAGAAATAGCCACAAACTTCCCACACAGAACTGGGTAGATTTCCTGGACTACGCCCGCAAAGCATTGGAGGGTTGGGTGCGGGGCAGCGAGGTGACTGATTATGGAGGGCTGTACGATTTGTTTTTAAGAGAGCACCTTCTAGATAAATGTTTTCCAGAGCTGCGCCAACACCTGGTTGACCGCAAATTGACCGACCCAGGGAACTTGCGGAGGAGGCGGATACCTGGATCAGTACCAGGGTGTCCAACAAGGGATCCGGGGGACCCCCAGAAGGGTGGACAGGGTTTCCCCAGAAGAGAGAGGGGAGATAAAAGAAGGAGTTCTCCAAAGGCCCCCAAAACAGACCGCAAGGGAGAGGGTTTGGATCCCAGCCCCAATCTGGTTACCAAAGCCTACTTATCCTGACAGAAGTCAGCAGCCCAGAACTGTCCGGTGCTATGAGTGCGGGGAGGTTGGACACTACAAGGGGGATCCACAGTGTCGTAAAAGGACCCCAGCCCTTACTGGAGGTAACAACCCCGGGGTGGTGAGTGTAGCGCTGGGGGGGAGGAGTTGTCCCTAGATAAGGGGGTGAGTGGGCAGGATTGACCCTAGTATCCCTGGGGGACAGGGAGATGGTTCCACAGACCCAGGTACCCTCAAATACTGCCAAGTACAGGCAGAGGGTCCTTGTCAACGGGCAAGGGGTGGTGGCTCCGAGGGACACAGGTGCCAGCATGACGATGGTAAGGAGACAGCTGGTGTCCCCGGAGCAGGTGATTCCGGATGTATTCCACCCGGTTGTGATGGCTGACAACAGTGTGGGTCACTACCCTGTGGCTCAAGTTCCCTTTGAGTGGGGAGGGGTTTCAGGCCTTTTGAGAGTCGCGGTGAGCCCTGCCATGCCAGTGGACTGTTTATTGGGAAACGATCTTGAGCATACTGCCTGGAAGGAGGTAGAGTTCAAAGCACACACAGAGATGCTGGGACTACCAGAATGGACCTGTGCGATCACACGGGCCATGGATGCCCAGCGAGGGAGTCAACCAGGGCTGGAGCCTGGGACAAGGGCCCAGCCCACTGCGGATCAGGAAAACTCCTTGGAAATAGCACCCCGTGAGATGGATGGGGCACCCGCCGCGGTCGCACCGGAGTCCACGGAGGGTGACGTTGTTCCCGTGGGGGACTTGCCAACCCCTGCAGAGTGGCAGGTGGAAGGAGGGCCTACCCGGGAGGAATTCTGTGGGGCACAGAAGGAGTGCCCCACCCTTGAGGGCATGCGGCGACAGGCCGAAGCCCAAGCAGCCGGAAGTGCTACTGGAAATTACCACATTTACTGGGAGGATGGCCTCCTTTACAGTGAGCCCAAGGCTCCGGTGCATGGGTCATCCAGGGCCTTAGTGGTCCCCCAGTGCTATCGGGCCTTTTTGCTGGAGTTAGCACACGAGATTCCCTTGGCAGGACACTTGGGCCAAGATAAGACTTTTGCTCGTCTGGTCCCACACTTCTATTGGCCCAGGATGAGGATTGCCTCTGATGCCTTTTGCAAGACTTGCGTGACCTGCCAAGCGAGTGGGAAGACCGGGACCAAGTTGAAGGTCCCCCTGGAACCACTACCGGTCGTTGGTACCCCCTTTGAGCAGGTGGGCATCGACATTGTCGGGCCTATGGATCCGCCGACCTCTTCTGGACACCGGTTCATCCTGGTTCTGGTGGACCACGCCACCCGGTACCCGGAGGCTATCCCTCTGAGGACCATCACTGCACCTGCGGTGGCGCGGGCCCTGATGGGGATTTTTACCCGAGTGGGCTTCCCCAAGGTGGTGGTGTCGGACAGGGGCACCAACTTTATGTCCGCCTTTATGCAGGCCATGTGGAAGGAGTGTGGGGTGACTTACAAGTTCTCCACCCCTTACCACCCCCAGACCAACGGGCTTGTCGAGCGTTTTAACAAGACCCTGAAAGGAATGATCAGGAGTCTGCTTAAAGGCCTAAGGAGGAAGTGGGACGTCCTCTTGCCCTGCCTGTTGTTTTCTTACCGAGAAGTGCCACAGAAGGGGGTGGGCTTCAGCCCCTTCGAGCTACTGTACCGGCACCCGGTCAGGGGACCTCTCAGCTTGGTGAAGGAGGGCTGGGAGAAGTCTCTTAGGAGGCTTCCCCAAGATGTAGTGAGCTACATGTTGGCGTTCCGCAGCCGGATGGCTGGACTGTGGAAAGAGGCATCTGAGAACTTAGAGGCCAGCCAAGCGGTCATGAAAGAGTGGTATGACCGGAATGCCCATCCTGTGGAACTGGATACTGGACAGAAGGTGTGGGTCATGGAGCCCGGAGAGCTTAGCGCCCTCCAGGAACGGTGGACTGGCCCGTACGAGATACTGGAAAAGAAGGGCCAGACCACTTACTTGGTGGATCTTAGGACCCCAAGGCAACCCCACCGAGTGTTGCATGTCAACCGCCTCAAGCCGCACCATGAGAGATCTGAGCTTACCCTCCTGATGGTGACTGATGGGAGCAAGGAGGAGGAGAGCGAGCCTCTTCCGGACCTTCTGGCGTCCCAAGAGAAAGACAGATCGGTGGAGGGAGTGGTTCTCTCCCCGTCCTTGACCTTTGAGCAACAGAGGGACTGCCGCCAGGTATTGGAGCAGTACTCTTCGCTGTTCTCCCTCACCCCGGGAATTACCCACCTGTGTACCCATGATGTGGACACAGGGGACAGCCCCCTGTTAAAACCAAGTCTTACAGGCTGTCGGATAAGGTGAAGGCCAGCATCCAGAGTGAGGTCGCTAAGATGTTGGAGGTGATCGAACCTTCAAGTAGCCCCTGGGCCAGTCCGGTGGTGTTGGTACCTAAAGCGGCCCCACCGGGCACCACACCTGAACTTCGGTTCTGTGTGGATTACCGAGGACTAAATTCGGTGACCAAGACGGACGCTCATCCCATCCCTAGGGCGGATGAGCTCATTGATCGGCTGGGCGCTGCCCGATACTTAAGTACCTTTGACCTCACGTCAGGATACTGGCAGATCGCCCTGACGGACGCAGCTAAGGAGAAGACTGCGTGATCCACCCCAGAGGGCCACTTCCAATTCAGAGTGATGCCTTTGGACTGAAAAACGCTCCTGCCACCTTTCAGCGGTTGGTAAACCAGGTGCTTTCTGGCCTAGAGGCGTTCTCTGCTGCCTACCTGGATGACATAGCGGTCTTCAGCAGCAGCTGGGAGGACCATCTGGAGCATCTCCAGGAGGTGCTGCAGGCCCTGCAGCGGGCCGGCCTGACCATCAAGGCCAGCAAATGCCAGATCGGACAGGGAGCTGTCGTCTACTTGGGACACCTGGTGGGCGGGGGTAAGGTGCAGCCCCTCCAGGCCAAGATCGAGACCATCCTAGCCTGGCAGCCCCCCAAAACCCAGACGGAGGTCAGGGCTTTCCTGGGCCTCACGGGTTACTACCGCCGGTTTGTCAAGGGCTATGGCACCATTGTGGCCCCCTTGACCGAACTAACTTCCAAGAAGCAACCGAGAAGCGTGGTTTGGACTGAAGCTTGCCAGAAAGCTTTCGATTCCCTCAAGCAAGCTATGTGCACTGCTCCGGTGCTTAGGGCTCCGGACTTCAGCAAGGAATTTATTGTTCAGACGGACGCCTCCGAACATGGCTTTTGGGCAGTACTCTCACAACTCAATGACGAGGGCCTGGATCAACCTGTGGCCTTCATATCCAGGAGGCTACTTCCCCGGGAACAACGGTGGAGTACAATTGAAAGAGAAGCTTTCGCGCTGGTCTGGGCCCTGAAGAAGTTGAGGCCATACCTCTTTGGTTCTCACTTCCTGATTCAGACCGACCACCGGCCCCTTCGTTGGCTCATGCAAATGAGGGGCGAAAACCCTAAATTGTTGAGGTGGTCCATTTCCCTCCAGGGTATGGACTTCAGGGTGGAACACCGACCCGGAGTAGACCACGCCAACGCTGACGGTCTCTCTAGGTTCTTCCGCCTTAGTGACGAGAACTCCCTAGAGGTTGAGTAGCTCTCCCCACTTTCGGCTGGGGGGGACGCGTGTTAGACCTGTCAGCCCTAGGGTGGTCTTCCCCTACATTTTTTTCCCTTATTGCCTCGTTACTAACCGCCATTTTTGTTGGACATAGGACTCTGGGCGCCTTACCGCTGCTGAAAGTGCTGAGGTGCAGGTGCTCTCTCCTAACAACATGGTTGCCACAGGCCCCTGCTACTGCGGTGAGGCCACTGTCCTATCTGCGCACTAGTAGTTGGGGTAAGGCTGGGACTTAATGCTGCTGTAACCTTGACCGTCCCGCCTCTTGTCACCAAGACAGACACCACAGAGTCACCAGAGCCTTCTAGAACCTTCCAAACCCCCCCCATCTTGCCGCCTTTTTGAAGGGTCACCTGACCTAGGCGTATAAAAAGAAAAGGAGGGAACCTAATAAGTTAGTTGCACTACTGGACCTGGGGACCCTCCGCGGGAGCGAAGGCTGCTGAGCTAGGGGGATTGCTACACTACTGAGGCTGACTGATCCCAGGAACTGCTGCCCCAAGTTAGATGAGTTGCCCTGCCTGCCTGCTGACCTTGCCCTGTGCGAGGGGAACCCGGGATACCAACTCCAGTGTGCCTGCCCAGGTCAGCCTATTTCCTTCCCCTACAACTGACACTGAAGAACCCACTACAAGCGCTGGGAACCTGAGAGGGTCGCTGCTGCGTGGTGGTCCTTAAGGTACCGAGCACTATGCAAGCGGAGCGCTGCACAACCCGAATCTACCCTTGACCCTGAGCACTGGGTCAGTGAAGCGCTGTGCCGCCCCACTCCTGAAAGTGATCCCCAGCGCTGTGGTAGTGAAGCGCTGCGCCGACCCAACCCCTGCCAATGAACCCCCAGTGCAAATTCAGCGAGGCGCCCTGTGCCCAAGATCACCGCCGCGGCCCCTGCGCTGTAAGAGGAGAAGCGCCAGGCGTGGGGAACTCACCGCCGCTGGCTGGGGGGGAACCTCGCACGAGCACCGAGAGAGGAAGCGCTGCTCTGGCCCCCAAATCACTGCCGCGGCCCCGGAGCCCGAGGAAGGGCCGCCGGGCTCACATCGGTCCGAGAAGGCACAAAGGAATTCCCTCCTCCCGTCTCCACCGGGAGTGCCGCGCTGGGATTGGCCGCGTGAAGAGGAGCGTCATCAGCCGCACCCCTGGGGTCTTGAGCCCTGATTGGCCGCCGAGCCAGGAACCATCTGGGAGGCCCGGGCTCCCTCCGGCTCTCGCGCGGGGCTCCGAGAAGTGCGGGAGCCCCGGGGTATCACCGGCCGGGTGGGCCCCGACGAGGTCAGAGCGTCGATCCGCTGCCCCCGTCCAAGCCCCAAGTGAAGGAGGAGCGGGCTGACGATGGCCGACGCTTCTTGAGGAGAACATTATCCCGCAGTGACAGCGCGGTGAGTCGGGGAGATCGGGGTGTGGGGCCTATGCCACACCGGAGGCCCCGCCCTCGCTGCAGCAGGGGTAGTCCCAGGGGCTCCTGGGGCCTGAAATACCTGGTGAGACTCTCAGACACGAGTCAGAACTGTCTGGGAACTGCTTCCCCCCCCCTGTTGACATGTCCCCTGTGACTGCCATGAATCTCTGCCTGAGAAAGGTGACCTGCCTGGAATAGGTATCTGTGTAAGCCAGGCTGCCTACATTGAATAGATATCTCTGCATAAAAGTTGTTGCCTACCTTGAATAGATATCTCTGCATAAAAGTTGTTGCCTACATTGAAAAGATATCTCTGCATAAAAGTTGTTGCCTACATTGAATAGATATCTCTGCATAAAAGTTGTTGCCTACATTGAATATCCCTGTCTGCATAACAAGTGTTACCTGCATTGACTTGGGGAAACAACCAACCAATTACCCTGCATACTGTGAAAGCCCTACGTTACCAACCCTCACAAGAAGTAGATAAAGATACTTGTTTTCATAAGCGAAACTGGAGTGGTGTCTCCTTTTTGTGTGTGCTTTACTGTGTCAGTGTGGGAGTGTGCTGCACAAATACTTTACACAAAGCCTCGAGTGTGCCTACCTGCCTCGCGCCAAGCTACAGTGTCGGAGTCAGCGGGTCCCTGGGACCCCGGGTCTAACAGGGTCTAGTTAGATCTCAATGTATCCTTGCTCCCAATCACTCATCTCTCTAAACACTGAACACAGTTATATAAAAAGATGTCTCATTTATTAAAAATATTTTCTAATACAAATTTTCTTACTGTAGTTCTTGTCATAAAACAAATACATTAAACTCCATACATAGAAACATAATAGATAGACTTCATCAATCAATAATATTAAATATACACATAATAAAATAGGTTAAAAACCAATGTCGTAAGAATCTCTAATCTGTTACACATTCAAATCACAAGTTGGATGGGCAGTCATGAGGCGCGTCAACATACTACCTGTTCAGTACTAAACGTTTAACTGGAAAGTAGTGCTTTGTCTGGCACATTGCTCTGTAGATTTCATGATCCTTATGGTAGAGTAGCTTCCCAGCATCAACTAAGAGCCCTGCGGATTATTGTAATCTAAATACCAGGACTGTTGGCATTGTCAAAAACGTCTAAATGTTCGTGAAGACACAGATGAGTGTGAGGTGCTATTTGAGAGGAGTAAATTAGAGATGGTTGGGAAGGTGTCAGCCTAGAATTATCTGCTGGAAAGGTCTTTCCTGAGCAAAATACGGTGGTATCCAAATAACAAACGCCCATTCGGCTATGTCTGGCTTGTATATGTGTGATGTCGAAATATTGACTTGCATTCTCTGCACATGGCTATGCGTATATTAATGTAGGGGACAGTCTCATGGCGACACAGGGTGCTTTAGTGAATTACAGTGCTATTAAGGGACCCATTCTTACACCATCACTTGTCAAATCAATGTTCTTCAAATGGTGGCCACTAGATTAGAGTTTGGTCTGTGTGAACTAACACAGTAGTTAAAGATTACCTAATTAAAATTGAAATTTCACTAGTACCGCAGGAAAAATATTACTTTGTCTCAACTATGTCTCATGTGTAAATTCACACAATAAGAGACCTCTTCATTTAGGTAAACTATTGATGGTAATAGTGTTAAATTAGAAAAACTGTTATATTTGGAAAACATTTAATTTGTTACAATTCCAAATGCGTTTCCATCTGTCTGGACAATATCCCTCAATTTAGAATGAACTAAAACCACTTTGTCTGGTCGAAATGTATTTCTGAACGGATCAGCTGACCTCACAGGCAGCAGCGCAATGTCAAACTAAACAGAGTAAAAGCTCCAGATAGAACCCTGGGTCTGATATAAGAGTTATGGAGTGTCCCTTTTACAGGACGGTTTCCCTCACCCACCCGAAGGTGGCATGCTTCATCATAGGACAACCTCCTCTTATTAAGAACCTAGTCATAGTGCGGGCTACAACCCACTCTTCTATAGGTTTTAGGATATCTCTTTTTCTACAAAACATCCCTGAGCTCCTCCCTCTCAGAGAGGGGGTTGTAGCCCGCACTACGACCAGGTTTATAATGCGAGGAGGTTGTCCTATGATAAAGCCACCTCCGGGTGGGTGAGGGAAACTGTCCTGTAAAAGGGACACTCCAGCACTCTGTCTTACATCAGGCCCAGGGTTCTATCTGGTGTTTTCAAGTTGTGATAGAGGGGAGTCGTCCCCTGCAGGTCTTTAAACCTCCTCAGGCTAAACTAAACAGAGTAACAGTCACGCTGTGAAATCCACATGAATCCTTTTAAACACATATATATATATCACAAGAAAACCTCCACTTTACCGGGGGCCCCCAATCCTGCAGGGCGGGCTTTAAGACCAGGAATGGAGATCCTGGAAACTGCGGTTCTGCCACCAAAGGAAAAGAGCCCAACACCGACTTGCTGACAGGCTGACTTTATTTGTCATGAAATGCGGAGAAGAAATGCACTCTTTATACGCGTTTCAGCCTTAAGCCTTGCTCACAGGTGAGTGCAATTATATTTATGTAGTCCAAGTGGTCATGTGGCTTAATCTTACAACCACAAACCCCAGAATGCATCAGTATTATGAGTTCGCAGCAGGACATGGTGCATCTCCCAATTCTGCCTAAATAGCGTTATCACAGCCAATGTCCATGTACATTAATAACAAATCTGCAGATGCTTACTGGTAAAGTTCTGTTACTGCACAGTGCGGTTTCCTCCGTATCTCTTCAATGATTGCTTGTCATGCGATGTCGTAGGAAAATGAAACATCACTCTCCTCTCCCTTTCTCAATCAAAAGCTGCCAAATTGCTGCGGAAGTCCTTCGTGCTGGCGCTTTTGAGAGCGGATCATGCCCCCTCCAATTAATATCACAAGAAAACCTCCACTTTACCGGGGGCCCCCAATCCTGCAGGGCGGGCTCTAAGACCAGGAATGGAGATCCTGGAAACTGCGGTTCTGCCACCAAAGGAAAAGAGCCCAACACCGACTTGCTGACAGGCTGACTTTATTTGTCATGAAATGCGGAGAAGAAATGCACTCTTTATACACCACTCTTGCAAACGCAGCTTCTGGTGCACTGCGGGTGGGGCGATGAGGTCCTCTTGTGTCCTGAGAACCTCAGGACACAAGAGGACTTCATCGCCCCACCCGCAGTGCGCCAGAAGCCGAGTTTGCAGTGTGGTGTATAAAGGGACGTGGCCTCGGAACACCTCTCTGCAACACAGCTCTGTGGCGCTTACTGGAGGTACCTGGTGGGCTACTTGGCCCCCAGGGACCCTCAAGATTCAAGGGGACTTAAGCCACCAACTTACAACGCGCCAGGGGGCGCCTTTGCACAGTGGTGCAGGGAGGGGGCGGGCCTGATATAACAAGTTAGCAATCCTGCTGTGTGGGACTCACTGGAGGTTATAAAAGGGGTAGTTGGCCCCCAAGGTTGACGTTGGGGGCTAACTATCCCTCCTGTTACCTTCGCTAAATCCCACACAGTGGGATTGCTAAAAGGTGTTTGGAAGCCACGCTCACCTTTCTCCACCACTCTGCAAACGCGACTGCTATGTTATAGTTAGAAATTAGCATTTAAAAAACCTTTGAAATTCACTGAAAAAACCATAGGTTTCAGGGACGTTATAGTTAGAAATTAGCATTTAAAAAACCTTTGAAATTCACAGAAAAAAACATAGGTTTCAGGCACGTTATAGTTAGAAATTAGCATTTAAAAAACCTTAGAAATTCACTGAAAAAATCATAGGTTTCAGGGACGTTATAGTTAGTTGGACATTTCACTCGTACAAAACCAGTGAAATTCCGCCATTATAGTTAGTTCAGCTAACTATAACTCGCGCCACCGCAATGCACTGCTGATGACGTCACATATTACATCATTCATGACATGGTCAGTGACATCACTGATGACTTCATCCACGTGAAAATCTGATGCACCTCCTCACACCCTAATATAACCTTTGATACACCCACTCTAAAATACAGACTACCATTTTCGAAACCATAGACACACCAATACCAGTTACTACATACGCACTCACTGATTCCTAGGTCTACACACACATCCACTCATTCACCCATACAGTCACTCATACATACAGTCACTCATCAATACAACACTATCATATGCACTCATACACCTATACAGACACTCACACACTGCCACTCATCCAGAGTTACTCACACACCTAGTCAGTCATGCAAAGAATCAATCACACTTCCATTTACTCACCTATACAGTTATACACATACCACCTCACTTATTCATACAGATACTAACGCATACTTACTCTCTTATACAATCACTGATACAAGTACACACTCATCCATACAGCCACTCTCACAATCACTGATTCTCACGTATAGTCATTTATATACTCCAACTCTCACATACACTGCCTTTTAGATAAGTAGTTACTTGGACATGTACCACTGAGACATCCATTCACTCACCAACACACCCATACACACACTCACCCACCCATACAGCTGTTTCCACATGCACTCTTGAACCCATACACCCAGTGAATCAACCACTCACACATCTATGCACAGAGTCACACACCTCCCACCCACGCACACATACACTCAGGCACCCATACAAATACTCAGGCAACCAATCAATAACCCATATAGACACTCATGTAGCTAGTCACCAACCCATGCAGCAGCTTACACAACAACAGAAAGACTAATACAGACATTCACACAGTTTAGTCACTAACCCATGCATTCAGTAAGACACATTTAATCACTCACTCATACAGTCAGTCACGCACCTACTAAATCTTCCATCCAGACACTTATACACCCACTCATTCTTCAATACACCTTGGCATATATATAAAACATATTTAAACTTTATAGAAACACACAGTCACTGGATGATGTCATCAGTGATGTCATCAGGGATGTCATTTGAGATGTCATCAGTGATGTCATCAGTGATGTCACTGACCATGTCATGAATGATGTAATATGTGACGTCATCAGAGGTGCATTGCGGGGGCGCGAGTTATAGTTAGCTGAACTAACTATAACGGTGGAATTTCACTGGTTTTGTACGAGTGAAATGTCCAACTAACTATAACGTCCCGGAACCTATGGTTTTTTCAGTGAATATATATATATATATATATATATATATACATACATATATACATACACATACATACATACATACATACACATACATACATACATACATACACATACATATTAGATTAACATTTAGAACCCATTGCAAAGGTACAGACATAAATAATTAAGCGTGGTGGTGACTGCTATTAAAATGATGAACAGATGAGCATAATCACGCCAAACAATTATTAAAACAAGCAGCTGCAGAGGCTAACTGGGACCACTATCAAGTGGGAACGAAGGAACAAAAGATTTCCTAGCTGCACGTATCTTTTAAACTACATTAGGTGAGAAGAATCTGCTTATACTCTGGCCTTCTCTCGGCTGAACCGTGCGAGATTTGAAAGTTCAGGTGAGGATAACTTGCAGTAAAGATGGGAGGAGAAGGCACTGACGGAAAAACCATGTTCACATAAGGAAAGGATTCTGGAAACGACTACACACTTTTTTCATTCCATCTGTTTCTCAATTTGAAGAAACAAATTATGTAATTCAAAATTTGGAGTCCGGTTCCTACATTGCAAATGATGCACTAACTTGGCTTACGTCTGAAGGTGAAATGACAAGCTGTATTGCTATAGCAATTGTTTTAGCAGGGTGTAAAAGGAAAGCCTTGTAAAGTTCTTAATTATCATGATTAGTAAGAAATACAAATAAACGCCATGTTTGAGCTGTTAACATTACTCACTGCTTAATGCATTAAAAATAAAATAATATGTGCAGGGTTTTACAAAGGAGTGTGCTGCGGAATTCCGAGGTTTCTGAATACCCAGGTTCTCTAGACTTGATTTCACTCATGCCTTTTTCCCCCCTCACCTTACACCTAGTCTATCCTGTAGGGTTTTTCATTCCTACTTTCTTCCTTTGTCACTATCATATCTTTCTCCCTTTTCTGCATTTTTCGCTCTTGCTCTGGGGCAAAGCCTGATGATGATGAAAAATAACTGCCATCCCCCAAAAATGAGTACCACTGCCCACTAACTGCAACCACCGGCACAAATTAAGCACCAACATTATGCATAGTTGAGCATGCACATTCATAAACAAAATGTTGGCCTTTTTTCCTGTGTGTAGTATACCGAGTAATACCATTTCCAAACAAAAGTGTGAAACATAGATAGCAAACTTTAATGCATGATTACCAGCAACTTCAAGTGTTAATCTTACAAAATACAGAATTCAGTTCCAAAAAGATTGTTGAAGTCAGAGGAGCAAGGTCTTCTATGCAGAACAGTCTGGAGCCATTCAGGTAGGAAGTACGTTCTTCATTTCATGTTAGGTACTTAGGTTACAAGACTAACATGTACTCCATCGCCCTGTCACCTCCCTAGCTTTCACTCCATACTTATCAATTTTCTGTTACATCATTCAACTCTCAGCATTCCAGCACCAGCTCAGACACAGGGAATGGGAAAACACAGGATATCACAACGGAATTAGGAAAACGTGCAGTTGTGTTGAAAAATGTAAATCCATACAATATATCAATAAAACCTTACACCATCTGTTCCTTTTGCAGCGCCTTCGCTGGAGGCTGGCCCTGTCGCAGAACCGGGTTTGCCTCTTTTTGTGCATTACTCTCATTCACATTGGATCACCTTGGACATTCTTGGACACCTGCCAAAAGCATTCTGCAAGCAGTAGAGAGGGTGTGGTCCTGCGTACCAAAGGACTTGCTATATAAGCCTTTCAGGTCATTTTTAGGTCCTGGGCAGAGACAACGTACTTATCTGCCGCAGGCTGCATACGTCACTTAGGGGATTGTTATGTACGGTTACTAAGGTGGCTCATTCTGAAAACAATCTACAGTCACAGTACAAGCAGGCAACATACAACACTTCAGAGAGAGTGGATGTAGTGGCTTACAAGACACGTGCACCACTGAAGCCCAAATTAGTGGGCATTGCTTGCCGTCTTGACCCTTACGGTTTTTTGTTGTAAATCCCGTACAAAGTTTTTTAATGAATTTTGATAATCGTAAGAGAAATGCAGGCAGGTGGGACCGCGGCATAGCGGACCCCTAGTCGAGGTTTCTGCCCCACCTTTTCCTTTTGATTTCAGCTCAAAATGTAAAACTAATACTAGGGTGTCATAGACAGGGGTATGCTGTTAAAACTCGATATTGCCTTTTTATGAACCGTTTTTATAATGTACTGGAAAATATACTGTTTATTTATTGTACTATAATGTTTTCCTTTTTATTGTACTTTCATAGTCTAGATTTATAGATTGAATAAAATTTACTATGATGATGAGCATTGCTTGGAACAGTACAACATGCGTCAGCACAGGACACCGACCAACTTTCCTAGAAAACCAGGTGGTAAGACCGTACTAGTGCACTTGGACGCCGTACTCGAATCCTTAAATGAATAGCAAAATGCAAACAAAAACAACCACTGGCAAAGCCTATAAGTCTGTTGCTGGGTGTCAGCCTTTTGGATTGTTCAGTGTTGGTTTTTTCATGATTTTTGCAAAAACGTTATTGTTTGGGATGCTGTCCTCATCAATCTTTAAAAAAAGAACATCGGCTGAAAGTAAAAATATTTTTAGTCTCAAAAAGCATGTTTCAATAGTAGTTCCTGGCTCTGAAGAATGTGCTTTGTGTGTGGATGTGCTCTTTGTGGAAAGAAGAAAGCTGTCACTGATAGTGAAGTTAGCTAAAGGCTTAAGTGGGCTGACCCACTGCCCCATGCTGCACTCTGCGGAAGAAAAATGTGAATAACGCATTGTTAGACTTGGCATCTTTTGGTGTATTTCCCCTGTCTTTTTGCTTTCTGACCTCCCGGTTTTGACTCTGTTTTTGCTGGTTTAGTGTCTCTGCGCACTTTCTCACTGCTGTTCAATGTTAAAGTGCAAGTGCTCCTGTTGTAAATTATGTTATGGATTGGTGTTTCCATGATTGGCATATTTGATTTACTGGTGAGGCCCTAGTAAAGTGCACTGAGAGTGCCAGGGCTGGTAAATCGAATGCTACTAGTGGGTTTGCAGCACTGGTTGTGCCACCCACAGAAGTAGCCCTGAAAAGGTAACTCAGACCTGCCACCGCAGGGTCTGTGCGCAGTTTGTAACTGTCATGTCGACCTGGCAAGTGTCCCCACTTGCCAGGCCCCACCCTTCCCTTTTTCTACATGTCAGTCACCCCTAAGGTAGGCCCAAGGTACCCCTGTGGGCAGGGTGCTGTGTATGTTAGAGGTAGGACATGTACTACTGTGTGTGACAACCAAATCCTGGGCACACGTATAAAAATGTGTGTAAATAAGGTAAAAATTAACGTAAGTCCATAGGAAAATCAGTTGAAGTAAAGTTCGCAGAAGAGTCTTTTCTTATTTCTTTAATTTAAACCACGTTGAAAGGTAATCAGCAGAAAAAACCAACAACCAGCCAACACGTGTTTCGTCTAGGAGGTTACTCCCACGACTTCTTCAGGGCTGTAGTCTTGGTGAACGGAGCAGTAGAATCGTGTAGTCAACACACACCGGAAGGACATCGACGCAAGCCACGACTCACTCTTCATTGCAGTAATAGAAATCGTTGACACACACCCGTGTCTTTACACTGATACCTGCTTTTAATCAGAACCTAATGGACGTATGCCTGGCTTATCCGCTATATTATACTCGATTAAATCGTTGACTACATGATACACACCAGTGTCCCCATTCGTGGCTTGCTTTGAGCTCAATACGATCAGACAAGTTATTGACTATCCGTACACTTGGGCATTCTCTCACTCACTTTGCAGTATAGACCTGCCGGGTTGGAATTATCACCGGCATCTCGATTCTACTGCTCCGTTCACCAAGACTACAGCCCTGAAGAAGTCGTGGGAGTAACCTCCTAGACGAAACACGTGTTGGCTGGTTGTTGGTTTTTTTCTGCCGATTACCTTTCAACGCGGTTTAAATTAAAGAAATAAGAAAAGACTCTTCTGCGAACTTTACTTCAACTGATTTTCCTATGGACTTACGTTAATTTTTACCTTATTTACACACATTTTTATACGTGTGCCCAGGATTTGGTTGTTCTACTTTGTTGCAGGAGTTCTCCTGCACGTACATAGGGGTTATAGGGGTCTCCCCTAACTGGTTAGCACCGTATGCACTTGAGCTTTTTATTTATACGTGTACGCAAACAAAGCTGAGCGCCACTACTTCCTACTAACTCAAAACCCTCTCATTTGACTGTACTACTGTGTGTGACATGTCCTGGTGGTGAATTACAGTGTATTTCGTTTTTCACCATGGCAAGGCTGCCTGTTCCCATAGGACAGAATCGGGAGTTTGTTTATAACATCTTATAAAAATAACTGGCCCTGGGAACAAGGTAGGAAAATAAAAGTTTAATATGCCTGAACTCAGAATGTTAAAATGCATCTTTTAGTGAGGGTGAATTTTACATTCTGTGTTTGAAAATACCACTTTTAGAAAGTAGGTATTTTCTTGCCTAACCATCCAGTGTGCCTATGCCTAGTTGTGTATTGCATGTCTGGCTTTTGGATGACAGGGGCTGGAGAGGGGCAGCGGCTCCAGACGTCTGATGGGTCAGGGCTGGGCTGAATAGACCTGGGTTGCATTCAGAGTAGTGGGAGAAGATTTCCTTGCACCTGAATGGGCCTGGTCTGCCTTGCACAATGCCGTCTCCACCCCTTGTCAGGAAGCTGCACCAGTGAGGACAGAACTGGTTTTGGCTAGGTACAGACACTCTCTGCCTTCAGAGAACGAAGGATTTGGTGGTATAAATATTGGGGCCCAAACCCCTGAACTTTAGAACTCTTTTGGACCAAGAAGACTGCCAAGAAGAAGAGCTGGATAAGCTGTGAGGAGGAACTACCACTTTGCTGAGTGCTTTGCTGTGTTGGCCTGCAGTGGCTGCTTCTGTCTTGGGCAGTGAAAGGACTGGACTGAACTTTCTACAACTTCTTTCTTTGAGTATCTCCAAGGGCTTGAGGTAGAGCTCGCCCCCTGTTCAAGTCTCAGGAACAGCAAAGACTTCAAGTTCTTCTGCCCTTAGCAAAGGGGACTGTGTGTTTTGTGCTGCAACAGAAGAAAAAGCAACCCGACGCCGTCTACGATGCCGCTGCCGACTCCGTGTCCTGAAGGCACCGCAGAGGGCACCGCCGCACCACGACCCTGGTCTCACCGGCGACGCCATCTGATGCCGCCACCGAGCCGCTGCTCGCACCGGGACTTGTGAGCACCGCACTCCGCACCGCCTCGCTTCACGACGCCGCCTAGGTATCCCCGACGACGCCACTTCACACCGACATCGACGCCGCTGCTTGCACTGTGGTTCCAGGGAACCGCTCGTAAGTTACACAACGCACCGTCCTCATCCCGCACCGCAGCCTTGGCCTACCGATGCCGGCGCCATCGACTCCAGTTCGTCAGCCGACGACAGCGCTTCAGCAACGACGACGACGCTGCTTGCACCGTGACCTGCCAGCACCGCGACAAGCACCGCATCACTTCGCACCGCGACCCTGGTCTCACCGACGACACCATCTGACGCCGCCATCGAGCCGCTGCTCGCACCACGACCTGAGGGCATCGCACGCCGCACCGCTGCACTTCGCACCGCAGCACCCGACGCCTGCCGACGCCAGCCCTCCTGACTTCAACCACGAGGAGTTTGATCTGCAACGCGTGTGACTTCAAGGGCCCGACGACTCCTGCACAGACCTCCGGAACCGACGCCTGCAGACGCCGTACTTTCGGAGCTCAACGAGAGGTCGCCGATGCCCGGCATTTCTAAATGTACTGTTTTGCGGGTCTTCCCGACACCGTAGCTGGCCCGCGACGCCGTGGTCAGCCAGAACTGTTTGGATTTGTTTGTACACGACGCCGTGATAGCCCCAGAGGGAGCTATCGACTTCAAAGAACTATTTTTCAAGGTTATTTTGATAACTGAAGATTTCTAAGTACTGTATTGTGGATTTTTTTATCATTTTTGGTCTTGTCTTAAGTATATAAAAATATTGGATATTTTTCTAAACTGGTGTGGTGTCCTTTTGTAGTGCTTACACTGTATTACTGTTGGTTATGTGCAAATGCTTTACACACTGCCTCTAAGATAAGCCTGACTGCTCGTGCCAAGCTACCAAAGGGGTGAGCAGGGGTTATTTTAGGAGTGTAACTCCCTTATCTTGACTAGGAAGAAGGGTCCCTATTTGGACAAAGGTACCTACCTCTGCCAACTAGAGACCCCCATTTCTAACACGCAATAACAGACCAATGGATGAAGACAGCTGGCTGAAAGTCTCTATAAGTATTATATAATTTTAGTAAAATCAGAAGATCTTGGCTAACACAGACAAAAAACATGACAGAATCTTTGGGATTGGCCTCTATGCTTCTGTTCACTTAAGAATCTGTGCTATCTCTTGGGCAGAGAAGTGGCAATGTTTTAAACAGCTTTGAAGAATGACGGATACAGTAGAGCTACCTCTAAAGCTACATAGCTCCGAGTTGGTCCACAGACAGAGACATCTCTCTGGTTACACAGCTTGAAGAATTGCTAGCATGATCCCTTATGTAATACATCGTGAAAGCCCATGTCTAAAACAAAAGAGCTATCCCTCTCTGCTGAATAAGGCAGAACATATGTCCCTCACAATAGACAGCAACTGTAGAGACAGCAGAGCCATCTCTCAGTTTAAATATTTTAGCAACACTTTAGACTGCAGAGCTATCCTTTCGGTTACATTACTCAGTTACAGCTTATTCAGCAGTTATCCCTCATGCTACACACACTTCAACAGAATCATAGATAAATGATTTACACCTCAGATCACATTGCACTCAGATCACAATGCACTCAGTGCTGTGCTATTTGCCATTGCCGCAATTCTGTGCTTTCCGGTGATGTGCAGTGCCTCATCCTCTTCCTCATGACGATCAAACACCAATCAAACATGTTTACATAAAGAAATTATCTTCTATTTGTGTTTGCACTGGTGACACTCTGACACTAATTTATGTTTTGCATAACATACACTAATTTCCACATTATGTACATAAAGTATGAAGTTTACTTTATGTAGGCCTCCGTTTAAAGGACTCATGCCAACATGGAAATGTACTTTTTGGCTGCTGTGTTCTTTTTCTCGTTTCAGAATCTAAGCTGAAGTAGTGTGGGTGAACTAGGATGATACGAATGTTATGGTTTCTGTCTGAATCATTTTTCTGTATGCGTTTTATAGAGTGAACAGTGAATTTCCCAACCTTTACCCAGTGGCGGCTAGTGACATTTGAAAGTGGTGAGTGTAAAATTATTGCCGTACTGCACTACGGCGAGCGAGCGTATCCGAACAACTTACGGGGGGGTTCGGGGGGCTTATCCCCCCGCGAAAATTTTGAAAAAAAGAGTGGACAAATGGTGCATTTTCAAGCAAACGTGAGGAAGCAGGAAGGTTAATAAAGCAATATGATTGAATTATTTATCATTTAAGAAATTGCCAATTTTTATGAGCTATAGAGGACAATCTTTGCGTATGCTGATGTGGGGGGGGGCATATTGTGCCTGTGCATGACTGCCCCATGTGTGCTTTGTGTGAAAGAGTCACTTGGAGGATTGCTTGCTAAGTGGCTAAACAGCTATCCCGTTAGCTACTTTTTGGAATGTTAGGCGGCTTATCTTGTTTTGAAAGCTAGCGAAGTTTTGTGGCAAAGAAAGGAGGGCAAAGAGGCATTGCCACCACCAACCACAACGGAACACAAAGCTATTGAGTAATTAATTGCCACTCCTTACAGACACACCAATCCACCACCCTCCCTCCTGCCCAGACCAAGGATTTGGTAAAGACCAACCGGCAGTGGGAGACATTTTTGATTTTTGGGCAACATGAAAAAACAATAGGTGCTCCCATACATCCTGCATTTTCACACATCTCCTCTAATTTCACATATCCAGCTAAGAGATATTTTATTATTAAGAGTGTCCAGGCACTGACTCAGCGGCATTCACAGAAAGATTCACAGGCTGAACAAGTCACAGAATCAGGGCCAGTGGGGTTTATCACTCACAAATTAGACATACAACAATGTCAAATCCACCAGTACGATGTCTGTTGTAGTAAACATGCGACTTAGGGTGCGATAAAGGGAGTTTCAGGGGAGTTACGGATCCCGGCACTAGGCGCTCTCTTGCGCACACGCATGCAGAGATTGTGTGTGTGTTTGTGTGCGTGTGTATAAGAGAAATTGAACATCACTCAGATAGCACAGGGTGGCACCGGGCCGCCGTGTGGAGTATTTTCAAGGGCGCGGACACATGCTTTTGTTGGTGCACACGAGGCAAAGCACGTTACAGAAGAGTTTGCTATCGGGTCACAACAGACATAAGACCCGTCCCCGCTTCGAGCACTTTAATGAATTTATTACCAGGTCAGGACAGGCGAGTCACCTGCAGGAATACATGGCGCGCAGGACAGGGGCCCTGAAAGGTTTGCAAATATGGGAAGGGATTTGTTTAAAGGACAGGAAATAGAAGTGCGACGATGTTTGGGTTTTCATTTTAGAAGTAAACGCAGAAACGAGTTTTAAGTCCAATACTTACTTTCATAATTATTCAAATGACGTTAGGACAAATAGTTTTAAGAATACTGCATTCCGACATCATTAGTCTGCATTGCTTCGTGTACATTGTGTGCATGCATTACAACGCCTACTGAGGAACACAACGTTTTAATGTCACCTGTGTGTGTGTCATTTCAATGCTCTTACTAATTTGGTTAGTGTTTTAGGTCCCGGAATTTACTTTTCTTTTTTTTTTTTTCCAGTGTCACCAGGTCTGACCAGCAGCACAGAATGATTTTTGGGCGATGAAAGAAATTAAACTTGCAGATAAAAACCAGACAGCACAGCCGGTGAGGACAGAAATCCCCAAGTGGAAGGGGGGGTTTGAGGGACGGGTTGAAGCGAGTCTTTGCGCTTTATGCACCGAGCGCGTAAAAACGACCCCTCACCCCGATCGATCCGTTGAGGTCACCAATCCAGAAGTGCACGTTTATGAATGCACAGCACACACAGCGTAATGTGTACACAGAATGTAGGGTGCACAGGTGGTATAATCCTGGCTATCTTGCCGAAATTGTAATTTTGAGGCCTACGTTTTAATCCCAGCTTCTGCTCTTGGCTAGGAAGTCATGTGATTCTGAGCGTATTGTGTTCTCTCTGCTTCTAAAATTGTACATATTGATAATTGTGCAATACAAAAATGTAAGAATGTATTTAAAAGTGACCAATGTACTACTTTGCCATATATATTTCCCCAAACCCTGAAAAATGCAGTCCCACTGCGAGAAAGCAGTGAGGCAACGCCCCCACGACCCAATGGAGGAGCCGCCGCTGCCTGTACCTGTACCTGGGACATGCTGACAGCAATGTATCATCCTGCTACGAGATATTACTTGAAAGCTGCGCAGCACAAAACTTCCACTGTGTGATGGCTGGGAAGAGGGTTCATCCAAGATATCGTGAAATGTTCGATCCTGGTTGATCTCTTTTCCCTGAGAGCAGCGGAGAGTTGTATCTTGTTGAGAATTTTATTATTTAATTGTGTATTGCTGAGCTAGTTAAGATTCAGAGGCCCAGAGACCTCCCTTGAGACTAGATGCCTCATTTGCTACTTCTCAATAAGTTAAACTCCTGAGCAAATCCATTCCCACTTATCTGAGTGAATCTTTTTTTGATTCTGCCTTTCAAAGGCTTTATTTGCTGACACCTTCTGCTCTGCTTCCCCCATTCCTTCGGCTTCTTAGTTTAGCTCAGTAGGGGATCTTCCCTTTGTGGGAGACTGAAACGTGCTTGATTTGCTTATGATAACTTTAAATAGTAGGTCTTTTTATTTACTATTTTGAACCACTTTGAATACACTAACCAATGTACTTATTTAATGATAATTGATTTTGGACTAATTTGAACGATTTGAGTTGGTAACTTTACTAATCTGCTAATAAACCTTCACGGTTTTCAAATCTACTACTCTAGGTCATCCTTGTGGGGCATAATGTGCTTCAGTGTTATTGATGTATTGTTGATGTCTTGATGTTAAGCCTCGATCCAGGACTAAAAGGTCCATCTGCTTGAGTGCAGGTTGTACTTGAGTTTGCACCAAGAATCTACATGGTGCAACTCCCATCCCCACTGCAACAGTACATATCTTTTAACTACGAGCAGGAGTTGAGCCCTAATGGCTATAGCTGCTGACTTTGGAACTTGGGAACCAGATTCAAAACTCAATATCCTGCGATTCTGGGAAATAACTTAAACTCCCTGTGGCTAAAAACACCCTTAGGCCAGGTTTTCACTATAAAGAAAAACGCAAAAAATTGTTGAGTTTCTGGGCAAGGATGTCTACCATTTGCTGCATAAAGGTGCTTTATTGGCTTGATTGTACAGATGTTCTTTAGTTTTAGTGGACAGTTGATATACTACATTGCATTAGCGGTTTATTGAGATACATAAGATTTGGCTTTTGTGTTAGATGGGTCCTAGTAAAGATTCCCTTAGTGCAAGTAGCGCACAGTGATAGCAGAAGCTGCGAAGAGTTGAATCACCCCTCTGTCACTGCCTCGCAAGGTCTTACATCTTGCTCATATGATTATTGGAAGAGTAGTGTTTTCTGGAGTTACTGAGTAGCAGATAGTGCGTCAGACCAGAGAGCTTTCTAGAACTCGGGCTCAGTACGCCAAGGGATCTGACCACATTTTATCACACGAATTTGTATTGGCAGATGGTGTGTGTGCGTACATTGGACCATCTGAGAGTCCTGGTTGGGATACAACTAGGGTTCAGTTTCAGGCTGTGTATTGGGGCCTTAATTCCAAAAGGCATATGCCACGGTGCAGAGCATACTAAATGTAATCTTAGCATCCATCACAAGCCAGTGGAGGGCATTTGAGGCAGATTTCATAGGGTGACGTTTCTCCCAGTTGAGGGCCAATGCTTCCAGTTGATTTGTACCCACTTCGGTGTTTTTCGGATGGAAAAGCACAGACTGCAACCAGACACACATAGATAGCGATAGGACAAAGAACAACATTAACACATGCCTCTTCCTAACTAGTAGCCCAAGGACTTTTGTAAGTGATCAAGAAGATACCCTAAACTGAAGAAAGCTTGCGGCGGATTCTTCCATATGGTAAAACATGGGTGAGCTACAATCATCTGTACCTGAGTGGAACCAAATTTGGTAGTTTACAAAAAAATATATATACCCCATGCAGGCCTCGAAGAATCCACTCGACCACTCGCATTTGCGAATAAAATTTTAGCAGGTCGAGCTATTTTTAGCACTTACTGGACCCTGCTGGTGAGTAAACTTAAGCTGGAAGAAACAGGTGTTCTGTTTCTTCAGAAAGTGAATGAGCAATTAAAACAACTTTAAATCTTGTTTTATCTTGACACATTTGCCAACTGCTCAAGGACAGAGGTCAAATGTCATTTTGTCTTTTCACTAATTGTTGCTCATGTGTTGCTGGAAAATGGTGTTTACTTTTCTTTCTCCAGTTAATGCTTTTTGTCAAGTGAGCTATTTGACAATAATTGTGAAACAAAATGTAGTAAAATGTCCTTTTTCTCCAAAACAACATTTGAACAGCTTGTAAATGAATTGTACAAGTAGATCAGAAATGATGAAAGAACTTTTTTGTAATTCAGAAGTGTGATGCAAACAAAGATTTAAATTGGAGGAAAACAAATCAGAACACTTTACTTGGTGATGTGAAAATGAAAGATATTTGCAGAAACTTTATTTCCAAACATTGTACACTATATAGTTTTAAAACCACATGTCAGTGACAAATTCTGTGGCCATTTCAATGTAAAATCTGCTGATTGCACATAACAGTGGGCTGCTACTTTATGCTTTAGCTGTGTATTTATTAAAAGTGATAGTTTTTAAACATGATATGAGAGACATTCCTGGCCAAGCCCTGATGACAATGCATTTAATGAACTAAGAGGCAAGTCTGCAGTCAAGTGTATCTTATATGTGGCTAGATTTGCATTCTATATGGAGCTAATGTTTAGTCTTTTTAAATGAAACAAAATCGTTTTCTGTACAGCAGATGTGCTGAACTTGTGTATTTGAAGGTGCTCTCATATGTGATAAAGAAGAAAATGGCGTCTCAGTGAATTAAAATACTTGCCCAGGATCACATAATTTGAAACCAGTTTATGGGTCAAGAGCATTATAATTAGGTTGAGTAGATTATTTACGTCACTAGACCTGCAGGTCTAGTAAAAAAATTGGATTTTTCGAGCCCTGCCATGATACTACTGTAGCTCATCATTTCTTAAAAACCCACTAAATATAATAAGAATATTTAGATCCAAAAGATGATTTGAATCTGCCTATTTAATACAAAAACACTAAACATATAGGTCGGTAAGTTGCACCATGTACTGGCAGAACAAAATATCCATCCAAAACTATTAATTGGGCAAAAGGAGCATTATTTACCAACCACGCATACCTAACTGAATTCTATAACATCACAAAATAGTATTCTTTCAGTCTTCTGACTTGAGATGTTAAGAAACCCTCCGGGTTGTTGCATAATAGTGCTATACAGCGTCAAAAGAACACCTCAGGCTATGTCAAGGCACACGAGATATTATCACAAAGTTCCACAAGGATGGCATAACCCTAGTACTAATGAATAAACCAATGGTTTGACAATCCTCTCATTTCTGTATTGTATACCATAGGGTCAAGGCATTCTCATCAAGCTTCCATTTACATCCATGGTGACTACTTATGTTGTAAACAGATGTTCTGAAATCATGGCTTAGAATGAATATGCCATGGAATGAATGAGGAACCATGTTGGATTTGCCATATCTCACAGTAAACAAGCATTTCCCATTTGACCAAAGCGGTGTCTTCACTGGTTTAATAATATTTGTCATTGTAAACACATCCATGGCAAACTGGCATTGGGGGTACATTATTTCCTCACAAAAACCAAGCATTTCCCATTTGAATAATGTGGTGTCCTCCCACGCTTAATAACACTCAATGCTTACTAATGCAGATAAAGGCATCCATTTAAAATTTGAATTGGGACGTCCATTATTTGCACACTGATTTACTATACCTCACAATAAACAAGCATTTCCCATTATACAAATGCAGTGTCCTCAATTGTGTAAGAATGCTAATCACTCGGAAAAGTAAACACATCCATTCTAAATTTACATTGGACGCACACTATCTGCATATGGTTAAAGTGCACTAGGATAATGCTGGGGCTTTCTTAGTATTAGGAGCCCGCATCTGCTGGGGCAGCATTTCCCATGATGATCTCCGAGTCACCACACACATGGGTCCGTGCAGTGGTAAGAACCACTGGGGCCGCCAGGAATCCTGTGCTGTCATAAGAGTGTGATGGCAACACAACAACAGCACCCAACCGGGCTCACGGGTGGAAAATTAGGTTCTGCGCTGGACCACTATCTTGACGAAGTAAGGTGACTGCACCTGATGAAGGGTCATATTGGAATGCATGAGTGAGGCTGGAATGTTGGACCACGCTTTCTTCCCCCATTGTAAGCAATGAACTTTCAATGGATAAGTGCATGAAGTGACGTCAAGGCACCAGAGCCAGATCTAGTGCCCATTTTTTGCCCAGGGATGAGGGGTTGCTCTGCAATGTGTATATGAAACTAGAGTGTCTTGGAAAAAAACTTTCCCCTCTACTGTCATCAATGATTTCTCTTTCTTGTTATATGCATGATACATCTGAATAATGAAATAAAGTATGTAGAATGGTATGTCACGGTGACTGCATACATGCACTGAGAGTAATGTACATGCCTGAATCTAATACTCAGATATGAATGCAACCACTTTGAGCGGGGTCAATGTTATTCTTGGGATTGGCACTTTTAATTTAAAACAATAACAAACTCTTAAATCGGCTTATGTTGAGGGACCTCTAACACGTGTGTGAGAAGATCATGTTTAATATGTGCCCACATGTAGTAGGAGTACCCAAAATTGAACTTAGATTTCCGAACTACTTTATGTAGGGCATAGGAGGCCCTTGTATGGAACAATAGTGAATGAACTGATTAAAAAAATGGTTATTTCTGCGCTATAATATGTGACCATCGCTGTCACGGCTTCACCTCCTCTTGGTTAATACCCTTTTCATTAGTATTTCAATATGTATTGCCTTTGACCTTGTGTCCAAGAGGAGAAATAAAAAACATTGGCTACTTTGACCTTCAGCTGTCACCCGCCATTGACATCAGTGGGTCAGTGCTCCTTGAGTGCGGGTAAGTGGGAACACAACTGTGTGATCACGCATTACTCACTTTTGTTGTGTATTTGTAGGGCATTCATGTGTCTAATACTTTGGTTGTTGATATGATCTCTGCGTAGGATGGCAGTATGTGCTTTAGGACTAATGGACTTAAAATATTGCTCACCTTACATGTTTCCTAAGAAGAAGAATCCAAAAGTAAGTTAAAAGGTTAAGACTTACTCTTGCCTTACTGCACATACTAATACATAGCAAAGGTACAGACAGTCGGGATCTTACCTGCCCATATGAAGGCCGTAGACCCCCTGCAGGCTGATAGCGAGGCCAAAATATGTTGGCTAAAGAAACAGTTGTAGGATGATTGAGACCTAATCTCTCATTCCTTCATCCAATGTCACTTTTTTTTATCTTACCCTGGGTATCTTCTCAATAAAGGTATTCATTTAGGTTTACTGAGAGGTAGTTTTAGCAACACTTTGGATACCATACATTTCCAGTATCACTTATCTTGAACTCCCTCAGTCTGAGGTAGAGGCCGCCCTGATAGTACTATCTCATCAGGGCCCAAGCGACTAGTCTGTGATAAAGCATGCCACAAAACTGTGGGTGAGGCTTTTCCATGCATTATTAACAATATAGTTTTGATTGAGTCAATGGATCTTCAAAACAATCAAATTACTTATACACATCATTATCGTATCGTTTTGTGTGTGGTATGAAATAACAAAGCCATGCTGTCTTATTACAGGTTAATTCTAGTTTGGTTTGGATTACAAGAAGCCATTAAAACTAGACAAATAATTCATCAATGTTGCACCCAGCAGTTTCTGGCTGGGACGCATCAAAGTCAGGCAGAATCCAACATCCTAGATACGATGAGTACCATACACTTGTCCAACATCCTTTGGTCCCTCTTGGGTAGCTTGATACCGAGCAGACAGGCTTATCCTCAGAGTCAAAGTGTAAAGTGTTGGCACAACATCACCCTTGCAACACATTGCGTATGCTACAAAACGAGACTCCACAACTATGTATAAAACACTGGTCTTTGTATTACATGCACATTGAAATCAACACGACATACACTTAGGGTATACTTCACAGTTATAACCAAGTCAGCGACCTCGGACTGAGGCCGCAATGTCAGGCACGGTGGTCCTCTTGATCTGTTGGTCAAGACAGTCTCGGCTGCTAGCTCAGTACCGCGAATTTGGCAACTTCCCCCAACACCCCTCTGACACCTCATGCTATGGAGTGCAAGCTAGCACAGGTTTCTGCTTGCAAGCACGGGTCCCTCGGACTCGGCAAACTTCCCTTACACTCCTTAAACTCCTCACGTTCTGGCACCCCAGGTGGGCCACTAATATTTACAAGCACACTTCTCTGCAGAGTGTGATTACGGCGTACGTCAGGAAAGTCCTTGTCCCAACCGACGATCACTTCCACCCGTTTCCACTGCACCCTGCACAGTCCTTACAATCTTGCGGAAACAAGGAGATCTTTTTTGACCCTGGGATCTCGTGGACAGGAGGCCAGACAACCGGTCCTTGGAGAGTGCTTAGGGATCCGGGCCAGGACAGGTGGCAATCAGCTGCAGGCCAGCAACATTCAGGCAAAATCCACCAAGTGACAGTCCCAATACTAGAGCACAAGCAGTCCCAGTCCACCACAAGTCTGCAGATAATTCAGTTGAAGTTCTTTTTGTCGATGTCCCAGTGTAGTATAGTTCCAAACCCTCAATCATCTCTAACTCCTGAAAGGGAAGATTCCCAGTAGTTATACCCACAATGGCCTTTGAAGATGAGATCAGTTCATAAGGCCACCATTGAAAAGCATGGGCCCTCTCATCAATATCTTTAGTGGGGCCAAGACCCTGCCCCTTGGAATGCAGGTTCCAATTCCATCCCCACTTATCCGTCCCAGGAAGGCCCACAGAGTCAGAGGTCTGCAGTTTCCCTTGAGCCCCTAATTTATGGTTGACTGATCAGGAATGCACAGAATTAGCTGTCCCCCCAACAGCCAGATGTGGATTGGAGGCAGGCTGACAGGTGCACAAAGCCACAAGCACAAAAATGCCCACTTTCCCAAAGTGGTATTTCCAACGTAGTAATCTCAAATCCAGTCACACGACCGGAGAGGACTCACCATAACCAACTCATCGATATCAAACACTATACTGCCACTCTTCTACCCGTAGGAAATACAGCTAAATAGCCCTCCCACAAATCCCACATGCCAATCCAATGCGAGAAGCAGGCCCTATCGAACTGAACACACCATCCGGTGGCATTCAGCACTAGTGCATGTAGCCCTACCGCACACATGCCCTACCTCTTCCCGAAACTGCACCCTGTCCACAGGGAGTACTCCGATATAGCAAGAGACATGCAAAATCTTGGCAAGTAGCTTTTTAAATGCCAAGCCGAGTAACAGTAACCTGCACACACAGGACCCGTCATGGCAAACCTGTGGCACGTTTGAAGAGCTACCTCTGTGGGGGCACACCAGTGGTGCAGGCCCATGGAGGAGCATTTGAGTTGCATGCCGTAGGTATATGTCTTACCCGTTGACGAGGGACTTACAGCTAACTCAAATCAACCATTTATGTATACACCAATCATCAGTATGTATATGACAGGTACACGCTTTGGCACTGAATGGCAGTGTCAACAGTGCTCAAAGTCCTAAGGCTAGCACATAGATCAGCGGAAAACCAGGAGGGACAAAGGTAAAAAGTTGAGGGAAAGCACCCTAGAAAGGGCCATTTCCAACAATCAACATAAAAAACATGTTTATATATGAAATGTAAAAAGATTATATATAATCGTGCATAAAAGGTATGTGGTTCATAACAGTCCAGTCATACATGTGACTAAAATTAATCGTGTGATGTCTCACAATAACCTCACAGCCCACCTCTTCTGCACTTTGTCTGGTCTCTTTTTACAGACAAAGCAGTGCTTGTATATACAAACTTTACTCACATATCAGTGAACCACAGAAAGCAGTTGTGCCAGAAAATGATAGGCGTACATGGAAAATACCAAAACTAGTGAAAGGTACAGAAAGAACTGTGTCAGTGAAACCACATAAAATTACGAAACTATTTTAGGTCAATTTGACGAAAGCCCATTATTGTTTTATGTACAAATGTCAGCGATCTTGCTCACATCATTAAAACACTCGCCCAAACTCACTTTAGTTCTACGGCACTTTTTTTTACACAAATTACCTAATCTCTCTTACAAGTTCAGGCCTACGACTTCACAGAGCAGGCCACTAATTTGCTTAGCTCTTTAGACTGTCACGATTGTCAAATTGGCATGAGGACACATTTTTACAATTACCGTACCCGGCTTATAAATTGGAAATATGGGAACTGTAGAGTAACTGGGAGACCTGTAGAGCAGTGTGCAATTAATTTGCACTTTTTCAGCTGCCCTCATGGGAAGTTCACCGGCGCCACCGATATATGACGTGAAGAGATCTGGTGACGTGACTAGGGGCTAGGTTAAAGAGAGGCTTATACATTTCAAATACCACAGATTTATCCGGGTAACTTGTGAATGTTCCCCAAGTCGAACATGGCCACTATACCTTTGCAGAGCCCACCTGTTAGAGACATCCATCCCCTGTCATGGTCATTCCTGTAATAAGCAACCGACAGGCCTGTCGTGACATGCTGTAGAAGCCTTACCTTCGCACTGGTAGCCCGCCAGCCCCCAGATGAAGTCCGTGCAGTGGTGACAGAATGTCGGCTTGGTCAGGGTCACTTTCTTGAAGCTGTGTCCTGGACAGATAAGCACCTGTTGCTGGTGTTTGGCCACCGGCGAGGAGGATGTGGTGGCCTGTGGAGGGTGAGGCGGGGGTGCCGGTGGCTGTTGCTGGGTACGATTTTTGCTTCTCCCAAGCTTTGGGCTTGACGCCGGGCTGCGGTGACCCAGGTTGCCAAAACGGGACCGAGCTCCGTCTGCCATGTCCTCATCCGCAAGCCCAGGGGGTGCAAACTTATATCAGGTACAAATTCCTCTGAGAGGAAGCGAATCTGGGTCTCCAATAAATGAGCAGTAAGAGGCAGTGTTGCCAGGAGATACAGAGACCAGCCTCGGTGGCTCTACAGGCGGGGCATGAGTCCCCCGAGAGCGGCCATCAGATAGTTTGAGGAAGCCCACCCCTGGATCACCGGCGATCCACCTACCGGCCTCAGGAGAGGCAATAGGTGCCTGCAGGCTCCCCGGGGAATGCCAGGCGCATTGGTTGCTGCCTCATCCTGGAGGGTAGGCGCTCTGACAGGTGATCATTTCCTTGCAAGATGTAGGAGAGGAGAAGAGGTTTCAAATGACTTTCACTTCCTTTCAAGTGTTGGATCCAAACATCCTATTAAAAAAGGGAAAACAGACAGGAGGGGGCGGCAGTGTCTGGCTGCGCTGGCCGGCGGAGCTGCTGCGGCTCCTGTCATAAAGGGTGGGGGCTCTGATGCAGAGGATGGTTTCTTCTGCGAGGCGGGGGCTGGGGGGTACGTATGTACGGGATCCACGCCCCCGGGGTGGCCAAGGGAAAACGCCGGCAATCGCAGAGTGTTATTGGTGAACCTTTCCCCGTCGGAGCTGGCGGTTGGGACTGCTGGGTGATTGGGGGCACGTACCCGCAGCACCCCCTCCACCGATCCTTCAGATATCAAGCATCAGCCCCTCCTTTTCATCTAAACCCGACGCAAAGCTGCAGCAAGGAGAGCAGAGGTTCGGGCAGCTTCCGAAGGGGCTCTGTCACAATCCACAAGTGGCCAGAGAGGCTCCGAGGTGCACAGTCGCGTCACCGCCTGGCAAGGGAACCTCGTCCTGCCGCCGTGTCCTCAGTCTCCGATTGGAAGCAACCCGGGGTCCCCGGAGGATGCGGGCAACCCGATCCCGGCTTCGCGCTGTCTCCCGTCTGCTGGAGCGTGTGTGCGCTGGGGAGCCACACTTCCGCCCCCGGAGCAGGCTGCGGCAGCGGCTGCTGAGGAATGAGCGGAGGAGGCGGAGGCCTGGGACGCACCGGGGCGGTGCTCCGCTTTGAGCACACACCCACACGGGCTGCCAGGCGCAGCAGGGCAGCCCCGACCCTCAGCAGGCACCGCTGGCTTACCCAGCGCAGTTTTGTCAGTCGCCCGTGGCTGTCTGACAGGCCTGTCGTGGTCAAACCCAATTCCATTACAAGTCATTTGGCACGGGGTACCTTTACCACGAAGTGTTAAAAATGCTAATTACAACTACGAGTCAGCTACCTGGGCAGTGGTTATTTTCAGCCGAAATCCTTATTAGAGTCTACTTTACCCCAACATTTAACTCAAAAATAGCCTCCCCAAAGGACCCTAAACTAAAATCATGTAAATGTACTTGTGCAGAAATGGTAACTTTGGTGGTTGAAATGCACTTCCAATTCATAATTCATACAGTTAGCCCACATGAATTCCAAAATGCGGACACACATAATTCACCAGCTCCATAAAACGAACACACTGACTTCAGTTTCTCTTCAGAATAAAATACCCCCGTCGAGTCAACAGCAAGCAGAGGAGAGAGTGAGTGACTGGCAATTCTGTGCATTATGGATTTCCCGTATTGTTTGTTTAGAAGAAGTGAGCCTGGCCTATTTTTGTAACGCTGAATGACAGTGAGAGAGGAAGGAAAATGTGGCGAGGAACCGCTGAAATTTTGGTATCTCACAGTCCTAGTGAAAAGAGCTAGGACTTACTGGGAAGTCCAAATGAAGAGTGGGATCTCCGTAAGCCAAGCTCTAGACTAGGCCTTCATACAGTGTAAAGGGTAACTAACGTTTTAGCTCCAGGATGGCTGACTGCCTGACGATGAGAGCTTGTTCCAGCTTACGTACACCATGACACGTCATAAACCACTTTTACGTGGAAGCAGTGAGCTGGAGACGAACGGCTTCATAGCCCCGTGCCAAACATGACGGGCCGTTCCCTTTTAATATATCAATGACAGTCCTTACCAGGTACGTCAGATATCTGGATCAGTAACGTGGCTGCCTGCTGGGGAGGCCAAGCGCCCAGACTGCGACGACTTGCCCCCTCCATATCCTTCACCATCGCTCAAAACACTCCTCCTTTGCAGTTGTCAAGTGCACCCATAATATTTTTCTGAACAGAATCCCTGGAGCGTTTTAACGCTTTGAACACATCCCCTCTGAAAACGTCCCTTATTTCGAAAGGTCGCCTACAATACCGCTGAAGAATGTTTGACTTTACCTCGTAGAGGAGCCTGAACGTAGAAGCTGTTAATACCGTTGGTCTACACTACAGAAACATGCTATACCTACACTGAGCGTCTGCGCTTCCAGCAAACAAGAGCTGTCCCACAACCCCCCATCTCCCCAAAGCCCCCATCTCCTGCTTGCATATAACAGTCCAAGGTTATGGTGTGTTATGCCGCACTTTATACTGCCACCTTCTGGGCTGAGACAATCAATGCAGATGCTGGCACTCTGCTGTGCGGGTTGTTCCAGCGGACATATTGATGGCATGGCTTCTGTTAGATGAAAGCCGGTAACAAACAAGCAAATAAAACCTATAAAATATAAATATCAGGAAACACGTAGATACTGCTCCAAAGTGGGTTAGACGGTATCTCACCAAGGGCGATCAGAAGTCAGTAATCAGTTTGGGCAGGGCGCAAAAGACACTAAAAAGAAGTGGGGGTAGTAACCAAGTTAGACAGTATGCAAGTGACATCGAAGGAAGTGATAACACAGGAAGTGGCATCACAAGAAGTAATATCAGATCTTAAGACCTCACACATATGTTTAGCAAGTTTATTATGAGCACATTTGAGAGCATCACAAGATTTAACAAATGAAAGCTGATTAGTACTTAACCCTGTGACTTGAGTTCCCTGTCTGAAGAAACTAAGAGCCCACATGTGGATGAAGTTTGGTGTATGAGTAACTAGGGTAAACAAGCCACTAAGTTCTACAAGCTAGGCATGCAAAACTTGTCACCAAAAACAAAACAAAATGCAAGCATTGCATTAAAAATGCTCGAAATCGCAACTTTAAATACCAAAACTATAACATTTATTAACCAACCAAACATCCAAAACACTTTTTTTCCTTTGCAGTTTTCATTGGAAAAATTAGATCAACAGAATTACACCTAATATAGCAGAAAGCTAGATCTTTACTTAAAAGTGCCTTTTTGTGATTTGGTGTAAATCTGTTCAGTAGTTTTGAGAAATGAATGGCAAAAATGTATAAATATATTAACAGTTGATCCAGCGAGACTCCAGCGGGATCCCCACAGGATGCAAATTCAAATATTGGAGCAGTCTGATTGGTCAGGAGTGCTTTTCCCATATTCGCCCACCTCCATGGCGCAGGACTTACAGTCCTGCTGGAGCGAGCGATAGGATTGGTTGGCAACAACAAGAAAAAAAATGTTGCGGCTGCCATGACAGTACATAGAGACTTGGCCCCCTGGTCCTGGATGTGTAAAAAAAAAAAGAGATAGTAGTGTGCAGGGTATGGGTACCCTGACTCCCTGGCCCTTAGGACTCCAGCAGGACCTAACGTGACCCTCCATGTGATCCCGTGGGACTCCAGCAGGAGTCCTGCAAGGGTCTCATAGGAATTTTTTTTTATTTTAAAAAGGGGGTGGGGGTCTTTTGCAGGATGCCTGAAGGCTGTGTGTGGTGAGGAGTTGGCTGCTCGTGGGGATTGGGTGCAGGGTCTAGCCCAAACCTCCACCTCACCACGCATGGCCAGGCCATGCGCCATGCGCCCAGCACCCTAACCCTTGCTGGGCATGGCCATAGGACATGAGTGCGATCGGTTGGGAACAAGACCTGGCCAGAGACCAGGCTATGTGGCCAACCCTGGTGGCTCACACCTTGCATAGCGAGGGGTTGGTTGCAAATGTATCATAACACAATACTACTTTACGTTTAAAATAAACATAGAAATTCACTGAAAAAGCCAACGTTTAAAGTGGAGTTATACATGAGGAAGGTAGTAAGATTTTAACGTATCTTTAAAAAAACCTTAGAAATTCACTGAAAAGCACTACAGTCTAAAATTCCAAAAGCAGCGAAATTCACCAGTTATAGGAAATGAGGGGAAAACATATTGGCATTCTGCAGCTGGAATAATTGCTATCATAACAAATGGAAATTACAAGGTGCAGGAATAACTCACCTTTATGAGATTTCCCCTAATAAATGGGGAATAACCATGAGAATTGAGGTTTCCACAAAGATTCTTGAGGATTTTTCTGTCATTTTGACCTGTTTTATCACTCATATTTTGCCTGTTTTTCCCTGGTAAAATGCACACAGGGAAAAACAAACAGAAAAGTGCTGTTCATGCACAAGTGATGATTCCAGTTCCGGTGGAAATTCTTGTTGTAGCCCACATTATGAGCCTAAATTATGAGGAAAGTCGTAATTGGAACATATATCTGATAAAATATAATAGCTTGACCTTCCAACTAATGTGATTTATACATACCCATTGTTCACATTGTATGCCAAATAATCAGCCTTTCCTATGACACAAAACTCTAGGAATACTGCCACTTAATTTGTTCCTGAATTGCCACAAAGTTCTATTGGCTTTGTATATTATTAATCTGTGATCACAATAGCCCTCAATTTTTCTCATTTTGCGTACAGCCTTGTGAACCAGAAAACCCCATATCAATCAGTGCTAACCTGATATACAAAACTAAGTGCCTCATAATTAGTGGCCACTTAATTCTGATGAGCCCAGTAACAGCGTTTACTGGCCCCATTGTGAGTATGGGATTTTTACTTTCACCTGGAATTCCTATTTGGAAAGATGAGTGTGGGTCCAAACTGATAAGGGTGTGCTTTGGCAGATCACCATCGACTTAAGGGAAGCACCTTGCTTGAGCCTGCCCAAAGGGCACTACTGAACTCACTGGTCCTGTGGGTAGATACATTGGAAGTTGATGTCTCTATTAGGAACTGTAAGAAATTGGGTTGTTGGTTGACTAGGGTGTGGGTCCTGGTCAAGCAGCTACCACAATCCTTGTCAGGGTGAGGCACAAGTCAACCCAAAATGAACCTGTGCTCAACTCTCTGATAGCTTGGCACAGAGCTGTTAGGCTTAACTTAGAGGAAATGTGTAAAGTATTTGTGCAACATTTCAAACAGTAATAAAGTGAAAACACCCCACAAAAAAGACCCACGCCACGTTAGAAAAATAGAACTTTCTTTAATAATTAAAACAAGGCCAAAACTACAAAAATCCAAGCAGTTGAACCAGAGATATGCAATTTTAAAGATTTTTGTGAAAATAACACCAAAATGCACAAAGCGCCAACTGTGAATATCTGGACGCGCCAGACCGAATAAAGTCACAAGTTCAGGCTAACTGGGATGGAGCACAGGCTGGCTACAGGGACCCAATTAGGCCGGCTGAACAGAGTACCTTAAATCTGGGTTTGCAGAGTGTTGTGAGGATCCGCGTTGAAGATGCGTCGGGAAGCCAAAGCGATGCACTGGTTTAGATATGCCGTGAGGCTGTGATGCGAGGGCCTATGTCATTCCATTCAACATGACTTGCGATACAAAGGCCGGCATTGGGGATGTGGGTGCAGGCCGGGCGATACGTTGGTTCCGAGGAGCGGCAAGGCTGCGATGCGGAATCCATTGTCATCTTCGAGGCTGCTGTCGACAATGGATGTGAGGGCCTGCGCTGAGGATGCATCAGCAGCAGCGTTTCCGATGAGCTGAGATGCGATGCCGGTCTTTGCAATGGGTCCAATCCATGCAGCAGCTGCGATGCGTCGGTTCTGCTTGGGTTTGTGCCACGTAGCAGAGGAGATGGGTCGGTTCTACTGCATCCACAGAGGCTGGCAGAGCATCTCAAGCCCACTTCCAAAAACTTCCAGGGTGCCAGGACTGGGGGCGCAGCACTTGGCAAGGTAGACTCATAGATGGCAGAGTCCAGGTGCAGGTGCAAGGCTGTTGGAAGCCTGTTGTGTCCTAGAGGCTTCAGATCAGGAGGCCAGTCTACTACCCCTTGGAGTAACTCTGGGTTCTGGGCTCAAGAGATGCAGGTCCTGTCCTTCTCATTCAGGCAAGAGGGCAACAGGTCAGCACAGCAGGACAGAAGTCCTTCAGAGCAGCAGTCCAGCAGACTTGCAGTCCTTTCAGCAGCACAGCAGTCCTTCTTCCTGGCAGCACGTCCACAGGTCCAGAAGTGCACTGAAGAGTTGGTGTCCGAGGTCCTGTATTTATACCCAGTTGTGGCTTTGAAGTGGGGAGAAAAATCTTGAGGCATGCCTTTAAAGTACACAGGCACTCTGCCTTCCTAGTCCTGGCTCCATACGAACTACAGGGGGTATGCAGGAGACAGGACACAGCCTAGTGTAAGTGGTGCTGGGCCCAGCTCCTCCCTCCCATCCTGCCAGTGATGTCCCTTCCAGTCACACCTAAGGTCCCCATTGTATGTGGCTGTCTAAGAGGCATACACAAAGCCCAACAGTCAACTACACCTAGTCATGTGATCCAGGGACAGGCTGAGGGCACAAATGGCTAAGGCAAGAACATGTCAACTTTCTAAAAGTGGCATTTTCAAAATTGTAATTTGAATTCTGACTTCACCATAAGTTGGGATTTTTCATTACATTTCCGCAGACACCAAACGTGAACCAGTTTCCTGTTTTCATTTGGAAATTACACTTACAAAATGTAATAAGTTAACTCCAATGTTATCCAATGGGTGAGGTAGGCCTTGTAGTAGAGAAAAACGAATTTAAGAGTTTTTAACTACCAGGACATGTAAAACGTACATGTACATGTCCTACTTTTTAAATACATTGCACCCTGCCCTCTGGGCTGTCCATGGCCTACCCTAGGGATGACTTTTATGTATTTGGAAGGAGCAGTTTAGAAACTGCCCACACCAGCTGTAATAGCAGACCTGACACAAGTTTAAAGTGCTAATTAAGTGGGTGGCACAATCAGTGCTGCAGGCCTACTAGTAGCATTTAATTTACAGGCCCTGGGCACGGGTAGTGTCATTTTACTTGAAACTTACAAGTAAATTAAATATGCTAATTGGGTATAAGCCAATCTAACATGTTTCAAGGAGAAAGCACAAACACTTTACCACTGGTTATCAGTGGTAAAGTGCACAGGCTCCTAAGGCCAGCAAAAACAAAGTCAGAAAAAATAGGAGGTCTGAAGGCATAATGTTAGGGGGAAAACCATGCCAAGGATGCCAGGTCTAACAAGAACACTCTTATGAAAAGGGGCAAGGGACCACCCTTGTTAAGAAAGCGTCCGACGAAGGACCCACTGATAAGAGAACTTTAACATTTTCCTCTGCTGCTTTCCATACCATAGCAACCGTATTCTTGCTAATTCTGCTTTTTGGTCATGGAGCTACTATCTTAGTGACAGCCCCACCATTTCCAATGAGCCTTTCCTTAGAACTGATAGATATCCTTGTAAACGGATGTCCTTGGCTTTCGTATTGCCAAGCCTTTTCATACTTTGCTTTCCTGCGCCAATGTTTTCCTGTCGTTAGGTGGGTCAGCAAATTTTTCTTTCACCTTCCATTCAATACTTCCTATGTTTCTTTAAACTTAAGCAGTCTATGTCATTTTGAGGGACTGTTCTGAAGTATTTTCTGATGCCAAAGACCACCTGCACTTACCATTATGAATAAAGGACTACAACTACTAAAATGAAAAGAGTAAAACAAGCCCTCCAAACTTGTTGACGACTGAATGTGGCACCACGCTCTCAAAATCATCCACAGAGTTAAGTCTTTGAATGACTTTAAAATCGGACCTTCACCTTCAACACTGTCAGCAGCACTTATTTCCATTGACTGATGACCCTCAGGAAATTATAGCGCTTTCTTCCCTTATTAGGTCTGAAGGTAATGCCTCTTACATTGGTGCACTTGAACATCTGCTTGAGTGAATACAGTGCATTCAAAACACTGTGGCAAAACCCCTTGTGTATCTCCAACTAGAGGAGCAAATGAGCTCTGCGCTACACACTGTACAATGGTTCTCATTGTGTCTTAATTTGAAATAGCACCATTACTATTTCAAAGCTCAAAATAGATGTAGACTTGAAGATGCATCTCAGAATGGAAATATTAAGGTATAACAAATCTTAACCTTCTTAGTCATGGCAGAAAACTTTTATGGTAGGCTTTCAACTCAGATAAGAAATGTTCACGTTCACCTATCTTTCTACAAGGTACCAAAAATGGCTCTTTCCATACATCTGAGTCACGCAATGCACCGTTAACAGCAAGCATGACCATCCCTTTTGTAGGGGCCAGCTCAGTCTTAACATTCAGCTCGCAATTATCTTGGGTCCCGCAGCAAGAATACTTGAAGGAAGAAACTGTACTCCCACTGAGGACAAAAGTATGAACTATATACTCCTTACTGATGAAGCTGTGCCAAACCTTCAGGGTGCCATTGCTGAAGAAACTCACGTACTTGTAAGTCATCTGTCAACAACCCCACTAATCACGAGTCTGTACCTCTCCCACACAAATTGTTCACATTCCTTCCACACACAACTTCAGCATTATGAATTTAAATCCTTCAAGCAATACAAATGGAAGAAACTTTCCCTACTGCACGCCCAGCCACCAGGTCACCAGAACCTAAAATGGTGGCTGGGGCATGGTGAGGCAACCCCTTATAGCCTTTGGGCTACAAACCCCTTTGGGCTGCATTTGGGCTATACCCAAGCAGCCCAAATCCACAAAATGGCCGGTGAGGCTGCCCCTCCCCCTCCCAAACTGCCCGGGGGGCAGACCTCCCGGGGCTCGGCTGCCCCCCAAGCCCCCCTTGTCAAAACGTTGCTGTTAGTTTCGTGTTGCGACCTTTTTACTCTTTTAAAGTTCCTTGTCGGCATTTCAGCCTGACGGCATTGCTTCGCGCTGATTGGTTGTTTTTGTCCAATCAGAGGCGAGCCCGGGAGGAGGCTGTTGAGCCCCCGGGGTACTTTATGCAAGCCGCAGCGCAGACGCGTGCAGCGGGCTTGCCGCTGGCGCACCAAGGGCACGCCTAAGAAAGGCCCATCTGTGCCCGTCCGCACCTAGACATCGCCAGGAGCCAGCCACTCTGCCTATCCAAATGCTCACAGATAGGTCTATTCTCAGATGGAGCTTCTTTCTTTCAAAACTCGCTCTACACTTTTCAATTAGCATGGCTGGGTCCCAGATGGGCGACCTTTGCACTGCAAGCTCTGTGGCTTTAAGACCAGTGATGTTGGCCCTACTATTGAGCCTCCCCCCAGGCCACCGAATACAAACTCCTCAGTCTGAACTGCCGCTCCATGGTCAAACACCACGCTGAGGTGTTTGACCTGATTCAGGATCAGACCCCAGATATTGTGTTTCTGACGGAGACCTGGCTTACCCAGGACACCGTAGCAGAACCTGTTGTGGCTCTTCCCCCAGGCTATGTTTTGAAGAACTTTAATAGAGTGGGCAGTAGAGGTTCGGGCATTGCAGTGATTTTTAAAGAGACCTATACCTGTAACCTTACATTCAGGAGTATTCCCGATTGTGCAAGCGCTCTCTTTAAAATTGCGCTTAATAGTAACTTTACATTTTCGGGGCTGCTAATTTATCAACCTCCTGGCTCATCCAAATCATTTAGGGAGGCACTGACTAATTTGGTTACCACACTGACCATTAAGTCAGCTAATTTTAATATTGTGGGTGATCGTAATCTTCATCTGGATGCCTGCCAGGACGGCGATATCACCAATTTTGTAGATAATCTTGCAGCGTGCCAGATGTCGCAACGTGTCTCTGGTGCCACACACTAAGCCGGGCACCTCCTTGACCCTGTCTTTTCTAACCTTTACCTGTTAAAAGTCTACACCCCTCTCCCTATGACTTGGAAAGACCATTTTTTTTATTTCTTTATCCATTTGCTTAGAAGGCCTTAAACAGCCCTCTTACTCAGACCCCATTTCTAAACGCCCATGGCACAAGCTCGATTCCAACAAGTTTCTAGATCTTCGAATGAAGTGCCCTCAATTGACCTCTAATGTGGAGACAGCAAATAGTCTCTTCCATGACTGGCTTACTCCTGCCCTTGACATGTGCATCCCTACCTGATCGACCTGTAGTAAGGAAAAGCAGGCTAGCCCTTGGTTTAATGAGACATTGATTCCAGCCAGAAAAAACTGCAAGGTCCTTGAACGCACCTGGAGATACTTCTACGATCCTTCTATAAAAACACTTACCAGAGCAGCCAATAAGTCATATCATAAATTGATTCCGAAATCTAGGGCCAAGTACTTTGCAAATTAAATAAAAAGCAGTAGTAACCGTGCAAAAATCATCTTCTCTCTCAATGGTCTCACGAAACCCGCATTTGCGGCGGAGCCCTGTATTGTTCTAATGCCCAATGCGAGGAACTGACAAAGTATTTTATTAGTAAGGTAGAACATATTTACTCTAACCTCTGATACTAGGGATTTAAGGTTAGAGGTTCATACTAGTTACCCCCGCCACGCCTCCACCTTCTTCCTCTGCTGTCCTTTGAAGAGCTACAGATTCTCTGCAACAAAGTCAAATCGGGGTCACCAGTTGATCCCCTTAAGCCGGATCTGTTTCTTAAATTTCAGGATTGTCCTTTTCCACTCTGTCTCGAGCTAATAAATCTTTCCTTGACATCAGCATCTGTACCGGCTTCTTGGAAGCATGCCAAAGCCATTCCCCTTTTGAAAAAACCTGCTTTGGATGCTTCCAAACCAGAACATTTTCGTCCTATCTCCTTACTGCCATTTCTCGCTAAATTCACTGAGACACATATTAACACCACCTTATCAAATTTTCTGGAGACTAATCAAATTCTGGACCTTTCTCAGAATGGTTTCAGACCACGACACAGCACCGAGTTGGCGCTGCTTGCTGTTACTGAGCATCTGTGCAACTCTCTAGATCTGCTTGACTTAAGCGCTGCTTTTGAAACCGTGTCTCATGATGTTTAACTTCGGCGTCTACAGGAGATTGGTATTGGTGGAGCTGCACTAACCTAATTCTCCTCCTTTCTCTTTGAACGATCTTTTCAGGTTGTTTCCTCCCCACATAGTTCCCATTCACACACTCTGCGACATGGTGTTACCCATTTGGCATGTGTCCCACGTGTCAGAAGAGTAAGAGCAGGAGGCCGCACTTTTCGCGCCAAAGCACCTTCCTATGTCTATCAGGAACATTCGGAACCACTGGGCCTTCAGGAAGGCCCTGAAGACCTGGCTGTTCTCTGTTTAATCACACCTGTGGTCCTTTCTGCTTGTCTTTTACAGTGGCCCTTCTTGAGACCAGCGCTGGGATGCCCCATTGCTGGGGCAGCCATGCGCTTTACAAATATAAAATAACATAACATAACTGACCAAAACTTGCCTATGTCTAAATAGAATTACAGCTACAATGGTTCGGGAAAATTGTTAACAATAAACTATAAAAAATTCATATACGTGAAACACACACAAATCAAAAGACAAATAAACAGAAAGTCTTAAAGGGGTACCCAACACAAAAGACAATGATTAATGCAAAAACATATTTTTTACTAAAAAAAGCAGATATAGAGGGTGGAATCTTGTTGACAGCTGCTGCATTACAAACTCTCATGAGCATAGGCCCCCAGAGTTCGATAGCAGATTTAAAATCATCTACCGGTACCCCATCAGGTCCAGGTGCCCGTCCCCCCACACTAGCCTGTAGATCTAAAGTAACCTCTTCGCTAGTAATTTTCAATGGGTGAATCATATCTCTAACTTCATTTTTGGCATCATTAACACTCTGTCTAAAAATTTCTGAGAGGTGTGCCACCAAATCGTCACAGGATACAAGGGAACAAAGCTCTGGGATATTTTCTTATTTTTAAAATGGTGCATTCGCTGTGTCCCAAAATAACTTGGTGTCCTTAGTTTCTGCCGTGTGAGCCAATTTGTTCCACGCTTCAACCTGGAGTATTTTGTTCCTAGCAGCCTAGGCCTGTTTATATTGTTGACGAAAAGATTTCACAACCGCAATATCCCATGGAGAGTGACATAAAGCCTGCTTCATAGCTATGATGCCTTGGTACAGGTATAGTCAAACCATCCTCTGTTCGATTCCCGTATATAATTCAGGGGGCGCGTCAAATGAGTTTTGATGGAAATAAATAATATGATTAAAATTATTCACGAACAAGGTTGAAGAAACCTCCGCCTGTAGACCAAAGTTTATTTCAGTAGAGTTTTCCGTTACTATTTTATGTAACATACTAATGGGATCAATGCCAGCCTACTTAATTCGTACCCCATTGGTCCTAATTGGCGCAATATTGTGTACTATAGTGAATAATTCATGTTTCTTACCCCAAAAAGAGAAAGGCAGGATAATGGGGTTATGGTCGCTTAATACTGAGGGGGAAATAATAGGGGTGCCGCACATAACGGTTCCAAATCAGACACTACTACGTGATCAATAATTGTAGATTAATTCTTCCCATGAATGATGGGGCTGGCTCCCCTATAGCATCACATCCACTTCCCAGTAACTGTAAATCACATTTAGAAATAATGGAGTTTAATACCTCCCCATATTCATTATGACAGAAGTGAGCACACCCCATCCCTACCTGGTTGGAAAAACCACAAACACGTGTAGCTGACAGTGCACAAGCCTGAGTGTTAAAATCGCCTGCCCATAATATCACAAACATTAGTGAATGGAATGTAAAAAGACCTCAAGGCCATGTTCAAGTGCAGTAGTCACTCTACTACGAGTAGCATTGGATACATTATTGTAAAAATTCCCCAATACCAGATCTCCTCCCTTCTTTCTATTAAGCCACAATAGTTGAGAATCTGGCCCCACCAATGTACTCTTCTTAACATTTACAGAGAGTTTGTTAGAGATAAGAATCTGTAGGCCCCATTTCGCCCGCCCGGAATAAGAGGCTATGGCACCCAGGAAGTGTGAGGAAAACCCCTCCACAAATGTCGGGGTCATACACCAAGTTTCTTGTATACAGATCGGCGTTACCTAACTTATTCTTTAGCTGACCCACATTCCAAGTTGCAAATGTATAGTTCCCCTCCTGGGTGTGACTAATTTCATCCCTTGGTGTGGCGTGGGTGTATAGACATCTTACACTGTGATACTATCAGACTTATTGACGGTAGGGTCATGGTTACCCATTGTCCCACCCGATTCCATCCCATGGATACCTAAAGAAACATTGTAAAACAGGTTGCTATGACAAACCAAAATAAGTTCCCCAGGGTTATCAGCTCCGGCCCCCATATCAATCTGCCCCCCAAAGTTAAGTCAGTCATTGCCTTCTAAGGAACTCAATGCCTGATATTTATTAGATAGAGCTAGATCAAAGCAAAAAGGAGATTGGGGCCTTGGCACTCTCCTCGAGTCCCATACAGCATTAAAGTATGGTCTAGGCTCTGTAGATGACAATAGAAGAAACCCAGGGGAAGTAAAGCCATATTACGAGTGAATGGAGTTGGCGGCACTACCCTAGCAAAGATTTCGTCGACAAGACTAGGGTGTTGAAAATTAATAACTACACAATCCCCCTTAAGGTATTTTCTTTAGGGGTCCTATCCATCTTACTCTCCTAGTAAATAGAATTTGGTGTGCTCTGTCAGTAGGAAAAATACGATTGGAACTAAGCCAATGAACTACCTTGTTCTTCAGGGATTCAGTGGTCTCACTAACACCTGGTTTCAAGGCGGGGACATTGACCAAAACTGTTGCACAGGGACAACTCGCAGGAGGAAGATTGATTGTTACCGGGTCATGACTAGGCAATGTGATGTTGGAGTAGGCATGTTTATCTGCCCCCGATTGAGCCTGAGAGCTAGAGATGGTTGATTTGCTCCGGTGCAAGTTACCGATAATGGGTACCTTTGCAGGAGGTACATGGGTCGCCCCTTGTACACCTCCGCCCTCAGCACTCACTAAAGTGTGCTTAGATGCAATACCAGCCTTAGGTAGGACCATATCATTCAGGCAAAACGGTGCCAGATTACTAACAAAGTTATCCCGCCCAGATTTTAATACGGGTGGCTCAGCAATAATAACACCAAATCTGTTCTTGGTGGGAACTTTCTGACAAAAAGATGCTATATTACTCAAGTCACACTCCAACCTATCCAACTTTGTTCTTAGAGGCATCAATAAGTCATTGATAATGACAGTTAATTTACTCCAAAAAGGAGCCCTAAAGAGGGTCATCAGTAGGTATGTGATGATCAACAGCACCATGGTAAACAAAGGGGTCAGTGGGACTGGAAATAGTCACTACATCCTTCCATGTCTTAACGCTTCGCTGCAGGTAGACACGCTGGAGATGTAGAAGCCGAAGAATGATGTAAAGAAGGATCTATCACAGGCCTAGACACAGTGGTTGGTTGATGGGTATTGGTACCGTCCGGAACTTCCGTAACACTGCTACTATGAGCCTCCTGATTATTACCCAGTCCAAATTCTGAGGTCTCGGTGTGTACCACATGATCATCAGCCCCGCTTGGCCCAGCCATACTCAGCGATAATCGCCTTTCTGCTAAGTCAATTTCTTTGGATATGACTCCCACGGCACACGCTAGGAAGGAATCCATAGTAGTGCGCTTGGGAATGGTGTTTGCATCAATAGGTGTCTTAACACCACCAACTTTACGTTTACCCATAGCTCGTGCAGTAGCAGAAAGTAGGGAGGCACGCTCAATAATAAAAAGGCCCACTTACTTAGCAGATGTTGGCCAGTAGATCAATTATGCAAAAGGAGCCTACACCAAATTACCGGCAGAATCAGCGGGATCCAGAGAACAAAATCAAGAGGATATGCCCAGCCTGGCCTCGTTCGGCCATGGATGGGCGCAGGCGGGGCCTGCCCTTAGCCCGGGCTTCGCCTGTGTGCGGCCCAGGCACGCTCGTGAGCATCCCATGCTTCGGGAGTCCACACCAGTGAACAGGCAGAAAATGTGTCAGATGCAGGCTACAGCTGGAGGGCAGCCCAGTTTGTGCGTCCCACGCGAGTCCCCAGGTGATGTTAAAGCATCAGGGTGGTAGCCCCCCCTCACATGAATGGCACGCTGGGTGACCAAGTAAGTAGTATGAATTATCACACTTGTCGCAGTGTGATGGTTAGTAGTTGCATTATTACTATCATTGGCAGCATGGCTGGGGCAATGTGTGGTGCAAGCTGCTGTGGCCTCCTGACGATAGCCCTGGCACTTATTTGTTTACAAATTAAGCACTGACTACACCTCAATTATGGTTATCTATTACTACACAACAATAATGGCCCATTTTCATTGCTTTGATACGACACTGATTCCAATCATGGGACATTCACTGATTTTTGTCCATCCATCCATATGCTGACCAGCTGTGTTTACTCCAATCTCAATATGAGGCATCTGATGAGTTTTTAAAATGCATTTCTTTTATGACCCGCAATGTATACCAGTATGCTAGTACTGATGCATCCCCAAAAGGTCTGCTTGAGGCATGTCTAAGGAGTTAAAGATTTCCCTTGCGTGATTAAAGGGACACCGCTCCCATCTTCCAGCGCTTTCAAACACGTTTTGCTGTAGTTAAATAACTTACTTAAACTAACCTGGGAAAGTTGTGAGCAATAGCCAGTTGCCCCATTCCAACGGCTGTCAAAAATTAGCCAGTACTTTTAAACAAAGAATGGGCTAGCTCGAAAAACTGTGTCAACAGCGTTTTTAAGGAGTCCCCATTGAATGATACATTCAGTGGGGCTCCTCCGCTATGGCGCCCCACTGCTTTCAGCAGTGGAAATAAAGGAAAAATAAAATGATAATAACTCTTCGTTATTATAATTTTATTTGTTCCTGCTGCCGCAGCATGGCGAGGTGGGGTGGGGCTCAGAGCAGGGGGAGGAGTAGTGGGCAGTCTGTAAATTGCGCATGAATGTTTGGCCGGCCATCTGTGCCCTTTGCATGTTCTCCACCCAGGCTGCATTACAGCCTGGGTGGAGAACATGCCCAGACTCCCATTCCCTGGCTGAGCGCTGAACCACAGAGCTCAGACCAATCACAACCTTGCATTCCAGCTTTGTGATTGGCTTAGGGGAGCCTGGGTGCTTCCTGTTCCGGCCAGAGCAGAGGGACGACGGGGGACAGTGAGGAGAGACGCGGCGAGGAGGTTAATTTTCTATTTCTTTCTTTACTCCCTTTCCCGACCACCCCGCCCTCCACTCACCACCCCCGATCCGTGCCAGCCGCCACTGCATACACATAAATTATTATTAGTTCTGATTGCGTAGTAATCTATAAAAAAATGCATAAATATGATTTAAATATGTATTTTGCACGCAAAGCTTTACAAAGGTGACAAGTTTCCATGCAAAGATTTTCTGCAGGTTGCGAGATAATTTAACCCAGCGTGATCATTTGCAATCTATTCAAAGCCAAAGGAGCTGCAAAATTAGTCCAACATTTTTCTCTGCAACTTTGCTTTCTGCTGATCTTTTCTAAGCGCAATGGTAGTGCCTGACAGGTTTCTTTGTATACCTTATACAACCCAATTTGTAAGACTTACATAAGGATAAATGATATATAAAATGCTGAAAGAGTGGCCATTATTGCTCAAATGTGGCAAAGTGGAAGATGTCACATACAGTTGGCAAGCTTTCCATAGAACTTTGCAAAAAAGCAGTACTTTTGCGCACCACTAATTGCGATCAGTCCCCTGGTGTCACCTACAAATTGCACTTAAGAGTGGCATGGTTGTGACTTTGTTTGGTCTCTGTATATAAGAGATATGCATGCACTCTAAGAATGTTAGATGTGTTAGTCTGTCCCAGTATTCACACTAATAACAATTTAAATCCCACTATTTTATTTGATTTGCTTTATAGTGCTACTCATCCCAATCCAGGGTGTTGGAGTGCTTTACATCACACGTACACATTACACATTGACAAGAAATCATATGCGTATCATTCAATGTACAGGATGTATTACATAAGACAGTGAGGGTTACAAGAAGTAGGAGTCACATGTCCTTCATAGCTCACTGTGCTATGTTAGAAGGATTGCAATTTATGATCAGCAAGTAACAAAAGGATCTCTGTGTTAAAAGCAGTCCCCCACCTACCTATTTACCTAAAATAAAAATGTCAGCTGTGTGTTGCATGATGTGCTTTGCAGGAGACATATTAGCCCTATACTACTTTGAATCAAAACTGGAACTAGACAAAACACACATTTATCCAGCAAATGTGCTAACCGCCTGAGTTTTTTCACCATTATTATTATTGCCTGAAATTTACTGAGCACACAAAGATCTCTGCAGCAGGTGCCTTAACCCCATAAGATATTTTAAAATGCGGACTTTGTACCCAATTAAACAGAACAGATTTACTGCTATGTTTCTCCATGTTGCCGATTTCTTTGTGGCAGTGTTTTAAAAAATATAAATGTATAAGTTGAGGCCCAAATGTCAGGTCTTCTAAAAGTTTCTGAAATTTGTGAAAGAAGATTCAGCTTGCAAATTAATGATGCCCATATATGAGCCCCCCATGCTCCCTACTGAATATTGATATCCGCACTCTAATTTTCTACTTGACAGATTTATCCTTGTTTTAATAGTCTGCTTATAAGGGGTCTCCTTCTGAGCCCAAGTGCAGATTAAAATGTCCATAAATCACTGGTCTTGACTCTGAACCGTGTCCCCCCAATAGCTTTATTTCACTGGGTTTCCTCTTGGTCTTGACTTTCAATCAAAACACAATCAATTGAATCTGTTTACTCCAAATTTGTTGTTTAGACCTGTGTTTCAATCCTTGCTATATTCGTAGTGTAGTATCCATTAGTGCATGGGTACGCGCAAATATTTTCCCAAGGGCCACAAAGTTTGGTCTGTGATATCACGGAGGGCCGCATTGATGCCAGCAGGGTAATGGTCCAGTGGAGGAGGGGGGCTGTAAAGGGGGTAGGGGAAGCAAAGTGTATACATCTAGTGGCCGAATTGCACAATGTGAAATCAGAAAACCTGGGCTTAAACCCAGCTCCCACATTACCAAATTGTGTGATCCTAGGCAATTGATTTATTTCACTTTCCCTCCTTTATCTTCATTATCACATATAAGAGGACTTCAAAATACAGGACTTCAGAATGTGTGCTGTACAAAGCCTTCTCCTGTGTTTGATTTAATGAACTATAATATTTTTCATGTATAGTAGGAACCTAGGCCACCCTAAGAGTGCACATAACAACTGACTTGACATTTGGTTCACTATTGGCACTGCCGTTAGATTTAATATTTCAAAATTCATATTTGAGAACTATCACTTTAAACAAATACTTCTGAATGCACTGATATCTGATATACTAAGGTGAAATGGTTCTGCAAATTAATGAAATACACTTTTTGAATTTTGAAGAGACCATATCATAATGTTACACTTGTGCTGCAAGATATCTTCAAAAATGAAGATGTTCCAAAAGTTAAGTGGTGCAGGACAACCTAGTTACTTCCTTTCCTTAACTTCAATTAACCTTTAAATAAAAGCTTGCCTGTTTATTTAACATCTTTGTAATGTTCGTGCTGTATCAAGTGAACAGCAGCCCAGCGCTGCTGTTGATCAGGGGGCCGCATGCAGCCCCCAGGCCATACTTTGAGTATACCTACATAAGTGCATTCAATATCCCCTCCCTTTGCATTTTGGACCACAAGCGGCCCTGCCACTCATTTATCATTCACTTTTATTAAACAAAATATACTGTTGTAGGTATCCCAGTGCCCACCAAGGAACACCCACATATTTAATATTAGTTGGGGGAGCCCCAGGGCCCCTGTGGGCCCATCCAGCTCCCCAGCTGGCACACATTGTGTGTGCCGGCAAGAGCCGGCATATTTTTTATTAGGTGGGTGCCCTGGTGCCCACACATACACACACGTATAAAATAGTACTTATGAGCACTTTTTCGTAGCAAGGTACAATGGTGTAAACAGTGAGCTGTAAAGGTATGACCTGTTGTATTATATTAATTGTAAGGTACCGCACGGTAAAGGTTCACTAGTTTGGATCGTGAGTATGCTGCCCAGAAGCCGCTTACCTCTGCTTACTGGTGACTTTTTAGCACTTTTTACATCTTATTCTCGAATGCTTTAAGCACCAAGACAGGTAAGGTGGGCATGTGCAGAATAAATGGCAGGAGACTTCTATGTGTTGGTTATTGTATTTCACACCTGTCATGATTCGAAGCATCCCAGAGTGATAGCGGGGAAAAACAATTCCCTGCAACCTTTAGCCCAAACCATCTTGGGCAGTGCATTCAACTTCAGGTAGTGTGTTGGTTAACATAATACTTTTCCTCAGCCAAAGTAGTAAGACTTTGCCCTTCTTCATGAAAGTTAAGTTTCTAAACATGACCTGACTTTGTGGGTGTAGCATTTCACTTCCCTACTCCCACTCTTGATGTCTTTGTGAATATATGCAAAAAGAACAGATGATGGATGGAATGCTGAATCAATCGAACATTCACCCCCAGTTACAAATCTGGGTTAAATCTATCGTTTTTTTGCCCGCCACCCCATTCCAGTTTAGACCCAGCCATATGCAAATCAGTCTTGACCCTGTTCCCCATGGGAGCAGTCCAGCCCGAACAACAGGCCATGTCCTCCCTGGACCAGAAACAAGCATCCTAGGACCAGTTTCAGGGTATCACCCCTCATCAGCCAAGATAGCTTGAAGCTGGTGGCGTAGTGAGCACAGGACCCACGTCTGGGCATACCCTTCCCACCTAGGGCGACAAATGCAAAAAGAACAGGTGCTGAATCAATCAGAATGCTGAATCAATCGAACATTCACCCCATTCACAGATCTGGGTTAAATCCATCATTTCTTTTGCCCGCCACGCCATTCCAGTTTACACCCAGCCATATGCAAATCAGTCTTGACCCTGTTCCCCATGGGAACAGTCCAGCCCGAACTGCCAGGCCAGGTCCTTCCTGGACCAGAAACAAGCATCCTAGGACTGGTTTTGGGGTTTAACCCTTCATCAGCCAGGATAGCTTGAATCTGGTGGCCAGCTAGCACGGGACCCACATCTGGGCATACCTTCCTACTTAGGATGACAAATGCAAAAAGAACAGATGATGGACGGAATGCTGAATCAATCGAACATTCACCCCCAGTCAAAGATCTTGGTTAAATCCATTGTTTTTTTTTCCCCCTCGCCATTCCAGTTTAGACCCAACCATATGCAAATCAGTCTTGACCCTGTTCCCCATGGGAACAGTCCAGTTCGAACTGCCAGGCCAGGTCCTTCCTGGACCAGAAACAAGCATTCTAGGACTGGTTTCGGGGTTTCACCCCTCATCAGCCAGGATAGCTTGAATCTGGTGGCGTTGCGAGCCCAGGACCCACGCCTGGGCATACCCTTCCCACTGACGGCGACAAATCCAAAAAGAACAGATGATGGATGGAATGCTGAATCAATCAAACATTCACCCCCAGTCACAGATCTGGGTTAAATATGGGTTGACTAGGGGTGAATGGGGGTGAATATTTGCATATGGCTGGTTCCCAACTGGGGTGGCGTGGTGAGCAAAAGAACAATGGATTAAACCCAGATCTTTGTGACTGGGGGTGAACGTTTGCATTGTTCAGCATTCCGTCCATCATTTATTTCTTTTGCATTTGTCACACTATGGGCCCGAATCCGATTCGGGGCGGAAAACCACCCGACCGACTCGGTACGGGAATATAGTCCGACCGACACGTACCGGCGTTGCCTGACCTGGGAAGTACGATGAAATGCATGTGAATCACGACCGACTCGTACGGAACTCAAGCCGAACGACCGACCCGGACGGAAACAATCTATCCGGTCGGGAAACCACGCGAATAGAACCGACCGACACGCACCAGGAATCAACCCGAACGAAACGTACCCGCGAACTCCGACCCGCGCAGTACGATGCAATGGGTGCAAAATCAGACCGATTCGCACGGAGCCCAAGCCGTACGACCGACACGCATACAAAAGCCAGCCGAACAAACACAATACTCCGCGACCGACGCGTACGCCGCATATGAAACTTAGCTGAAACACAGCGGGAACGACTCGGAGAGGCGCGCACGAGACAACTGCAACGTCCTACTCGGTCAGAAGAACGTCTCCTACATGCACAACAATTACAAATGAAAAAATACAAAAAAAGAGGGCCAAACAAGCAATGACAAAGCCAATAAATACAGGGGGGAAATGGAACAAGGACACACCCCCAACTCCACCTACATAAAGGCCACAAATCCCTACCATGATCCTTTGCAAATTCCACTGACCTGCCAGCACAGAACACCATCAGACAGCAAACACAGACACACACACAGCTCATCCAACACAAAAGCCACACACCATTAGCACCTCAACAAATAGCACCCTCACACACACCCAGCAAAACCTACACTCACACACCCTCACTTGCACACACACACACATCAATCACCACCACCACCCATCACCATGCCCCTAAAGAAGAATCCAAAGTTCCTAGATAGTGAATTGGAAGTCATGGTAGACGAGATCCTGAGGGTAGAGCCACAGTTGTTTGGCACATTGGTCCAACAGACCCCCATGGCGCAGAAAACCAAGATGTGGGCGAGGATCGTCGACAGGGTCAACGCACAATCACCATGTTTGCGCACAAAGGAAGACATCCAGAACAGGTGGTATGATGTGCGCAGGAGGGTCAGGGACCTACTGAAGAAGGATTACCTCGTGAGCCAGCACACCGGCAGTGGCCCTCCTGCCAAACCAGTATACCAAAGGCCCTGGGAGGAGAAGGTGCGGGCCATCCTACCACCAGTGAGCGTATATGGACTATCAAACATCCCAGAGCCTGGTGAGTACACAACTAATATACACAATATTGTGTGACAATACACACACATCACTGTCAAGGGGATAGTCAAACCATGCACCCCTAGCAAATCCACAGCAACCAAAAGATAATCATCCCAAGATGTGTATGTTAGTCAGATAAACACAATACATGCCATGTCATAGTGATATGTAACTGTGTCATGACATGTACAAACCCAATAACAAATAGAGCTAGGCAGTGGCACAAATCTAACCAACAAACACTGTCAGATATTTAGCCACCACTAGAACACCACCTCACAGGGAAGCTCACTGAAAGGAAGGAATCCTGTGTATGCTGGTGAAGTCAGTGTAGCCAAGAGCATGATGGGACTCGTAGTAACAGATAATGGGCAGCCTCACATTTGGACCATCAACACCACTCTGAACCATGCTCACAACACAGGGAGTGGAAAAGGACTGACAATATGGCTGACACTGGGTACTGCTGTGGGGAGCACAAGGCCCTGCTGGGAACTGTGCACCAACAAACAACAGGACCACACTGTCAGCCATCTTGCCATTGCTGTCACACTCACACACAGTGAAGTCCACTCAAAAGGAAGGAAGTATGGGCATGCTGGGAAGGGGGTGTAGGCAATAGCATGATGGGAGTTGTAGTCACAGATATTGCTCACCCACACAATTGGCCCATCAACACCACTCTGAACCATGCTCACATCACAGGGAGTGGATAAGGACTGACAAGATGGCTGACACTGGGTACTGCTGTGGGGAGCACAAGGCCCTGCTGGGAACTGTGCAACAACAAACAGCAGAACACCACTGCCTGACATCCTGAAAGCCAACTTGCACTCCCTGCAATGCAAGCACGTTGCATGGTGGGACATCTGGCTGGGTGGGAAGGAGGACTGACAGCACTGACCATAGTTACAAGCAGCTCTCCTCACACACCCCCTCAACACAAACTCCACATAACCCACCTGGGAGAATGCAATGCCTCACACTCCAAATGAAGATCCCACAAAGAACCACCACCCTGGGTAATGCTGTGTGAAGCACAGGGACACTCTTGGGACTTGTAGCCAAACAAACGCCAGGACAACACTGTCAGCCTTCCTGTCAGCACAGGCACACTACCCCACAGGGAAGCAGAGTCAAAAGGAAGGAAGTATGGGCATTCTGGGAAGGGGGGTGTAGGCAATAGCATGATGGGAGTGGCAGTCACAGCTCAACATCCCCCACCCACATGGCCCAGCAAGCTCACACTGAAGCATGCACACCTCACAGGGAGTGAAAAGCCACCTCAAAGATGTCTGACACTGGCCTCAGCTGTGGGGAGCACAAGGCCCTGCTGGGAACTGTGCACCAACAAACAACAGGACCACACTGTCATCCATCTTGCCATTGCTGTCACACTCACACACAGTGAAGTCCACTCAAAAGGAAGGAAGTACGGGCATGCTGGGAAGGGGGTGTAGGCAATAGCATGATGGGAGTTGTAGTCACAGATATTGCTCACCCTCACAATTGGCCCATCAACACCACTCTGAACCATGCTCACATCACAGGGAGTGGATAAGGACTGACAAGATGGCTGACACTGGGTACTGCTGTGGGGAGCACAAGGCCCTGCTGGGAACTGTGCACCAACAAACAGCAGAACACCACTGCCTGACATCCTGAAAGCCAACTTGCACTCCCTGCAATGCAAGCACGTTGCATGGTGGGATATCTGGCTGGGTGGGAAGGAGGACTGACAGCACTGACCATAGTTACAAGCAGCTCTCCTCACACACCCCCTCAACACAAACTCCACATAACCCACCTGGGAGAATGCAATGCCTCACACACCAAATGAAGATCCCACAAAGAACCACCACCCTGGGTAATGCTGTGTGAAGCACAGGGACACTCTTGGGACTTGTAGCCAAACAAACACCAGGACAACACTGTCAGCCTTCCTGTCAGCACAGGCACACTACCCCACAGGGAAGCAGAGTCAAAAGGAAGGAAGTACGGGCATGCTGGGAAGGGGGTGTAGGCAATAGCATGATGGGAGTTGTAGTCACAGATATTGCTCACCCTCACAATTGGCCCATCAACACCACTCTGAACCATGCTCACATCACAGGGAGTGGATAAGGACTGACAAGATGGCTGACACTGGGTACTGCTGTGGGGAGCACAAGGCCCTGCTGGGAACTGTGCAACAACGAACAGCAAGACACCACTGAATGACATCCTGAGAGTCAACCTGAACCCACTGCAAGGGTGGCATGCTTCATGGTGGGATAACTGGGCTAGGTGGAGAAGGATGGCCGGATGTCCACCAAATACAACCAATGCTGGCCATGCACACACCTCAACATTCACATTGAAATGCCCCAGGTATGCAGGACAATGTGCTACACCAATATCAACCTCTTACTGTGACAACTTAGGACAATGCAATGTACATGCCCGCATCCAGAGGTACAGTCACAACTGTCAGGTGTGTGAACCATTGATGCCTGTAGAAACATAACATACAATGTGTGTCTCTTCCAAATACAGGTGATGATGATGGGGACACAGCAGCAGGCGAGGAGGAGTCCCTGTCCCAGGCTCCGGGGGACACTGAGCTCACTGGTGTGGAACAGCCTCTGCCCTCCTCGGATGGCGAAGACCTACCTGGCACCTCCGATGTGAGTCATCATGCAGCACCAGCAGAACCAACATCTGCACCCCCTGCACCTACCCCTCCAGTCAGTCAGATGTGTGACCACAGACCACCCCCGCTGACACGGACAGACCAAGGACCACCGATGACAACAGCACAGGGCCCCAGGCCCACCGTGGAGCAACGGACAACAACACCACTAACAACCCCCAAGGGGGCCTCGGGTCACCTGTGCGTGCCACCGCAGGTCCTGCACGTGTCGCCAGGGGTGGTGGGAGGGGTGGTAGACATAGGTCGCTGCTTGCAAAGGGGTCTGGACTGCATGATGACCCACAACTGGCACGCATCGCTGATGCGTACCAGAATAGCACCGGAGAGGTCAGACAGGTAGTGGGGATCCTCAAGGACATACAACAGCAGCAGGCTGCCCATCATGCCCGCTTGGACTCCCACATGTCCCGTGTGGAGACACACATGTCTCGCATGGAGTCCAAGTGGGACACATTGGAAGAACTGACAGCGGTGCACAGGGACATATTGACATGCCTCCGCCAGATTAGCACCAACATGGCCACACCTCCCTGTGTGCCCACAACATCTGGTGCTGCAACAACTGACACTGCCACAGGGAGGGAGGAGGACTCTGGCGGAGAGTCCCCTGCACCGCAGCAGCCTGCACGTGAGGGTCCCCCCCAAAGAAGAGGGGTCATCCGAGGAAGGAAAACTGAGAGGTTGATGGCCACGTACATCCCCCAGGAAGCCAACACCTGTTCCGGAAATTCTCCTTTGTGTGCAAACTTTTCACCCTGTCGAATGCAACACAACTCTCCCACATGACATGGGGAGTCCAAGTTGGACTAATGTATCATATGACTGTGGACTTCACTCAGGACATTTCTGCTACCAAGACTTGCAACTCATCTGGGAACTTTGGATCCCAATCCCAATGTACAGCACCCACCATCCTGTGCACTATACACACACACATTTCTGTAAATAAAATCACTAGTACACCATACTTGCCTCTGTTGTTATTCAAATGTGGATACTGTTATGGTGATGATGATCTGCTAAATTATACTGTGTATGCTAACTGCTACAGCAAGTACAACACCGTCATGTGAGTCATGGTGACGTGACACATATGAGGGAGACACACCACTAGGGCTACACAACACAGAGACACCAGGGCCATCGGACTCATCGCCTACAGTGATGTTGCCAGGAAGTACTGTGGAATGCACAGACACCACACCTATTCAGAGTCTGTGTCAACTAGCCCACAGGTGCAGTAAGCAAATGTCAGTCAGATGTGTGACCACAGCCAACGCACATCCCAAAGTGAAGCACAGGTTTATTACACATTTGCAACATGTTGTTTCCACTACAAATGCAAGGTAATCCCACGTGGCAGTGGCCACACAGTCAACAAGTGCAGAAGATATGAAGTCCAGGGGTGTGTGGCACATCACCTGTAGGGAAACTACTGCTGCCACCCTGAACGCTGAATCATGGTGTCGGGGGATCCAAGTTGACCAAAGTACTCAGTAAGCACCCTGTGAAGGACAGACATGACACACAGTTAAAACCACTGAAGAACAAGAACAGGACAGAACTGCAATACTCATGCCCAATAATTGTCACAAGACAACTACACAAAACCAAGTTAGCATGTCAAAACTGTTGGGGAGTACAGACTACCTGTAAGGACACATTGCTGCACGCATCCAGTCAAGTAGCACATGGCCACACTCAAACAGCACCAGAGCACCACCCACACATATCATGCAAACTCACATCATTCACATTACATCTCCCTGGATACTCACATTCAGCTGAAGAAGTTGGTGATGAGCTGTGTGCGGACATCACCATCATCATCATCATCATCACTGGCATCGTGGTCCAGGCCAGGATCCTCCACAGGTGGCGGACGTTGGTCATCGTCATCCAGGATGAGAGGCAACTCCTTCCGCACTGCCAGGTTGTGTAGCATGCAGCAGACGATGACAATCTTGCACACCTTTGCTGGGGCATATGGGAGGGCCCCTCCTGTCTTATCTAGGCAGCGGAAGCGGCTCTTCAGGAGACCAAATGTCCGCTCGATCACTCTCCTGGTCCGACCATGTGCCTCATTGTAGCGCATCTGGGCTGGTGTCACAGGGTTCCTGAGGGGTGTCAGCAACCACGGCATGTTGGGGTATCCGGAGTCACCTACAGACAGACAAGTGCACATTAGCTGAGTTGGAAAAGTGGGCGGAATACTACAGAGCAGAACACACACAATGGTACAAAGTCAGTACACACCGACAAGCCAGGCACGCTGGTTCTGCATCTGTGCCATCATCCTCGGGATGCGACTACTCCTCATCACGTAGGCATCGTGTGCTGAACCAGGGAAACGGGCACACACATGTGTGATGCTCATATCTGCAAGACATACCACCAGAGCATTGATCGAATGGTAATGTTTCCGGTTCCGGTATGCCTGCTCATGTGCCTGTGGTGGTACCAAAGCCACATGTGTCCCATCAATGGAGCCAATGACATGTGGCATCCTCCCCAGGGCATAGAAGTCACTCTTGACGTCAGTGAGTTGTTGACGTGTAGGGAAATAGATGTACTGGTTCAGGCATCTCAACATTGCCTCCAAAACATCGCGTAGCACACGGCTGAACATAGTCTGTGACATCCCACCCGCAGTCGCCACAGTGTGTTGAAAGGTACCGGTGGCAAAGAAGTGTAGGGCTGCCATTACCTTCACCTTGGGGGTCAGCGCCGTAGGGTACGGCCGGCCAGGTTGCAAATGTGGTGCCAAGCGCACTGCCAAATCCTCAATCAGCTGCCTGGTGAAGCGGTACCGTCAGATGCTGTCACGTTCCACCATCGTTGCCAGGTCAGGGAATGGTCTATGGACAGCTGGAGCCCTGCAGTGCATAGGTTGGAGAAAGAAAGATTGTCAGTCACCCCACATATGTGCCATTCACCATACTCAATTTCACATGATACATCATTACGAGACACAAGTACTTGATGTGTGTGCCGTTCTGTTCGGACATAACTCGCACCTACATGGCCATCATCTAACTTCTCAGTACAACATGTGTGGACAACAGGTTCCAGGTTGTGCTATGGGAAACCATTAGGCTGTGTCACAGTACCCATTTACTGCTGTCACGTTCCACACACACACCACAGTGACATGTCTGGACAGATGCGCCACAGGCATCACAGCTCATTGACAGGTAGATTCCCAGTGACCCTGTCTTGCCACATGGACACTGGCATGACATGGCGTATCATGTACACGTCAGAAAAACAAACATGACTCCCACAGGTAGTGGCCCCTGTCGCCTCCGCAGGACAGACATGGACGCCAGTGATGCACAACATCAAAGTCCATGCACAAACAACGTTGATGTGGAGACTGTCTCCCATCGTGCACATGGAATCAGAGACATCGGAAACACAACATGTACACAGACTGTGGAGGGACATCACTATTGTGGCAATGGGTCACCCTGTGACATACATGCCTTCCCCCATGGGACCCTGGGGGTATGTGACATGTCATACACATACACAACCTGGAAATGTGACCATGTCACATGCTCCGAAATGAACTGTTGCACATCACAGTGGTCATGTGCACAACACACAAAGGACCCTGTCCCCATGAACACATGCACAGCCTGGGTGTGGCTGCCCACAAGTGCCACCACAGAAACCACATGTTAACCCCCATACACAGAAAAGGTAATGCAGCCTTACATGCCTTAGGAAACAGTGTGGACTGGGTGTGGTGTTGTAGGTGTGCCCCTGAGTCTCTGGCAGGTATATGTGGCTGGCATACGTTCACCAGTGACAAGCATGGTGACATATGCGACTGACCTGTACAGGTACGCGTTGTACAGCAATGGACCGATCGGTGTGCCCGGCCGGCCCATTGCATCTGTTGTGAGCGGGTACGCGTTGTACAGCAATGGACCGATCGGTGTGCCCGGCCGGCCCATTGCATCTGTTGTGAGCGGGTACGCGTTGTACAGCAATGGACCGAGCGGTGTGCCCGGCCGGCCCATTGCATCTGTTGGGAGCGGGTACGCGTTGTACAGCAATGGACCGATCGGTGTGCCCGGCCGGCCCATTGCATCTGTTGTGAGCGGGTACGCGTTGTACAGCAATGGACCGATCGGTGTGCCCGGCCGGCCCATTGCATCTGTTGGGAGCGGGTACGCGTTGTATCCCGACATACGCGTTGTACAGCAATGGACCGAACGGTGCGCACGCGTTGGCTGGGGCCTGGCATGGCAACGGACGCGTATTCGAAGCTTCAACGAGTCTGATGCAGTGAATTCAGTTGGCCAGCCACAACAATGTTGCAAAATCATGGGTGTCATGAACTTGGATTTTTGAAGGATGCTGTGGGCGTGTATTAGTGCTGCTATTCCATGGATTGGTCAGATTCAGAAGATGCAAACGACTTGGACCTATCACTTTGGACACATGGGACAGTATCTGCCTCTGCAGCACACATATAATGCTGGCTGTTCCCCTGAGAGCTCACTTGCCTGCACTACATGCTCCAGGACGACATCTGCCACCAACACTGCTGCTGTCTCTGCATCCTCTGGCTACTGCAATGGCACGTACTGTGGAGAGAGCCCCAGCCTTCAGCCTTGAGGAGAACCAAGCCCTGCTGGACAGCCTCCTTCCACAGTACAGCAAGCTGTATGGGAAACCAGGGGAGCAGGTGAGTGTGCTGTCCACTGCCTTACTAATTTTGCATGTTGTCTGACTAGCAGGACTTACAGTGTGCACACCACTGGCTAGCATGCTCACTGAGTAGTTCTGACCCCCAAAGTGTGTAGTTACATGCACTGAACAGGTACAGTGCAGTAACAGTGCATTCCAACCAGGTTTACTTCCCATGCAATGATACCATGTAGTAACTGCTGGCAAACTGTTCATAGCCATCGTTGCACTGCCTGTGTACATCATGTGCCCCAGTGATTGAGACATGTATATCCAACTGTGTGATGCACGTATATGTTGCATGTGTAGTAATGGCATTTTCACTTTGTCATCCTCACAGGTTGATGCCCACCAGAAGCAGGAAATCTGGCTGACCATCGCCCGGGCAGTAAGATCCATGGGGGACTACAAGCGCCGGATCCGCAACTGCCAGAAGAGGTGGCAGGACCTTCGAGGCTGGACCCGGAGGATCGCAAGGGTCCAGCTGAAGCTGTCGCCTCCTCGCAGGAGGGGCGGACACCGGACCCTGACCCCCACATGCTCAGGATCCTGGCGGTGGTCTTCCCTGACCTGGATGGGCAGCTGAAGGCCAGACAGCAGCAAGGAGGGGGTGAGTCCATGACAGCACTGTGCACTTTGTCTGACATGCTATGTGCCCTCCTCTGGCCTGGTTAAACTTCCACAGTACATCAGTCTTGTGGTCCAGGACCCATGTCCCTCTATTGTGACATGCCCACTCCTCATCTGATACGCATATGTGTGGCCCTTACAGTCAGGAAATTGTGTCACTTGGGGACTGTGTCATTGCATTTTGCTTTGCTCAAGGTGGGTGACAGCATTTGTTCCGGTGACTATGTTGTGGGATTCATGGGTGGGTCAATTGCTTACACAATGCCCAAGTTCTGACATGTAATCTGGGTGTAACTTTGATATGTGGTCCACTTGCTGATCTGATTCACCACATGTCCCTGGGGTATTTGGCACACCCCCATGCTGCGGGTGGGAAGAATGTTTGGGCCTCAGGAGTATGTATATCAAGTGTGTCACACATGCTTAGACACCTGCCTACTGTCCAGGACTCATCCCTCTTACAGGTGGAGCTGGACAGTCATGCCTACTCCAGGGCATACAATAGACTCTGTACTCCCACTCCCGTGGATCATCTGACATGTTGTGATCAGTGACATGTTCCCTCAGGTGTCTGCCTCTGTGTCATTGTGCTGTGGCTTCGTTGTCAGGACTACTGGTATGTTTGTCGGTTAGGGTTCAGCATGCCATCTGAGATGTGACCATGAGAGACGATACTTCTGTGACTTATAGATGTTTGATCACTTGACTGTGCACACAGGTGTATGCGACTGTGACTTTCAGGCAGCTGTTATTCATTCACAGCACACTGTGAGGTGCTCAGGTTCTGAGAGTTGTGTTTCATGTCCCCCATATGTCCAATTGGCATGACGTGGACAAATACTAGTTCAGATGATGTGGTGTGTGGGGGATGGGCATGTGCACTTGTCAATTACATAACTTGCATTCCCCATGTCCTAGGATTGTGACACAGTGCAGACTGTTGTTGGCTGGCTGCCATGGCCATGTGACTGGAGACAGTGATGTAAACTTCCTAAGAGTGATCCTGCAGGGGAGTGACATGTGCAACATGCACCCCATTGTGGCATGGACTATCCGGACATGGGTGCATCATGGTGTCTGGTGCTGGTATGCATCACATGCATTTCTATTTAGACTCTGGCCATCCCTTTCTCCGGACACCTGCACTGACTCAATGGCAAGAGATGTGATGTGTGCATGTTCACATACTTCACTGTGTTCCCTGCAATGTCCAACAACTGTGTAGGTGGTGCATGTGTCCACACTGGGGTCTTACCATCAGACAGGCACCAGACAGATGGGTGCAAGGGCAGGAGGGTGTGAGTCCCATGGTTGACCATCAGACTGACAATTGGCTTCTCCAAATCTGTGTGAGGAGTTTTGGCAATGTTCAACTAAGGATGCCAGGGCTGGCTCTGTAAGTGCTGTACTTACTGTGGTGTGTGCGGTCAGTGCAGGTGACTGATGTTTGTCTGTTTCCCTAATTGTTTGCAGATACATCCACGGCCACAGGAGGGGACAGCTCCACGGACCAGGACGAGCAGCGGAGCCAGACTGGGTCAGCATCCGACGAGTGGTCAGAGGGACCCAGTGGCACGGAGGGCGAGGGGAGCCACACCGAGGAGTCCTCAGCACCATCCACCTCAGCTGAGGACCACAGCAGCTCGGAGGATGACTCCCTTGTGGAGGCGGGTGTCAGCAGCCACCACACCCCCGCTAGTCTGTCTGGCCCCGCCACCACCAGCACCGCCCTCCCATTGGCTCCAATTCCAGAGGTCCGTGGAGGCTCCCGTGTTCGGGAGCGTGTCTCCTTCGTGCCAGGCACCGCACCCCCTTGCCCCTGTGTCCCCTGCTGCCCTGAGTGAGGAGTCTGTGTACCTACTTCGGCAGCTCCATGTAGGGCAGACAGCAATGCTGAGTGTACTCCATGCACACACCACTCTGTTGACACAGCTGGTGTCGTTCATGGAGGGCATCTCGATGGGTATGTCTGCCCTACAGAGGAGCAATAAGTCCATGGACTCCTCCCTGACGGCAGCAGTGTCCCTCCTCCAACAGTCCCTCCCACCTCCTACCTCTGCCCCATCCACACTTCCTGGCACCCTACCTGTCCAAAGCACATGCACACCTGCACAATCACCCAAACACACAGACACGAGCAGCACAGACACACCCAAAAGAAAGGCAAGACGTGCACACAAGCATCCTCAGGGGACAGATACCACACACACAGGGGATGGGGAACAGACACACACACAGGCATCCACAGTCACTCCGCAGTCCTCCAAATACTCTCCCTCCAAGACCCCTTCCCTTGCCTCACCTGCAACCCCACCTACACAGCAGGTCTTCCTCTGTGACCTCGGCCTCTTCCCTTCCGATCCTGCAGATCCGGCATACCAGGGGAAGAGGAAGTCCATCCACACAGAGGGGAGTGCCCCTCGCCCCCGGACACCCTCCCCCAGGCGCAGGCAGACTGAGGACCCCATTCGGAAGTCCCCCGGACCAGGAAGGGCAAGACCCCACCACCACCACCACGCAGCTCCACCACCCAGTATCTCTCCTCCATCCCCCAGGCCACCACTCCACAGGTTCTACTGCCAACCCTGCCCCAGGTTCCCCCACACACCGATACCGCATCCCAAACTGCTTAGGCCCTCCCCCCTGCCACTTGCTCTTCCACCCCCACCCCAGACGCTCAGCCTGTTTGTGCCACTGGTGTGGAGACCGGGTCCCCCTCTGTCCTGCCCACCTCATCTGCCCCCCTTCCACTCCCTTGGAGGCATGCACTGCAGTGGAGTCCACAACCACCCCGTCTGACTCGGGCACTGCAGTGGGGACCCAGTCCACTCCATCAGACCAGCCCACTGCAGTGGTTGCAGCACCAACACCATCTGACTTGTGCCCTACAGTGGTGCCGGCCCCCTGAGTCAGACACCTCCACTGCAGTTGCCGGTGACACTCCTGCACCCACCACCCCTTCACTGCCTCACTCTGGCATCCCCTGATCCTGTCCCTGCGGTGCCTGGCCTGCCCCTTGTATGCCCCTCCAAGGGGGATGTCCCCTGTCCCTACCAGTGCAGGCAAGCAATGGGTGACAAGTTGTCACATATCACCCTGTTGGGACTGTGTATTTGGACTGGCCATTGGCCTTAGTTTAATTTGGACTTCTGATTTTTTATTGACATTTGCTGAATAAAGCCTATTTTTGTTTACTTGTGGTTTTTCTTTTGATGTACATGATGTAGATGAGTATCATCATGCATTTGCAGTTGTAATAGTGTTCAGATCAGGAAAATGAAGTGTTGCAGTGATGGACGCCATGTGGTCCATGGGATATGTGTCCTGTTGTAGTCTGGATCTATGGCATCCTCTGCTGCAGTCTGAGGGTGTGATGTTCAGCATATGACACAGGGATGTACGTTTTGCATTTGTAAATTAACATCTTTGTCTTACAGTGATGCACATCTGGTGGGCTTACCACTGTTCAATGTTTCTATTTCCCTGACTGTGTGCCCATCTCCACTGGACATGCAGTTTAGCACACCAATGTTGAAGGACTCATCAGTGTATACAGTGCACCTTGCTTGACATGTGTTTTGGGTGTATGCAGATGACTGACGTGACACTCCCGTACCCAGGCTGATGTGAGCAGAGCCTTCAGTGTGTTGTAGTTGTTGACTCACTGACCGAGTGTTCTGCCGACATGTTTGAGTCGTGCACAGACAAGGTTTGGCACAGCGGAACTTCCACAGCAGTGGAGTGCCCTCATGGCAGTGTGTAATCCCGTGACATTGCCTGGGCCCGTGTTTTGTGTTGTGTAAGCATGTCTGTGCGTGTACCCTTCCCTTTTCCTACCCAGGCTGTGTCCCTACGGATGTTCCTGTTTCTGATGCTTGCTGAGTTGTTCTGTGTTCATCCAGCATCTTGGACCTGGTTACTCCGGGATGTGGGTGCATGGCAAACTAAGGTTCATCAGGTTGTCATCCCAGGTTGTCTTTGTTGTCAGGGCTGGGGATGTGGGCAAACGCAGATGGGACACATTCAGGATTCCCCTTGGCACTTGTTGGTTACACATGTCATGTAATTTACAGTCTGTGGTAGCTTTCAGTGATTGTGACACGTTCCGTGTGTGACTGCTGCCACTCCTCAGGGTCAGAGCTGCAATGTTGGAAGTTGTGTACGTGTGTTCTTTGTGTGTCACCTTGTCTTCTTCATTGGTGTGTGACTATGGCCGGGATCCCATTGATTGTGGTGGATTTCACGTCATGCCCATGTACCGCGTAGTGTGCAGTGTGTCAGACATTCACGAGTCTTGTTGACTGGCCATGTGTGATGGGTTTCTGCACCTTAGTTCCCACCACCACCCCTGGGATTGTCATGGGTGCATGTGCAATGTCACCAGTCCATGTAAGCTTCACTGCTGCACATTGGTGGAGATCAAGGTGTGTGGTGTTGAGTGTGTGCAAATGTGAGTTGTTGCACGGCTAGACCCCTACCTCCAAATTGGCCATGGCTGGCAGGCCGTGCTGATTGATTTTTGCTTGTGTAGGTGTGATGGTAGTTTGTTGCTCAGGACACATGGCTGTGGTTCACAGTGTGAATGACATCTACCTTTGTCATCACAGTGGGATTATCATGCAGGCTAGTGTCACCACAATGTGGGGTCCCTGGGGGTAGTGCTGTGGTGGGTCTGTCTCTTGCTGTGTTAGTTGCTGTTCCTACAAGCTTGTGTGACATGTGTAATTTGGGCTCCCTCTCATCTAACAATGCCTCTTTGCCCACATAGGGGAATCCGATCCATGAGTAACTTTTGTATGGCACTGTATACACATCTGTGTAATTGGAATTCAGGCCTCCTCATGTGTTGTGTGGTTGCCTGGGGACACTGGCACACACCCCCATCACCTGTTGTGTTTGATATGCAGTGTGAGTCTGCCTGTTTGTGTTTGTGCATTTGCACCACTGCATTGGCATATCTTGAGTGTGCCATTGGCTGTATGTTGTTTGGTGGCTTTCCCCTGCTGTCCCTGGGACTCCTAGGTCATCAGTCAGCACAATAATCATGGTTTGTATGTCCCATTGCTGCCATGGTATGGTATTTGTTCACCTGACATCTACAGTCTCCACAGGATATCTACATTTGTGTGTCCATTGGTGCAGATATGTGGGTCTGCATTATGATGGTCACTTCTGTCATTGTGTTATTTGTGAATGTTGACAATGTGAGCCCCCATGGGTGATGTTTGTATGCACATGGCCAAAACGATGTTTTATTGCCACTGCACTGTTTGCCTCACCCAATATATGTTGCTATGGGACACAAGCACTACTATGCCACTGATGTGTTTGTTGTTGTGTGACCAGGAATCATCCATGCAGTTTGGCTTTGGCAGCTTTTACCCTGACTACACTTCCCTTTGGTCACTGTGGTGATGGGGCTTTGGGCCCCATTGCCACACTGTTCAAAATGTGCATCAGCTATGGACCCCACACCTACCTTTTGATCACTGTGGTGATGGGGCTTTGGGCCCCATTGCCACACTGTTCAAAAGGTGCATCAGCTATGGACCCCATACCTACCTTTTGGTCACTGTGGTGATGGGGCTTTGGGCCCCATTGCCACACTGTTCAAAAGGTGCATCAGCTATGGACCCCACACTTCCCTTTTGGTCACTGTGGTGATGGGGCTTTGGGCCTCATTGCCACACTGTTCAAAATGTGCATCAGCTATGGACTCCACACCTACCTTGTGGTCACTGTGGTGATGGGGCTTTGGGCCCCCTTGCCACACTGTTCAAAATGTGCATCAGCTATGGACCCCACACTTCCCTTTTGGTCACTGTGGTGATGGGGCTTTGGGCCCCATTGCCACACTGTTCAAAATGTGCATCAGCTATGGACCCCACACTTACCTTTTGGTCGCTGTGGTGATGGGGTGTTCAACCCCATGGCCACAGTGGCCATGGCCGGCTTGCATTGTGGAGGCCACACACATTTATGTGTGACACATGTGCTAGGGGGTCACATTGTATGTTCAATGTCATGTTCAGTGTTGTAGGCATTTGACACAGACTACACATGCTTGTCATGGTGTTGGGGGGGATGTAATTTTCAGACATTCCTTATGTGGGAGTATGCTGGTTGTGTCATGCATTACCCGTCCTATGAGTAGGGGTGGAGGTAGTGGCAGGCATCCATCCCCCTAAGGGTGGGGATGGTAGTAGTGACAGGCATCCAGGCCCCCTGAGTAGGGGTGGTGGTAGTGGTAGGCATCCAGGCCCCCTGAGTAGAGGTGGTGGTAGTGGTAGGCATCCATCCCCCTAAGGGTGGGGATGGTAGTAGTGACAGGCATCCAGCCCCCCCTGAGTGGGGTGGTGGTAGTGGCAGGCATCCAGCCCCCCCTGAGTAGGGGTGGTGGTAGTGGTAGGCATCCAGCCCCCTAAGGGTGGGGATGGTAGTAGTTACAGGCATCCACCCCCCCCCTGAGTGGGGTGGTGGTAGTGGCAGGCATCCAGCCCTCCCTGAGTAGGGGTGGTGGTAGTGGTAGGCATCCAGCCCCCTAAGGGTGGGGATGGTAGTAGTGACATGCATCCAGGCCCCCATGAGTAGGGGTGGTGGTAGTGGCAGGCATCCATCCCCCTAAGGGTGGGGATGGTAGTAGTGACAGGCATCCAGGCCCCCATGAGTAGGGGTGGTGGTAGTGGTAGGCATCCAGGCCCCCCTGAGTAGGGGTGGTGGTAGTGGTAGGCATCCATCCCCCTAAGGGTGGGGATGGTAGTAGTGACAGGCATCCAGGCCCCCATGAGTAGGGGTGGTGGTAGTGGCAGGCATACAGCCCCCCTCAGTAGGGGTGGTGGTAGTGGCAGGCATCCAGCCCCCTAAGGGTGGGGATGGTAGTAGTGACAGGCATCCAGCCCCCCCTGAGTAGGGGTGGTGGTAGTGGCAGGCATCCAGCCCCCCTGAGTAGGGGTGGTGGTAGTGGCAGGCATCCAGCCCCTAAGGGTGGGGATGGTAGTAGTGACAGGCATCCAGCCCCCTGAGTAGGGGTGGTGGTAGTGGCAGGCATCCAGCCCCCCTGAGTGGGGTGGTGGTAGTGGCAGGCATCCAGCCCCCCCTGAGTAGGGGTGGTGGTAGTGGCAGGCATCCAGCCCCCCCTGAGTAGGGGTGGTGGTAGTGGTAGGCATCCATCCCCCTAAGGGTGGGGATGGTAGTAGTGCATCCAGCCCCCTATGAGTGGGGATGGTAGTAGTGATGGGCATCCAGCCCCCTATGAGTGGGGATGGTAGTAGTGATGGGCATCCAGCCCCCTATGAGTAGGTGGTACTGTTAGTGATGGGCATCCAGCCCCCTATGAGTAGGGGGTAGTGGTAGGCATCCATCCCCCTAAGGGTGGGGATGGTAGTAGTGACAGGCATCCAGACCCCTGAGTAGGGGTGGTGGTAGTGGCAGGCATCCAGCCCCCCTGAGTAGGGGTGGTGGTAGTGGCAGGCATCCAGCCCCTAAGGGTGGGGATGGTAGTAGTGACAGGCATCCAGCCCCCTGAGTAGGGGTGGTGGTAGTGGCAGGCATCCAGCCCCCCTGAGTGGGGTGGTGGTAGTGGCAGGCATCCAGCCCCCCTGAGTAGGGGTGGTGGTAGTGGCAGGCATCCAGCCCCCCCTGAGTAGGGGTGGTGGTAGTGGTAGGCATCCATCCCCCTAAGGGTGGGGATGGTAGTAGTGGCAGGCATCCAGGCCCCCATGAGTAGGGGTGGTGGTAGTGGCAGGCATCCATCCCCCTAAGGGTGGGGATGGTAGTAGTGACAGGCATCCAGGCCCCCATGAGTAGGGGTGGTGGTAGTGGTAGGCATCCAGGCCCCCTGAGTAGGGGTGGTGGTAGTGGTAGGCATCCATCCCCCTAAGGGTGGGGATGGTAGTAGTGACAGGCATCCAGGCCCCCATGAGTAGGGGTGGTGGTAGTGGCAGGCATACAGCCCCCTGAGTAGGGGTGGTGGTAGTGGCAGGCATCCAGCCCCCTAAGGGTGGGGATGGTAGTAGTGACAGGCATCCAGCCCCCTGAGTAGGGGTGGTGGTAGTGGCAGGCATCCAGCCCCCTGAGTAGGGGTGGTGGTAGTGGCAGGCATCCAGCCCCTAAGGGTGGGGATGGTAGTAATGACAGGCATCCAGCCCCCCTGAGTAGGGGGTGGTAGTGGCAGGCATCCAGCCCCCCTGAGTGGGGTGGTGGTAGTGGCAGGCATCCAGCCCCCCTGAGTAGGGGTGGTGGTAGTGGCAGGCATCCAGCCCCCCTGAGTAGGGGTGGTGGTAGTGGTAGGCATCCATCCCCTAAGGGTGGGGATGGTAGTAGTGCATCCAGCCCCCTATGAGTGGGGATGGTAGTAGTGATGGGCATCCAGCCCCTATGAGTGGGGATGGTAGTAGTGATGGGCATCCAGCCCCCTATGAGTAGGTGGTACTGTTAGTGATGGGCATCCAGCCCCTATGAGTAGGGGGTACTGGTAGTGGTAGGCATCCATCCCCCTAAGGGTGGGGATGGTAGTAGTGACAGGCATCCAGACCCCTGAGTAGGGGTGGTGGTAGTGGCAGGCATCCAGCCCCCTGAGTAGGGGTGGTGGTAGTGGCAGGCATCCAGCCCCCTAAGGGTGGGGATGGTAGTAGTGACAGGCATCCAGCCCCCCTGAGTAGGGGTGGTGGTAGTGGCAGGCATCCAGCCCCCTGAGTGGGGTGGTGGTAGTGGCAGGCATCCAGCCCCCTGAGTAGGGGTGGTGGTAGTGGCAGGCATCCAGCCCCCCTGAGTAGGGGTGGTGGTAGTGGTAGGCATCCATCCCCCTAAGGGTGGGGATGGTAGTAGTGGCAGGCATCCAGCCCCCCCTGAGTAGGGGTGGTGGTAGTGACAGGCATCCAGGCCCCCCTGAGTAGGGGTGGTGGTAGTAGTAGGCATCCAGCCCCCCCTGAGTAGGGGTGGTGGTAGGGTGGTGTTGGTGGTAGGCATCCATCCCCCTATGGGTGTGTATGGCATTGGTGATGGCCATCCCACCCCTATGGTTCTGCTGTTGCTAGTGTACGTCATTTGTGCATCCCTATGTGTGTGTGTGACATATTTCGGGTACGTGTCGTTTGTGTTGTTGGTGTTTGACTTACCGTCTGCGCCGTACGCGTCCGTGCCGGTCCCGGTAATAGATGTAGAGTATAGGTAGGACCTGCGCAATGGGATTCATGCTTGGATCGTCTCGTTCGGGTTTCTCGTGTCTTCGACTCGTACTCGTAGCAGGCTTGTTCGTCTCGTAGCCGTGGATCGTCTTGTGGCGCGAAACGGAGCTTATGTACGGCTCGCCCGGATGCTCAAACGTCCCAGACATAGCGACGGGTTCGGCGCGTACGGAGTGCGCATCGTACTCATCCGGCCGGAAGGTGCTGTGTATTTGCTTCCGTACGACTCGATTCGGCGTTTACGGATCAGGCTCGGGCGGGGAACAGGAGCTGGATTGGGTAAGTACGGCTCGCTCGGAATCGGGGTTGTTATACGCATCGTACTTGTTCGTCCGGACGAGTGTTCGAATCGGTCGGGAAACACGCACTCGGCTGTTTTTTTTTCCCGGACAAATACTGTTAGGTGCGCTTCCGGCCGAGATCGGAATCGACCCCTAAGTTGGAAGGGTATGCCCAGACGTGGGACCCTTGCTCACTGCGCCACTGGATTCAAGCTAGTTTGGCTGATGAGGGGTGATGCCCCGAAACCGGTCCCAGGATGCTTGTTTCCGGTCCAGGGAGGACCTGGCTTGGCAGTTTGGGCTGGACTGTTCTCATGAGGAACAGGGTCAAGACTGATTTGCATATGGCTGGTTCCAAACTGGGGTGGCGTGGTGAGCAAAAGAACGATGGATTAAACCCAGATCTTTGTGACTGGGGGTGAATCTTTGCATTGTTCAGCATTCTGTCCATCATTTGTTTCTTTTGCATTTGTCGCCCTATGTGGGAAGGGTATGCCCAGATGTGGGTCCCGTGCTCACTGTGCCACTGGATTCAAGCTAGCCTGGCTGATGAGAGGTGATGCCCTGAAACTGGCCCCAGGATGCTTGTTTCCGGTCCGGGGAGGACCTGGTTTGGCAGTTCGGGCTGGACTGTTACCATGAAGAAACGGGTCAAGAATGATTTGCATATGGCTGGGTCCAAACTAGGGTGGTGTGGTGAGCAAAAGAATGATGGATTAAACCCAGATCTTTGTGACTGGGGGTGAATGTTTGCATTGTTCAGCATTCTGTCAATTTGTTTCTTTTGCATTTGCCGCCCTAAGTGGGAAGAGTATGCCCAGATGTTGGTTCTGTTCTCACTGCACCGCTGGATTCAAGCTAGCCCGGCTGATGAGGGGTTATGCCCCGAAACCGGTCCCAGGACGCTTGTTTCCGGTCCAGGGAGGACCTGGCTTGGCAGTTCGGGCTGGACTGTTCCCATGAGGAACAGGGTCAAGACTGATTTGCATATGGCTGGGTCCAAACTGGGGTGGCATGGTGAGCAAAAGAACGATGGATTAAACCCAGATCTTTGTGACTGGGGGTGAATGTTTGCATTGTTCAGCATTCCGTCCATCATTTGTTTCTTTTGCATTTGTTGCCCTAAGTGGGAAGGGTATGCCCAGACATGGGTCCTGTGCCCTCTGCGCTACTGGATTCAAACTAGCATGGCTGATATGGGGTCATGCCCCGAAACCAGTCCCAGGATGCTTGTTTCCGGTCCAGTGGACACATTTCCTCAGTGGTGTCAGGACAGAATCCTTGATGTGCCCAATAATGTTATGGACATCAAGCAATGTGGAATTTCTTCAAGGAACTGTTTTTGATACCTGCTTTCACAGAAAACACATTATTTACAGAATATCTGCTGGACTAGTGGTGACTTTGTGGTCAGTCCTCACTCCTCGTGTTCTTCTCAATTGGCCCTAAGCCAATAACAGTGATCATTTAAGCACAAAGTGAAAATTCAGTTTATGATGTGAACTGTTTATGGTAAAATTGATTTAGGTTAATTAATGTCTAAACGTCTTGTGTTTTCAGCGAACTGCCACAAATTATTAAATGCAAATGCAGTTTGTGAGACTGTGTAATCCCTCCTGTGACACCTTCAAACAATCCTGCCCAGTGCAGAGTTTATCCATTAGTGCAGTTTCAGCCTGGATAGCTAGAGAATTAATAAACAACAACATTGGACTGCGCCAGATCGTGACCGAGCCCACGCACTCAGCAGGACACACCCTCGACCCCCTCTTCACAACAGGAAACTCCATCACCTTCAGCCACACCACCAAACTCCCATGGACCGACCATCGTTGCGTCCACTTCACCTTCAGAACACCCACCATCCACAGACACCAGCACCTGCTTCCACGAAGAAACTGGACCAAAATCACCGACGACCAGCTCACCTCCTCACTCAACAACTCCACCCCAACCATCGCGGAAAACGACGACCCCAACACCGCAGCCCGAACCCTGCATAGATGGATCTCGGACAGCACCAACACCATAGCCCCCCTCAAGAAAAACAACAATACCTGCGCCAAGAAAGCCAGATGGTTTACCACCGAACTTCGAGAGTCCAGAAGAACATGCCGCTGCCTCAAAAAGGCCTGGAGGAACACCAAATCCACAGAAGCCCACGACAACTTCAGAGCCGCCACCAACGCCCACCATCAACTCATCAGAGAACGAGGAAAAAGTGATTGAAGACAGAATCTCCACCCACGCGCACAACAGCAAGGAACTCTTCAGCATCATCAAGGAGTTCGCCCAACCCACTAGCGAGTCTACTGACATCCCTCCCTCACAAGACCTCTGCGACAAACTCAGCACCTTTTTCCACCACAAAATCAAGAGCATCTACGACAACTTCGACGAAGACAACCAACACACTGAACCCTCACCAACCACCCCCGACACCTGAAACCAGTGATTGACGACTGGACAGCCCTCACCACCGAAGACACATTGAAGACAATGAAGCCAATCCACTCAGGGGCCCCCACGGACCCCTGCCCCCACCACATCTTCAACAGAGCCGCCGACACCATCGCACCCATACTCCGCCACACCATCAACCGCTCCCTGGCGACGGCCTCGCTCCCCGACGACTGGAAACACGCCGAGGTCAACCCCTCCTAAAGAAACCCTCAGCGGACCCCACCGACCTCAAAACTACAGACCCATCTCCCTGCTCCCGTTCCCAGCGAAAGTCATCGAGAAAGCCATCAACAGCCAACTCGCCACATTCATTGAAGAACACAACATCCTCGACTCCTCCCAATCCGGCTTCAGAAAAACCACAGTACGGAAACAGCCCTCCTCGCCGCAACAGATGACATCCGCACCCTACTGGACAAAGGAGAAACAGTAGCCCTCATCCTCCTCGACCTATCAGCGGCGTTCGACACAGTCTCCCACCGCACCCTAATACGCAGACTCCACGACGCAGGAATCCAGGACAAGGCCCTCGACTGGATCCGCTCCTTCCTCTCCGGCAGGACGTAGCGGGTCAGACTCCCCTTTCCTCCTCGGACCCCACACCTACCACCTGCGGAGTCCCCCAGGGCTCCTCCCTCAGCCCGACGCTCTTCAATGTCTACATGGCTCCACTCGCCCCCATCGTCAGAACCTACGGACTCAACATCGTGTCATACGCAGACGACACCCAGCTCATCCTCTCCCTATCCAACGAGCCCAACACCGCCAGACGCAACATTCGAGAAGGCATGGAAGCCGTCGCCAAATGGATAAAAAACAGCTGCCTACAACTAAACACCAACAAAACAGAAGTACTCATCATGGGCCCAAACCCCGATGCCTGGAGCGACACCTGGTGGCCCCCCGCCCTCGGAAACCCGCCAACCCCCACGTGTTGTAATTTGGCAGCATTTAAGTTAAGCATTAACTGAAGACAGCCTGTATTTAGAGGCTAAATTGTCCGCTTTGTGGAATCCATTTTGTATTTCTGGCAGCCATTTTGGCTGCCATGTGCTACCATGTGCTCGCCATGTGCTCTGTCCTACCTTCCTGTCAACTGCTCTTGAAATCTGCCTAGAGACAAGTTATATTTAGTTCCTCTTGCTTTGCACATGCTCAGTTGAGCTTGCAGCTGTTCCGAGTTTATAAATGTCAGGATGTGTCTACTAAAAGTAGAAACTGTTAGCTCCACCCACTTGTCGACTGTGCATTCTCTGTATGACCTTATATGTGCCGCAAAACCAGCATTTGTGTTAGTACCGCCTTCATTTGAGCCCCTGTGTGGGTATAAAAGGACCAGGATCCTTCCATTCAGTGTGCTACTTCATGCATTACTGAAGGGTGATGTGCGAATGTTAGCTCCACCTCATGAGGTTTAATAAACTCTGTCTTTTCTATTTCCAGTTTCTGTGCCAACTTCTTCCTAAGTGTCTGAGGACTCTGTGCAGAGAAGGGAGAACCCCTAAGCACTGGTAGGCCTTGCTGAGGCTCACTACAACAAATTGGCGCTTCCAACGTGGGACTCATCAGTGACTCGGATGCCCGAAGGACTGGTCGCGACGTAAGGATTGGAATCTCGCTTTGGACGCGATCGCTGCCTGAGGAGACCAGAGTCTTGGCACCCACGGCGTTTTTCCTTTCTTTCTGATCTGACCATCCCGGCGGCGCCGGTCCTTGACTGAGATCTCTTCTGTTGATTCGCCGTGCAGTGACCATTTGGTCGATTTGAGAACTTGGCAGTTGGAACCTGGACACCATTTGATTGGTAAGAGCCGTTTTGCGGCACTTGCTGTTGGTTTTTTGCCTTTGATTGGTAAGGTAGTTTTAGTAACACTTACTGTGGCTTTGTTTGTATGATTGGCCAATTTTGGAATCTGTTTTGTAATTATATATGTATTGCAATACATATAGGCAGGTAATGAGGAGAATTTTCTCTATTTAAAATTGTTTGAACAGCGCAACGCATTTAAAAGTACCTTAAGCGCTACTTTGATTATAATACTGCATATTTTGCACTATTTTTTGGCATGCCTGTTTTCAGCACACTTCGTAGGATGTGTTGCTTTTGTAGTGGTACCAATTTGAGACTTGACGTAGCTACAACCAGCCTCTCGGAGGGGACGCCTAATAGGGATATGTATATTAAGCATGGTATTTCTTCTATAATGTACTGCACGTTATGGAACAAATATACTAGTAAAGATCCTGAGTTGCGTTGGCCTATGTATGGGTCATTTGATTTGCGAAAAATTCAGTATGTGGAACAATGTATGTTTAAACGAAAGACTAGGCAAGATATGTTTGATTGTGTGCGAATGTGGGAGAAAGAAGTGCGTGAGCGAATGAAGCGTGAGCAAGCCTTGATTGACAAAGAACAGCTAAAGACCATTTATGCGAAAGCATTAGAGTTAAAAAACAAGGAGATGAGAGAAATTAAAGAGAGGGAAGATAGGGAACGCCATTTACAGGTAACTGGCCAATATGCTGTTAGGTAGCCCCTTTATCCTATCCTTAATAAACCGCAAGATGATTTCCTGTTATTAGATCGTTCTCCACCTCCGTATATTTTTCTTCTGCTCCTCATGAGTCAGATGAGGACTCTTTTCAGACCAGGACAAAGCTCGAGAAACTCGTTCCATGTTATCTGCTGAGCGTGCATCTGACATCAGATCTACTGCGCGTAAAGCCGTTCGTAGTACTACCAGTGCTTCTGAACTTTTAGATAGTATAAAGGATGGCAGGAAAGGGAGCAAATATATTTTACCGATACATTTGCTGCAGAGGTTATTGAACGATTTAGGAAGTATTCGGTAGAAGTGGAGCCCGATGATGTAGCAACTAACTGTAAACAATTACGTGACGGTCTTTTTGTCTTCTCCCAGGTGGCTGACACAATCAGACGCTTGGTTAAACTGCGTGTTGAAGCAGCCCGCTTGCAAGAGGAGAAAAGGCAGCAGAAGCAGCTGCACTAGCATCTCAGATCAGCATGGCACGAACTTCTACTCCTGAAACAGATAAGAATGCTGTAATTCATGTGAAACCCATGCGGAAGCCGCGCTTTATATGTTCCTCCTAAAGGAACGGGTACAGAGGATGATAAGACTTCTCTTAATGCGAAAGGGTACTTTATTTATAATTGGGTTTACACTCCTTGGAATAGAGCAGATGTTATGGCCCTTAGAAATGCATTGCCTGACCCGCGAAAGAATCCAGCAGCCTTTTATGAGGAAGTTGAGGGTGCAATCAGTTCTTGTACTATGACTCTGTCTGATATTGATTTGTTTTTGGATTAATATTACCACCTGATATGTGGAGAACTGTGCGCAAAATAGATGATAATGCGACATTTGGAGCATTGTGGAAAGATTTAGAGCGGTTAGATGAAGATAGAGAACCTGCACAGAAACCGTGTCAGTTAATTTTAAATCTTCCGGCAGCTATATTAGTTAAGTTAAAGACGATCATTCCCCCTAAAAGATAGATTGGACAGTGCTAGCGTCTTGCAAGCAAAAGGTAGATGAATCAGTTTCTGACTTCTTCACACGCTTTGAAGAAGCATTTCACGATTTTAGTGGCCAGTCATTGACAGATGACACAGGTAGGCATCTGTTTGTCGATAAATATGTCGCAAACCTTTTGCCAGGAATAGCTAGTCGCTTAAAGGCCAGTGAGAGTTCATGGACTACATCTTCTCCGGTTTCTCTTTTAACTATGGCCCAGTATTATGAGCGGCAAGAATTAGAAGCCAAAGGTAATGAGGACAAAAGTCTAAAGAGTTGAAAACAAAGGTTATGTTGGCTCAAGCTTATGGTCCGCCTTCTAGAGATAATGATAGAGGTGGACGTGGATCTTATGGTTCGTCCTTTCCTTCCTCTGCCCGTTCGAATTTGTCTGTTGATCAGTGTGCGTACTGCAAAAATTTGGACATTGGCTTTCTGATTGTCCAGTGCTGCGTGCTCAGCAGAATCTACGTGGTCGGGGACAAATGAGAAATCGTTCAGGATATCAAGGGCCTAGAGGAAGCGCGAATGATCGTGCTCGGTTTGATGCTAATACACGTGGGCAGAATGGGTTTAACACTTTTGATAGAAGGAACCAATATCAAATGTCTGACTATGTGCCCTCTGATTTTCAAGATTCTGCTTATGCATAGGATTGCCTAGGATGGGGTGAGGAATCAGTTAAAGTTCCAGTAGATCAGAGGGGTCCCTATGTTACAGCACATGTTTTGGGTTCTACTGATCAGTTTCTGGTTGATACAGGAGCTACTCGTAGCGCCTTGTCTAAACAATTGGTTCCAAGGGCTCCCTGTCTGGCTTAACCATTACATCGATAGGTTTCGATGGAACACCTTCCTTAGCCCATTGTCACAACCACTTGCATTTGATATTGATAAGTTTACTGCTCCATGTCCGTTTTTGCTTTCTCCAAACACACCAGACAATATTGTGGGTCTTGATATGCTTAAATATTTTAGGGCTACGATACGGTGTTCTCCCGGAAGGAGTACGGGTTATTTTGAATGGCAACTACCCTATGATTGAGAGATCTTGTATTGTTAAAGAGGACATTGCACTAGCCTCACTCCCTAGTACTTTGTGGGCTACTTCGGATACTGATGTAGGGCAAATGGTTATTCCACCAGTACATATTAGTGTCAAGGAGGGCGCTTTATTGCCAAGACTGCCTCAGTATGAAATTTCTCGAGAAGGAGAAGAAGCACTCACACGTATTGTACATGATTTAATTAAGGTGGGGTTGTGGAAGAAGTTCCTTACAATATTTGCAATAGTCCGATTCTTCCCATTTTGAAAAAAGATACTGACACTAGGATTTATAGATTTATTATCGATTTGAGAGAAGTCAACAAGATTGTAGTACCACAGTACCCTGTAGTCTCTGACATAACGACATTGCTTACCCTGGTCCCTCCAACAGCAACTACATTTTCTGTAATTGATCTGAAGAACGCTTTCTCTCGATTCCTATTCATCCTGATAGCCGATATTTGTTCGGTTTCACTTTGAATAATAGATCATACAGATTTTGTAGAGTTCCTCAAGGCTATACTGAGAGTCCTAGTATTTACAGTCAAGCATTGAAGAGACAGCTTGATTCCTTTACCTTGCCTAAAGGAGTGGCTCTCATACAATATGTCGATGACATCTTGTTGGCAGCCGATACACCTGAGCAGTGTGAGAAATGCACTTTGTCTTTGCTTTCTTTCTTGCTACACACCACCATAAAGTATCACGAAAGAAATTGCAATATTGTAGACCGAAGGTGACCTATTTAGGACACCTTCTGTCTAAGGAGGGCCGTGCACTGACACCAGATCGCATTCAAGCAATTTTAGACACCCCAGTACCTTCCACGCAGAAAGATGTCCGTGCATTCATTGGTCTGACTTCGCTTTGCAGGCAATGGATATTGGGTTTTTCACACATTGTTAAACCCTTGCTAGCACTTTTGACTAAAAACACACCGATCCCCTTCCATGGACAGATGAATGTCAAAATGCTTTTTGTCAGTTGAGACAAGCTCTTTGCTCTGCACCAGTGTTAGGCACACCAGATTACACGAAGGCTTTTACACTCTATGTACATGAGAAAGAAGGATGTGCATTGTCAGTTTTAGTACAGACACACGGGGACAAACAGCGTCCTTGTGCATACCTTTCTGCAGTTCTTGACCCTGTTGCTCGTGCATTGCCTGGGTGTTTCCGTTCAGTTGCAGCGACGGCTGTGTCCATACGTTAGAGTGAAGGGATAGTTTTGTCACACAAACTGTTGGTGCTAGTACCCCATGCAGTAGATGCCCTTTTGAATCAGACTCAAGACTCAGCACTTAACTAGTGCTCGTTTGACAGGATACGAATTGACACTGCTAGCACCTCATATTACCTTGAAAAGATGTGCGACACTGAACCCAGCCACTTTGTTGCCATATCCTGCGACTCAGTCTCAGTCAAAGGAGCCTCACGATTGTATATTCCTTACTGAGGAACAGACAAAGGGTCGCATCGATTTGCAAGATACGCCCTCCCAGATGTAGATGGGGAACTGTGGGTTGATGGGTCCTGTTTGAAGTTACCAGATGGCACGACTTCAGCTGCTTATGCAATTACCACGCTTGAGACAGTAGTGGAAACAGCTCGCATACCTCAGAAGTCAGCTCAAGCAGCTGAACTAATAGCTTTGACACGAGCGTGTGAGCTTAGCACTGACTTGTGTGTGAACATTTACACGGATAGTCGCTATGCTTTTGGAGTGGTTCATGATTTTGGCCTACTCTGGAAGGAAAGAGGCTTTCTTACATCCCATGGGATGCAGATAATGCACGGAGAGTTAGTGCATAATCTCTTGACTGCACTTACATACCCAAAGAAAGTTGCTATTATGAAGTGTAGCGCACACAAGAAAGTGACTGACAAAATAGGACAAGGCAATGCCTTTGCAGACCGCGTAGCTCGTGAGACTGCGATGCAGCGAAGCACTACACCCATGTACGTAGTGAAATCACAAGCTGAGCGTTGGCATGATGCTAGAGAGGAAGTATTGGATATACAGAGATCTGCTTCTGTGGAAGAGCTTGAGCAATGGTCTAAAGAAGGAATATTAGATGATGAGGGTTGTTGGCGTAATAAAGACATGAATAAATGGAAATTGCCTGCGGCCTATTTACAACCTATGGTTCAAATGGCACATGGGCTGGCACATGTTGGAGCTCTAGCAATAACTAAATTGCTTACACAAGTTTGGGAGCATCCTGAAATTGCTAGCACAGCCAAAAGGGTAGTACAGTCCTGTTTGATCTGTTGGCAGTATAATCCTGGAAAAGGGACACGAACTCCTACAGGAGGGTTTGCTACACCAACTGCACCTTTTGAAGTTTTGCAGATGGATTACATCCAACTCGAACGCTGCAATAATCTGAAATATGTCCTAGTGGTGGTGTGTGCCTTTAGCAAATGGATAGAGGCATACCCTACGAAGGATAATACTGCTCTCACCACAGCAAAGGTGCTTCTAAAGGAGTTTTTCCCTAGATACGGTGTTTGTAAACTTTTGTGGAGTGACAATGGACCTCATTTTATTGGGCAAGTTGTTGAGCATGTCCTGAAAGGATTAGGGATCAAACAGAAATTCCATACAGTTTTCCACCCGCAATCAGCAGGATTGGTGGAAAGGTATAACGCTACTCTAAAAACAAAGTTGGCGTAAAATACTGGCTTCCACGTCTCTAAAGTGGCCAGATGCCCTACCTTTGGCATTGTTGTCCATAAGATCGGTGCCACATTCACGATCAGGTCTTACCCCTATGAGGTGGTGTTTGGGAGACCAATGAACATTTGGGGAATTCCTAAGCCACGCCCATACATGATGTTCCTTGTGTTCTGATGAATGATTATTTGGCACAGTTAACTGACAGTTTGATTTCTATTCATCAACAGGTTCGAGAAGCTCTTCCTGACAGATCTACAGGTGAGGCCCACGAACTCCGTCCTGGTGACCATGTAATGGTCAAGGTCTTTGACAGATCGAACAGCTTGGAGCCAAGGTGGCGAGGACCAGAGCAGGTGCTCCTTGCGACAAGGACAGCAGTTCGAGTGACAAACAGAAAGAATTGGATCCACAGCACACACTGCAAACGCGTGTCGCCTGCCTTGGTGGAACCTGCTGTGTTGACCGACCATCGAGAGATTCTGGAGACGGAGAAAGGCCAAGCTATCTCACCTGACGAATCTGCGGAAGTCTTCCCGGACCACACGATCACTGGAGTATCCAGATATCAATTAAGACCGAGGAAAGGATCTGCAGTTTTGAAAAAGACTGGTTGAGCTACCACCCTGGGTTAGTGAAACGGAGAGCCATTGTGGCAAGGGGAGGGGATCAGCCCTGTATTAGTGTAGTGACACCCGCTTGGCCCATGGTGAAGAAATCAGCGGCTGCCCAGGGAGAAGAGCTCCAACGACTGTTTTCAACAAGTTTTCAGAAAGATCAATCATTACTGCTGCTAAAATGAAAAACAAATCATTTGTGCTGTAGGGTTTGTTGTTGCTATGGTGGCTATGGCAGCAATTACGTGGTACATCGAGAAGGTGACTCCTGTTCGACAGCTTTTTGTTGCCACTACAACAGTACCCGTGGAACACCACTACTTTACTCTTCCTTACCATGAGCAAAAGCATCGACAATCTTACCTGAACAATACTTTTATCCAGATGTTGCACCATACTCACAATGCTACGAATACTACCAACTGTTGGGTGTGTGGGATGATACCTGCACATCAAAAGAAAGGAGGAACACCTTTTATTCCTCTTCCATTTTCTCACAATGGTTCTTGTCAAGCTTGGTATGCGCTTTGTTTGCATATGGAAAGCCTTCAGTAGGTGGGATTATTTTTCAACTTAATAAAGTATGTTATCAAAATAAAGAAGGTTATCCACAAGCCAAAGGGACTAAATGGGAATGGGAAGAGTATCAACCGGACAATATTTCAACACCATATGTTTTCACAAATGTGAGAATAATAAAGAACATTGGACCTTTTGTGATTTCTGTGACAAAAGCTAAAGCAGACTTGTGTATTTGTAGTGTTGGAAGAATTCCAGTGGGGAGGAGCGAGTGTACTGTAATCCTGACCATTGAAGGTGCCAATAAGAGCACTTTCACAGCCTCGCATAACACGTATTTTGTGTGTGGAAATAACGGATATTATCAATTACCTGTTGGGTGGTCAGGAATCTGCTATGTATCTTTTCTGTTGCCCCCTGTGTTTCTGGCACCTGCATTGTATCACCGTGATTTTAAACTGTACAATGACATTTCCAAAAACAGAAATAAGAGGACAATAAGTATGGATGAAGTTGACCAAACCGACACTACCCTACAACAATATGTTGATTTCAACTTGGGCTTATTTTTCTTTGTGGGTGCTGCATTAAACAGCAGGAAAATCCGACGACTGACTCGTGTTGTGGAAGCTGTTACTAATCAGACAGCTATGGCACTTGGGAACATTACAGAGGAACTACAGATTGCAAGGATTGTAGCACTCCAGAATAGGATGGTGCTAGACGTGATTTTGGCTGATCGAGGTGGTGCATGTCGCATCATCGGTAGCAGCTGTTGTGTATTCATACCAGATCACTCACCTTCAGTATATGACGCAATATCAAAATTGCATAAGATTGCTGCAGAAATTCATCCAGAGACTGGAACTTGGACTTTTGCTGGATGGTTTTGGACTCTTGTTTCTGCTTGGGGCTGGAAGCTACTGACTATCCTGTGTGTAATAATTATAATATTTTTTACATGCTGTGTATGTATCCAATGTGGTCCAATGCTTTGCTCCATTTGCATTTCTGCTTGTATACCTGCCAGAGGGAACATTGCTGAAACAAAGGCCCAACAAATGTTGAATAAAGAGGTGGCCGAAATAATGTTAATAGATGTACGGGATGAATATCTAGATTACCCCAGATAAACGAATGTCTTCAGCCAATGCTGAAAGGGTCGTCTGTTGTAATTTGGCAGCATTTAAGTTAAGCATTAACTGAAGACAGCCTGTATTTAGAGGCTAAATTGTCCGCTTTGTGGAATCCATTTTGTATTTCTGGCAGCCATTTTGGCTGCCATGTGCTACCATGTGCTCGCCATGTGCTCTGTCCTACCTTCCTGTCAACTGCTCTTGAAATCTGCCTAGAGTCAAGTTATATTTAGTTCCTCTTGCTTTGCACATGCTCAGTTGAGCTTGCAGCTGTTCCGAGTTTATAAATGTCAGGATGTGTCTACTAAAAGTAGAAACTGTTAGCTCCACCCACTTGTCGACTGTGCATTCTCTGTATGACCTTATATGTGCCGCAAAACCAGCATTTGTGTTAGTACCGCCTTCATTTGAGCCCCTGTGTGGGTATAAAAGGACCAGGATCCTTCCATTCAGTGTGCTACTTCATGCATTACTGAAGGGTGATGTGCGAATGTTAGCTCCACCTCATGAGGTTTAATAAACTCTGTCTTTTCTATTTCCAGTTTCTGTGCCAACTTCTTCCTAAGTGTCTGAGGACTCTGTGCAGAGAAGGGAGAACCCCTAAGCACTGGTAGGCCTTGCTGAGGCTCACTACAACACACGGACCACGCACGCAACCTGGGAATCATCCTGGACTCCGAGCTCAAAATGGACCGCCAGATCAACTCTGTCTCGTCTTCCTGCTTCCACACCCTCCGCCTCCTTCGTAAGACCTTCAAATGGATCCCCCTCGAACACCGAAAGACCGTCACTCACGCCCTGGTCACCAGCAGACTCGACTACGGCAACGCACTCTACGCCGGAATAAACAAAAACCTCACCCGCAAGCTACAGAACATCCAGAACGCCGCCGCAAGACTGGTCCTCAACCTGCCAAAACACTGCCACATCTCCCAGCACCTGCGCACACTCCACTGGCTCCTGTCGAGGCGAGAATCACCTTCAAGATGCTCACCCACGCACACAAGGCCCTCCACGGCACCGGACCAGCATACCTGAACAGCCGACTCAAATTCCACGCACCCCAAAGGACCCTACGATCAGCCCAGCTCTCCTACGCCGTGGTCCCCCGCACCAGAAAGACCAGATCGGGAGGCCGCTCCTTCTCCTTCCTCGCGGCCAAAGCATGGAACGCCCTTCCGCTCCACCTCAGACAGACAACATCGCTCACCATCTTTGCAAGAAACGTCAAAACCTGGCTCTTCAACAGACCTCCTCCTTGATGGATGGAACCTGCACCCCTCCCCCCCCACCCCTAGCGCCTTGAGACCTTACGGGTGAGTAGTCGTGCTTTAACAAACCCCTGATTGATTGAACAGTGTGTGAAGGACACAATGAGTGCTGCTGGACTTTAGCAGCAATAGAGGACAGGTTTGAATGAATTATGTTTCAAGAAAAGTCAAATGATAGGGAAAGGAAAGAAAATATATAGCATGGGCTTGGTTTGTTGCATTATTTATCTAGATGTACTCACATTTCAACACACATTGACACAAAAAGTATTCTAATGCTATACAATCCATAGGCGTGCTCCCTAAATATCAAAGACATAATAGCTTGGTATGGAAATATTGAGGATAAAATATCAAACCGAAAGATTGAAAGGTGAGTTAGTATAGATTTTCTATCACGAATTGCACATATATGCACTTAATAAAACCTGCTGGGAGACCTCAACTTCCACCTCGACAACCAACTGGACCCCAACACCACATCCCTCCTGGACAACCTCCACAACATTGGACTGTGCCAGATCGTGACCGAGCCCACGCACTCAGCAGGACACCCCTCGACCCCCTCTTCACTACAGGAAACTCCATCACCTTCAGCCACACCACCGAACTCCCATGGACCGACCATCGTTGCGTCCACTTCACCTTCAGAACACCCACCATCCACAGACACCAGCACCTGCTTCCACGAAGAAACTGGACCAAAATCACCGACGACCAGCTCACCTCCTCACTCAACAACTCCACCCCAACCATCGCGGAAAACGACGACCCCAACACCGCAGCCCGAACCCTGCATAGATGGATCTCGGACAGCACCAACACCATAGCCCCCTCAAGAAAAAACAACACTACACGCGCCAAGAAAGCCAGATGGTTTACCACCGAACTTCGAGAGTCCAGAAGCACATGCCGCCGCCTCGAAAAGGCCTGGAGGAACACCAAATCCACAGAAGCCCACGACAACTTCAGAGCCGCCACCAACGCCCACCATCAACTCATCAGAGGAACGAGGAAAAAGCGATTGAAGACAGAATCTCCACCCACGCGCACAACAGCAAGGAACTCTTCAGCATCATCAAGGAGTTCGCCTCAACCCACTAGCGAGTCTACCAACATCCCTCCCTCACAAGACCTCTGCGACAAACTCAGCACCTTTTTCCACCACAAAATCAAGAGCATCTACGACAACTTCGACGAAGACAACCAACACACTGAACCCTCACCAACCACCCCCGACACCCGGAAACCAGCGATTGACGACTGGACAGCCCTCACCACGGAAGACACACTGAAGACAATGAAGTCAATCCACTCAGGGGCCCCCACGGACCCCTGCCCCCACCACATCTTCAACAGAGCCGCCGACACCATCGCACCCATGCTCCGCCACACCATCAACCGCTCCCTGGCGACCGCCTCGTTCCCCGACGACTGGAAACACGCCGAGGTCAACCTCCCTAAAGAAACCCTCAGCGGACCCCACCGACCTCAAAAACTACAGACCCATCTCCCTGCTCCCGTTCCCAGCAAAAGTCATCGAGAAAGCCATCAACAGCCAACTCGCCACATTCATTGAAGAACACAACATCCTCGACTCCTCCCAATCCGGCTTCAGAAAAAATCACAGTACGGAAACCGCCCTCCTCGCCGCAACAGACGACATCCGCACCCTACTGGACAAAGGAGAAACAGTAGCCCTCATCCTCCTCGACCTATCAGCGGCGTTCGACACAGTCTCCCACTGCACCCTAATACGCAGACTCTACGACGCAGGAATCCAGGACAAGGCCCTCGACTGGATCCGCTCCTTCCTCTCCGGCAGGACGCAGCGGGTCAGACTCCCCCTTTCCTCTCGGACCCCACACCTACCACCTGCGGAGTCCCCCAGGGCTCCTCCCTCAGCCCGACGCTCGTCAACGTCTACATGGCTCCACTCGCCCCCATCGTCAGAACCTACGGACTCAACATCGTGTCATACGCAGACGACACCCAGCTCATCCTCTCCCTATCCAACGAGCCCAACACCGCCAGACGCAACTTTCGAGAAGTCATGGAAGCCGTCGCCAAATGGATGAAAAACAGCTGCCTACAACTAAACACCAACAAAACAGAAGTACTCATCATGGGCCCAAACCCCGATGCCTGGAGCGACACCTGGTGGCCCCCCGCCCTCGGAAACCCGCCAACCCCCACGGACCACGCACGCAACCTGGGAATCATCCTGGACTCCGAGCTCAAAATGGACCGCCAGATCAACTCTGTCTCGTTTTCCTGCCTCCACACCCTCCGCCTCCTTCGTAAGACCTTCAAATGGATCCCCTCGAACACCGAAAGACCGTCACTCACGCCCTGGTCACCAGCAGACTCGACTACGGCAACGCACTCTACGCCGGAATAAACAAAAACCTCACCCGCAAGCTACAGAACATCCAGAACGCCGCCGCAAGACTGGTCCTCAACCTGCCAAAACACTGCCACATCTCCCAGCACCTGCGCACACTCCACTGGCTCCCTGTCGAGGCGAGAATCACCTTCAAGATGCTCACCCACGCACACAAGGCCCTCCATGGCACCGGACCAGCATACCTTAACAGCCGACTCAAATTCCACGCACCCCAAAGGACCCTACGATCAGCCCAGCTCTCCTACGCCGTGGTCCCCCGCACCAGAAAGACCAGATCGGGAGGCCGCTCCTTCTCCTTCCTCGCGGCCAAAGCATGGAACGCCCCTTCCACTCCACCTCAGACAGACAACATCGCTCCCCATCTTCGCAAGAAACCTCAAAACCTGGCTTTTCGACAGACCCCTCCTTGATGGATGGAACCTGCACCCCCTCCCCCAGTGCCTTGAGACCCTTACGGGTGAGTAGTCGCGCTTTAACAAACCCCTGATTGATTGATTGATTGATAAAAGTAATAATATTGATGCAATTTGTAGAGCGCATATCTACTTCAAATTAAGTGTCCCAGCTCTAGGATCCTGTTCCCCTGAGAAAAGAACACACCGACAGCTGTAACCATTAACAACCAGACATGAAAAACCAAGTTTTTAGCTTTTTCCTGAAATGAGCTTTAGATGGAGTCTGTAAGATTCTAAGAGAAAGATATTTCCAGATTTTAGGCGCCAGATAGCTGAATGAACTACAGCCGATTCAGACTCTTTTACATTTCGGAAGGATGGCGAGCTTAGCTTCAGCCGATCTCGGATTCCTGAAAGGAACTAATGGTTTAACCAGCAACGAAGATAGTGTGGGCCATTGTTAGATAGTGCCTTGTAGCAGTAGCAGAGGGCTTTAAATGCAATTCTCTTCCTCACCAGGAGCCAATGCAACTTGCTTAGGCCAGCCTAGATGTAAGCACGTTTAGGAAGGTTAAGCAGTAAACGTGCCGCAGCATTCTGGACAAGCTGGAGTCTGCTTAATCGTGATTGGGACACGCCTAGGTAGAGAAAATTACAGTAGTCCAACCTGGATATAATCAGAGCTTGGACTGCAGTTTTTTTAATTAGTAAAAACAGTGGCAGAAAGCATTGAATTTTCTTAAGGGTTTTTAACAGCCTGAAGCATTTCCCAGCTAATGCGGTAATTTGGTTATCAAAAGATAATTTATCATCAAACCAAATACCTAGATTTTTGCCCTTGGGGAGAAGTAGTGGGCTTCGGCTGTTGGGCCACCAAGCAGTTTACCAAATATTGGGCTGCTTACCCAAGTTCATCACCTCAGTCTTCCCCGCGTTCAATTTTAAACAATTGGAGTCTGTTAGACTTGGCATCTTTTGGCATGTTTCCCCTGTCTTTTTGCTTTCTGACCTCCCGGTTTTGACTCTGTTTTTGCTGGTTTAGTGTCTCTGCGCACTTTATCACTGCTGATCAGTGTTAAAGTGCAAGTGCTCCTGTTGTAAATTGTGTTATGGATTGGTGTTTCCATGATTGGCATATTTGATTTACTTGTCAGTCCCTAGTAAAATGCACTGAGTGTGCCGGGGCCTGTAAATTGCGATTCTCCTATTACCATGACTAGAGAATCTGGATTTCATTAAAGACACGGAGGCTGACATTATGCATAATCTTTTAATGCAGTCTCCAAGCAGCCGCATACATCACAATATTAGAAGGTTCCAGAATAGAACATTAGAAATACATAAAGGGCATGAGCCATCAACAATCTGCCTCTTTTAAATGTGGAAAAGAGAATAAATAAGTCCATGAATTTATAATAGACTTCTAAATGACCAAACTCTAGACTTTAAAACTTCTAAAGGAACCTCAGGTGCTCATCACGAAAGGGAGAAGGAAATGCGAAGATCGATCAAAGGCGCCTCGTAGTTAAGAAGGGTTACCTGAAAAGAGAGAGAAGTAAATACCTCCTGGATGAAATACATAGTAAGAAAACATCACAAAATATACTAGCACTGTTAATAAATAGGCATATAAACACTGTAAGAGTAGTCATCCCAAGGGTGGGATGGGTGGGATAATGTCAGCCTCCGTGTCTTTAATGAAATCCAGATTCTCTAGTCATGGTAATAGGAGAATCGCAATTTCATTACAAGAACGGAGGCTACATTATGCATGTTGGTAGCTTTGTAAGACTACATCAGACATATGCTCGATAGGCTTGCAGTAGTGTCGTGCAAAAGTGCTAGCATTCGACCAGTCGGCCGCTTTGAGAATGTCATCCAACTTACCTCCAGACCAGAGAGATTTACTGGCCATAGCACCTCTAAGATAGTGAGCTTGAAATTTTCTTAAATCAATACCTGCTAGGTTCATGACGGTTTTAACCCATCTAGCAATGGAGGTTGAGGTTATACCTTTGTGGGGTTTAACAAAGGATATGAGTAATTGGTTCACACCCGGGGCACGAAGACCAGAGATTCTCCGATCATACTCTCTCATACAATCAACTACACAAAGTTTAGGGCAAAAATCAAAACGTGGATAAAAAAATTGAGTCAGACATAGTTTTTGTTCTTCTATAAATCTCGAATTTGACACCAAACATGTTATAGCAGTGTTTCCCAAACTGTGGTCCGCGGACCCCCAGGGGTCCGTGACACATTTCCAGGGGGTCCACAGGCAGCAGTTTTAAAAGCACTGCAAAGTTCCTTGTATAGTTAGCAGTTTTCGAGCAACAATAAAAGTGTCAAGATAACACCAGTGATTAATGTACCTGCTGGTGAGAGATGAGAGTTTTGTCCAGGGGCAGCTTTGACTTATCTAATGTAGCACAGAAGGTTAATATGCCTACTGCAAAGAACATGTACCATGCATTTTAAAAAACAGTATTTTATGTGCATAGGTCAGTGGGTTACTGCTTTTGTCACAGATTCTTTTGTTGCTGTACAGTTCATAAGTGACAATCGTAATCTAGCACAATGACCTATACACTGTCATCAAAGGGCTGCTTGCAAACTGCATGGTACAAGTAACTTATGTTTTTTCCCAGTCTTTCATTATCTTGATGCTGCTCAAAAGGTTTATTTGGGTGGAAATACATTTTTATTGTTAAAGTCAATGCTAGCCACTGTTATGTTCTGAATCCTGAGTTTGTGCTTCTCCAGACCAAGCACTCTTTAAAAATGCCTACCAGTATGAATGACGTGAATCCTACACCTTGTAGTCCCCTTTGCCTTATGTAACATTTTCTATACACTGATTTACACGAATGATTCAGTTTCTCTATATGTATGTGATGTAAAGTGCTCTGACATCCTACAATGGCATGAGAGATGCTATAAAAACAAATGAAATACATGTGACAGAGGGGCTATGGAGAGATGAGAGGCACTGTTGGAGGGTGATAATAAGGGAATCATTGAAGAACCCCAACAAAGATTTTCCTATCCTGGTGCATGGTAAGGTCATCATTTACTATTCTTTAAAAGCTAATACAATTCAATATATAATGATAAATGTGTTGTAGAATGCATCATTGTTTCCTACATTTTGGGGGGGGGGAGAACCTCGCAAAGCCCCCTTTGTAGTGGTCAGGCTCACTCACTGCACTTGGTGTGCACCGTATGGGGACGGGTCTGAAAACATTTGCCAGGGCTGCTTTGGGTTTCCAGGCTGGCCCTGGCAGGAGCCTCGTACTGCAATGTAAAACCAACCATTTAAGAGTTAGTCTCGGAGATGCAGCACCAACCTTCCCATTAAAATGTTTCGTTTTTGCAAATTCTTTCAATTTAAAATACTAAGGGGGATATTTACAACAGAAGTGGCGGAGCGTCTCGTTAGCCTCCTTGGCTTAACGACACGCTCCGCCACCTCAGAAACGCAGGGCTTCACCGTATTTACAAGAATATGGTGCAGCCTTGCGTTTCCCTGCGCTACGCTTAGCAGTGTAGCGCCAATGCAGGCACCCTTGCACCATAGTGCAAGGGTGCCTGTGTTGAGGGGAAGATTGTTTATGTACAGGAAGGTGACCCTTCCTGCACATAAACAATCTTTAAATGCCGTTTTGTCACTTTTATGTGTGCTGCTTCATGCAGCACACATGGAAGTTACAAAATGTAATTTTTAAAGATTGTTTATGTGCAGGAAGGGTCACCTTCCTGAACATAAACAATCCAAGCGTTTTGCTTTTTCCATGTGTGCTTTACAAGGCAGCACACACGGAAGAAGCAAAAACGAGGAGAAATAAAGCATTTCTCCTCGTTTCGCCAAGTTAAGACCAGGTTTTTCCTGGTCTTAATTTTGGCGCTGCCTCCTATTTACGCTGCCCTTGTAAATAGGGGGGCAGCGTCAAAATCAATGGGTGTAGCGGTGGAACCCCCACCGCAACACCTCGGCCCACCCCTTTCACGCTAAGCCTTGCGTGAAAGGGGCCTTATTTACAAGGCAGCGTTAAGCCACGTTAAGTGGCTTAACACTGCCTTGTAAATAAGGCGAAGCCCCTATCGCCACGGGAACGTCGCAAAAAGTGACATTCCCATGGCGTTAGGGGCTTGTAAATATGCCCCTAAAATCCTTAGTAATTAGAGTATTTGTTTTGTGTGCACACGTGTGTTTATTTTTTTCGAATTACTGTTTTAATGCTTGAAATGTAAATCATAAATTGCTCGGGGGTCCCCGGCTTCCAGTGGTGACTCAATGGGGGTCCTCGGGAGTCCAGAGTTTGGGAACCACTGTGTTATAGGATCTATTCGAAACCTCTAGAGCTTTGACATCGGAGACTCTTCGACAGGAAATTAGGCAAAGCAGAGTTGCAAGCTTGATTGAAAGGTTTTTTCTTTTCAGGAGAGTATTATCAGGCCAGTTAGTGAAAAGATCTAGAATTAACTTAACGTCCCAGAGAGTCTCGTATTTGGGCTTAGGAGGTCTTCTTAGGCGAATGCTTTTCATTACTCTGCAAACAATGACATTTTTACCTACCGTTTTACCGTTGATAAGGACGTGGCCAGCAGAGATAGCTGATCTATAGCAATTGATAGTTCTATAGCTGAGACCCCTATCAAATTGTTCAACAAGAAAGTTTACTATGTCAACAATAGGTGCCTCCAAGGAATCCAGGTTCCTTTCCAGGCACCAACGAACCCAGCTTCTCCAAATGTTGTTGTATCTGTAGTGAGTGCCTGGGGCCCAAGACTCTGAGGAGAGTTGCAGCTGTTGACGAAAGCCCTGAGATTTCGTTGGATCTCCTGACACTCTCCAAGCAAGAAGGTTCAAACTCCCTGTCTGAATTAGGGGATGGCTTCCTCCATCTACATCTGTTAGGAGATACTCTTGGGTAGGGATTAAGAAGAGGGGGTTGCATGTTAGTTCCAGAGTGGTGGGGAACCAGGCTTGAGATAGCCAGAAGGGAGTTATTAGGACAAGTGAGCACTGGTCCTGTCTCACTTTCTGTAAAACCCTTTGGATCATGGCAAAGGGGGGAAAGGCGTAGGCTTTGACTCCTTTCCAAGACTGGAGAAAGGCGTTCACTGCTAGAGCACCCGGGTCGGGCATCCAGCTGAAATAATTTTGCAATTGAAACGTTAGTCTGCTCATGAATAGGTCTATTTCCAGGGGACCCCAAATCCTGTTCAGGGTCCTGAAGACGGAAACGTTGAGTTTCCAATCGCTACGATCTAAGAGGAATCTGTAGTTCCAATCCGCAGAGTTGTTCGTTTTCCCCGGGAGGTATTCCGCTTTGAGAGCGATTTTGTGTTCCAGACAGAACATCCAAAGTTTCTTGGCTAAATTCAAGAGGTCCGCAGATTTGGTACCTCCCAGGCGATTTATGTAGGCTACTGCGGACATGTTGTCCATCTTTAAGATGACTGACCTGCCCTGGAGAGAGTGTTTGAAGCTCATCAAGGCGTAAAGACCAGCTGTTAGTTCCAAGTAATTTATGTGGTGAGAGGATTCCTCTTGCGACCAGATACCACCCGTGTTCTGATCGAGAAGACAGGCTCCCCAGCCATGGAGGCTCGCATCTGACCCTAGAACAAATTCTGGTTTTGAACCAAAGATCGCTTTGCCATTCCACGCATCTAGGTTCTCGAGCCACCAGGCTAGTTCCAATTGGGCTTCTTGATCCAGGGTAATCCGATCTTCGTACCAGAGACCAGATCTTAGGGCTCTTGCATTCACCCTTTGGAGGGCCCGATAGTTTAGAGGACCGGGAAAGATCGCTTGAATGGAGGAGGAGAGGAGACCGAGTAGTCTGGCTAGCTCTCTCAGAGAAAGGTCTTGTTTTTTTAAGACATGACGTATTTCTTTCCTGATTTTGGCGATTTTCTTGGAAGGGAGTAAGAGAAGAGATCTGGAGGTATCTACGGTGAAGCCTAGAAACTCCAGAGATCTGGAAGGAGTTGGACTGATTTTTCTTTGTTGATGATGAAGCCTAGGCTTTCTAAGAGGTCCATTACGGTCTTGAGATCTTGGGTTATTTGAGAGTGGTCTTGCGACATTATGAGAATGTCGTCTAAGTAGATGATCAGACGGATGCCTCTTTCTCTTAGGTATGAGGCAATTGTTCTCATAACCTTGGTAAAACACCAGGGGGCAGAAGAAAGGCCGAACGGAAGAGCTTGGAATTGATATAAATGGTTTTTCCACAGGAATTGAAGAAAGGGTTGGTGGATTTGGGCCATAGGAATGGTGAAATAAGCATCCTTTAGGTCCAGTTTGACTAACCAGTCTCCCTCCAATAGAAGATCTCTCAGAAGATGGATCCCTTCCATCTTGAAGTGCCTGTAAACCAAATATTTGTTTAGTTCTCTTACATTTATAACGGGTCTCCAACCCTTGTCCTTTTTTTCTACAAGGAAGAGAGTTCTTATGAACCTGAGTTCTTCCAGAGGGACTTCTATAATTGCTCCTTTCTGGAGCATGGAAGAGATCTCCTCTTCTATTATTATTTGTTGGTCTAGAGGGAGTGGAATGTCTCTTGGGAGAGAGGTTTGTGTAGGTGTTTCTATAAAGTCTATCATGAAACCCTTGACAGTGTTTAATACCCATGAGTCTTGTGTGATTAATCTCCAATTCTGGTAAAAGAATTTCAGTCTGCCGCCCACCTTTGGGGGGGAAGAAGAGGGAGGAAGGGGAAGAAAAGTACTCACTTGGAAGATTGGTGTTGTTGAAGGATCCGCGGGACCTGAAACCTCTGGTGCTGGGTCCTCTCCCTCTTTGGGGGTAAAATTGAGGTGAGTTGTATTGATGATAGCCTCTTCCGAAACCGCGTGATCTTGAAAAGGGCCTTTGGTTAAAACGGCCGGAAGAGAGGCCCCTTCTTCCGGCCCTGCCAAAAAGGTTGGGGTTAAAAACCTTCCGCATGTTTTGTTGGGCCTTATCCAGGGCCGTAAAAGTTGACATATTTCCCCAGGGACTTAATAAGGTCTTCTCCAAAGAGTAAACCTTTGGGGTTTTGAGAGGTTTCTTTATCCGCCATGTCAGAGAGTTTAGGGTTGATTTTAGTTAGAACAACTCTCCGTCTCTCGGCGTTTAGGCTTGCTTTGGCGTTTTTGAGTAGAATTAGTGCTCTCTGACTCCAGCCCCTAATTAAATCGGTGTCAAGAGGGGAACCATTAATATGGCTTTGCTCGGCTGAGTCTAAGATCCTTGCTAAGGGGCCCAGGATGTCAAGGAGACGGTCTTGGCATCCCTTGAGGGATCTTTCCATCCCTTTTCTTGGATCCCGTCCAAGTTTGAAGAGGATCTTTATCAGTTCCGGGTGCAAGTTAGGGGTGTGGCAGGTTTTATCTTCGATTGAAGGTCTGGAGCACTCGGCTCTAAGGATGTTTCGAGTGTCTCGCTCAAGGAGATTCCTTAACCATTTTTTAATGGATTTTGCCACGTGGTCTTGGGGCCACCACTCCGAGCTCCTGGGATGTTTAAGATTTAGGGGTGAAAACATTTCATCTCCCTAATGGTCGATGATATCATCATTAGAGGATGATGGGGGTTCATCTGGGCTATAGAATTCATGGTCGTCCTCGTCTAGGTCAAGAATATACTCATCCGGCATATCCGATGAGTTATCGTCGTAAGAATCAATGTCTCCCACATTATGATGAGCACTCTGATATTTTGTGCCGCTAGGGACACCCGGATATTTTGTGCCGCCAAGGACACCCAGATATGTTGTGCCGCTAGGGACACCCAGGGAGTTTGAGGTGCGGTGACCTCCATTAGAAATTGAGGTGCTGAGACCTCCCAGATTTGATGAGGTGCTGGGACCTCCCATAGTGCTCTTGGGGGTAGGATCCATGTTTTTACTTTTCTTTTGTCTTTTACCCCTCACTTCAGTAATATCATTATTGAGGATCTCTGAGACGTCATCCTCCTCCGTGGGGAGTGACCTTTTAGAGGACATGACCTGGTTCAAGGTCTCGATCATACAGGACCTCATCTCTTTTTGTAGGAACTTTTTAAGGTTTTCATTGTCCAAATTAGCTATAGGGGCAGTAGCGTCATCTGAGTCAGACATGGCGCAGGTCAGAGTGAATCTGCTTATTTGTTAATTAAATTCGATTAGGATGGAAGGTTTCAGGTAGCAATAGAGCCCCCTTTTTTTTTTTTATGCTCAGTAAATAAATTGCGAAAAGAACTTGCGGTACGATGAGAGGCAGCAGCTGATCGCGATGTCCGACGAGTAACTGCCACTCGCGTGTGATCGCGATCAGCTGGTGCTGCCCGTTGTTATGGAAACTGTTGCCTCGCGCCCAATCGACTGAGCGATCAGCTTGAGGTCGGCTTCAGTAGGAGGAAGGAAAGGACCTTGGTAACGCGAAGACGCGGCGTCGCAGTTGCCAAGGACCATTTCTTTAAGTTAAGGGCGATGGAGGGGCGCGCTTGAGCCAGCAGCCTGCATCGCGGGAAAAGCCAGCAAAAATGAACGGGAAAACAGCGGAGTTATCGGTAATAGCCAGACGGGGGTAGCGCTGGAAGGGCTGAGTAAGTAAGGCTCTTAACGAGAAAAATAGACATTTTAAGAGTGTGCCTAAAGCGGAAATAGTGCGAAATGCGTTATAAGGAGAATAAGGTGGTTGTGAGCAGGGATACTTACCAATACTAAAAGGAAGAGGAGTTAGAGAAGTGTAAACGCATGGGGAGAGTCCCCACTGCGAGAAAAGAAAGGAAGGGCAGGAAACGGGGGATTTCCATAAATTGGAAATCGGTATGGAGGCAGAAAGGCGGTTGGGGGGGGGTGAGGTTGACCCACAAGTAGGTTCAATAAGGTTGAAGAGAGTATAAATAAAATCAACTTATCTGCTCAGAGCCGCATTTAAAAGAGGCAGATTGTGATGGCTCATGCCCTTTATGTATTTCTAATGTTCTATTCTGGAACCTTCTAATATTGTGATGTATGCGGCTGCTTGGAGACTGCATTGAAAGATTATGCATAATGTAGCCTCCGTTCTTGTAATGAAATCAAATGCTGCCAGTGGGCTGCAGCACTAGATTGTGCCACCCACACAAGCAGCCTGTAAAGGTAACTTTGGCCTGCCATTGCAGAGCCTGTGTGCAGTCTGGGACTGCCATGTGGACTTGGCAAGTGCACCCACTTATCAGCGAAGTGAAAGGGATGCACACCAATCTTCATTCTGAAATTTAACCTTGTTTGTCCAATACTCGTCACAGGATGCGTGCTGAACTGGGTTTGATGCCTTGCCCTGGTAGCACATGAAGTCTAAACCAAACTGTAGGGGGCAGCATTTCTGCCCCACGCCCAGTCGCACAGCTTTAGGGTAAAAAGTACTGTTACTCCATACTTGTAATCCATTAAACTAAATTTATTCCATGTCCTCCTCAATATATTCAATTTTGACGTTTTGTCACATTCACTCCACACGTTGGGATGTCATGCTGTTTTCCAAGGTTTCTCATGCTCAAGATGTGCCCATCCGGACCTCTTGTCAAGAACACGAACTGACGCATGGTTCGTCCAAAAGCAGTGTTTATTATAAAACCCAATGCATTTCGGGCTATGACAAGCCCTTCTTCAGGGGTCACTACAAATAACAATCAAAACATTCACTATTACGCCATTATTCACTGTTATACATATAAAGATCCATACTACCAATCGTTTTGTATGTAAAGCAATTGTATTTGTCCATTTAAACATCAATGTAAATGAAAAAAACACACATTTCATTTTGCCTTCCCGCGTGATCGCTTCCAAAACCTGGTGCAACCTGATTTCATCACCCATCTTTCCTTTGGCTTATAATGACTGATCATCACCTTAGCACACACGCTACACTCTCAACTCCGTTTACCACACACAACACACTGTTAACCAGCTGACCACGTTCTTCCCACTGATAACCTCCATTTTCCTTTATTCAATCCTTATCACGTTTTTACACACATTATTTCGTATTCCTATTTCCATCTGAAATTACGCCCTATTTTTCTTACACATTGTCTAGCCATAAACTCTCCACTCATCCTCATGAACGTGCTCCCAATCCCACATACAGACCTGCAACCACCCTATTCATATTCACACACCCTCCCGGTCTCTCTAATACACGCGCTACAAAACTTCCTCTTTCATTCTAAATTGACTCACATTGCTGGCAGCCATACCCCAAATATCCACCACTTTCATGCTCAATCGTTCTCCCCATTCTGCAACCGCTGAAACCACAATATTCCACGTACCTGCCGAAAATTGCTTAAAGCCTCCGTCCTAGCCTCTCATTTCGGAAAAATGTTACCTCCTAATGCAAACCACCCGCTTTTTAAACCAAACTTTCCCGCCCAAGACTCTCCCTCATTCGTGCTATCTAAATGGTCACATGATCTCCCCTCTCACACATACATCAACCGCTATTGCGAACCAAGAAATTGCAACTCCCATAATGCAATCTGCATACCATTCCGGAACATTTTAAAATAATGAAATGTTCGAAATTACATGTTTCTAAGTTACATCATGATGAAGTAGTACAACTAGTGATAACGCGCAATATTTAAAAACTTGACATTGTGAATGCCTTAGTGCACGTTTGTAAACAATGTAAACACGAACTTGCTCAACGAACACGATGTTCCTCCGTCAGTGTGGAATCAAATACTATCGACTCATTTAACCATTCTGTTACATTTTAACTGTGGGTGCAAACCCAATAGGGCAATTTAATATGAAATTATCAGCGAAGTGAAAGGGATGCACACCAATCTTCATTCTGAAATTTAACCTTGTTTGTCCAATACTCGTCACAGGATGCGTGCTGAACTGGGTTTGATGCCTTGCCCTGGTAGCACATGAAGTCTAAACCAAACTGTAGGGGGCAGCATTTCTGCCCCACGCCCAGTCGCACAGCTTTAGGGTAAAAAGTACCGCGTTACTCCATACTTGTAATCCATTAAACTCCATTTATTCTATGTCCTCCTCAATATATTCAACTTTGACGTTTTGTCACATTCACTCCACACGTTGGGATGTCATGCTGTTTTCCAAGGTTTCTCATGCTCAAGATGTGCCCATCCGGACCTCTTGTCAAGAACACGAACTGACGCATGGTTCGTCCAAAAGCAGTGTTTATTATAAAACCCAATGCATTTCGGGCTATGACAAGCCCTTCTTCAGGGGTCACTACAAATAACAATCAAAACATTCACTATTACGCCATTATTCACTGTTATACATATAAAGATCCATACTACCAATCGTTTTGTATGTAAAGCCACGACCACGACCCCTTGCCAGCCTGGGCCAGCGTGAACATCGATGACACCATCAAGACCATGAGCACAATACACTCCCGCTCCCCGTCAGACCCTTTCCCGCACCACATCTTCAACAAGGCCAGCAGCTCCATCGCACCCCACCTGTGCAACGTTATCAATCTCTCCTTCGAGACCGCGACCTTCCCAGAGAGCTGGAAACACGCAGAGATCAACGCCCTACTCAAAAACCCAAGGCGGACCCGAGAGACCTCAAGAACTTCCGGCCCATCTCCCTGCTTCCGTTCCCAGCCAAGGTCATCGAGAAGATCGTCAACAAACAGCTAACCCGATACCTCGAAGAAAACAGCATCCTGGACCCATCCCAATCAGGGTTCCGCAGCAACCACAGCACTGAGACTGCCCTCATCGCCGCCACCGACGACATCAGGACCCTGCTGGACAACGGTGAGACCGCAGCCCTCATCCTGCTGGACCTCTCCGCCGCCTTCGACACTGTCTGCCACCGCACTATACGCGCACGCCTCCACGACACAGGGATCCGAGACAAGGCCCTGGAATGGGCCACCTCCTTCCTCGCCGGCAGAACCCAGAGAGTCCGCCTCCCACCATTCCGATCCGAAGCCTCCGAGATCATCTGCGGCGTACCCCAGGGATCATCCCTCAGCCCAACACTGTTCAACATCTACATGGCCCCGCTCGCACGCATCGCCAGACAGCACGACCTCAACATAATGTCCTACGCCGACGACACTCAACTGATTCTCTCCCTCACCAAGGACCCCCTCGCCGCCAAATCCAACCTCCATGAAGGAATGAAGGCCGTCGCCGATTGGATGAAGATCAGCCGACTAAAGCTGAACACGGACAAGACAGAGGTCCTCATCCTCGGCTCCAACCCCTCAGCCTGGGACGACTCCTGGTGGCCAACGACACTGGTAGCAGCCCCGACACCCACCGACCACGCACGCAACCTGGGAGTCATCCTCGACTCAACGCTCTCCATGGCCAAGCAAGTCAACGCAGTCTCCTCCTCCTGCTTCAACACCCTCCGCATGCTTCGCAAGATCTACAGGTGGATCCCGACAGATACAAGAAGAACAGTCACCCAGGCCCTCGTCAGTAGCAGACTTGACTATGGGAACGCCCTCTACGCGGGAGCCCCGGCCAAGCTCATCAAGCGACTGCAACGCATACAAAACGCCTCCGCACGCCTGATCCTCGACGTACCACGCCACGGCCACATCACCCCCCACCTGAGGAACCTGCACTGGCTCCCCGTCGACAGTAGAATCTCCTTCAAACTCCTCATCCACGCACACAAGGCACTCCACAAGACTGGCCCAGCCTACCTCAACAGACGACTCTTCTTCTACGTCCCCAACCGCCAGCTCCGCTCCGCCGACCTCTCCCTCGCCACTGTCCCTCGCATTCGAAGAACAACCACCGGCGGCAGATCCTTCTCACACCTCGCTGCCAAGACCTGGAACACCCTTCCACTAAGCCTACGACAGACCCAAGACCTGCTGACCTTCAGGAGGCTACTCAAGACCTGGCTGTTCGACCAGTAGCAGCAACCCCCCCTTTTTTTCCCCCAGCGCCTTGAGACCCTCGCGGGTAAGTAGTGCGCTCTACAAATTCTGTGATTGATTGATTGAAAGCAATTGTATTTGTCCATTTAAACATCAATGTAAATGAAAAAAACACACATGTCATTTTGCCTTCCCGCGTGATCGCTTCCAAAACCTGGTGCAACCTGATTTCATCACCCATCTTTCCTTTGGCTTATAATGACTGATCATCACCTTAGCACACACGCTACACTCGCAACTCTGTTTACCACACACAACACACTGTTAACCAGCTGACCACGTTCTTCCCACTGATAACCTCCATTTTCCTTTATTCAATCCTTATCACGTTTTTACACACATTATTTCGTATTCCTATCTCCATCTGAAATTACGCCCTATTTTTCTTACACATTGTCCAGCCATAAACTCTCCACTCATTCTCATGAACGTGCTCCCAATCCCACATACAGACCTGCAACCACCCTATTCATATTCACACACCCTCCCGGTCTCTCTAATACACGCGCTACAAAACTTCCTCTTTCATTCTAAACTGACTCACATTGCTGGCAGCCATACCCCAAATATCCACCACTTTCATGCTCAATCATTCTCCCCATTCTGCAACCGCTGAAACCACAACATTCCACGTACCTGCCGAAAATTGCTTAAAGCCTCCGTCCTAGCCTCTCATTTTGGAAAAATGTTACCTCCTAATGCAAACCACCCGCTTTTTAAGGGAGAGTCTTGGGCGGGAAAGTTTGGTTTAAAAAGCGGGTGGAATGTTAAAATGCATCTTTTAGTGAAGATGATTTTTACATTCTGTGTTTGAAAATACTACTTTTAGAAAGTATTATTTTCTTGCTTAGCCATCCTGAGTGCCTCTGCTGGGGTTGTGGATTGACTGTCTGGCTTTGGGATGACAGGGGCTGGAGAGGGGCAGTGGCTCCAGAGAGCCTGATGGGTAAGGGCTGGGCTGAATAGACCTGGGCTGCATTTAGAGTAGTGGGAGGAGATTTCCTTGCACCTGAATGGGCCAGGTCTGCCTTGCACAAGGCTGTCTCCACCCCCTGCCAGGAAGCTTCACCAGTGAGGACAGAACTGATTTGGGCTGGGTACAGACACACTCTGCCTTCAGAGAACAAAGGATTTGGTGGTATAAATATTGGGGCACAGACTGCAGAACTTTAGAACTCTTTTGGACCAAGAAGACTGCCAAGAAGGAGAGCTGGAGAAGCTGTGAGGAGGAACTACCACTTGGCTGTGTGCTTTGCTGTGTTGGCCTGCAGTGGCTGCTTCTGTCTTGGGCAGTGAAAGGACTGGACTTGAACTTTCTGCAATCTATTTCTGTGAGTTTCTCCAAGGGCTTGAGGTAGAGCTTGCCCCCTGTTCAAGAAGTCTCAGGAACAGCAAAGACGTCAAATTCTTCTGTCCTCAGCACTGGGGACTGTGTATTTTGTGCTGCAACAGAAGAAAAAGCAACCCGACGCTGTCTACGATGCCGCTGCCGACTCCATGTCCTGAAGGCACCGCAGAGAGCACCGCCGCAACGCCGCACCGTAACCCTGGTCTCACCGACCACGCCTGCTGATGCTGCCACCGAGCCGATGCTTGCACCGCGACCTGTTGGCACCGGACTTCGCACTGCCTTGCTTCACGACGCCGCCTTGGTATCCCCGACGACACCGCTCCACGTCAACATCAACCCCGCTGCTTGCGCCGTGGTTTGAAGGCACCGCTTGTAAGTTACACGACGCATCGCCCTCATCCCGCACTGCAGCCTTGGCCTGCCGGCGCCATCGCCTCCAGTTCGTCAGCCGACGACAGCGCTTCAGTAACGACGATGCCGCTGCTTGCACAGTGACTTGCCAACACTGCAACGAGCATCGCATCACTTCGCACTGCAGCCCTGGTCTCATTGACGCTGCTGGATGACCGTCACGGAGCCGATGCCTGCACCGCTACCTGAGGGCACCACACGCCACACCGCTGCACTTCACACCACAGCACCCAATGCCTGCAGAACACCGGCGCTCCTGACTTCAACCGCGAGGAGTTAGATCTGCAACGCGTGTGACTTCAAGGGCCCGACGACTCCTGCACCGACCTCTGGAACCGACGCCTGCGGACGCCGTGCCTTCGGAGCTCAACGAGAGGTCGCCGACGCCCTGCATTTCTAAAAGGTACTGTTTTGCGGGTCTTCCCGACACCGTAGCTGGTCCTCGACGACGCGGTCAGCCAGAACTGTTTGGATTTGTTGTTCACGACGCCGTGATAGCCCCAGACGAAGCTATCAACTTCAAGGAACTGTTTTTCAAGTTCATTTTGATAACTGAAGATTTCTAAGTACTGTATTGTGGATTTTTATCGTTTTTGTTCTTGTTTTAAGTATATAAAAATATTAGATATTTTTTCCTAAACTGGTGTGGTGTCCTTTTGTAGTGCTTACACTGTATTACTGTTGGTTATGTGCAAATGCTTTACACACTGCCTCTAAGATAAGCCTGACTGCTCGTGCCAAGCTACCAAGGGGATGAGCAGGGGTTATTTTAGGAGTGTGACTCCCTTATCCTGACTAGAAGGAAGGGCCCCTACTGGGACAAAGGAGCAATCCCTTGCCAACTAGAGATGCCCATTTCTAACATTGGTTGTCAGCGGTGAGGATAGGACTTGCGTTTGCACTTGACTTACAGTGATTGGTGTGCACTACTACCATATTGCAGACCATAACGTACCACATACTTTTTTGTGGTCTATTTTTGGGATCCTATTGTTTTGGAACTTTAACTCCCTACTGCATCATGCCTGACACAGCAGCATCATCACTTGCATCCCTAGAGGTGGCCTTTGAGGAGGAAAGGTTGGAAACCTACAACGTCAAGGAGTTGAAGGCTATTTGTAAAAACCTAAAAGTCCAAGTCAGAGGCCTCACCAGGAAGGAGGAGCTACAAAAGGCGCTGAGGGCCTGGGTAGCAGCCAGACATGCCAGTGGGCAGTCTGGAGATCTTAGTGGGGAGGCGGAAGAGCCTACTCCTAGGGAAGATGTGCTGTTGGGAGGGGGGGATCCCTCCAGGTTAGGTAGCAGTGGTTTGTCCCCAGAGGAGGTGGAGGACAGAAGGGAAGATAGGAGGCAGCGGCGTCACTAGGGTTGGTGTCACCCAGTGCGGTAACTTACCCCATGACACCATCACATGGGGTGACACCTTTCCCAAATGAGACTATTTAGTAAATAGTCTCATTTGGGAAAGGTGTCACCCCATGTGATGGTGTCACCCGGTGCGGTCCGCACCCCCCGCACCCCCCTAGTGACGCCACTGATAGGAGGCATGAGATCGAGCTTGAGAGGCTCAAGATGGAGTCACAAAGGATGGTATTAGACCATGAGCGTGGGCTCAAGGAGCTGGAATTGAAGAGCAAGTCCAGCACGGATGGTGGCAGCAACTCTTCAGTGCAGACAGATAGGATTGTGCACATCCCCAAGAATGTAGGTAAATAATTCAAGAAGGGGGATGACATACAAAGGGGGTTCCAGGGTTATGAGGCGTCTATTCATATGAATGGGGTTCCTGAAAGGAATTGGGGGGCAGGGTTGTGGCTTCTCTTTCCAAAGAAGCTAGGGATACTCCGGTAGCTTTGGGTAAGGGGCAGAACCTCACCTATGCTGACATGAAAGACACTCTCCTCACCAGGTATGGTCTCACTCCTGAAAAGTGCAGGGATCAGTTTAGGTCCAGTAAGAAGACTGATGCCAACACTTGGCTGGAATGTGTAGATTCTTCCTGCAGGTCACTGGATGGCTGGGTGAAGGGCAGTAATGTAACAGATTTTCAGGGGCTTTAGAATTTAATTGCATGGGAGCACTTGTCTAGTCTATGTTTTGCAGAGCTGCGCCAGCACTTGGTTGATAGTAAGCTGATTGACCCCAGGAAGCTTGCTATGGAGGCGGACCGCAGGATGAGTACCAGGGTCCACAAGAAAGCATTTGGGGGAGTCTCAGCCAAACGTGGGCAGGGTCCCCAGCAGAAAAGTGGGGGGGGACAAGGGTAAAGCACAGGAGTTCTCTAAAGGGCCCCAAACTAAGACCCAGGGTAAAGGTTCCCATCCCCCAGGAGATAAGAAACAAGGAGTCACTTCAGGAAAGCCTGCTGAGAAGGCCCCTGCAAATGTTTTTCATGTGACCAGGTGGGTCATTTGAAGGGGGGCCCCAAGTGTCCCAAGAGGGCACAACACCCACCGGTGGGCAGACCAAGGTGTTGGCTAGTGTGGTGCTTGGGGAGGAGGGGTGCCCACAGGCGGGTGGAGATCCCGCAGAAATGACCCTCGTCTCACTAGGGGACAGTGAGATGGTCCCAGGAAACCAGGTACCCCCTAACACAAAGAAATACAGCACTTGGGTGACCATAAATGGGAAAAGGGAAGAGGTTCTCAGAGATACTGGAGCCAGTGTGACCTCAGTCCGGTGTCACCTGGTCTCTGAGGAGCAAGTAGTCCCCGGGGCATTCCACCAAGTAGTTGCTGTAGACAACTCAGAGCGCCAGTGTATGGTGGCGCAGGTTCCCTTTGAGTGGGGGCGGTCTCAGGTCCCTTAAGGGTGGTTGTGAGGCCTACCATGCCTGTAGATTGTCTGCTAGGTAATGACCTGGGGCAGTCCTTGTGGAAGGATGTTGAGCTCAGGTCTCACTTGGAGATGCTTGGGTTGCCAGAGTGGGCATGCATGTCCACTCGGTCAATGGCAGCCAGAAAGGATGATCAGAAGGACCTGGAGCCTGAAACAGTGGCCCAGGTCCCTGCCAAGAGAAAGGGCAGGGGGTGCGGGAAGCCGGCCCCTGAAGTTCCCACAGACCGGTAGGAGGCTGACCTTGAGGGGGACGCCCCGGTACCTACAGGGGAGCAGGTAGCTGAACTGGGGGACATCTCCAAGCTGACCCATTGGCAGCAAGAAGGTGGTCCTTCCAGGGAAGACTTCTGCAAGGAGCAGAAGGAGTGCCCTTCTCTAGAGGGTCTGCAGCGACAGGCTGCAGACCAGGCAGCTGGTGATCAGTCTGGATTACATTGGATCTACTGGGAGAACGGTTTCCTGTATAGCGAGCCTAAGGTCGCTGAGCCTGGGTCAGCCCGTGTGCTGGTGGTACCCCAGCGCTTCAGGACCTTCCTACTGGGTCTAGCTCATGACGTGCCATTGGCAGGACATTTGGGGCGGGACAAGACCTTTGACAGGCTTGTCACCCACTTCTTCTGGCCCCAAATATGCAGGCCTTGCCAAACTTGCCAGGCAAGTGGTAAGAGTGGGAGGAAGGTCAAATCTCCTCTCCAACCTTTTCCAGTTGTTGGAACCCCTTTTGAAAGGGTAGGGATGGACATTGTGGGGCCACTGGATCCCAAGACAGCCACGGGCAACAGGTACATCCCGGTCTTGGTGGACCATGCCACCCGGTACCCAGAGGCAATCCTTCTCAGGACAACGACGGCGCCAGTGGTGGGCCGGGCGTTAATGGGGATCTTTTCCCGAGTGGGTTTCCCCAGAGAGGTGGTTTCTGACCATGGGACCAATTTCATATCGAAGTATATGACATCCCTGTGGAAGTAGTGTGGTGTAACCTACAAGTTCAACACTCCTTACTACCCACAAGGTAACAATCTGGTGGAAAGATTCAACCAGACCTTGAAGGCATGATTAAGGGTCTGACAGAACCCATGAGGCGTAAGTGGGACGTCCTCTTGCCATGCCTTCTCTTTGCATACAGGGAGGTGCCTCAGAAGTCTCTTGGGTTCAGTCCTTTTGAGCTTCTGTGTGGTCACCCTGTGAGAGGACCTCTGAGTTTGGGGAAGGAAGGCTGGGAGACAGCTCCCAGGAAAACTCCCCAGGATGTGTTTAGTTACATGCTTGCCTTCAGAAACCAAACTGCCCTCTTCAGGAAACTCGCTCAGGCAAACCTGGAAGCAAGCCAGGAAGAAATGAAAAAGTGGTATGACCAGAATGCCACTCTGGTCGAATTTCAACCTGGGCAAAAAGTGTGGGTCATGGCCCCAGTGGAACCTTGTGCCTTGCAGGACAAGTGGACTGGGCCTTTTGAGGTGGTGGAGCGCAAAAGTGATGTCACCTACCTGGTGAATTTGCAGACTCCCAGGAACCCTTTGAGGGTTCTCCATGTGAACCGCCTCAAGCCCCACTTCGAGAGGTCCGAAGTGAGCATGCTCCTGGCGACAGATGATGGGGTGGAAGAGGAGAGTGAGCCTCTCTCTGACCTCCTGTCCACCAAGGAGCACAATGGGTCAGTGGAAGGTGTGATCCTCTCCCCTACACTGACCCCAGAGCAGCAGAATGACTGTCACCAGTTGTTGGGACAGTTTTCCCCACTGTTCTCTCTGACCCCCAGGTGTTACTCACTGGTGTACCCATGACGTAGACACTGGTGACAGCCCTCCTGTAAAACACAAGATTTACAGGTTGACTGACCGGGTCAGGATCAGCATCAAGGAGGAAGTCTCTAAGATGTTGGCATTAGGGGTGATCGAGCCCTCCAACAGTCCTTGGGCCAGCCCAGTGGTCTTGGTCCCAAAGGCTGCTGCACCCGGTGCCACTCCAGAACTGTGGTTTTGTGTGGACTACCGTGGGCTCAATGCCGTCACCAGGACTGACACACCCCATCCCCAGAGCTGATGAGCTCATTGATCGGTTGGGAGCTGCCCGGTTACTCAGCACGTTTGATTTGACTTCTGGGTACTGGCACATTGCCTTAACCGATGGGGCCAAGGAGAGGTCAGCATTCTCAACCCCAGAAGGACATTACCAGTTCCAGGTGATGCCCTTTGGGTTGAAGAATGCCCCTGCCACCTTTCAGAGGTTGGTCAACCAGGTGTTGGCTGGGCTGGAGGATTTCAGTGCCGCATACCTGGATGACATTGCAGTGTTCAGTTCCAGCTGGGAAGAACACTTGCAGCACCTCGGTGAAGTGTTGAGGGCTCTGCAGAGGGCAGGCCTCACGATCAAGGCCAGTAAGTGCCAGATAGGGCAGAGTTCTGTGGTGTACTTGGGACACCAGGTAGGAAGCGGCCAGGTGGCACCCCTACAACCCAAGATTGACACCATTCTGGCTTGGGAGCCCCCCAAGACCCAGATAGAGGTGAGAGCCTTTTTAGGTCTCACCGGTTACTACAGGAGGTTTGTTAAGGGCTATGGCACCATTGTTGCCCCCTTAACAGAGCTGACTTCCAGGAAGCAGCCCAAGAAGGTGATCTGGACTGAATCCTGCCAGAAAGCTTTTGATGCCATGAAGACCGCCATGTGCACGGCGCCTGTGCTCAAGGCACCTGACTTCTCCAAGGAATTCGTCGTGCAGACCGATGCTTCAGAGCATGGTGTTGGAGCGGTGCTCTCACAACTGAATGAAGAGGGCCTAGACCAGCCTGTAGTCTTCCTTAGCAGGAGACTACTTCCCAGGGAACAGAGGTGAAGTGCCATAGAAAGGAAAGCTTTTGCTGTGGCCTGGGCACTGAAGAAGCTGAGGCCCTACCTGTTTGGGACTCACTTCCGAGTTCAGACAGACCGCAGGCCCCTCAGATGGTTGATGCAAATGAGGGGTGAGAATCCAAAACTGTTGAGGTGGTCCATCCCCCTACAGGGAATGGACTTTACGGTGGAACACCGCCCTGGCACAGAACACACCAACGCAGATGGTCTGTCCAGGTTCTTTCGCCTTAGTGAAGAGAACTCCCAGGAGGTTGGGTAGTTCTCCCTAATTTCAGCTGGAGGGGACATGTGTTAGACTTGGCATCTTTTGGCGTGTTTCCCCTGTCTTTTTGCTTTCTGACCTCCCGGTTTTGACTCTGTTTTTGCTGGTTTAGTGTCTCTGCGCACTTTCTCACTGCTGATCAGTGTTAAAGTGCAAGTGCTCCTGTTGTAAATTGTGTTATGGATTGGTGTTTCCATGATTGGCATATTTGATTTACTTGTCAGTCCCTAGTAAAATGCACAGAGTGTGCCGGGGCCTGTAAATCAAATGCTGCCAGTGGGCTGCAGCACTAGATTGTGCCACCCACACAAGCAGCCTGTAAAGGTAACTTTGGCCTGCCATTGCAGAGCCTGTGTGCAGTCTGGGACTGCCATGTGGACTTGGCAAGTGCACCCACTTGCCAAGCCCTAACCTTCCCTTTTCTTACATGTCAGTCACCCCTAAGGTAGGCCCAAGGTACCCCTGTGGGCAGGGTGCAGTGTATGTGAAAGGTAGGATATGCCCTGGTGCGTGTGGCATGTGCTGATAGTGAATTACTGCCAATTTCGTTTTTCACTATTGCAAGGCTACCTGTTCCCATAGGACAGAATAGGGGGTTTGTTTATACCATCTTATAAACATAACTACCCCGGGAACAAGGTAGAAAAATAAAGTTTAGTATGTCTGAACTCAGAATGTTAAAATGCATCTTTTAGTGAAAATGATTTTTACATTCTGTGTTTGAAAATACTACTTTTAGAAAGTATGTATTTTCTTGCTTAGCCATCCTGAGGGCCTCTGCTGGGGTTGTGGATTGACTGCCTGGCTTTGGAATGACAGGGGCTGGAGAGGGGCAGTGGCTCCAGAGAGCCTGATGGGTCAGGGCTGGGCAGAATAGACCTGGGCTGTTTAGAGTAGTGGGAGGAGATTTCCTTGCACCTGAATGGGCCCGGTCTGCCTTGCACAATGCCGTCTCCACCCCCTGCCAGGAAGCTGCACCAGTGAGGACAGAACTGGTTTGGGCTGGGTACAGACACTCTGTGCCTTCAGAGAACAAAGGATTTCATGGTATAAATATTGGGGCCCAGACCCCAGAACTTTAGAACTCTTTTGGACCAAGATGACTGCCAAGAAGAAGAGCTGGAGAAGCTGTGAGGAGGAACTATCACTTTGCTGTGTGCTTTGCTGTGTTGGCCTGCAGTGGCTGCTTCTGTCTTGGGCAGTGAAAGGACTGGACTTGAATTTTCTGCAATCTATTTCTGTGGGTTTCTCCAAGGGCTTGAGGTAGAGCTTGCCCCCTGTTCAAGAAGTCTCAGGAACAGCAAAGACTTCAAGTTCTTCTGCCCTCAGCACTGGGGACTGTGTGTTTTGTGCTGCAACAGAAGGAAAAGCAAACCGACGCCGTCTACGACGCCGCTGCCGACTCCGTGTCCTGAAGGCACAGACGCAACAGCGCACCGGAACCCTGGTCTCACCGACCACACCTGCTGACACCGCCACCTGAGCCGCTGCTTGCACCGCGACCTGTGGGCACCGCACTTCGCATTGCCTCGCTTCACGACACCGCCGACATCGATGTAGCTGCTTGCACCGTGGTTCGAGGGCACCGCTCGTAAGTTACATGACGCATCGCCCTCATCCCGCACCGCAGCCTTGGCCTACCGCAGTCGGCGCCATCGACTCCAGTTTGTCAGCCAACGACAGCGCTTCAGCAACGACGACACCTCTGCTGGCACCGTGATGAGCATCGCATCACTTCGCACCGCAGCCCTGGTCTCATCGACGCCGCTGGACGACCGTCACCGAGCTGCTGCCTGCACCGTGACCTGAGGGCACCACACATTACACGCTGCACTTCGCACCGCAGCACCCGACGCCTGCAGGCACTCCTGACTTCAACCGCGATTAGTTTGATCTGCAATGCGTGTGACTTCAAGGGCCCGACGACTCCTGCACCGACCTCCAGAACCGACACCTGCGGATGCCGTGCCTTTGGAGCTCAACGAGAGGTCACCGATGCCCTGCATTTCTAAAAGGTACTGTTTTGCGGGTCTTCCCGACACCGTAGCTGGCACGGATCACCGCGGTCAGCCAGAACTGTTTGGATTTGTTGTTCACGACGCCATGATAGTTAACTGTTTTTCAAGTTTATTTTGATAACTGAAGATTTCTATTACTGTAGTGTGGATTTTTATCGTTTTTGGTCTTGTTTTAAGTATATAAAAATATTGGATATTTTTTTCTAAGCTGGTGTGGTATACTTTTGTAGTGCTTACACTGTATTACTGTTGGTTATGTGCAAATGCCTTACACACTGCCTCTAAGATAAGCCTGACTGCTCGTGCCAAGCTACCAAGGGGGTGAGCAGGGGTTATTTTAGGAGTGTGATTCCCTTATTCTGACTAGAAGGAAGGGCCCCTACTTGGACAAAGGTGCAAACCCTTGCCAACTAGAGACGCCCATTTCTAACAGAGTACATCCAGGTTGCAACTTCTGAAAGACACAGGCATAGATAGGAGGCCATGTTGTTTCTGTTTTGCGAGAGAGTGATAAAAAGCTGAGTATTATACGTATATAAGATAATGGCAAACCCAAAGCATTCGAAGACCTCAACCAAGGGACGGACGTAAATGTTAAAGAGGGTTGGACTCAGGGAAGATCACTGAGGCACCCCTTGCAGCAGAGGGAACACCCTAAAATGGAAAGGTTTTTGAGAAACTTGAAAGGTGCATCCTTGCAAGAACGAGGCAAACCAAAGCAAAGCCTTGTTACTGATACTGCAGCTCCACAATCTTTCAATCAAAATGTTGTGGGACACAGTGTCAAAAGTGACACTGAGGTCCAACATTAAGATCTCTGCAGAGTTGCCAGAGTCCAAAATCTATAAACCTATGGAAGGTTTGGGTCCAAAGTGCCCACTAGAAAGGACCACAGTACTTTTTATACACAAAAGGTTTCTAGTGGCGCAAGTTAAATACACAATTCACCATATAACGAGCCAGTGTTTTTAATCCACAAGCTCGTGTGGTTTATTTCACAATTATTCTCATATTTTTTTAAAACGAATATATACATTAACACCATGTCATGATAAAGAACACAATTTCAACAATTTGACATTACATACACAAACAATTACCAGTTGTGAGACATTACATGAAGTCCAACAATAATAAATGAACAAATGGACAGAACATAGATCCTACATAAGATACCACCAAGTCCAGGTCCTGACGAAAACCCCAAAATGAATGTGGGGTTGGAAACGCTTTGACCCCAGTCTCTGGGACAAGATACTCTTACAAGTGCCCGAGGAGAAAAGTTCATAAATAATTACTCTCCTAGTGTGAACACTTACAATTTTTAAGTCCCAGGGCTGCACACATAAGCAGGAGATTGTTCAAATGTGATGTCTGTAAATCCCAGACCACCTCCACCCCAGTGTGATTATTTATCAACACAGGACTGGTGATCTATGTTCTGTCCATTTGTTCATTTATTATTGTTGGATTTCATGTAATGTCTCACAACTGGTAATTGTTTGTGTATGTAATGTCAAATTGTTGAAATTGTGTTCTTTATCATGACATGGTGTTAATGTATATATTCGTGTCCAAAATCTGGCACACTGGCTCGGAAACTAACAGCAGAGCAGATTCAGTGCTGTAGGAGGCACAGAAGCCCGACTGAGTCCTGTGTAAAAGGCCATTGTCCTCTAAAAAGTTGGAGAGCTGTTTAGTAACATGCTTCTCAGTGATCTAGGAAAAGAGTGGAAGAAGAAAGATTGGGCGGTAGTATTCAAGTTTGGATGGATCAAGCAGAGGCTGTTTTAATAGTGGGACCACCATTGCATGTTTCCAGCTCTGATGGACGCAGCTTGAGGACAAAGAACAGTTCAGGATCTCATGCAGGACAGGAAGATCTACCTCAAAGCCATGCTCTAGAATTGAAGGAGATACTGGATCTAGCAGAGATCCAGACTTGATCAAGAGGCATAGCAAAGCCAAGTTATCAAGTTTGATAGGATTGAAATTCAAGAGCTCAGAACTATCTTCCGATGTATCAAACCATGCACTTGGGCGTGGGAAGTCTCTGGCTTTGACAGGGAAGGAGGCATAGATGTTCACCACCTCCTCAGAAAAGAAGGAGGCTAGATCATTGCATCTCTGTTCTGATGGCGGGATAAAAGAAGAGACTTGGGCCGGCGAGGTAAGCGATTTAATAATGGAAACAATTTCTTATGATGTGTTGTGAGCGGATTGTATTTTCTTAGTATAAAAATCACAACGAGATTAGTTAATGTGACAATGATAAATCTGCTTGATCTGCCTGGTAATCCACTCTACATGCTGGATCATAGACTCTGTGCTAAAGGCACTCAAGATGCTTACACTTCTTCTTCAAGGTTAGTAGTTCATAATTGAACCAGCTGACAGAAGGCTTTTGCCTATGGTAGATCTGTTTGACAAGAGGAGCAATCTGATCTAACGCTCCACTAATCCAGTTATCCATTTGTATACTAGCCTTGTCCACGCATGTATCCAAGATAGGACAACTGTTACCAAGTACTTGACTAAACCTCACAGGGGCCACTTTAGGCATGGCTTACCGGTGCTTCATTTTAGGATACATAGATAGGAATGGCAAGATGGTCTGACCATCCCAGAGGGAAGTGTGGCCTGATCTCAAGATGAATGCGATTGGAAAATACAGGGTCAAGAATATGCCGTAATATGTGCATAGGAGTAAGGACTATCTGGGTAAGTTGTAAACTGTCCAGGTTGCCTAATAGTGCCTTAACTACCAGACAGCTGACATTATCAAAGTGCAAATTAAAATCACCTACCATCAAGAAATTGGAGTATCGGAGAACTAAAGGAGACAGAGTATCTGCTAGAAAGGTGGAAAATTGGACAAAGGGCCCGGAGAGCAATATAGCCAGGTCCCTGACACAGCAAAATATTTGGTGCGAGCCAAAGAGAAGAAGGACGCTTCACAGCCGTCAATGGAGAGGCCAGAAAAGGTGCAGTGCAGTCCTTGCTTAAAAATTGTAGCAATTCCTCCCTCTCTCTGCGCGACCTGTCCAGCCTAACAATAGCATAACCTTGAGGAATGGCTGGCAGTATGTCTGGGGAAGAGTCCTCATTTAACCATGTCTTTGTCAGAAATACTGCATCCGGTCCTTGCTTCTGAATAAAATCATGAACCTCAAGTATATGTTTTACTAACAACCTGCAGTTAAGGGAGAAAAACTTGACAAAGTTCTGCAACTGTTTTGCCAAACTTATCTCAGCTAACAATGGCATGGGTGCCAAAACTGAAAAACTGCAACATTTGCAACAAGCCTCTGTATTGCAAAGGTTCAGTGAATGGCTACAGGAATCAGGCAAGGTCACTAAGTAATCCAACAGTTCCTGTCTGGTATGGTGTGTGGGGGCTGACCCAAACCGACTAGAGGTCCTGGCGCCGTCCAGGTTCAGACGGACGCCGATGGCCTTGCCTTAGGCATGCTTTCGGTGCTTCAGTGGTGCGCCTACTGCATGCAGATGCGCACCCTTCAAGTTAAAATCACCGCCTCCTAAAAGGGAGTGTGGAAATGGGCATGACGTCACACTGAAAAACAGGAGAACAACTTAAATCTAACTGGAGCCCAGCAACTCCCCTCCATACTGGAAAGCTTCCCCTCCAGATGGGAGTACTGCCAACCAAACAATCAACAGTAAAGAAAAGTGGGAGAAAGGTAACAAATAAAACCAATAAAACACTATAGGCAGCCTCGTCCAAGATGCCTCCCAAAGATGGTGGAGCCAGGCACCTCCATGCGGTGTAGCAGCATACACGGAAAAAAAGAGGAAGGAGAATACTGCAAATTGTTGCAACAATGTAGCAGCAGACTTACGTTCCTCATGGGAGTCGAATCCAATGCGGACACACACCCTTCATGTTAAAATATTCTGCCTCCTAAAAGGGGGCATGGTTATGGGCATGACGACACGTTGAAAACCGGGAGAGCAACTTAAATCAAACTAGAGCACAGCAAAACCCCCTCCACTGGAAAGCTTCCCCTCCAGATGGGATTACTGGCAACCAAACAATCAACATTAAAGAAAAAAGGGAGAAAGGTGACAAATAAAATCAATAAAACACTATGGGCAGCCTCGTCCAAGATAGCTCCCAAAGATAGTGGAGCCAGGCAACTCCACGCTGTGTTACCGCATACAAGGAAATAAGAGGAAGGAGAATACTGCTAATACATGCAACAGAGTGATAGCAGACGCGTTTCGGAGCAGCCGCTCCTTGGTCACGGGTCAAGACCTGTGACTAAGGAGCGGCTGCTCAGAAACGCGTTGGGCGTTTTCGCTACATGAAATAAATGTATCCACACTATAAAGGAATTGGGCTCGGCATTGGTTTGTTTAAGTACAACTAATATGTTTGGATATATATGCTGTGTGTTTCTGTAAAGTTTAAATATGTTTTATATATATATATATACCAAGGTGTATTGAAGAATGAGTGGGTGTATGAGTGTCTGAATGGATGATTTAGTAGGTGCTTGACTGACTGTATAAGTGAGTGATTAAACGTGTCTTACTGAATGCATGGGTTAGTGACTAAAATGTGTGAATGTCTGCATCAGTCTTTCAGTTGGTGTGTAAGCAGCTGCATGGGTTGGTGAGAAGCTACATGAGTGTCTATATGGGTTATTGATTGGTTGTCTGAGTATCTGTATGGGTGCCTGAGTGTCTGTGTGGGTGGGTGGGGGTGTGTGTGACTGAGCATAGATGTGTGAGTGGGTGATTCACTGGGTGTATGGGTTCAAGAGTGCATCTGTGAAGGGCTGTATGGGTGGGTGAGTGTATGTATGGGTGTGTAGGTGAGTGAATGGATGTCTCAGTGGTACATGTGTGAGTAACTACATATGTAAAAGGCAGTATATGTCAGTGTTGGAGTATATAAATGACTATATGTGAGAGTGAGTGATTGTGAGAGTGGCTGTATGGATGAGTGTATGCTTGTATCAGTGATTGTATAAGAGAGTAAGTATGTGTTAGTATCTGTATGAATAAGTGAGGTGGTGTGTGTATAACTGTGTAGGTGAGTAAATGGGAGTGTGATTGATTCTTTGCATGACTGACTAGGTGTGTGAGTAACTCTATGGGTGAGTGGCGGTGTGAGTGTCTGTATAGGTATATGAGTGCATATGATAGTGCTGTATTGATGAGTGACTGCATGTATGAGGGACTGTTTGGGTGAATAAGTGGATGTGTGTGTAGACCTAGGAATCACTGAGTGGGTATGTAGTAACTTGTATTGGTGTGTCTATGGTTTCGAAAATGGTAGTCTGTATTTTAGAGTGGGTGTATCAAAGGTTATATTAGGGTATGAGGAGGTGCATCAGATCATCACATGGCTGATGTCATCAGTGATGTCATTTGAGATGTCATCAGTGATGTCACTGACCATGTCATGAATGATGTAATATGTGACGTCATCAGCAGTGCATTGCGGGGGCACGAGTTATAGTTAGCTGAACTAACTATAACGACCGAATTTCTCTGGTTTTGTTCGAGTGAAATGTCCAACTAACTATAACGTCCCTAAAACCTGTGGTTTTTTCAGTGAATTTCTAAGGTTTTTTAAATGCTAATTTCTAACTATAACGTCCCTGAATCCTATGGTTTTTTCAGTGAATTTCAAAGGTTTTTTAAATGCTAATTTCTAACTATAACATCCCTGAAACCTATGGTTTTTTCAGTGAATTTCAAAGGTTTTTAAATGCTAATTTCTTACTATAACGTCCCTGAAACCTATGGTTTTTTCAGTGAATTTCAAAGGTTTTTAAATGCTAATTTCTAATAACAATGTCCAAAAATACATTTTCAAAATTTTTAAAGTTTTATAAAAATGATCTGATATTTCTCCTTTATAAAATATGGTTTTATGTTTTTAAAGAAAAAAAAAAACTGGATTCGCGTACCGATCGTTTACCAATCACGGTGGTTGCGCGAATCCAAGAATTTTGCTGCCATATTGGTTAAGTCGTGTACGATGCGCGTTCGGTATGCGATGGGTGCGCAGTTCTTGGCCCCGCGTAACATTACGTATGTATTTCCGGGGGTCGCGCCAGGTGCGCGAATCCATCGCAAATCTTTAAGTTTTAAAAGTATATGTATATAACTTTATTATATATATTATACCAAGAGATTACTTATCATAAATATCATATATCTGTAATTGTAATAAAGATATGTTATTCTTAAATGTATTTTTTGGAATTCGCGTCGGGTGCGCGCCGGTTGCGTGCCAGGTGCGCGAATCCCATGTGACTTCAAAAGAAAGCATTTTATTGGTTAAGAAGCTTTTGATTCTAGAAGTTGAAGGACCCCACCCATTTTTTTTCATACTTTCAAGAGCATCTCAGAGGACACACCTGTTGTCTTTTACTACTCTTCTTTCAATCTTTTTGGTGTTTTTTTTGTTGCATCAAAAAATGGCAGCTGGAAATCCATCACAGCAGCTTCCACCAGAAGAGGAAGAAGATTTGGAGGAACCTGTGAAAGTGCGGTATGAAAGCATTGTGTGGGCATTTTTCTCCATACCACCTGGGGAGAAAAAGGTCAATGCCCGTAAGGTGACATGCACCATTTGCGAAAAGGTCCTCTCACGAGGGTCAGGAAAAAAATATTCTTGTGGAACGCTATCAATGCTTAAGCATTTGCAAACCATGCACCCTCGGCGTCTCGCAAGAGAACAACTGAGACGTGATCTACAAAAGCAGGCAAGTGAGGAGAACACTGCTGGACCCAGCACCTCATCTGCTGGCACAACAACTCCTCCAACCAACATCTTCCCTGAGTTTGCTAAAGTTGAGCAGTGATGTTTAACATGCAAGAAGACATTTTGGGGCCGATTCCGATCTCGGCCGGTAGGGCTCCGAATAGGATTCGGCTTTACCGGATCCGATTCGGAGCCCTTTTTCCCGACCGAATCGTACGCGGGTCCGGCCGAGCGAGTACGATGCGAGCTCGCCGACCGACTCGTCCGGGCGACCCGACCGCTCCGACCGACTGCGTACCCGGATCGTACCGCTCCGACCGACTCGCTCGGACCCGATTCGCACCGCGCAATGGAGACGTTTTCCGGCCGGGTAAGTACGATGCGCACCTCGACCGCTCCGACCGACTCGCGCCGTCCGACTCGAACTCGCTGTCGGAGCCGTACTTTGGGGGTCCGTGTCGGACCTCCTGTACGCTGCACCCGCGCGAGGCGCACACAGGGGGACCCATGGGTCCCTCTACCTGTGCGTGTACGCCGCGAGCGCCTCGCGGCGTACTCGCTGTAGGGGGCGCCCTTGTCCGCCTCGCACCCATTGAGGCAATGGGAGCCCGCGTACGCGTTGTACGACCGGCTCCCATTGAGTTCACTGGGAGTCCGACCGACTCGTGTCCGGTGGCATACGAATGCATCGGACTCGTTCGGTCGGACTGCACGGGGCCGATTCGGTCGGAAATCTCTCCGGGTCCGGCTCGGTCAGAGAGATTTCCGGCCCGAATCGGAATCGACCCCTATGTGTTGGTGAGCAATCAGCGAATGCTATCGTGGTTGCCATTAAGAACCACAAATGTTAATTTTTTTTCTTTTCATTTATGCAATGACTATTGATTGCATCATTTTTTGAATGTTTTTCCTTGTTGGTTCTGTTTATTTTTTATTTTTTAACAACAAAAACACCATTTAAAAAAAAAAAAAAGTAAAAAAACCACAAAGATAATATAAAACAAAAAAAGAAGTAAAAAAATGGTTCTTTTCAGAATCGCCTATTTGGTTAAAAAATGAGAAATTTGTAAGTGTTGTATGAATTGTGCAAAGTTGAATATATGGAGAAGTGTATGTTTAGTGTATGTGTGATTGAAGAAGTGCATGTGTGCTACCTGAATGATTGTATGAATCCATGTGTAATGCTTCAGTGATTGTAAGACTGCATAAGTAAGGTGTAGGTGTATCAAAGAGTGTATCAGTAGTGCTTGTGTGATTGCATAACTACATAGATAGTGCCTGGATGATTTTATAAGTGCATGGGTAATGTCTGCGTGATTATAGGAGTGCATGGAAACTGATTGAAGGAGTGCATGGATAATGTCTGGGTAATTGCATAACTGCAGGGGTAATGTCTGGGTGATTGGAAGAGTGCATGGGCACTGCCTGAATAATTCAAGGAGTGCATGGGTAATGGCTGGGTGATTGCATGAATGCTTAGGTAATGCCTGGGTGATTGGAGGAGTACAGAGATAGTGCCTGCGTGATTAGAGGAGTGGATAAGTAGTGCCTGGATTATTTTATTAATTCAACGGGTAGTGGCTGAGTGATTGGAGGAGTGCATGGGTACTACCTGGGTGTCTGAAGGAGTGCAAGGGTATTGCCTGTGTGATTGCATGAGTGCAACAGTAATGTTTGGGTGATTGAAGGAGTGCATGGGTAACGCCTGGGTGCATGGAAGAGTGCATGAGTAATGTTAGGGTGATTGTATGAGTGCAGAGGTAATATCTGGGTGATTGGAGGAGTGCATGGGTAATGCCTGGGTGCATGGAAGAGTGCATGGATGAGTGCTGCAGAAGTGCTTGAGTGCATGTATGAGTGCATGGGTAATGCCTGTGTTATTGCAAAAGTGCTGGAGTAATGTCTGGGTGATTGGAGGAGTGCATGGGCACCATCTGAGTGATTGAAGGAGTGCATGGGTAATGCCTAGGTGATTGCATGAATGCAGGGGTAATATCTGGGTGAATGGAGGAGTGCATTGGTAGTGCCTGAGTGATTACACAAGTGCATAGGTAGTGCCTTGGTGATTTTATAAGTGCATGGGTAGTGGCTGGGTGATTGGAGGAGTGCATGGATAGTGCCAGGATGACTGGAGGAGTGCAAGGGTAGTGCCTGGGTTATTGCATGAGTGCATAAGTAGTGCCTGGGTGATTGCATGATTGCAGGGGTAGTGCTTGAGTGATTGAAGGATTGCATGGGTAATGCCTGTGGGATTGTATGAGTGCAGGGGTAATGTCTGGGTGATTGAAGGAGTGTATGGGTAATAACTGGGTGCAGTGAAGAGTGCATGGGTAGTGCGTGGGTGAATGTAGGACTGCCAAGGTAGTTCCTGGGTGATTGGAGGAGTGCATGGGTAATGCCTGGGTGCATGGAAGACTGCATGGGTAGTGTGTGGGTGCATGTAGGACTGCATGGGTAGTGTGTGGGTGCATGTAGGACTGCCTGGGTAGTTCCTGGGTGATTGGATGAGTGCATGAGTAGTAGCAGGGTGATTGCATGAGTGCAGGAGTGGTGCATGGATGATTAGAAGACTGCATGGGTAGTGGTTGGATGATTGCATGAGTGCTGCAGAAGTGCCTGAGCACATGTATGACTGCATGGGCACTGCCGGAGTGATTGAAGTAGTGCATGAGTTATGCCTGGGTGATTGTATGAATGCAGGGGTAATATCTGGGTGAATGGATGAGTGCATAGGTAGTGCCTTTGTGATTTTATAAGTGCATGGGTAGTGGCTGGGTTATTGGAGGAGTGCATGGATAGTGCCAGGATGACTGGAGGAGTGCAAGGGTAGTGCCTGGGTTATTGCATGAGTGCATAAGTAGTGCCTGGGTGATTGCATGATAGCAGCGGTAGTGCTTGAGTGATTGAAGGATTGCATGGGTAATGCCTGTGTGATCATATGAGTGCAGGGGTAATGTCTGGGTGATTGAAGGAATGTATGGGTAATGCCTGGGTGCATGGAAGACTGCATGGGTAGTGTGTGGGTGCATGTAGGACTGCCTGGGTAGTTCCTGTGTGATTGGAGGAGTGCATGAGTAGTAGCAGGGTGATTGCATGAGTGCAGGAGTAGTGCATGGATGATTGGAAGACTGCATGGGTAGTGGTTGGATGATTGCATGAGTGCTGCAGAAGTGCCTGAGCACATGTATGACTGCATGGGCACTCCCTGAGTGTTTGAAGTAGTGCATGAGTTATGCCTGGGCGATTGTATGAATGCAGGGGTAATATCTGGGTGAATGGATGAGTGCATTGGTAGTGCCTGAGTGATTACACAAGTGCATAGGTAGTGCCTTGGTGATTTTATAAGTGCATAGGTAGTGGCTGGGTGATTGGAGGAGTGCATGGATAGTGCCAGGATGACTGGAGGAGTGCAAGGGTAGTCCCTGGGTTATTGCATGAGTGCATAGGTAGTGCCTGGGTGATTGTATGACTACATGGGCACTGCGTGATTTATTGAAGGAGTACATGGATAATGCCTGGGTGATTGTATGAATGCAGGGGTAATGTCTAGGTGAATGGAGGAGGGCATGGGTAGTGCCTGAGTGATTAGACGAGTGCATAGGTAGTGCCTTGGTGATTTTATAAGTGTATGGATAGTGGATGGGTGATTGGAGGAGTGCATGGATAGTGCCAGGATGACTGGAGGAGTGCAAGGGTAGTGCCTGGGTTATTGCATGTGTGTATAGGTAGTGCCTGGGTGATTGTATGACTACATAGGCACTGTGTGATTTATTGAAGGAGTACATGGATAATGCCTGGGTGATTGTATGAATGCAGGGGTAATGTCTAGGTGAATGGAGGAGTGCATGGGTAGTGCCTGAGTGATTAGACAAGTGCATAGGTAGTGCTTTGGTGATTTTATAAGTGCATGGATAGTGCCAGGATGACTGGAGGAGTACAAGGGTAGTGCCTGGGTTATTGCATGAGTGCATAAGTAGTGCCTGGGTTATTGCATGAGTGCATAAGTAGTGCCTGGGTGATTGCATGATTGCAGGGGTAGTGCTTGATTGATTGAAGGATTGCATGGGTAATGCCTGTGTGATTGTATGAGTGCAGGGGTAATGTCTGGGTGATTGAAAGAGTGTATGGGTAATGTCTGGGTGCATGTAGGACTGCCTGGGTAGTTCCTGGGTGATTGGAAGAGTGCATGAGTAGTAGCAGGGTGATTGCATGAGTGCAGGAGTAGTGCGTTGATGATTGGAAGACTGCATGGGTAGTGCTTGGGTGATTGGAAGAGTACATAGGTAGTGTCTGGGTGTCAGGAGCCAAAGTCTGAGAAAAACAATGGGATGTCAGTTAGCGGGGGCTACCTCAGTTCCCTTGCTCAAAAGATGTTTTAATGCGCCCCGCGTTCGTAGTAAACATCTCAACCAGTCTTGGACCGCGTTAATCAAATTGCGGTTCTCCAAGATGGCTGTTAGCGCTGGGTTAGCGCTACAGTCTTCTGATGATGAGCGCGAGGCTTTGGACACAGCTGAAGCTCGCGCTGACCCTTAGAACAGCGCACTTCACCGAGCTCGTCAGGCTGTCCGCAGTGCTTCATGTTTCGTCCGTGTTAGAGTTAGTGTAGAGAAGAGAATTTCGTTCCGTTTTCCCCCGGCGGTAGGTTAGAGTAATACTACGCGTCGGGCTTCAGAGGAAAGCTTTTGAAAAATACTACTTGAGTCGTCGCTCGTATTGACAGAGCATTCCAATGGAAATTCCTGAGTGCTTCGTCACAGTAGAGAAGTTTCCTGTCACGCAAGTACCCGTTCTGGGAGTTTAAATAAGGACTAGTCACTAGAAACTTGATACTTAGCCTTCATATTACCCAGTTGTTCTTTGTTGTTTTCTGCTGTGCATAATATACGTTTTTAGAGTAAAATAAGAAAAGGCTTTAGTTTCTGTTAAGCCAGAACTTACCGGAATGTTTGTTCCTGTTGGGCGTTCAGTTTCTGTAAAACCATCTGCATTACAAAAAGAAAAGAAAGGTTATTAGATTTACCCACAGCATTAAATAGATAATTAGAGTGTAGATAGATAGTCTGGAAGGTACTAAAACTTTCATTGCTTATCAATAGGATATTGGTACGCTCCTACTTACAACATCATGGAGCAATATTAAATGCATCAAAAATTAATAGAAGAGAGGCAATAGTCTAGTCTCTTAAGGGTACGTTGTTGAGGGGGGTGAATACATATACATATATTAAGTTAGCAGCAAAACATTGTTTAGACCTAAGTAATTTGTTAATTTGTGTTACAGTGTTAAATACTGAAAACTGGCCAACAAGCAAGCTAGAAGTCGCAGGATAGAAGACACCAGATAAAAGAAGACGAGGCTGTCTCTTCTCTGTCCCCAACCCCTTTCCCCCCTGGGAATTCTTTCATGCTCCCCAGAAAAACTCTTTGGGACCTTGGAGGGAAACTCAGAGAGGCATTGGGTTCAGTCATCATTCTGCTCCTGTGAAGTATCTGGGAAACTTCAAGTAAGAATCTTGACACTGGGTGATATTATAAGTATATGGATGCAGGCTAGGTGAATGGAGAAATGCTTGGATAGTGCATGGGTGATGGCAGGAGTATGAGAATAGTGCCTAATTATATAGATCAGTGCATGGGTAGTATTTGTAAAAATGGATCAGTGCAATAAAAATACGGTAAACATTACTTCATATTATTAAGCGTAGTACATTATTTCATTTTACCTTCTTTATTAAAGTACATACCAAACTCAGTGAAACTATTTTACAGTTGTTTTGTTGTAAACTGAATTTAAAATCTTTTCAAGGTGTACTATTACTTTCTGTAATAAAAAAGAAGGAAAACTGTTATTACGTATAATATTATGGTTTTAAGAACACAACATAATTTTACAATTACATAATATATTCAGTTTCCCTTTTTTGCTATTTTCAGACTCTAGTGAATTTCACCATACACAGTGATTTCAATGTAGATCATCATATAACAGCGGGGGAAAAAATACAATCAATGAGATTGTAAAAAAAAAAAAATCTGCGTCGAAAATATTTACAACAAATCCAACTATCTGTTTACTTATCTACAGTTTCTAAATTACATTCTTCAACTACATTAAATTATTTATTTCTCTGAAGTACATTTTCTAAAATATACACTCTCATTTACATCGCGTATAATATAAAGGTCAAATATATAAACAAGTTCCTTCAAACACCATTTTGCAAATGCAATAAGAAATAGCACAAACAATAATCCAAACAGTAATTGTTCACATCTTCCCAATAGGCCGAATAATGTTTCCAAATCCATTTGCATTGAAAATATCCAAAATAAACTCGTTAATTCGTGTTCACATCTTCCCAATAGGCCGAATGATGTTTTCAAAATTTTGGCATAAAAATATCAGATATGAATTTGGTAATTCGTAAGGCAACCTACATTTGAATTCCAAATGGGCATCATTGCAATGTGTCCATCCTTTATTGCACTTTAAATACACAGTATAGTGTCCAGATGTTGTAGTAGGTCCATCATGGAAAATAATAGCCACTGCTTTAAAAGTTCTTCCTGAAATTGACACTTGACTTCCCACAAAAGTTTTAATTTTAGTTTCCAATTTTCTTCCATTTGCTCTACAACGTTGCAGCATTAATATGACATATTTTCCAAAGTTTTCTATATATAATGTTGACAACATTTCTGATTTACAATGAGAGCATTTCATATCTGGATTAGCTCTTTTTACTAATTTGTTAAGACACTGATTTACAATCTGGTATTGTCAAATATATGAATCGTTCAGTGTCTATTTCAGTGGTAGAAGAAAATGAACACTCTTCACATTTATGATCCCATCTGTAACTTATTCCAAACAAATTTTCAATTTCTATTCCTTCATCTTCTAATACTGCAAGTATAAACATAAGAAATTCTTGTGCATCTTGTTGTATATTCAATGTAAATTGCGAAGAACCAGTACATATATCCAAAAGATGCCGAATGCCAGAAACAGTATGGATTTTACTTCTATCAGTTATCAACTTTTGAAAAATATAATGTAATAAAGAACAGAATCTTTTTTCTCGATTTTCCATGATTTCATGATGAAGATCTTCTAGGTAAAAGACAACATTCACAATTACATTAGCATAGCAGTTGATACCTGAACTATTTTCTAACTGGTATCCTACAATATCATCAACACTGTCCATTTTCATTTTCTTTGCAGCTTCATCATTTTCTTGAATTGTTTTCTTTTTTTGAATCTCACTAGAATGTTTCTCATATTCCTGTTTTGGACATACTACAGGTTTCTCATGTATGGGATATTCACCTAAGTTAGGAGCATACAGTCTTCTTAACCGATTATACTCTCTTACACAATTTGCATCAGCACTAACCTTTTTCTCATCAAAATCAATCAAATACAAACCAGATAATGTTTTTACTCGAGACAATGCAACATATGCCATGCCCTCTTTAAACACTGTACTTCCAATATTTACCAAAGCACTGTCTACTCTTAAACCTTGAGATTTATGAATGGTCATTGCATATGCTAAAGAAAGAGGAAACTGTTTTCTACGAACATACAAGTCTTTTACAAGCAAAAAATGAACTGCACAACGTCCAATCTGTTTTACCTCTTCAATCCGATCAAATTTAATCTTCAGAAATTCAATTCCATCTCTCTTCTGATAATTAACAAAATCAACAACTTTTCCCATTGCTCCATTTACTAAACCTTTTTCTACATCCAAATTACGCCATAATATTACCCCACAGTTTACACATACATATAAAGTCTTTTCTATACCAGCAGTCTTAGATACAGACTTCTCCAAAGAATCCAATTTTGACTGTAATTTCTTAGAGAGAAGAATAGTAACTCCTTCACGCTCCATTTTATCAATGGCTTCCATTTTCACTATTGGTTGTTTTTCCAGTTTCAAAAGTTCTTGATTGAATGTAGAACACTCTTGCAGTGTTGGCATTAGGCAAACTATAGACTTCTTTTCTCCAATTTTTTTGTACATTATTTCAGGTGCAATATTTTCATTTGGAAACAAGTTTGATAGTAGCCGACTTTGTAAAGCTTCTTTACCATGTTTTGTCAAAACACCAATTCTAATATCTTGAAGAATGTTTCCATAATGTTCATCACTTGCTTGTCGCATATTCTTAATAAGTTCTTTATATTCAAAATGAGACCAAATGTTGACATTTCCAATACTTCCCAAAGATTTCCTAGTGTCTTCATGGACAAGTGTTTTAACAACTGGTTGTCCTTTCACAGGAGTAAGTTGTAGTAGATCACCGAATACAATTACATGTTTTCCTCCAAATAAAACATCATAATCTATCCGTTTTTAAAATCTGTTGTATTCTTAAATGTACAAAGGCAAGCATTAAGTTTGAGACCATGCTCACCTCATCAATGATCAGAAGTTTCATTTTCTCTAGTACTCTTGAGACTTCATAACAAGCTTCTCCAGATAGCTTGTGATATTCCAACTTATTTTCATGTTCAACTGGTAGCATGAGTAATCAATGTAATCCCTTTAATGTTGTGTGCTGCTAACCCAGTTGGAGCGGTTACAACACAAGATACATGTGATTCAGTGGTTTTCTGTAGATAACTGGTCAAAACTTTAATTAAGAAACTTTTTCCTGTTCCAGCTTGACCACTGACATACATTCGAATAGGTTTAAATGATGTGCATTGGCATTCTTTTTTTTCATGCAGTAAACTATGCTGTATCTGTTCTGTCACTTGCTGATATATTTCTTTTTGTTCAATATTTAGTTGTTCTTCCAAGTTTCCCAACTCAATAATATCCTGTTGTGCTTCTTTCATTGCTGTTTCTACTTCATTCATGGCTATTGCTGCCTCATTTACAAGAATTGGTTGTCCTAATGGATCTTGACTTAGTGGAGCAGAACTTTGACTATCTTGAGAACTGTCTCTAGCTATTTCAGCTGCAATAGTAGTTTCTTGTTCAATCTCTTCATTTAACATTTGTAGATAAGTTGGAAAAATTGTGCATTGAATGCTTTCTTTACATGCATTAAAACAATCTTCATAGCACCAAAAATCTCCAAGTAATTCCATTTCACTACGCCAAGGCTTGAAAAGTTGCAGAAGTGCCAAATAGAAAAATTCCCTTTTATCTGGAATTTCGCAACTGAGTTTCCTGTGGGTAATAAGATTTCCTTTGGCATGTTTTACCGAACATCCTTCACATCCATTTACTGCATATTTTTCTTCATTTATATTTTCTGTAACATTTCTCTTAAAGCTGTAATGTTGCAGTACTTCATAGAAACATATGTTTTCCAGATGTGGACTTCTTTTAGGATAGTACGTATCCAACATATTCGTTTTAACAATATCTGTACTTTCTGGTTCATTCAATGCTAAGTATTCAATTTCTTGTATAGATTTCAATACTCGATTTCCTGTTGCAGCAAGACCTAGACTTACCCAAATGATTCCTCTTGACTTTGAATATAAACTTGCAGAGGTCAACCGATCCGAACATTCGTAAGATCCAATCTCTCGATGGAAAAGCATCTTCAAACTAAAGCTGTACAATTTGTTACTAAGAGTCTTCTCTTGTGAAATTTCTTCCCACATTTCTTTCAACTCAGTCTTTTCAGATTTGGTTATATATGATGTAACATAGCGAGCAACAACAATCGAATTATCTGCAACATACTGGATATCCATATTTGCATTCCACATTGTCAAAATCACTGGATTGTAGTCATTAATATACTTTGAATCTTCAGTTCTTTTTATGTTGTAAGTATTCTTAGGAGATTTTCGAGTTATAGTATGCCTTACTGCTGACATGAAACTGTTGACTCTTCCTTTTGAAATTACTGGACGTGGGAATCCAAAATGACATTTTGTATAAAATCTTCCCTTTGATTTGTATTTCCGTCGACAATATTTCCCACATCGATGACTTTGAAACCGTAAAACTTGCTGTCTCAAGTGGTTTTCTCCTCTTTCTTTTGGAATGGCACAAGTAACATATTTTTCAATGAAAGACAAAACACTTTCATCAGTATCAGTTCCAAATTTTGGTGCATTCTTGATCCATAACAGCATGTGAATATGAGGTGCACCTCTGGCTTGGTACTCCTTTCTCCAAAAGAAATGAATAACTTCTCCAAGAGGTGGATTATTTTTATTGCAGACAAAATACATCATAGCTTGAAACCTATGATTAAAATATCTGCACACATTTACAGGATCCAAGGAACACAGTTCCCCAGCTGTCTTCAATTCAATGTTGTTTACATTTGAATTTGCTTGTCGTAGAAATTCAAGTAAATCGTCCCATGCGTACTCAGCACTGCTAAGCGTAACAAACCACGTAGGGGTTCCTAAGTTGCTTAACATACATTTAAGTTCTTCGTGACGATGATAACAATACTCATTAGTACCACGTTGACACGCCATCAAATTAATTAACTGAGATTCTAAATGATCGTCTCTTTGTTGAACTTTGTCCAAAAATTCCTTTGCAGAAAGATGTGTAAGATGAACTCCTGTTTTTAATATGTGGTTCACTGCATATGAAAGTGCAGACAAGTCACTTTCAAACAGAAGATGAAATAAATATGGAATACACTGTCGAAATCTTGGATCTTCTGAGTACAATCTTGTTGTACGATATTCTGAAGCTTGAATCTGTAGTGGTCGTTCATCATATCGTCCACCTTTTCCAGTGAGGAACAGCTGTGGAAAACAACAAGCTTCCAAACTTTTTTCCCATACACTCATGGGAGTTCCCTTTGCTTTCTTCATTTGGAATAATTCAATAGTGTTTCCTATCACTTCTTTTGAATGTAGAGGATGTATACTATAATGTTCATAAATTTCTTCACTCCTCAAGTTATCCACTTTTTCTATTTGGCCAGTTGAAATTTCTCTTTCATCTTCTAAAGATATTTTTCTTCTTCCACATATACATTTTTATAAAAAATATTGTTTTGCACAAGATATAATGTAGCCTTTTGAAGTTTGGTGACATCTACTAACTCTTGCCATATTTTCCGACTCTTTGTTGGTACACCATTAACTAGGAATGACTACAGGTTCACTTTCCTCTCTCTCTACGCCAACAGTTTCAATATTTTTCTTAAAATCTAAAGGTAAATACACAATTCTTCCTTTTAAACCTCTTTGTAAATCTGTTGGAGGCAGCTTACCTGTTTTAGGCTCCATACGAACTATAGCCTGAAACGGGTGCACAGATTGAATAAGATTGGACTCATACGTATTTAAATCTACCAGTTCCGGAGGAATAGCTACCAACTCTAGGTTGTTATGTACAGCTCTAGCTGGCATTTTGTTCCCTTCTAATTTGTTGTAACAATATTTACAAATACGTTGATCAGTACCCAACTCAAAACGACCTTCCACCAACAAATAAGCACCAAATTGTTCCCACTTATCATTGTTTTCCTTTTACTTTTTAAATACACATCAACATTCCTAGTTTGACTTCTTTAGTGAGTACGTCGACAACAAATACAAACATAGGGCCCCATTAGGATGGCGGGCGGACTTTAGTCCGCCCGCCATCCTCGCGGTGCTGGGACCGGCCACCAGACGTGTGGCGGTCCCCCACCGCTGATTAGGATGCAACCGCCACCCTAGCGGTCGCATTCCGCATATTTGACATTGCGGCGGGTGCTGCATACAGCAGCACCCGCCGCAATGCCAAATTGACATGTTGTGCATTCCCATGCACAACGTGGCAGGCACTGCGCAGTGCCTGCCACCTTGTGCATGGGAATGCAGGGGGGGTACCATGGGTACCCCCCCCCCAAGTGCACCCCCCCTGTGGGCCCGCAACGGGCCCCCAAAGCACATCCCCACCAGCCTTTCCATGGTGGCATCGCCGCCATGGAAAGGCCTTTTAAACCAGGCATCATAATATGGAAGGCACCGCCACCATATTGTGCCCCAGCTCCGCCCGGTCGGCAATCGGAACGATTGCCGACCGTCGGAAAAGCGGCGGACACACTTTGCGTCCGCCGCGATACCCCCCGCCATAATAATATGGCGGGGTAAATCAAGTTGGGATGGCGATCCACCCGCCATCCTAATGACCCCCATAGTTTGGATTTTCACAAGAAACTACCTTAAACTTTGTAATTTCTTCTGCAAACTTCACAGTAGTAGTATCTTCCATCTCTTCTTCAACACCTACACTTCTCAAACTCTCACTTTCTCTACACTCCTCTTGAGGACAAAAGAAACGAAACTCTATATCATCAGAAACTTTTTTTACATCCAATACTGAACCATGCAAAAGAGCTGTGTTTATTTCATTTAGAGATAATGCAGGTCTTTTTACGTAGTATAATCTTCTTACTAACTTCCGCATTTCTGAATGATGTACTGCTAACATTCTTACGTGATGAAAAGTACTTCGACACACTTTTCTAGAAAGACAAGCCAGAGAATGACCCTGCAAGTTAGTATATTTTCTCACTTTACAAGGATCTAGTCCTTGCAACATCTTAATCTTCTAACACTTTTTTACCATAATCTCATAAGAAATTTCATAATATATCAATAGATTCCTGTTGTATACTACAAATACTACTACAATCCCACTTATACACTGGAGCTTTTGTACGTCTTCCTTGAACTTCTTCAGCTATTAATTCTTCCTCACTTCTAGGAACCATCTTTTCTTTTTCAATTGGAGAACCGTTTTTAACTTCATAACAATGACCACTGGTATCAACTGTATGAACTAATGTAATTTGTTGAAAATAGCTTTCTTCATTAAAAAAGGCTCTGTACTAGAAGTGTGCTTCCATTCACCCGAAACGTTTTTACAAAACTTAGTTCTATTAACCAGTCTTTTACTTTTCTGCTTCATAAAATGCATTGTTTTATTCAATGTTTTCATTCTCCACAATACTAATATAAAACATTTTCTTTTCAATTCAAAAGCCTTTGACTACACTTTCAATCTGTTCTTTCTTTTTGTAAAATGCTGATCTTCTTTTATATTTTTTGCAATCTTTCAATAAATTTTGTTGTACTCTACTTTTATACATTCTCTTCCTAATGTATTTATATTGTTTCATCCTTTTTTCAACATTGATTCTTATAACCTGATTTTGCATTAATTTCTCCTTTTTTCTTATCCTTCTGATTGCTTGTAGTACTTTTGTTTCTCTTTTCCCCATTTTCAAAATCGATTACTTTTTTTAAAACACTTTTAACAAATTCTTTTGTTCTCTTACCAGAAGACTTTTTCTTCAACGTCATTTGTTGTACTTCATCTACTTTCTGCTTTTCTCTATCCTTCAAATAGTTCGGTTTCCTTTGTTGTCTTTTCTTTTGAACTTTTCTTGTCATACTGAATACTTCTTAACAATTATGGAGAATAAAAAACAAGTGTATTATCTTTCTCAAAAATATAATTAATATTATTAAAATAATTATATACAAATATTGTCATCTATAAATAAAGAAATACATTGAGTAATGCCTAGGTGAATAGATAAGTGCAACAGTAGGACCTGAATTATTATTAAAATAATTATGTACAAATATTGTCATCTATAAATAAAGAAATACATTGAGTAATGCCTAGGTGAATAGATAAGTGCAACAGTAGGACCTGGATGATTCCACAACTGCAAGGGTGGCATGTAACTAGTGCCTGGGTGATTGCATAACTAAAGGGGTAATATCTGGAGGATTACTGCAGTACTGCAGTACATAGCAAATCAGTGGGTGATTTTATAACTGCATGAGTACTGCTTGGGTGATTGCAGGAGTACTGAGGGAATGCCTGAGTAATTGGAAGCGTGCAAAGGTAGTGCCTGAGTGATTGTATAAGTGCATGAGTACTGGCTGAGTGATTACATAAGGACAAGGGTAATACCTGCATGATTGAAGGAGTACAAGGGTAGTACCTGAAAGATTATATAAGTTCATTGATAGTGTCTGGGTGATTGAAAGAGTGCATAGGTAATACCTGGGTGAATGCATGACTGCATACGTAGTGCCTGGGTGGTTTCATGAGTGCAGGGGTAATAACCTGGGTAATTGCAACAGTGCATATGTAGCTACCTGGATCATATGAAGACTGTATAGTTAGTACTTGGGTGTTTTTATAACTGCATGAGTGTTGGGCCTAGCCAAATGCAAAGCAGCACACTATTACATGACTCAACCATAAGTCTCTCCATATTGTTAAAAGCATGCATACATATGTCTCTACCTTTTCAAATCATCATCATATCTAAAAGAAATATGTATACAATATTTCTGAAATATAGTGAAACCTAGAAAACGAGACATGCATAACTCCATACATAGTGCTTCGATGATTGTATGACTCCAAAGGTACTCGCTAGGTAATTGCAGGAGAAGATGGATAGTGACTGGCTAATTCATCAGTGCATACATACAGGTTGAGTGCATGGATAAGTGTATTAATAGTATCTGAAGGCATAGATGAGTCATGGAGTAGTGCCTAGGTGAATAGATTACTGCAACAGTAGCACCTGGATGATTCAATGACTGCAAGGGTAATGTGTAGGTTATTACATGACTGCATAGGTAGACACTGCATGATTCTATGACTGCAAAGGTACTACATAAGTACTGCCTGGGTGATTCCATGACTACAGGGGTAATATCTGGGGAATTACTGGAGTACATAGCAAGTGAGTGAGTGATTTTATAACTACATGAGTACTGCTTCAGTGATTGCAAGAGTAATGAGGTAGTGCCTGAGTGAATAAGAGAGTGCAAAGGTAGTGCCTGGGTGATTTTATAACAGCATACTACTAGCTGAGTGATTATATAAGTACAAGGGTAGTGTCTATGTGATTGAAGGAGTGCAACGTTAGTGCCTGACTGATTATATAAGTGCATATGTAGTGGCTACATGATTGAAAGAGTGCATGGGTAATACCTTGGTGATTGCATGAGTGCATAGCTAGTGCCTGGGTGATTTCATGAGTGCAGGGGTAATGCCTGGGTGATTGCATCAGTGCATATGTAATGCCTGTATCATTGGAAGACTGCATGGGTAGTACTAGGGTGTTTTATAACTGCATGAGTGTTGGGCCTAGCCAAATATAAAACAGCAGACTATTACATGACTCAACCATAAGTCTCTCCATATCGTTAATAGCATGCATACATATGTCTCCACCTTTTCAAATCATCATCATATCTAAAAGAAATATATATACAATATTTCTGAAATATAGTGAAAACTAGAAACTGAGACATGTAATAGATCTGCCTGAGTGATTGCAAAACTCCATGGGTAGTACTTGGGTGATTGTATGACTCCAAAGGTAGTCACTGGGTAATTGCAGGAGAAGATGGATAGTGACTGGCTAATTACATGAGTGCACACATAAAGGTTCAGTGCATGGATAAGTGTATAAATAGCACCTGAAGGCATAGATGACTCACTAAGAAGTGCCTAGGTGAATAGATGAGTGCAACAGTAGGGCCTGGGTGATTCTATGACTGCAAGGGTAGTGCCTGCAGTATTACATGAGTGCATAGGTAGAGACTGCATGATTCTATAACTGCAGGAGTAGTACATAATAGTGCCTAGGTGATTGCATGATTGCAGGGGTAATATCTGAGGGATTACTGCAGTACATAGGAAGTGAGTGGGTGATTTTATAAGTCCATGAGTACTGCCTGGGTGATTACAGAAGTACTAAGGTACTGCCTGAGTGATTACAAGAGTGCAAAGGTAGTGCCTGGGTGATTTTATAAGTGCATGAGTATTGCCTGAGTGATTACATAAGTACAAGAATAGTGCCTCCGTGATTGCAGAGTGCAAGGATAGTGCCTGGGTGATTGAAGCACTGTATAGCTAATGCATTGGTGATTGCATGAGTACAGAAGCAACCTCTGGGGGATTAAAGAAGTACATAGGTAACGCCTTGGTGACTGCATGACTACAGGAGTAATATCTGGTGATTTACATAACTGCATACAAAGTGACTGAGTGATTTTATAAGTGCATCGTTACTTCTTGGGTGATTTCAGGACTACTGAGGTAATGCCTGAGTGAATTAATGAGTGCAAAGGTAGTGCCTGGGTGATCTCATAACACCATGACTACTGGCTGAGTGATTACATAAGTACAAGGCTAGTGCCTCTGTGATTGAAAGAGTACAACGTTAGTGCCCTGAGTAATTATATAAGGGCATGAGTTGTGGCTACATGATTCAAAGAGTGCATGGGTAATACCTTAGTGATTGCATGAGTGCATAGGTACTGCCTAGATGTTTGCATGAGTGCGGGAGTAATGCCTGAGTGATTACAGCACTGCATATGTAGTGACTGAATCACTGGAAGACTGCATGGGTAGTACTTGGGTGTTTTTCTAACTACATGAGTGTTGGGACTAGCCACATATAAAACAGCAGACTATTACATGACTCAACTATAAGTCGCTCCATATTGTTAAAAGCTTGCATACATATGTCTCTACCTTTTCAAATCATCATCATATCTAAAAGAAATATGTATACAATATTTCTGAAATATAGTGAAACCTAGAAACTGAGACATGTAACAGATCTGCCTGAGTGATTGCAAAACTCCATGGGTAGTACTTGGGTGATTGAATGGCTCCAAAGGTAGTCACTGGGTAATTGCAGGAAAAGATGGATAGTGACTGGCTAATTACATGAGTGCACACATAAAGGTTCAGTGCATGGATAAGTGTATAAATAGCACCTGAAGGCATAGATGATTCACTAAGAAGTGCCTACGTGAATAGATGAGTGCAACAGTAGAGTCTGGATGATTCTATGACTGCAAGGGTAGTGCCTGGGTTATTACATGAGTGTATAGGTAGAGACTGCATGATTCTATAACTGTAGGGGTAGTACATAACTAGTGCCTATGTGATTGCATGATTGCAGGGGTAATATCTGGGGGATTACTGCAGTACATAGGAAGTGAGTGGGTGATTTCATAAGTCCATCAGTACTGCCTAGGTGATTACAGAAGTACTAAGGTACTGCCTAAGTAATTACAGGAGTGCAAAGGTAGTGCCTGGGTGATTTTATAAGTGCATGAGTATTGCCTGAGTCATTACATAAGTGCAAGAATAGTGCCTCCGTGACTGAAAGAGTGCAAGGATAGTGCCTTGGTAATTCAAGCACTGTATAGCTAATGCATTGGTGATTGCATGAATACAGAAGTAACCTCTGGGGGATTAAAGGAATACATAGGTAACACCAGGGTGACTGCATGACTACAGGAGTAATGTCTGGTGATTTACATGACTACATACAAAGTGACTGAGTGATTTTATAACTGCATGGGTACTTCTTGGGTGATTTCAGGACTACTGAAGTAATGCCTGAGTGAATAAATGAGTGCAAAAGTAGTGCCTGGGTGATCTCATAACACCATGACTACTGGCTGAGTGATTACATAAGTACAAGGCTAATGCCTCTGTGATTGAAAGAGTACAACATTAGTGCCTGAGTGATTATATAAGTGCATGAGTAGTGGCTGCAAGAGTCAAAGAGTGCATGGGTAATACCTTGGTGATTGCATGAGTGCATAGCTACTGCCTGGGTGATTGCATGAGTGCATGGGTATGCCTGGGTGATTGCATCAGTGCATATGTACTGCCTGGATCATTAGAAGACTGCATGGGTAGTACTAGGGTGTTTTATAACTGCATGAGTGTTGGGCCTAACCAAATATAAAACAGCAGACTATTACATGACTCAACTATAAGTCCCTCCATATTGTTAAAAGCTTGCATACATATGTCTCCACGTTTTCAAATCATCATCATTTCTAAAAGAAATATGTATACAATATTTCTGAAATATAGTGAAACTTACAACTGAAGCATGTAATAGATCTGCCTCAGTGATTGCATAACTTCATGGGTAGTGCTTGGGTGATTGTCTACATGCAAGGGTAGTCACCGGGTAATTGTAGGAGAAGATAGATAGTGACTGGCTAATTGCATGAGTGCACACATAAACATTGAATGTCATGGATAAGTGTATGAATAGCACCTAAAGGTACAGATGACTCATTGAGTAGTGCCAAGGTGAATAGATGAGGGAAACAGTAGGACCTAGATGTTTCTACATATCATACAGGGTGATTGTATGAGTGCAGGAATAATATATAGGTGATTGGAGGAGTGCATGGGTAATGCCTGGGTGCATGGAAGAATGCATGGGTAGTGCCTGGGTGCATGGAGGAATGCATAGGTAGTTCCTGGGTGATTGGAGGACTGCATGTGTAGAACCTGGGTGATTGCATGAGTGTACAGGTAGTGACTGGGTTAATACATGAGTGCATAGGTACAGCCTGCATGATTGCATGACTGCAGGAGTAGTACATAACTAGTGCCTGGGTGATTGCATGACTGCAGGGGTAATATCTGGGGGATTACTGGAGTACATAGCAAGTGAGTGGGTGATTTTATAAGTTCATGCATACTGGCTAAGTGATTGGAGGAGTGCATAGATCCTGAAAAGGAAATTGTAGGAGTGCAAGGGTATTGCCTGGTTGATTGAACTAGTGTATAGCTAATGCATTGGTGATTGCATGAGTTCAGAGGTAATATCTGGGGGACTACAAGAGTACATAGAAAGTGCCTGGGTGATATTATAAGTGCATCAGTACTGCCTGGGTGATTAGAATAATACTGTGGTAGTGCCTCAGTGATTGCAAAAGTGTAAAGGTAGTGCCTGGGTGATTTTCTAAGTGCATAGGCACTGGCTAAGTGATTGGAGGAGTGCACAGATCCTGACAGGGTGATTGGAGGAGTGCAAGGGTAGTGCCTGCATGATTAAACCAGTGTATAGCTAACGCATTGATGATTGCATGATTGCAGGAGTTATGTCTGGGGGATTAGAGGAATACACTGGGTGATTTTATAAGTGCATGTGTGCTACCTGAGTGATTAGAGTAGTACTGCAGTAGTACCTGAGTGATTGGAGGAGTGCAACATCCTGAGTAGCAGCAGAATACTGAAACTGCAGCACAAAAGTCAGGTCTATGACAGTGTGCACTTTTGTACTGCAGCTTCAAAATTCTGTAACTACTCAGGGTGTTGGGCGTACTCAAAATAAAGCATAAAAGCTAAACATGAGTCTGTTATAAATCTCACCATACTCCTGAAACTATACATGCATATATGTCTACCTTTTGAAATCATCATCATATATAACAGAAATAAACAAGTAGACTGAACTTTACATTTCAAAGGCACACCTACATTTCTGCAGTGTATTTCAAGTGTACCTTCCCCAGACTCATAGAAAGTAGCCTAATCAGTAATCCCTTCTGCTAACATGTCTTAAAACTCACTTTTGTGCTGCAGCTTCACCATTCTACAAATAATGGGCCTAGTCAGACATAAAGCAGCAACCTTTCACAAGTCTCTACCATAACTCTAACCATATTCCTAAAAGCATACATGCTTCTATCTAGACCTATTGCCAAAACCATTACACATATTAGAATACATGTGCAAGTAGAAACATAACCACACTCACAAGACCATAAAGGCCTTAAAACCTGACAGACTACACTTAACATTTCAAACACACCTAGATTTATGTGGCAAATTTCAAGTGAACTTTTACACAGACTCTTATAAAGTACCATAATCAATAATTCCTCTCCCAACATATCTTAAAGATCACTTTTCAACTACTACAGCTTCACTATTCTAGTAGTAATCAGGTATAGCGCATAGCTAACAGCAAAGCAACACTTCACTTATCTTTCATAAAAGACTCCCCATATTTCTAAAACCATGTATGCATATGTCTGTACCTTTTGCTAGCAGCATCATATATAAAAGTAATACACAGATAAATGTATTCCTGTGTTTTATACATCTATCATCTTCAGACACATAACACATAGCGTAATATATGTGCAAGTAGACACATATCTCAGTCACAACATCATCCACAGCTCACAACTTCACAGACTACACTTCAATTTTCAAACAGACACTGAAAATTATGCGGTATATATGAAATATAACTTTCCTCACATCATACAAATTACTCTAATAAATACCATCTCTACAAACATCTCAAACCTCACTTTCAGGCTGCTGCTTTACCATTCTACAACTACTTATAATGTTACACCTACCCAAATACAAAGCAGGAACCCTCCACATGTCTTTACTAAAAGTCTCACCATATTCCTAAAAGCATACATGAATATGTCTGTACCATAACACTATGCAAACCTTAAACATTCACAGAACAAACTTCCAATTTCAAGCAAACACCAAACATTATGTGGCATATTTCAACTGTACCTCTCTAGAAACTTAAAAAAAGAACCCTAATCAATAATACCTTATGTCAACATCTTTCAAACCACACTATTATGCTGCATCTTCACCATTCCACTACTACTCACAGTCTTGAGACTACCACATAAAAGCAACAATACCTCTTTGTTATACATCATGCACCTTCAAATGTATAAGACATATGAAAATACATATACAAGTAGAAACATACTTGAGACAGAAGTCCATGCACACCTTAAAACTTGACAAACTCCACCTCCAATTTTAAAGCAACAGCTAAAATTATGCGGTATACTACAAATGTACATATCCACACACTAAAACAAACTACCATAATCACTAATCCATCGTCCAATATACACATATTACTATACAGAATCTATTTCAAACAACATTTAACTACAATACACATCTCTACATTTCATAATATATTTCGAATATCACAGTTCATCAATAATTTTTAAAGATTAAAAATAAACCTAATACATAATTCACCTCACAAATGTATAACTCACCTTCCAAATTGATTTGTAGAATTTAAAATATCACAAACTCTTAAAAGATTTTCTTATGCACACAATCAATGTAATGCACCACTCTCAGCAAGGTAAAACCAGTAATGGCAACCTTTCCCTCTCTTTCTCCACACAAATACATGTAAGTAACAAATCACATTGCTTCCTACATTATTTCAAATTATAAAACACATTTCTATTGGTTAGACATATTAACCCTTACCAACTGACTTCTAAAAGTGCCCAAACTGGTTCTGGAATTTTTTGGAGTCGCGACTCCACCGTGCACCAACTCGATGGAGCCGCGAATCCATACGGGAATTAAAAATTATATTACAAATAAAAATACCACTATTTTTTAAGAACACACCACTTCTAAAGCTAGTACTGACTTGGGAAATCTTACTTTAATAAGATATCACATATATAAATTACAATTTCACATTTTAAGTCCACAGTTAAGTTTCAACCCTTCCCCCATTCTGCTTAATGCCAGTTTCCATAGTAAGAGTTCATGGAACATTCAACTGAACTGACAGGTCACAAGTTCACCATATTTTCAAGTTCAGCACACAAGGTTACAAATGCAAACAGCAGGTGTGGTTGACGTTTGCAAAAAATGACCTTATCCTATCTACTGTACCTTTCAAACATTTTTTACTAACCAATAAGAAACATGCTTTTTAAAGAAAGTAGAATGCACCCTATTTTTGAATGTACAATGTTCTTAAACAGCCAATCAACTCTCTACTTTTTAAAAAACAGCATCTTGTCCACCATTTTAGATACCTCTCATTCTACTAACTGACTACCTCAGCTACAGACATCTTTTAATTACTTCCAGACATCCCTTCAAGATGCTTACAGTATGGATTGTTGGGCACAGCTATGTTTTCTGGTGCAAAAGGTATGCTGAATGCAGAGGTATTGACAAAGACCTAGCTTTGCAAAATGTGGATATTAAATGGATTGCACAGAGAGGATTAAAGTGGCACAAATTGATGCCTTTGATTAAAAACTTTTTGCATCTCCAACCCCCTGACCTCATGATTGTGCACTGTGGTGGCAATGACCTAGGCACATTGACTGGGGTAGGTCTGGACATGCTAATGAAGGACACCTTCACACAATTGATGTTGCTTTTACCTCAAACTGTCTTTGTATACTCTAATATATGCCAAAGACAGAAATGGAAGTGGTCAACTCAATTCTGTCCACAGTTTGGGAAAGCTAGGAAGAATGTCAATAAAGCTGTTTCTGCATACCTCAGAGATCATAGAATGGGGTCCATCTACAACAACAATATACGTTTTGATATGGATGACATCTACAGAAGTGATGGAGTACACTTCACAGATAAAGGAAACAGAGTCTTTCTCAACCACCTAAAGCTGTGCATCCGCACTTACATGTAGCTACAACAAACTCATAATGAAAACACGGGCTCTTTCTAGAGCCACCCTATAACATAATAGTAAATATAATTTTTTTTCTTTTCACATACATATTTTTTTACATTTTTTGTGGATTCGCGCACTTGATGCGAATCTGCAAAAGCAGGAATTCAATGTACTACAACACAATACACTTTTCAAGTTTAACTATTAATTTTATATATTTTTAACAACTCTATACATTGTAATCTTGTTTTAAACTGCAATCCCAGTAACTCTTTAAAACAACTTCACAAATAAAACACTACCTTCTAAATTATATGCTACATAATTATTTATTTAAGGTGAATTCGCGAATCCAATGCGACGTTACACGGGGGCTGCGCTGAGAGCCGTGTTGGGGTCGCGACTCCAAACTCGAAAAAAAAAAAAATGCCTCTCTTCCATTATTCGGTATTTTCCCCGGGGACCCCATCCCCCGGGGCCTGCCAGCAGTTATTATTCTAAAAAAATAAGGAGGGGGACCGCGTGGCCCCCCTCCTCCAGCCAATAATGGCCCCGGGGATCCCATCCCCCGGGGCCTGCCACTATTTATTTATTTTTTTAAAAGAGGGGGACTGCGTGGCCCCCCTCCTCTGGCCAATATTGGCCCCGGGGACCCCATCCCCCGGGGCCTGGCATCAGCGTTGGGGACCATGGGGGGAGCCCCAATGCCCCCACGGTCCCTGCCGGCTCCCCGCCTCCTGCGGGAGCCGGCATTGCTGGGCAGGGAGCTGCTAACATGCAGCTCCCCTTGCCCAAAGCAATTCTGCTTTGCTTCGTTAAGCGAGAGCAGGTTTCCTGCTCTCGCTTCAACGAAGCAAAGCAGTGTTTGCTATGACAGGGCGGGAGCCGTGCTTCCACCCTGCCATAGCAAACAACAATGTCCCGGGGGTGGGTACCTCGGGACATTGCAGGAGCCGGCCCTGAGAGGTGGCGGTCCCCAGGACCATCAAGGGCTCCAGGAGGGGGGCTGCGTGGCCCCCATCCCTTCGTGAAAATAGCCCCAGGGAGGCGGTGGCCCCTGGGGCCGGGGTCCGCAACCGACCCCCGTATTTACAAATTCAATGCCCCGTGGAGGTGATGGTCCCCGGGGCTTGGGGGGGCCCGTGTGGCCCCCCACCCGATTTTAATAAAGCCACAGGGAGGTGGCGGTCCACGGGGCTTGGGGGGCCCCGTGAGGCCCCTGCCCTTATAAAAATAAAGCCCCGGGGAGGCGGCGGTCCCCAGGGTTTGGGGGGCCCTCGAGGCCCCCCACCCTATTTTAATAAAGCCCCGGGGAGGTGGCGGTCCCTGGGGCTTGGGAGGGCCCGTGAGGTCCCCCGCCCTTATAAAAATAAAGCCCCGGGGTGGTGGCGGTCCCCGGGGCTGCGTGCCCCCCACACATTTTCGATAAAGCCCCGGGGAGGTGGTGGTGGTCCCTGGGGCTGTGGGCCCCCGCGGGCCCCCACTATATAATAACACATTGCCCCCGGGACCTGGCCCACCCGGGGGCTTAAGGAAAATGAAGCACGGGAGACCGCGCTTCATTTTCTAAAAATTCTCGGCGGTATTCGTGCACCCAGCGTGACTTCTGCCGAAAAAAACAAAAAAATGCTTTTTTGGGCCCTGGGGGTCCCTGTGGGACCCGCTGACCAGCCCTAGGGAGTCAGGGTGTTTCTACCCTGACCCCTTTCCTACATTTATACCCTTTTCCAAACTTTTTGATGTGACTCGGTTCTGAGTCACAAAATGGCTGCCAACACACTCTGGTTTAGAGTTTTGGCAGCCAATAAGAATGAAGCTCGTGCTCGGGAGGATTCGCGGATCCTCCTCGGTGCTCAGATATCGATATTTTTATTTTTTGAATTTCTCAGGAACTACTGAACGGATTTATGCCATTTAAAAAAAGGTCGCTTTCTGAACCAAGAGCTACCTTTTTGCCAAATTTGGTGTAATTCCGTTCAGCAGTTCGGGCTGTAGCCTGTTCCAAAATTCCTATGGAAACTAACATGGGGAAAACGCGTTTTGGGACCCCCCTTTTTTTTCAGCCCCCGCTTGACGAATCACCCCGAAACTTTCAGGACAGGAGCTGACCTCAGTGAACCTAAGTTTTGAAAAGGTCCTAACTATAACTACCTACTGGCGACTGCCAGTAGGTTATATATATATATATATATATATATATATATATATATATATATATATATATTATCTACTGGCGGTCGCCAGTAGATAGTTATAGTTAGGACCTATTTTCCATAGGAAATTCACAACATTCTATTTCCAATAACTTTGGCGCCGGTTGACGAATCTTCGCGAAATTTTCAAAACTTATGGCCCGCTCCGGTCCGCTCCTATCCTGAAAGTTTCGGGGTGATTCGGCAAGTGGGGGCCGAGAAAAAGGGGGTCCCAAAACGTGTTTTCCCCATGCAATTTTCCATAGGAAACTTTAGACACGGCTACAGCCCGAACTGCTGAACAGAATTACACCAAATTTGGCAAAGAGGTAGTTCTTTGTTCAGAAAGAACCCTTTTTGTTAAATGGTGTATATCCGTTCAATAGTTGCTGAGAAATACAAAAGTAAAATCACATATATATCTGGGCGGAGCCTAACCACACATGTCATCGTGAGATCTGATTGGCTGTCAGCACTTCATCCTGGAATTGCTGGCAGCCATCTTGGGACCAATATAAATGATAGTACCCCATTGAAATGCATTGTAGTGAATCAAAGATTTTGAGGGTTACCAAAAGGAGAACTATAAAGGGTGATAACAGACTTTAGTTACATTAGAATTCATTTGTTGATGGTACCATACTAATTTCAGGAATTGTGGTGTGTTCTAAGGTGATTTTACCCTGTGAAAAACCTTCTGCTGGGATATCATGAATCATGTTTGAGAGAAAACTATTTTCACATGCTTGTCCCATAGAGTTTTGGAAGGTGCTCTAGAAGCTAAAATGAGAGCATATTTTCTGTAAATTCACATTATCTTTCTCAGTCATGTGAGAATGAAGTCTGACATTCTCAGTAAAACATGTACATCCAACAAGGGCAGAGACTGTCAGTTGATTCCTTTGTGTTCTACTGCAGCTTCCCAGAGTGTTCTAAAGAACAACTAGAGTGCTAACAGCCTTACTTATGACAAAAGTATGGCACACCTGAAGCCATCTTGATTGGAATAAACTGGTAACACTTAAAACATTTAATTTAAAAAGGAACAAAATGATGGGGATCATTTAGTCATAGAAATTATGGTTAGTGCTATAGTGGAGAAGTGTGGCTCAATGGTTAGAGCGGCAGACCCTGATGCAGAGATCTGGCCTGGGACCAGGGTTCAATTCCCGCCTTGGTGGGACTTGGGCTCAACGTCCTCGGACCTGATAATTCTCGCCTCAGTGCCTATTCTAATCATGGGTCCCACTCTGCAACTCTGGGCAATAGCTTGCTTAATCTCCACAACGGCCCCACCAGCGCTGGGATGCCTGGCTTCACCTTGGGGGTGCCCAGGAGTGGACATTTCACAGGGAAAAGCCAGGAAGGGTTCCACAGCGGTATGCGTACAGCGCCAGGAAGCCTCAGGGTATCAGTGCGCTTTACAAGTACAAATTCATTTCATTTCATTCATTTCATTTCATTTCATTTCAAAGAAAAATTAGGACATGTTTCAAGTGAGATCTCAAATATCTTCCTGTTATATTTCAACAGGAGCAGCCTGTCAGTTGATGCCTTTGTGTTCTACTGCAGCTTCCCAGAGTGTTCTAAAGAACAACTAGAGTGCTAACAGCCTTACTTATGACAAAAGTATGGCACACCTGAAGACATCTTGATTGGAATAAACTGGTAACACTTAAAACGTTTAATTTAAAAAGGAACAAAATGATGGGGTTCATTTTGTCATAGAAATTATGGGTAGTGCTGTAGAAAGAAAAATTAGGACATGTTTCAAGTGTGATCTCAAATATCTTCCTGTTATATTTCAACAGGAGCAGCCTGCCAGTTGATGCCTTTGTGTTCTACTGCAGCTTCCCAGAGTGTTCTAAAGAACAACTAGAGCGCTAACAGCCTTACTTATAACAAAAGTATGGCACACCTGAAGCCATCTTGATTGGAATAAACCGTTAATACTTAAAACATTTAATTTAAAAAGGAACAAAATGAGGGGGTTCTTTTTGAAATAGAAATTATGGTTAGTGCTGCAGAAAGAAAAATGAGGGCATGTTTTAAGTGAGATCTCAAATCCTCTTCTATTTCATTAGAAAATTCTGACATGCAGACTGAAACAATCACTTTCAATACCAGCAGCAGACTTCCAGTTAACTCCCTGGTGAGCAGTAGCTTTACTACAGTGATCTAGTGAGCAACTAGAGTGCTAACATTCTGAATTTATGGCACATGTGAGACACATCTGAATGCCTTTTTGATGGAATCAAAGTAAAAACTGAAAGCATTTCCTACTGAGGAGACTGCAGTAAATGAGGAAATTAGGAAACTTCATAACAAAGAAGTCTTCCAAGATGGCCACCAGAGAAAAAAGAGCCCAAATGTAGCACAAATATTACCCAGATGTAGCCCACATATAGCCCAATGACAAAAGTGTGCAAAACACTTTTTATTTTTAGTTTTTTTGCAGTTTTATGTATTGCAGACTGGTCAGGTATTGGAGCGTTGCATCTTAAAACATGACCCCCTACACTACAAAAACACCACTGCACTACCCTAAACCCTAAAACACTACCCCCAGCACGACCCCTTACACTACACAAGCACCACTGCACTATCCTAAACCCTAAAACACTACCCCCAGCATGACCCCCTACACTACACAAACACCACTGCACTACCCTAAACCCTAAAACACTACCCCCAGCACGACCCCCTACACTACCCAAACACCACTGCACTAACCTAAATCCTAAAACATTACCCCCAGCACGACCCCCTACACTATCCAAACACCACTGCACTACCCTAAAACATGACCCCCTACACTACAAAAACACCACTGCACTACCCTAAACCCTAAAACACTACCCCCAGCACGACCCCCTACACTACACAAGCACCACTGCACTACCCTAAACCCTAAAACACTATCCCCAGCACGACCCCCTACACTACACAAACACCACTGCACTACCCTAAACCCGAAAACACTACCCCAGCACGATCCCCTACACTACCCAAACACCACTGCACTAACCTAAATCCTAAAACAATACCCCCAGCACGACCCCCTACACTACCCAAACACCACTGCACTACCCTAAAACACTGACCCCCTACACTACACAAACACCACTGCACTACCCTAAACCCTAAAACACTAGCCCCAGCATGACCCCCTACACTACACAAGCAACACTGCACTAAACCCTAAAACACTACCCCCAGCACGGCCCCCTACACTGCCCGAACACCACTGCACTGCCCTAAACCTTTAAACACCAGCCCCTGCACAACCCCCTACACTGTTCGAACACCACTGCACTGCCCTAAACCCTGAAACACCACCCCCTTCATGACCCCCTACACTGCCCGAACACCACTGCACTGCCCTAAACCCTGAAACACCACCCCCAGCACGACCCCCTACACTGCCCAAACACCACTGCCCTAAACCCTGAAACACCACCCCCAGCACAACCCCCTACACTGCCCGAACACCACTGCACTGCCCTAAACCCTGAAACACCACCCCCAGCACGACCCCCTACACTGCCCGAACACCACTGCACTACCCTAAACCCAGAAACACCACCCCCAGCACGACCCCCTACACAGCCCGAACACCACTGCACTACCCTAAACCCTGAAACACCAGCCCCAGCACAACCCCCTACACTGTCCGAACACCACTGCACTGCCCTAAACTCTGAAACACTACCCCCAGCAAGACCCCCTACACTGCCCGAACACCACTGCACTGCCCTAAACCCTGAAACATCACACCCAGCAAGACCCCTATACTGCCCGAACACCACTGCCCTAAACCCTGAAACACCACCCCCAGCAAGACCCCCTACACTGCCCGAACACCACTGCACTGCCCTAAACCCTGAAACACTAGCCCCAGCACGACCCCCTACATTGCCCGAACACCACTGCACTGCCCTAAACCCTGAAACACCACCCCTGCACGACCCACTACACTGCCCGAACACCACTGCACTGCCCTAAACCCTGAAACACCACCCCCAGCACGACCCCCTACACTGCCCGAACACCACTGCACTGCCCTAAACCCTGAAACACCACCCCTGCACGACCCCCTACACTGCCCGAACACCACTGCACTGCCCTAAACCCTGAAACACCACCCCCAGCATGACCCCCTACACTGCACGAACACCACTGCACTGCCCTAAACCCTGAAACACTACCCCCAGTAAGACCCCCTACACTGCCCGAACACCACTGCACTGCCCTAAACCCTGAAACATCACCCCCAGCAAGACCCCCTACACTGCCCGAACACCACTGCCCTAAACCCTGAAACACCACCCCCAGCAAGACCCCCTACACTGCCCGAACAACACTGCACTGCCCTAAACCCTGAAACACCACCCCCAGCACGATCCCCTACACTGCCCGAACACCACTGCTCTGCCCAAAACCCTGAAACACCAGCCCCAGCACGACCCCCTACACTGCCCGAACACCACTGCACTGCCCTAAACCCTGAAACACCACCCCCAGCACGACCCCCTACACTGCCCGAACACCACTGCACTGCCCTAAACCCTGAAACACCACCCCCGCACGACCGCCTACACTGCCTGAAAACCACTGCACTGCCCTAAACCCTGAAACACCAGGCCCAGCACGACCCCCTACACTGCCCGAACACCACTGCACTACCCTAAACCCTGAAACACCAGCCCCAGCAGGACCCCTACACTGCCCGAACACCACTGCACTGCCCTAAACCCTGAAACACCAGCCCCAGCAAGACCCCCTACACTGCCCAAACACCACTGCACTGCCCTAAACCCTGAAACACCACCCCCAGCAAGACCCCCTACACTGCCCGAACACCACTGCACTGCCCTAAATGCTGAAACAACAGCCCCAGCAAGACCCCCTACACTGCGCGAACACCATTGCACTGCCCTAAACCCTGAAACACCACCCCCAGCAAGACCCCCTACACTGACCGAACACCACTGCACTAAACCCTGAAACACCACCCCCAGCAAGACCACCTACACTGCCCGAACACCACTGCACTGCCCTAAACCCTGAAACACCACCCCCAGCATGACACCCTACACTGCCCAAACACCACTGCACTGCCCTAAACCCTGAAACACCACCCCCAGCACGACCCCTACACTGCCTGAACACCACTGCACTGCCCTAAACCCTGAAACACCACCCCCCTGCACGACCCCCTACACTGTACGAACACCACTGCACTGCCCTAAACCCTGAAACACTAGCCCCAGCACGACCCCCTACATTGCCCGAACACCACTGCACTGCCCTAAACCCTGAAACACCACCCCCTGCACGACCCACTACACTGCCCGAACACCACTGCACTGCCCTAAACCCTGAAACTCCACCCCCAGCACCACCCCCTACACTGCCCGAACACCACTGCACTGCCCTAAACCCTGAAACACCACCCCCTGCACGACCCCCTACACTGCCCGAACACTACTGCACTGCCCTAAACCCTGAAACACCACCCCCAGCATGACCCCCTACACTGCACGAACACCACTGCACTGCCCTAAACCCTGAAACACTACCCCCAGCAAGACCCCCTACACTGCCCGAACACCACTGCACTGCCCTAAACCCTGAAACATCACCCCCAGCAAGACCCCCTACACTGCCCGAACACCACTGCCCTAAACCCTGAAACACCACCCCCAGCAAGTCCCCCTACACTGCCCAAACAACACTGCACTGCCCAAAACCCTGAAACACCACCCCCAGCACGACCCCCTACACTGCCCGAACACCACTGCTCTGCCCAAAACCCTGAAACACCAGCCCCAGCACGACCCCCTACACTGCCCGAACACCACTGCACTGCCCTAAACCCTGAAACACCACCCCCAGCATGACCCCCTACACTGCACGAACACCACTGCACAGCCCTAAACCCTGAAACACCACCCCCAGCACGACCGCCTACACTGCCTGAAAACCACTGCACTGCCCTAAACCCTGAAACACCAGCCCCAGCACGACCCCCTACACTGCCCAAACACCACTGCACTACCCTAAACCCTGAAACACCAGCCCCAGCAAGACCCCTACACTGCCCGAACACCACTGCACTGCCCTAAACCCTGAAACACCAGCCCCAGCAAGACCCCTACACTGCCCGAACACCACTGCACTGCCCTAAACCCTGAAACACCACCCCCAGCAAGACCCCCTACACTGCCCGAACACCACTGCACTGCCCTAAACCCTAAAACACTACCCCCAGCATGACCCCCTACACTGCCCGAACACCACTGCCCTAAACCCTGACTCACCACCCCCTGCACGACCCCTACACTGCCCGAACAGCACTGCACTGCCCTAAACCCTGAAACACCACCCCCAGCACGACCCCCTACACTGCCCGAACACCACTGCACTGCCCTAAACCCTGAAACACCACCCCCAGCACGACCCCCTACACTGCCCGAACACCACTGCACTGCCCTAAACCCTGAAACACCACCCCCAGCAAGACCACCTACACTGCCCGAACACCACTGCACTGCCCTAAACCCTGAAACACCACCCCCAGCATGACACCCTACACTGCCCAAACACCACTGCACTGCCCTAAACCCTGAAACACCACCCCCAGCACGACCCCCTACACTGCCTGAACAGCACTGCCCTAAACCCTGAAACACCACCCCCAGCAAGACCCCCTACACTGCCCGAACACCACTGCACTGCCCTAAACCCTGAAACACCACCTCCAGCACAACCCCCTACACTGCCTGAACACCATTGCTCTGCCCAAACCCTGAAACACTGCCCCCAGTAAGACCCCCTACATTGCCCGAACACCACTGCACTGCCCTAAACCCTGAAACATCACCCCCAGCAAGACCCCCTACACTGCCCGAACACCACTGCCCTAAACACTGAAACACCACCCCCAGCACGACCCCCTACACTGCCCGAACACCACTGCACTGCCCTAAACCCTGAAACACCACCCCCAGCACGACCCCCCTACACTGCCCGAACACCACTGCACTGCCCTAAACCCTGAAACACCAGCCCCAACACGACCCCCTACACTGCCCGAACACCACTGCACTACCCTAAACCCAGAAACACCACCCCCAGCACGAACCCCTACACTGCCCGAGCACCACTGCACTGCCCTAAACCCTTAAAAACTACCCCCAGCAAGACCCCCTACACTGCCCGAACACCACTGCACTGCCCTAAACCCTGAAACACCAGCCCCAGCACGACCCCCTACACTGCCCGAACACCACTGCACTACCCTAAACCCTGAAACACCAGCCCCAGCAGGACCCCCTACACTGCCCGAACACCACTGCACTGCCCTAAACCCTGAAACACCAGCCCCAGCAAGACCCCCTACACTGCCCAAACACCACTGCACTGCCCTAAACCCTGAAACACCACCCCCAGCAAGACCCCCTACACTGCCCGAACACCACTGCACTGCCCTAAACGCTGAAACAACAGCCCCAGCAAGACCCCCTACACTGCGCGAACACCATTGCACTGCCCTAAACCCTGAAACACCACCCCCAGCAAGACCCCCTACACTGCCCGAACACCACTGCACTCAAACCCTGAAACACCACCCCCAGCAAGACCACCTACACTGCCCGAACACCACTGCACTGCCCTAAACCCTGAAACACCACCCCCAGCATGACACCCTACACTGCCCGAACACCACTGCACTGCCCTAAACCCTGAAACACCACCCCCAGCACGACCCCTACACTGCCTGAACACCCCTGCACTGCCCTAAACCCTGAAACACCACCCCCCTGCACGACCCCCTACACTGTACGAACACCTACTGCACTGCCCTAAACCCTGAAACACTACCCCCAGCAAGACCCCCTACACTGCCCGAACACCACTGCCCTGCCCTAAACCCTGAAACATCACCCCCAGCAAGACCCCCTACACTGCCCGAACACCACTGCCCTAAACCCTGAAACACCACCCCCAGCAAGACCCCCTACACTGCCCGAACACCACTGCACTGCCCTAAACCCTGAAACACTAGCCCCAGCACGACCCCCTACATTGCCCGAACACCACTGCACTGCCCTAAACCCTGAAACACCACCCCTGCACGACCCACTACACTGCCCGAACACCACTGCACTGCCCTAAACCCTGAAACACCACCCCCAGCACCACCCCCTACACTGCCCGAACACCACTGCACTGCCCTAAACCCTGAAACACCACCCCTGCACGACCCCCTACACTGCCCGAACACTACTGCACTGCCCTAAACCCTGAAACACCACCCCCAGCATGACCCCCTACACTGCACGAACACCACTGCACTGCCCTAAACCCTGAAACACTACCCCCAGCAAGACCCCCTACACTGCCCGAACACCACTGCACTGCCCTAAACCCTGAAACATCACCCCCAGCAAGACCCCTACACTGCCCGAACACCACTGCCCTAAACCCTGAAACACCACCCCCAGCAAGTCCCCTACACTGCCCAAACAACACTGCACTGCCCAAAACCCTGAAACACCACCCCCAGCACGACCCCCTACACTGCCCGAACACCACTGCTCTGCCCAAAACCCTGAAACACCAGCCCCAGCACGACCCCCTACACTGCCCGAACACCACTGCACTGCCCTAAACCCTGAAACACCACCCCCAGCATGACCCCCTACACTGCCCGAACACCACTGCACTGCCCTAAACCCTGAAACACCACCCCCAGCACGACCGCCTACACTGCCTGAAAACCACTGCACTGCCCTAAACCCTGAAACACCAGCCCCAGCACGACCCCCTACACTGCCCAAACACCACTGCACTACCCTAAACCCTGAAACACCAGCCCCAGCAAGACCCCCTACACTGCCCGAACACCACTGCACTGCCCTAAACCCTGAAACACCAGCCCCAGCAAGACCCCCTACACTGCCCGAACACCACTGCACTGCCCTAAACCCTGAAACACCACCCCCAGCAAGACCCCCTACACTGCCCGAACACCACTGCACTGCCCTAAACCCTAAAACACTACCCCCAGCATGACCCCCTACACTGCCCGAACACCACTGCCCTAAACCCTGACTCACCACCCCCCTGCACGACCCCCTACACTGCCCGAACAGCACTGCACTGCCCTAAACCCTGAAACACCACCCCAGCACGACCCCCTACACTGCCCGAACACCACTGCACTGCCCTAAACCCTGAAATACCACCCCCAGCACGACCCCCTACACTGCCCGAACACCACTGCACTGCCCTAAACCCTGAAACACCACCCCCAGCAAGACCACCTACACTGCCCGAACACCACTGCACTGCCCTAAACCCTGAAACACCACCCCCAGCATGACACCCTACACTGCCCGAACACCACTGCACTGCCCTAAACCCTGAAACACCACCCCCAGCACGACCCCCTACACTGCCTGAACAGCACTGCCCTAAACCCTGAAACACCACCCCCAGCAAGACCCCCTACACTGCCCGAACACCACTGCACTGCCCTAAACCCTGAAACACCACCTCCAGCACAACCCCCTACACTGCCTGAACACCATTGCTCTGCCCTAAACCCTGAAACACTGCCCCCAGCAAGACCCCCTACATTGCCCGAACACCACTGCACTGCCCTAAACCCTGAAACATCACCCCCAGCAAGACCCCTACACTGCCCGAACACCACTGCCCTAAACACTGAAACACCACCCCCAGCACGACCCCTACACTGCCCGAACACCACTGCACTGCGCTAAACCCTGAAACACCACCCCCAGCACGACCCCCTACACTGCCCGAACACCACTGCACTGCCCTAAACCCTGAAACACCAGCCCCAACACGACCCCCTACACTGCCCGAACACCACTGCACTACCCTAAACCCAGAAACACCACCCCCAGCACGAACCCCTACACTGCCCGAGCACCACTGCACTGCCCTAAACCCTTAAAAACTACCCCCAGCAAGACCCCCTACACTGCCCGAACACCACTGCACTGCCCTAAACCCTGAAACATCACCCCCAGCAAGACCCCCTACACTGCCCAAACACCACTGCCCTAAACCCTGAAACACCAACCCCAGCAAGACCCCCTATACTACACAAACACCACTGCACTGCCCTAAACCGTGAAACACCAGCCCCAGCACGACCCCCTACACAGCCCGAACACCACTGCACTGCCCTAAACCCTGAAACACCACCCGTGCACGACCCCCTACACTGCCCGAACACCACTGCACTGCCCTAAACCCTGAAACACCACCCCCAGCACGACCCCCTATATTGCCCAAACACAACTGCACTGCTCTAAACCCTGAAACACCACCCCTGCATGACCCCCTACACTGCCTGAACACTACTGCACTGCCCCAAACCCTGAAACACCACCCCCAGCACGACCCCCTACACTGCCCGAACACCACTGCCCTAAACCCTGAAACACCACCCCCAGGAAGACCCCCTACACTGCCCAAACACCACTGCACTGCCCTAAACCCTGAAACACCAGCCCCAGCACGACCCCCACACTGCCCGAACACCACTGCACTGCCCTAAACCCTGAAACACAACCCCCAGCACGACCCCCTACACTACCCGAACACCACTGCACTACCCAAAAATACTCCCCCCAGCACGACCCCCTACACTACCTGAACACAACTGCACTGCCCTAAACCCTCCAACACTCCCCCCCAGCATGACCCCCTACACTACCCGAACACCACTGCACTGCCCTAAACCCTAAAACACTCCCCCCAGCACGACCCCCTACACTACCCGAACACCACTGTACTGCCCTAAACCCTAAAACACTCCCCCCAGCATGACCCCCTACACTACCCAAACAGCACTGCACTGCCCTAAACCCTGAAACACTACCACCCGCATGACCCCCTACACTACCCGAACACCACTGCCCTAAACCCTGACACACCACCCCCAGCAAGACCCCCTACACTACCCGAACACCACTGCACTGCCCTAAACCCTGAAACACCACCCCCAGCACGACCCCCTACACTGCCCGAACACCACTGCACTACCCTAAACCCTAAAACATGACCTCCTACACTACACAAACACCACTGCACTTCCCTAAACCCTAAAACACTACCCCCAGCACGACCCCCTACACTACTCAAACACCACTCACTACCCTAAACCCTAAAACACTACCCCCTACACTACACAAACACCATTGCACTACCCTAAACCCTAAAAAACTACCCCCAGCACCAACCCCTACACTACCCAAACACCACTGCACTACCCTAAACCCAAAACAATACCCCCAGCAGTACCCCTACACTACCCAAACACCACTGCACTACCCTAAACCCTAAAACACTACCCCCAGCAGTACCCCTACACTACCCAAACACCATTGCACTACCCTATAACACTACCCCCAGCAGTACCCCCTACACTACCCAAACACCACTGCACTACCCTAAACCCTAAACCACTACCCCCAGCACGACCCCCTACACTACCCAAACACCACTGCACTACCCTAAACCCTAAAACACTACCCCCAGCACAACCCCCTACACTACCCAAACACCACTGCACTACCCTAAACCCTAAAACACTCCCCCAGCACGACTCCCTACACTATCCAAACACCACTGCACTACCCTAAACCCTAAATCTACCCCCAGCACGACCCCCTACACTACACAAACACCACTGCACTACCCTAAACCCTAAAACACTACCCCCAGCACGACCCCCTTCACTACCTAAACACAACTGCACAATTTGTTACAGGCGTTGCAACGCAGGCCTGTGGTGCTTACTGGAAGTACCTGGTGGGCTAGTTGGGCCCCAGGGACCCTCAGGATTCAAGGTGACCTAATCCCCCAACTTAAAACGCGCCACGGGGCGCGTTTGCACAGTGGTGAAGGGAGGGGGCGGGGCCTCAGGTGACATGTGCGCAAACACGCCCTGTGGTGCGTTTTAAGTTGGGGAATTAATTCCCTTGAATCCTGAGGGACCCTGGGGCCAACTAGCCCACCAGGTACCTTCAGTAAGCACAACAGAGTTGCGTTGCAGAGAGGTGAAAAAAGGTGCGTGGCCTCGGAACGCCTCTCTGCAACTCAGCTCTGTGGTCCTAACTGTAGGTACCTGGGGGGCTAGTTGGGCCCCAGGGACCCTCAGGATTCAAGGGGACTTAATCCCGCAACTTTAAACGTGCCATGGGCCCGTTTGCACACATGTCACCTCAGGCCCCCCTCCCTTCACCACTGTGCAAACGCGCCCTGTAGCGCGTTTTAAGAGGTAGTTTTAATCCCCCTGCCCTATTATGTACTAGGGACTTACAGAGGAGGTCATGCTAATCACAGGGGTACCCCAACGCATAGTGTTCCCTAGTGTATGTAGGTGTTTTCACTGTATTCTAAGTGTCTTTTAGCATAGCACTGACTCTGGTTAGTCAGAGTCAGTTACCACAAGTACCCGTCTGAAAAAGTTGTGGGCACAGGATGATTTTGCAACAAGGCCTCTTTCTGCTCCTCTGTTGGTTCTTTCTGCACATCTTTTGCTTCTTCCTGCACTTTTCTTCGTCTTTGTGGACTTCTGTTGCTTCTTTCTGCATTTCTTTTGCTTCTTTCTGTGCGTTTTTTCTTCTTTCTTCACATGTCCTACCTCTGTAGGCATAGTTAGAAACTAGCATTTAAAAACCTTTGAAATTCACTTAAAAATCATAGGTTTCAGGCACGTTATAGTTAGAAATGAGCATTTAAAAACCTTTGAAATTCACTGAAAAAACCATAGGTTTTAGGGACAGTTATAGTTAGTTGGACATTTCACTCGTACAAAACCATAGAAATTCCCCGTTATAGTTAGTTCAGCTAACTATAACTCGCGCCCCGCAATGCACTGCTGATGACGTCACATATTACATCACTCATGACATGGTCAGTGACATCACTGATGACATCACTGATGACATCTCAAATGACATCACTGATGACATCATCCATGTGATAATTTCATGCATCTTCTCACACCCTAATATAACTTTTGATACACCCACTCTAAATTGCAGACTGCCATTCTCAAAACCATACACACTCCAATACCAATAACTACATACCCACTCACTGATTCTTAGGTCTACACACACACATCTACTCACTCACCCGTACAGTCACTCATACTTACAGTCACTCAGTACAGGACTATCATAGGCACTCATACACCTATATAAACACTCACACACCGCCACTCATCCATAGAGGTACTCACACACCTAGTCAGTCATGCAAAAATTAATCACACACCCATTTACTCACCTATACAGTTATACACACACCAGCTCACTTACTCATACAAATACTAGCACATTCTTACGCTCTTATACAATAACTGATACAAGCACACACACATCCATACAGCCACTCTCACAATCACACACTCTCACTTATAGCCATTTAAATACTCTAACACACATATATACTGCCTTTTACATATGTAGTTACTCACACATGTACCACTGAGATATACATTCACTCACTAACACACCCATACACACACTCACCCACCCAAGCAGTCCATCACAGATGCACTCTTGAAATCATGCACCCAGTGAATCACCCACTCACACATCTATGTACAGAGTCACACACACCCCACCCACACAAACACTCAGGCAGCCATACAGATACTCAGAGAACCAATCAATAACCCATATAGACACTCATGTAGCTATTCGCAAATCCATGCATCCACTTACACACCAACAAACAGACGGATACAGACATTCACACAGTTTAGTCACTAACCCATGCATTCAGTAAGATACGTTTAATCACTCACTTGTAGAGTCAGTCACGCACGTACTAAATCATCCATTCAGACACTTATACACCCACTCATTCTTCAATACGCCTTTCTCTATATATATTAAACATATTTAAACTTTACAGAAACACACAGTCACTGGATGATGTTATCAGTGATGTCATTCAGTGATGTCATTTGAGATGTCATCAGTGATGTCATCAGTGATGTCACTGACCATGTCATGAGTGATGTAATATGTGACGTCATCAGCAGTGCATTGCGGGGCGCGAGTTATAGTTAGCTGAACTAACTATAACGGGGAATTTCTATGGTTTTGTACGAGTGAAATGTCCAACTAACTATAACTGTCCCTAAAACCTATGGTTTTTTCAGTGAATTTCAAAGGTTTTTTAAATGCTAATTTCTAACTATACCGTGTTTGAAACCTATGGTTTTTTCAGTGAATATATATATATATATATATCTCCAACAGTTTTTGTAGCGCAGCACCCGAGCCACTTGCAACGGCGGGACGTGGAAGGGTCGCAAACCCTTAATAACCAATCCAAGCGTTGTTAAAACGATATTGAAAAAGACAACACACCAGGGCCACCAAACTTTCTTCAGTGTGATTTATTAGGCAAAGTCACTCAACGCGTTTCAAAGCGTCCGCTTCTTGCTCACGAGTGTCGTGCATTGCAAATCAAATGTTTTTTAAACAAATCATGTGACATTTTTGAGTATAAGAAGTGCAAACAGACTTCATTATGTCTTCAAACAAAACTCATTTGAAAAAACTGCATGAGCTTTTAAAGGCCAAACAATGTAACAAAAGATGGCATTACATTTACCGAAATTCAATAGATATTGTGATACATGTATTTACAATTATTTAAGCAAGTGTAACCCGATCTCATTCGAATTTTTTAAACACTAGGAATTGCCTATCACTGACTTCGAGTCAAATTCAGACTACATATCCCATAAATCACTAAAAGGCTTTATCGAGCACGTTATAACAAACTTTATTGAGACAAAGTGTGATCACACAATATTGGTATCTTAGTCATCACGTTGAAGTTCATACCCCAGTGGCTCTAACCTCAACAAAAACGGGACCTAACGCGTTATTAACCCCAGTGGGTAATCCGTAAAACGCTTTTAACTGTGAAGTCTGTAGGACCCAATACTTGGTCAAGAAGCATCATGCCCCAGTGGGCAATGTGACTTATACCAGGATCGCACTGTCGAAAAAAAACACTCAATACCTCGTGCTCGTAGCACAGTAAATAAGATTGTGGGACCAACTATTAGTCTATACGACATATTGTCATTAGGACTCAGTTCCTCAAATTAAATGCAGGGCCAGGTTACAGTTCTATATTGTCTATTGAAATAAAGACTAAACCACCATTCTAAACAAAAAAATAACACCATCATTGTCAGTAGATATAGCAGATATCGTGCTCTAATTTGCTTTCCACTTGCTTTGAGACATATCCAAAATCTGTAAAAGGATAATAATAAAAACAATTTTGGTTAACACAAGATAGAAACATAATTTCATAAATTTACTATCACTATAATAGTTTCAACAAGATCAAGAAAATGTAAAAACCATATGTCAACATTGAACATATGCTTAAAAACATTCATGAACATTTATATATAGCGGCTTCAGTAACAATGCTTGTATTAAACAGCGAGACAATCAACCCAAATGCCCAGATAAGGCTTCATCGCCATTATGGCCTACTGGCTGCATTGTGTGGTATTTGATAATAAACCTAGATTCAAGGCGCCGCAGTTCTTTGACTCTGTCACCGCCTCTTTCTCTTCTAGGAATACTATCTAGTACAATAAATGATAAAAGTTTGGTGTTCTGATTGTGGTGGGAAAAGAAATGCCTGGCTATGGGATATTGTTTGTCATTGTGTGGGATTGCCCTCAGGTGCTCCAAAATACGCTTCTTAGCCTTATGTATAGTGCTACCAACGTAGAATTTATTACAGGGGCACCTGAGGGCATATACCACATACTCAGTGTTACATGATACATGTTTATTGATTTTGAACGGTTCGCATTCAGTGTGTAATTTGATCTCCTTGCAATTTTTGCTGTATTTGCAGGCTTTGCATCTGCCACATACAAAAAACCCTTGTACAGTATTCTTTAAACTGTCGGAAGGAATCAGAGTCGGACAGATTATATCATTCAGGGATCTAGCCCTTCTATATGTTATCTGTCATCTAGACATTTGTCCAAATCTGCATCAGTTTTGAGAACCTCCCAAAATTTACCCAAAGATTTCCGTACTTCCCTCGCTTTTTTATTATATGTTGTAATAAACCTGATACTGCAGGTATCATTCAACTCTGGGACTTGGGATGTTTTTAGTAAATCTACTCTGCATTCATTATGCACTTGGAACTGTAACCTCTTGTAAGGAACCGGTCAATCATTTTAACTTTTTCTTCATTAAATCCCTCCTGGGTACTACAGTTTCGTTTTGCTCGAAGCAATTCTCCCAATGGGATATATATATATATATATATATATATATATATATAGATATATTCACTGAAAAAAACATAGGTTAGATGGACGTTCTAGTTAGGCCCAGATTTCACTCAGTACAAAAACATTGAAATTCAACAGTTATAGTTACCTGTGCTAACTATAACTTAATCCGCCGTAATGCACTGCTTATGACCACACATATTACATCACTCATGACATGGTCAGTGACATCACTGATTACATCTCAAATGACATCACTGATGATATCATCCAGTGACTGAGTGTTTTGTAAAGGTTTTTGTATGTTAAACATATATACTAAGGTACCACAACAGTTAAATTAGCATACTTTGTGTACTACTAATGAGTGATTCCTTTAAAAAAAAATAGTTTATGTGAGTCGCAGTGTGACTGTGTGTATCGGTGTGTGAGTGATTGTACAGGTGTGTGAGTGGCTGTGTGAGTGGCTGTATGGGTGTATGAGTGGGTGTCTCAGTAGCTGAATGGGTGAGTGAGTGGGTGTGTCAGTGGCTTATGGTCGGGTGAGTGAGTGGCTGTGTGAGTGGCTATATGAGTGGGTGAGTAGGTGTGTCAGTGACTGTATGGGTGAGTGAGATGGTGTCTGGTTTGTAATTGCATTTATATAGCGGTTACTACCCCTGATAATGCTTCAAAGCGCTTTTTCTGCGAGTAGCACGCGACACCGGTATCCAAAAAGGATTAGTGGTAAATTAGTATAGGGTAATAATTTGAGCGATGAACATTTTAGTCTGTTATTAGGATTGAATAGGATAGTGGAGAGATAGAAGAGGGAGGGGTTTGCATTTATATAGCGCTTGCTACCCCTGATGAGGTGCTGATGCGCTTTTCAGTGGGTAGCAGGCTACTACGTCACCCAAACAGGATTAGTGGAGAATGACTATAGGGAAATATAAAATTAATTTGAGTCGCGGACATGTTAGTCTGTTATCTGGATTGAAAAAGAATAGTGGAGAGATAGAAGAGGGAAGGGTCTAGAAAGTGGTTTTTCTTTTGTTCATACCAGTAGGAGGAGGTTTGGGATGAGTAAAGGGGAGGTGGAGGGGAAAAGTCATAGGGAAGAGTTTAGAAAGGCTTTCTTTGGGAGATCTGAATAGTAAAAGAGGTATGAGATGATGCGAGGGGGTAGAGGAGGGAAGAGTCTAGAAAGGATTCTTTTGGGAATCATAGTAGTGGAATGGGATTTGGGATGAGTGAAAGTGGAGGTAGAGGATATATTGAGAGAGGTATAGGGTGAGAAATAGGGTAGTGAATTGGAGAGAGAAGTAAAATGAGGTTTGAGATGAGTCAGAGTGGAGGTAGAGTGGCTGTATGAGTGATTGATTGGGTGTGTAAGTGGCTGTATGGGTTAGTGAGTGGCTGTTTGAGTGAGTGTTTGGTTAAGTGAGTTGGTGTGTGAGTGGCTGTATGGAAGAGTGCGTGTCTGTGGGATTGGCTGTATGGATGAGTAAATAGCTGTGTGAGTGGTTGTATGGATGTATGACTGGGTATGTAAGTGGTTGTGTGGGTAAGTGTGTGAGTGATTGTATGGGCGAGTGAGTAGCTCTGTTGAGAGGCTGTATGGGTGAGTGAGTGTGTGTATGAGTGGCTGTATAGGTGAATAACTGGGTGTGTCAGTAGCTGTATGGGTGAGTGTGTGGCTGTGTGAGTGGCTGTATGGGAGAGTGACTGGTTGCATGAGCAAGCTCTAGGAGTGAGTGGCTCTATGGTTAAGTGAGTGATTGTGTAAGTACTTATATGGGTCTGAAAATGGGTATGTACATGGTTATGTGTGTGTGAGTGGGCATATGAGAGCTTGTATGGGGTGTGAGTGGGTGTGTGAGTGGTTCTGTGGACGATGTCATCAGTGATGTCACTGACCATGTCATGAGCGATGTAATATGTGAGGTCATAAGCAGTGCATTGCAGCGGTGTAAGTTATAGATAGCACAGATAACTATAACTGCTGAATCCAATGGTTTTGTATGAGTGAAATCTGAGCCTAACTATAATGTTCTTCTAACCTTTGTTTTTTTCAGTGAATTTCAAAGTGTTTTTAAATTCTATTTCCTAGTTTTAAAGATCCTGTAACCTTTGGTTCTTTCAGTGAATTTTTAAGTTTTTTTTAAATTCTATTTCCTAACTATAACGCCCCTGTAACCTCAAGCACCACAACCCTTGGAGGAGCACTACACTATCAGTACCCCCATACCCAGATTCAATTTCAGCTCCTCTCTAGCAGGCCTCATCGCCCCTTATATCCAACTCCTTTTTTTTCCTCTGCGACCTCAACTTCCACCTAGAGGAGCAGACCGACCCCAACTTACCACTCTCCAGGAAGACATCAGCATCTTAGGACTCTCTAAATGGGTGAACGGCCACACCTCTGCTGTTGAACACTTCCTCGACCCTCATCTTCACCAATTTCCCCAACATCATGGCAGAAAGCCCACTTCGCTCACTTGGGCTGACCACTTCCTTATTTGCTTCGGCTTTTAATTGCCCAACCAGCCCAGAACTGCCTACATCCGGAACACCTGTCACCAATGGAACAACATCCCCAAAGACATCTGGCTCTTCCAATAGGCCCCCAGACAGGCCAGCGCTCTCCCTCACGGGCACCAGGATACCCTCCCATGTGATATGCGCGTCCTACAAATAGAAACAACATATAAGGAATAAACTGTGGTTTGGTGGCAGTGACCAATGATTCTTCTCAACTGTAGATGAATCATACGTTTCAGGGCTTTCCACAGCTTGCATCATGTGGCATATGTGGGTCAGGAGATGCAGGGACAGGTTGCATAGGAATGTGTGCGGCACTTCAATGACTTCTATAAAGGGTAGAAGGAAGCAGAAGGACATCAAAAGAGGGTGCAGGAGGTAAAAATCTTTCAGCATTTAACTATACCACTGGTACTCAGTACATGGTCATCTGAAAGTAGGATGAATCACAACAATTGCATGAGCTAGACCACACCAACACTACCAAGGCCAATTTTGTACACTGACCTACCAATGTGGAATATAGGGGCCTTGTTCAATCAAATCTCATTAAGCATCTATTTTCTGCAGTGGCAACAGCACACCTATATCACCCTGAGCGGGTCTCTTTGCTGGCTAGGCTCATATTGTGCCCATTGTGTCTACCTGAACTTCTCTAAATTCCAATTTAAGAAAGTAGAGAGTGCAGTAGCTTGATTACGGGTAGCTCCGAGCATACCTCATCATTGACTACTGGTGGCTCAGCACATTGAGTTTAAAGTTTTGTATCTAACACATCATGAATCTTCTACCCTAGGACATTTCTTTTGAGACATGCACTTCCTCATGTTTCAGGAGTTAACCTTCAGCCTCTGTACTGAAAAACTTAGTAATCATGAAATCCTGCTTGGTTGATGGATCCTTTTACTCGCTCGCTGCCTAGCTGTGGAATACATTTAACATAAACAACGGAACAAACATGATTTTGACTCAATGGCATTCACATTTTATTAAGATGCATTTGCTTGTTTAATTATTATATACATGAAGAAAAAATAATGTGAAATAGATCACTGAATCTTATGCGCCCTGGTGCAGAGCTTTACGTTTGAGCAATCCAAGCTTTACATTTGAGCAATTCCACTTCTATTAGCATCAGAATCAAACAGACAAACAATAATAGCTCAATATAATAATATTCTTTTGATTACACCATCATCTCACCAGAGGAATGTTCCTCCACTTGGCTATACTCCTAGATGGTCTTGTAAACTCCAGTGTAGCAGCTTCTCTTGTACTTTGGATAAAGCACCACCCTTTCCTCCAATACCCTATAGCTCCCACTGGTAGGGCCATCACATGGGCCCCAGAGAAGTCTAAGAGAACATCCCTACGATTGACACATTAACATTTCCAAACTGCAAGCATTCCGGAATTAAGCCCCAGTGTCCTCATCACGAACATTGATGTGCTAGGTTAATCTTTTACCCTGTCCAGGGAAACCTAAAAACAAGCCTACTCTTGTTCAGCATTGGACTTTCATGCCTAGAGGCCCTTTAAGGGCCAAGTGATGATTACCATGTTTTCCAAACTAATCTTTTCATTGGGCCTGATTACGTGTTGAGGCCATATTTATCACCCTTAATAAAGAACGATACCACAGGGTACCTTATTTATCCGGTGATATAAATAACACCTGTTATGAGTTTATGGGAAATAAAATGCAGTTTTTCGTGTTTAACGCACCAAAATCCGCATGATACGGTAATCACCGTTATGTGTTCCCCTTTAAAATTTCAGCTGGTATCACCTGCCGAAATGTAATGAATATTGGGTTATTTAAGACATGCAATACTTATCGGATGCAACCAAACTCATAATTCCGTCCCCTGCCTAAACAGGTATTTACTGCACAGGACAGAATTTAACGAGCCACTCATAATTAGGCCCTACATATTTCGAATTACTTGGCCTTGAGTCTACTTTAGGAAAGAAGGAGGTAGAAAGCAGTAATGCAGACAGGTTGGAAGTCTAACAGATATGTTAGGGTCAGGGAACAGCGCTAGAAGAGAGATCTGGATCGTGGTGGTGGGTCAGCTAAGAACAAGGCAGGGCCAGATGCCTCTCTTAAAATCTAAGCAGTGCTGGCCACAGTGGTGATAGAGAGTCATATGTACATAAAGTTAGCTGCACAGCTCTGCTTTTCCTCTAAACCCGTAAGTGGAAACGAGACCCATGTCAACACCGCTGTCACAGAGGGCCAACCCACCCACTGAGATGATGAATACGAAAATGCAACCCCAAAGAGGCAGCGGAAATGTTTGACCCTATTGACACATCTGCTGATGCACCCAAAAGTGCCCACCGGGGAGGGATGTGCACAAGTTCAGCTCACCCCATTGGTGGGCTTCATCTCGACCTCTCGAGTGGCCAGTTGGACTGGTGCATGCGCCGCGATGTAAGCACGTGATGTGCTAGGCAGGAGTAGTCCGCTTTGCATGGAAACGTCACAACACAAACAATCCCAGTTCCACGTGTGCACTCCGACAGCAGATAGCCGTTGGGCCTTATAGAAACAAATATATGACCCATCCTGGAATACCAAAATACAAGCTCAGCTTTTCACATGGCACTGGGAAGGTTGGGAGGACAGCGGGTGTGACGTGGAAGGGCCCAGGTGGAGGGTGATACTGGAGACGGTATTATACCAGGTGAAATACGAAGAGGAGAAGGGCAGTTAAGTGTGTTTTGGGAAGGCTGGGGATCAGTAGCAGTTATGCTGTAAGCCTTGGACAAGCAACATGGATATTTTCTATTGGGATGGTACAGTACAGCGACTGTTTGACCCACTGGAGAGCAGGGCAGGCACTACACTGGGGTGGGAGTAAAGAAGGGTGATGAGAAGGCCAACCGGGCGGTGCAGGCAATCATGTGTTTTTTAAATGGATTCAGACACTGGATGAGTGGAGACCAAGAGCTCCTCGTATCAAAGGCAGGCCCCAAGTATAACTCTGAGGACGATGTGATGGGTACTGTACACATCCATGGCAATAACCACCCCAAGGTGTTGAAAGGAAGCATGGTGTGGCACCAACCGGGCGGAAGGACACTGGATGTCGTCTCCTAGAATCCTATGAACACATTGATTATGTTTCATACAGGTACCCCGATATAGGCTCAGGTAGTAACTAGACCTTTCACCTATATTTCCCCAGCCATTACACTACATAACGGTTCTTGGTACTGACCTTTTACCTAGTTACGGTACTGCTTAAATGACATGGGGTTTTCTCTGAAAACTAGCCTCATTCATTATGCATGAGGATTCTTGGAATCTCAGCAGGACTACCATCTCCTGCATAATAACTATGTATAAGGGTCATTCCTTCCGTCATCCTAGTCCGACATGACACAGCAAGGTCGATCCCCTGAGGGTACCACTTTGGGTATATAAACACCATATCTTTGCTGAGGCAGGGAGAGGAGAACATGGACTTCCATGCTGACACACTGACGCGAGACGCTGAGGTTCTTGCATGCAGACCCTTCAGCTCACAGTGGTCTGACATCCCTCGCGGGGTGTCCAGCTCGAGACCAAGACGGGGTCCCACAGTCTCTCACTTCAGGTAATGTGGTTGGCTTTATCCTAGAGGAATTCTTGGCTCTACACCTACATACATGCTAGGTACACTTAGGTACATCTAGTTAGGGTTGCATCGTAGGAGTACGCATTTCATTGTCATGTATTTTTATACCTGCCATTATTCATTGTTTTAGCACTATGGTAGGAATCTACCATCCTTTTACTGTATTGGTGCTCACAATCATTTATATCTGTTTCTGTCTTATGGTTGTTTCAGCACACCTATTTTACATTAGAATGACGCTGGTTCAATAAATGCTTATTGAAAACGTCCCCACCGTTTATTCTGTGTATCTCTCTGAGACAAAGTGAGCACGAGAGACTGAGCGAAAAGTACTGTGCTGTTTCCACGATCCCTGATGGGACAGAGTTGTCATGTTCGATAGTTGCCAAGAACTATTCTCTCCTTGGTAAGAGGAGTTTACAGTGGCACTGTGATCTAGCTGGTATACAGGCAAACATACCCGGCGGGGGTGACTGGAATTAGTCTGGACACCAATACCGCAGTATATGTTGTCTAAACACGCGGATCCTATATAGGTTTATAGGAACTACACGACATGGCGCTGCCAACGTTGGTTTGGTACTTATTTAAGTGTCAAATCTGAGTAGTTCAGTCGTGCTGTTCTCAGAGACCCCTACTCACATTTACTCAGAGGCGTCCGGAGTGGGAAGAGAACAATCCGCCACAGCTGAGTAGGCATATCCTATGTATTGGCTGTAGGTTTATTCAAGCTTGAAGGACAAAGAGTTCCCTGTTGTGCATAAAACCTTCTCAGTTTCCTTGAAACATTTCCTTGAGAACTTTTTCAACAATGACTGAAGAAGAAGACGCTGTACCAGCATTACGTGTGAATGCAGCAAGGGAGGAAGAGGAGGAAAGTGCTATAAACATTTCAGAAAATGTCAGAACTGCCCTTACTCTATAACTAGCAGAATATGGAGTAACAGCTAGGGGTGGGACAGTAACTTTCGTGACTGAGGCACACAAGTCATACAAAACAGAGGTATTCTATTCATTCATTCTATTCATGGACCAGCGGATGCACGCAGAAATACATTTCATTCTTACACTGAAGATGAAACACCAGATGAATACTGTCCGTATGAGGACATTGAAGTTCCGCTCACCTACCAGGAGCACATAAACTGGTTTAAAGGTGCCCTCCCACACACAAAAGAAGAAGTGAGACTCGGTCCGCTTGGAAGAGATGGAGCAACTTGGCCAGTCCTAGCGCCTTACACACCCCATCAAGACATTGATACAATGCCAATAGCAGACTTACGTCCACTTCATAAAGAAATAATAAAACTTTACAGAAACCTGATACAGTCCGTGATGAGAACACTCACAGTTCAGCCAACAAGGGCTACACGTACAGGACAAATTCAGGGATCTACAACTCAAATAACTCCACAACCGCTACACGCAGTTATAGGTAAAATGCCCACTAGACGTGAGCTAATGCCATTCTGGATAGCTCAGAAAATAACACAGCTAGAGGCAGTGTTTCCACACACAAGCCCTCAAGAAAAAACACAGATACTAACAATCTGCTTGCCAATGGAGATAGCTCCCCAGATAGAGGGTTGTACCTCGTGGGGTACAGTTTTCGCTGCCTTATATACCAGAACTCATGGTATCCCTTCAATAGCAGTAATACCAGATGTATTAAGATAAATACAGAATGAGTATGGAGCAGAACCTGCTCTGAACTTAGGGATGAAATTGTTAGGAATTTTGCCCAGGTATCAACTATTATATCAGCAAACATAAAAGGGGAGGCAGCAGCAGTGGCAATACGCCAACGCCTGAGGGATTTCACTCCTTTACAACAGGAATGTAAATCACCTAAAATTATCAAAGATACCTATGTCGAATTTGGTAGAGATAGTTTGGGAGCTAGAGCAACAAAACCTCAACTCATGGGCGGTCCTGAAAAAGATAACATCAGGCAAGCACCTGATTCTTCCAACAAGAAATGGGATAATAAAAAACAGAAGAATAGAGAAAACAGGTCACAATCCAGCGGTGGGTCTCCTAAACAGGAGCCCTCCGAAAGGAGGTACAACCTTAGGAATAGAGATAACGTTGAAAAACCTGACAGGTATCAGGATACTGATACACGTTCCTCTCGTTCCTTTCAGGGTTCTTCAAAAACTCAGAGAGGGAAGGACGGTCAGAACACAGACAAGAAGAGCGTTCAAAGTCCAGAGACACGCAACCCGCTTCAGACTATACTTCTAAAAAAGAAGAGAAACAAAAAACAAAACCTCAATTTACAAAGAAGAAGGTAGCAGGTCTTAAAGTTAGACATGCCCAGAATTCTGAGGACTCAACTTCTGAACGGGGAATGGGCTGTGACGATGCTAGACAGTGCAGCAGAAGTAACAATAGCTCGCCAGAACCTGATGGAATTTCTGGTGATAGCGGAGTTGAGTTAACATATCACGGTGGAGACACCTGATACGAGGGTAAGTGTCCCCCATAAGATACATGAAATAACACTCCAAAGGGAGGGGGACAAACCTAGAAAAATTAAAGGTCTCTTTTGGGAAAACTTGACTTATGGATATGGTATCCTTTTGGCTGAAAAAGATTGGCCACCTGAAATTGTTATGGAGTGCCCAAAGGGAGAAACAGTAATTTTACCTGCTTTTTCTGACCTCGTTCCAGTATATTAAAAACATTCATACGCGTAGGAGTAGGCGGTAGCACGTGCTCCCATATTATATCCCAACCATGTTGTATGGGATGCTGAGTCACCTCACCATGTAATCCTGGTTAAAACTACTCCAACTCCACAGAGACAGTACCCAATAAAACAAGATGCGAAAAAACAGGTCAGGGAGATCTTAGATCAACTTGAATACCAGGGTGTAATTGAAACTTGCACCTCTTCAATGAATAATCCTTTGTTTCCTATAATGAAACCCGATGTCAGGGACTGTCCGGGACTATGTCGGTAACACAGTCAGGGACTTGAGCAAGGACTGGGGACTGGGTAGAAAATGTACCATGCACAGAAAGAGTAGTACAGCGCTGCCCAGGATCACACAAGGAGTCAGAGGAGAAAAAGGGATCCAAAGGGGAAGCCTGTACAAGATGGCTAAGACTCAGAAAGGAAGGGCACTCACAAGGCAATTTAGCATTCAGACTAACTACACCCAGGACGGACGTGCAAGACATATATATAATACAACATTAACAATAAAGGGAATGTGGGGTAAAACACTCAGGAGCTCCACACGGTAAGACTGAAGCTCAGTAAGTTCCTCACCAACAATTGCTGTTACAGATACTGACTGAAAATACCCACATATATGATATGTATGCAAAGACAGGGTCTGTGGAGCTTATACCTATGGTGATGTTATAACTGTAACTCAAAGACAATACTCACAGTGAACAAGAAACACCACCTAGGTAGTCAGCGGTGCCCACGGATCCTGGCGATCAAACAGGAACACGCAAGGCAGTAACAGCAAAGGGGTAGAACTAAACACAAGCACAATAGACAAGGAGCTAGCCAGGAGGAGTGCTTAACAGGGAAGGAAGGAAATCACAGGGAACACTTGGCAGAAAGCAGGTAACAAACATACAAGGTAACAGAAAGCAAGACTGCAGAATAGAAAGACAGCAAACTAGTACGGGAACCAAGGAAATGGGAAGAAAGCCAGGGACTGGCAAAGGATATACAGAAGGGGAGGCTACAAGGGTATACTAGAATAGTGCAGGTTACGGAATCAAGAAAACAAAGTAGCAAAGAATGCAGTGCTGGGGCAGGAACACGAATTGAGCAAAAGCTCAGGAGTCAAAGTAGCACTGCAGGCAGTGCTAGTTCAGGAAAAGGGAAACTGCTGCAGGTCAGGAACAAGGAATGCTAAGGCTCAGGAGTAAAGGTAGCACTGCAGGTGGTACTGGTTCAAGGAAACAGGAAATAGCTACAGCTCAGGAAACAAGGAGTCAAGAGAGCACTGCAAGCAGTGCAAATCAAGAAGAAATAGCTGAAGCCCAGGAACAGGAACAAAGAATAACTATAGCTCAGGAACTCAGGAAACAAGGTAGCACTGCAGGCAGTGCTAATTCAGGCACAAGGAATAGCTATAGCTCAGGAATCAAGGAACAAGGATTAATTATAGCTCAGGAATCAAGGAATATCAAAAGCTCAGGAAACACTGAAAACAAGGATCGGCCTCACCGGTATACAGCTACAATGACCCAACCCTGGACTGAAGGGAGCTGGGGCTTAAAAGAGCTCACAGTAATCACATGCATCAGGTGTGAGCAGGCTAGCAGCAGCCAGCCACAGGTGAGCCGAATTCCTCCACCCATCCTTGGCCTGCAGGGGTGGAGACGAAGCAGTGAGCAGGGGATTATAGGTAATGGAGTTTCCAGCATGAGCAGACTGGCTTCCACAAAACCCGGCATGGACTGGGAATGGATGTCAATTCCTAAATAGTGTCCAGATGCCTGGAAGTCAAGATATGCATGCAGGGGAGTGTCTGGAAGCATATTAGAACACAGGAAAGCCCCACAATTTGGCCCCCTGGTGGTGGGCACGAGAGCACAGGGAGTGAATCGTGACAGTACACCCCCTCCAACGACCGGCTCCCGGAATCTGGGACTGGATTCAAAGCCTTTTCTGCTATGAAAGAAGTCCATTTCCATCAGAGATGTAGTGCAAGACACCAGAGGACTGCAGGAAAAATTTGATGTTCTGGAGGGTAGAATAATACGCTGTAAATTAACAGCAGTGTTGGAGGCAGCACCTGGAGTCCAAATCCAGTAACGGGGCTTAGAAGCCTGACTTACAGGTGTTTGAAGTCTTGATGATGGCAGGCTAGAGTAGCACTCTGAAAACAAAGGAAGATTTACTGTAGGGTCAAAAGTATATAATGGATTGGCAGGAGGCACAGAGTTCAATGGCAAACTGGCTGAAGACAAAGGAGACAACGAATAGCAGACCTGAGGCTCTGGCCCTGGATGAAAATATTCAGAAGACTCACTGCAGGAGACTCGGGAAGAAGGTATGCAGGAGACCCAGGCCCTTGAGGCTTACATGTTGAGAGTTTTGTCTCTGATGCTAGAGATTCAGTCTCTGAATGTATACGTACTGAGACCTCTGAAGGCTGGCAAACTGGAAGCACAGGGTCAAAAAGTAGGCATGATAGAGGCTCAAGGCCAGAAGGCAGGGAGCCTGGAAGCTCTGGTGATGAAAACAGGGAGCCTGGAAGCTCTGGTGCTGAAGGCAGGGAGCCTGGAAGCTCTGGTTCGGAAGTCAGACAGGCTGGAAGCTCTGGTTCGGAAGTCAGACAGGCTGGAAGCTCTGGTTCGGAAGTCAGACAGGCTGGAAGCTCTGGTTCGGAAGTCAGACAACCTGGAAGCTCTGGTTCGGAAGTCAGACAGGCTGGAAGCTCTGGCTCGGAAGTCAGACAGGCTGGAAGCTCTGGCTCAGAAGTCAGACAGGCCGGAAGCTCTGGCTCCTAAGTCAGACAGGCTGGAAGCTCTGGCTCGGAAGTCAGACAGGCTGGAAGTTCTGGCTCGGAAGTCAGACAGGCTGGAAGTTCTGGCTCGGAAGTCAGACAGGCTGGAAGTTCTGGCTCGGAAGTCAGACAGGCTGGAAGTTCTGGCTCGGAAGACAGACAGGCTGGAAGTTCTGGCTCGGAAGTCAGACAGGCTGGAAGTTCTGGCTCTGAAGTCAGACAGGCTGGAAGTTCTGGCTCTGAAGTCAGATAGGCTGGAAGTTCTGGCTCTGAAATCAGACAGGCTGGAAGTTCTGGCTCGGAAGTCAGACAGGCTGGAAGTTCTGGCTCTGAAGTTAGATAGGCTGGAAGTTCTGGCTCTGAAATCAGACAGGCTGGAGACTCTGACTTAGTAGGCAGGTGAGCTGAGGGCTTGTGCTCTGAATGCAGGCAGTCTGGAGGCTCCGGTACTAATGACAGGCATGCTGCTGGCTCGGGCTCAGATGGCAGGCAGGCTGCAGGCTGAAGTTCAGAAGGCAGCAGGCAGGCTGAGGACTATGGAGACTGAGAGCAGCAGGCCGGCTGAGGATTCTGGAGACTTTGCAAAAAGACAAGCTGATGACAGAGGCGCACAAGGATGATGGACTTTAAATTCTGGGAATGGCGATAGCCCGTGAACAGTAGATTCCCTATTGTCAATATTGAAATCTTCACAGTTCCTTGGCTCATTAAAACACACTGAAGCGCTTTCTTCGGGATGGCTAAGAATACTGCTTATCTTAGAGTCTCTGTTGATCAGACTTCCTTTACTTTTTGGCACTTCACATCTTTTAGTCAGAGGAAATAGGTCAGAGACTTCTTGGTCATGGGAGATTTGTTCAATTCCTTCTGCATTACAAGGTGGTACAGATGCATCAGAGCATAGAGTAATATTTCCTGACTTTTCAATATGTGGCGTGCTTGAAGGCGAGAGAGCAAACAAGGGGTCAGGATTTTGTTCCTTTTCAGTGAGAAGGTTGGCTTCAGTCGCAGAAGTTAGACCAAGAGCATAGACTGAGTCAGAGGGTGTTGTCACTGGTTCAGGTTTTGTCTGTATGTCAATGGCCTGTCTATGGGTTATCTCTGAGATAGAACTGACCTCACTACTAGGAAAAGAAAGCAAAGAGATGTTTTTTGTTTTGCCTGGCATTTGGGGTTCCTGAAAAGTGGAGGGATACATCTCAGATGTAGCACCTGGATGTAATTTAGCACTAGAAGACAAAACACCAGAGGAGTTAGAAAATTCAGACTTCAAACACATACTTTCATTAACTGCACTGTGAGAAAAGGTACTATGGCTTTTCTGAATGGAATCTGAGTGATCAGCCACAGTATTATTCACACAATTGCTGGACCAGCTCTGAGGGGAACGCAAAGAGAGCGCAAGGTTTCATTCTCCATTTCTAAGGAGGCTAACATAGAGGTGGAAAAGTTGTCTTGTACAGGGGTTTTAGATTCCCACTTGAACTCTGGGTTATAATTTTTTAACAGAGTCTGAAACATTTTATTCTCTCGCTGTAGTTCAAGAATCTTAGATGTAATTATATCCTGTGAAGACTGCAGATCTTTATCTACAAGGACTGTGGTAGACTTGGCAAATTCACAACAAGCAACAGAGCTATACCTTGGATTTGTTCAAACTGGCTATTAGCCGCCTGTGTTCTAGTAGGTCTTTTCTCTCTTTTGTTAAACTGATTATGGTTTACTTTGAATGTGGTATTTAACAAGGTCCCTTTAGTATCTGGGACTGTGCTCTTTACTGGACTACAAGACTGGGTAACATTATTTGAATGGAGACCAGAGGTTATAAAATGCATCTGCTCTTTCTTTGGTTGCGTGGTTGAATACTGTATTTTACAACCACTTACAGCAGACATGCGAGATTCAGAATTCTTGTTCAGCAAACTGAGTAAGGTAGCATTCTCCTTATGCAATGCTGACACAGACATTGAATCTGGATCAGAACAGAAGATTAAGTCCGGATCTGTCAAAGAGGTGTTTGAGAGCCAATGAGTAAAATATTCAGAACGTAAATGTCCATTTCTCATAAGAGGATTCATTGTTTCAGGACTAGGGTGAACAAACTGTAAAGTAGACACTAAATGCCTCTCATTGTTGGGCACTGTGGAATTGCCCTGCACAAACCCAAATGATGTACTGGTGTGTTTCTTTCTTAAACCTCTCATTAGGACACACCTTCAATATTTTCACACACAAATGTAACAGAAAAATGGTAGCTAACTGAACACAAAGAAACCTCACAAGTGACCCTGGCAATGTGGGTTGGTCATTCGGTCAGGGACTGTCCGGGACTATGTCGGGAACACAGTCAGGGACTTGAGCAAGGACTGGGGACTGGGTAGAAAATATACCATGCACAGAAAGAGTAGTACAGCGCTGCCCAGGATCACACAAGGAGTCAGAGGAGAAAAAGGGATCCAAAGGGGAAGCCTGTACAAGATGGCTAAGACTCAGAAAGGAAGGGCACTCACAAGGCAATTTAGCATTCAGACTAACTACACCCAGGACGGACGTGCAAGACATATATATAATACAACATTAACAATAAAGGGAATGTGGGGTAAAACACTCAGGAGCTCCACACGGTAAGACTGAAGCTCAGTAAGTTGGTCACCAACAATTGCTGTTACAGATACTGACTGAAAATACCCACATATAGGATATGTATGCAAAGACAGGGTCTGTGGAGCTTATATTTATGGTGATGTTATAACTGTAACTCAAAGACAATACTCACAGTGAACAAGAAACACCACCTAGGTAGTCAGCTGTGCCCACGGATCCTGGCGATCAAACAGGAACACGCAAGGCAGTAACAGCAGAGGGGTAGAACTAAACACAAGCACAATAGACAAGGATCTAGCCAGGAGGAGTGCTTAACAGGAAAGGAAGGAAATCACAGGGAACACTTGGCAGAAAGCAGGTAACAAACATACAAGGTAACAGAAGCAAGACAGCAGAATAGAAAGACAGCAAACTAGAACTGGAACCAAGGAAATGGGAAGAAAGGCAGGGACTGGCAAAGGATATACAGAAGGGGAGGCTACAAGGGTATACTAGAATAGTGCAGGTTACGGAATCAAGAAAACAAAGTAACAAAGAAGGCAGTGCTGGGGCAGGAACAAGAATTGAGCAAAAGCTCAGGAGTCAAAGTAGCACTGCAGGTAGTGCTAGTTCAGGAGAAGGGAAACTGCTGCAGGTCAGGAACAAGGAATGCTAAGGCTCAGGAGTCAAGGTAGCACTGCAGGCAGTGCTAGTTCAGGAAAAGGGAAACTGCTGCAGGTCAGGAACAAGGAATGCTAAGGCTCAGGAGTCAAGGTAGCACTGCAGGTAGTACTGGTTCAAGGAAACAGGAAATAGCTACAGCTCAGGAAACAAGGAGTCAAGAGACCACTGCAAGCAGTGCAAATCAAGAACAAGAAATAGCTGAAGCCCAGGAACAGGAACAAAGAATAACTATAGCTCAGGAACTCAGGAAACAAGGTAGCACTGCAGGCAGTGCTAATTCAGGCACAAGGAATGGCTATAGCTCAGGAATCAAGGAACAAGGATTAACTATAGCTCAGGAATCAAGGAATAGCAAAAGCTCAGGAAACACTGGAAACAAGGTTATCAGAAGCTCAGAAAACACTGGAAACAAGGATCGGCCTCACCGGTATACAGCTACAATGACCAACCCTGGACTGAAGGGAGCTGGGGCTTAAAAGAGCTCACAGTAATCACATGCATCAGGTGTGAGCAGGCTAGCAGCAGCCAGCCACAGGTGAGCTGAATTCCTCCACCCATCCTTGGCCTGCAGGGGTGGAGATGAAGCAGTGAGCAGGGGATTATAGGTAATGGAGTTTCCAGCATGAGCAGACTGGCTTCCACAAAACCCGGCATGGACTGGGAATGGATGTCAATTCCTAAATAGTGTCCAAATGCCTGGAAGTCTAGATATGCATGCAGGGGAGTGTCTGGAAGCATATTAGAACACTGGAAAGCCCCACAATTCGGCCCCCTGGAGGTGGGCACGAGAGCACAGGGAGTGAATCGTGACACCAGATAATTCATACCGTCTAGTTTTAGACTACAGACATCTGAACACATGCACTAAAACATTTGCAGTACAGAATGCACACAGTGCCGCATTAATGAATAACATTGTGCGGAACAAATACAAAACAACATTAGATATCTCAAATGGATTTTTCTGCCAAAATATAGCGCCTGAGAGCAGATATTTGACAGCATTCTCAGGGCTCAGTTCTCAGCTTCAATTCGGTCGACTCCCCCAAGGGTATGAGAATAGCCCTGGGTTGTTCTCAGCTAGGGTAACAGAGTTACTTCAGAATTTGGACTAAGAGGCATTGTCCTATGTAGATGACATTTATCTGATGGATGATGATTATTTAATGGATCACTTGACCAGGGTGAGCAACATAATTTTGGGGTTCGCCTCTGAGGGCTACAAATTCAATTTCAAAATATCGAAAATAGCCCACCTCAATGTCCTATTTTTGGTATATGAGTTTTCAAGTGAAGGGAAAAGCCTGGAAGCTAACTTTTTAGAAAGGCGTGCGCTGCTCCAACCTCCTAAATCATTGAAAAACTTACAATCCATATTGGGATTCTTAAATCTTGGTAGAACTTACATTTTAGATTACGCAGGAAAAGTGAAAACTTTCTACGACCTAATAAGACCTGATTTTTCAGTGAGACATTGGACACAGGGACACACAGATATACTTCATCCTTACAAGCTGACATGATAGTTTCCAAACACCTACACACGTGTGTAAACACCACAAATTTGGTGATCAGTGTTATAGCGGGTCAATCTGGGTACACTTACCTAAACTTCAATGAAGGCGAAACAGTACCTATAGCATATAAATCACACTTGTACACAAACGCAGAAATGCGTTTTGCTTCAACAGAAAAAATTCTGACAGCAGTACTGACTGCTGTGGTGAGCGAAAGAGCACTGGCTCAGGGGAAACGAATAATTGTCATAACTCCAGTACAGGCCTTAGAGGCTGTCACAAAGGCAAGCGTTCCGAATGCTAAAGCTTTACATCCAAGATGGATAAAATGGGCTAATTCTCTCACTGCAACAGATGTAGATTATAAATTTGACTCTACACTTAAAACGCAAGCATTCCTGCAATACGAACAAGAATATCTTCTCTCGAATGAAATAATGCCTCTAGATCAGTATGAATATATTATTGACACTGACGGATCTTCTCAGCCGACCATAGGAAGTAAACAACAATACAGCGCTGTATGTGCGATTGTGAAGGGTCATATGCAGGAAGGCAAGTTCCATCCTAGCAGTACGAAGACACAGTCTCTAGGAGACTGCCCGGCACAGCTGGCAGAATGAAAAGCTCTGTTACTGGCACTGATAAATACGGATCGAGAATTCCCCACACTGATTGTGTGCGATTCATTTTACTGTGTCCAGTCATACAACGAATATCTTCACTACTGGGGTCAGAACGGGTTTAAAGACCCAAAAGGTTGCACAATTAAGCATAAATTGCTATGGGAACAGGTAGCTGAGTTAAAAAACGAACTACAAAGAGCTCACATGATACACACGCTGAGTCATCAACGTGATGGCGTTCACGTTGAAGGGAATTCATTGGCTGATGAAGCCGCAAAAGGGGCAATACCAACTGCTGCCATAGCTGCAATCACTCGTTCTAGAACGAGAATAGACGGAGACATAATGGTAGCTGTCATTGCTTCACGCAAAAACAGCTCAGCTGTACCAAAGACATTTCCACTCAAGTACTCCTACAAGTTAGATGCAAAAAATATTCCATATGCTCAAATTCCAGGAGTGGGGGATAGAGTAATACCAAACACGGATCGCAGATTATGCTTAATACTAGTTGCACACGAGGGTCTGGGTTCTGCACACGCAGGAGTTACCGTGACGGTTTCTTTACTGAAACAACGCTATTGGTGGCCAGGACTAACTAAACAGACAAAGAATTTTGACTTAAAGTGCGACATCTGTCAGCAGATGAAGGATTCCACCGTGGCACGTCCAGCGCAGACACCATTACTAATATCAGACAGACCACTCGCTTGTGCCTATTTGGACCGCTGAGGCCCCTTAAAATTGGATGGGGCTTATAAGTACATCTTGGTGGCAGTGGATTCATGCTCTAGATTCCTGTGGGTTTGACCTCAGTGCTCGGCTGATGCTTGAACTGTTATAAAAGATTTGTGAGTCTTCATAGGGACATACGCAGTTGGCACATTACATTCTGACCGTGGCCCTGTGTTTAGCTCTAGGGCTTACAAGGAAGCCATGGGAAGTTTGGGTGTTGCACTGCGGTACTCCTCTCCATACCATCCCGAGGGAAATTTGGTCGTGGAGAGGAAAAACCGGGACTTAAAGCAATCTTTAACAGCAAAGGTATTAGGTTTGGGCGGTAGTTGGGTCAATCACCTATATGGGGTTCAGAGGGCAATCAACAATATGCCAAGAAGTTCCCTAGGAGGTGTCACTCCTTACGTAGTCCTATTTGGGACGAGAATGTGGGTACCTGATCTCGATTATGAAAGTGGCGGATGAAAAAACCATTTGACATCAATAAACGTTTAGCTGTTTACAGGATCTCAATGAATTCCGGGCACTACAAAGCAACGTGCAAGTAAAACACACTGCCACTGGGGAAGTCAAATCAGTCACGGCAAGACCTGCCTGGATCCCAAAAGTCAGGGATCTGGTCAGAGAAAAGATTGTGGACAAGAACAAATTTGGGCCATCATTCAGAAAGCCTATACCTGTCCTGGCTGTCGAAGGTTTTTTCACCACTTCTTCCACCTCTTGCCGGCAAAAAAGAAAATAAATTTGTCTCCATCGATCTGATCCAACCACACTATGTGGCCGATACTGAATAGTAGGCCTTGTCGGCTCCTGGGTAGCCAACGCTCTTCTCTCGCTACCATACAGGAAGTTCAGACAGAAAGACTCATAACATTTGAAGAGCCACCACCAATACAAAGTATTGGACTTTCCAACAATGAAATGGAACTCATTCCTATTGATACAGAACATCAAAACACAAATGAAAGACAAATATCAATTCGGCCTACCACCGATATCTACATAAATATGCCTCTACAAGAGACGTCTGCCAGTTCAACAAAAGCTGCTGAGCTACCAAAAATAGATCGAAATGCATCTGGCTACTTCATTGATTTTGATAGCTTCTTTCTTGATCCCAGTGAACCTGAAACAATGCCAGCTCCAGTTTCTTGTAAACAACAACTTAATGACTTCTAAATTTTTCTGAAAAAGACTTACCTAGTCTCACCATGGCTACAGCTCTCGATACTAACTGGAATACTGTGTTTTCTATTCTGGATTGGCCTAGTGACTGTCTTTTGCTTACTCATGAATGGAAACTATCTCCCAAAATGCTCTGCAGTATCAATTGTGAACTTGGTCCTGAAACCTCATATGTCATCTCATCGTGAACAAAGAGACCTGTCCTTCGTGAACATTACAGCTGTTCCAATTCCTGATGGTATAGTTTGGGACAGAGTTTCATATGATGTATTTGGTCCCACTGAACTTTTGAAAATACCTCATGTATTTAAAATCTCTTTAAATGATATCATTACCTCCAGTACATTTTCTGACGATTGGGATTTTGAAACTGTAAGTAATATGTTGTTTGATTTAGAACAATCCACTGCATTTTCAAGCATTGAAATGTTAGAGGACACAACTGATTACGACACAATGTACTGTTTCCAACATTATGGTCATCACTTTTTACATAAATCCAGTATCCGACGTAATGTTTTTACATACCACCAATGGGAACATTGCCCAACACCACCGAAAGGTAGTTCACGATCGTTCACACAGAAGTTCTCTTATTTTTCAGGGATTAATACTTCAGACCCAACCTCATATTACTATAAGGTTGCACCACCTACAACTGCACAGAAAAATGTGCTAACAAACACCAAACAAATTTACTCTGCATCCTTTATTTCCCAACTGTCTGAACAGGGTTTCTACTTATGGAAGGACACTATAGACATAAAATCAGTCTGGGGTTCAAAGGAATGGCAAGTTCAGGGAGCAGAGGCACTATTCTGAGCGTGTCTCATTCCACAGCAAATCATCTTTCGGAACCACACAGTGCAACAGACTTCCTTTCTTGGACTAGCCAAGAATAGAGATTTGAACACACCTCGGATTCCCTCACCATCACACTTTGAGGGGTGGCAAAACTTTACAACACATGGTGGGGATACAGTAGATGACATCATACATACAGTTTCATACAATTCATCAGACCCCAATTGGAAGGGAGGGTTAGCTTGGCCTACAGACACAAATAGATGTCAAACAAGATTCAGGGGTACCACGGAAGGGTCTAGTATCCATAGGCCGGACCAACGCTATGTACAACGAGAACATCCGGGGGTGGTGACATCATACAGTGTTTGGAAGTTATGCCTCGATTGGCTAAAAACCTCGACATTATCCCAGGTGAAACAACACTTATCCTTACTATCAGAAGACATGGATTTAGGGGACTTTTTTTTGGGTCCACTAAAGCCACACCAGAAACTTTTCTTATACGCTGTTTATAATGAAATTTGGAAAATCTCTCAACAGGAAGCTGCGGAGAGACTTCATGAAATTAATAAAATTAACCTAGAAAAAGCCTTAGCAGTAGTTGATAATGGTATGACTACATTAACATCCAGGATTTATTCACTGGGCAACATTGTATCTTCTGCTATTGATATACTAGAACAGGATTTGACATACTACAGCATGGACAGTCTCAGTTACGTTCTATTATGTTACTAAGCTCGACGCTGCAATCATTGCGTGCTGGTTATGTGCCTTGGCAATTTATCAACAGTACGTCCTTGTTCTCTGCATATAATCTAACTAAGAAACAGATAACAAGGGCACAAAGAGGGGCAAAATATACAATGCTGAGTATTGAAAAACTGGACCAATTAGCTTTCACTGTGGCAGAGTCACCATCCACAGAATTCATGGCCATATAACGTTACTGGTCACAACTTTCCAGTTTCAATGTTGCCTAGAACAACAACAGGCAGGCAGATACGAAGCAATGGGTGAGGAATTCATCAAGGAATCTTGGGAATTTCCATATAGATTTCAATGAAGGAATGGGAACATGGAAGTGTTTCTAAGCGGTATAGACTGCGAGAACTCTTTAAGTGGATCTCTCATCTGCCAGGATATCATGCTTCAGGGGGCCTGTAACGGTTCAGTTGCAAACTTATCCTGTCATTTGAAAGGGTCCCTGGCTGCTGTGATTAATCCGGTGTTCAAGTTGCTCTCAAATGGAAGTTACTTGATGCTGAATGATCAAGGTTGTTGTGGGATGCTTCCTGGGCATATCTTGTCACTGTAGGCTCCAGGGTTACTTGTTGTATGCAAGTATTGTTTCCACCGACCCACACAGTCAGGGAGGTGCCGTTATGGCCTTCGTTGAATGTTTCCTTTATACGGTTTGATACTCTGAGCAGGGTGAAAGCCATGCTTTTACAGAAAACCGTGTCCTTAACCTCGGCCCGGGAGACTTTTGATCTTCAGGTCGCAAGGTCCTCAGCTGAGATACAGGCACTAATATGAACTAACTGCCCTTTCCATTTCACAGAAATGGTACAACGTATATTTAACATGTCTAATACAAAGGGTATAGTACACCTATTTAAGACCATAGGTTCTGGACTGTTCAGCACCTTTCAGACAGTCTTTGGAGTGATTCTAGCCATCATACACTCCAAATTGGGAAGCATTTTTGGAGGACTTCCGCTAATCCTGTTACTAATAGCAGGAATCCTGATTGTAATTTTTATGCTACGCAATGGACGTCCCAGTCACCAAGGAGATGGAAAAAACGCTCTTGGAGCGCCGATACCGTGATCGAATGTACTCCATCTGGGCACACCTCACCTTCGGGAACTGAGCGAGTCTTGGTTCCTATCATTTAGACCAGTCTGGATCGACTGTGTTCTGCCTGTCCTCCGATGCCTGTTCTGCGAACAAGAATGCGTGTTGGATCTCTGTCTAACACTTCCATCGGTTGCGCCACCCGATGTGGATGTTTTACTGGACCTGTTAACGGCCCATGTACTGCTGTGTCCTCAGCGTATTCCAATGTTGATGTCTGCATTCTTGGAGCCACCACAGGACACTTCAGCTCCTGTTGGAATGGAGACCGGATCCTCTACAGGCATGCAGGCCTTGGATATCGTACAGGCTTCCCCAGCATTGGCTGTGGGCACTGAAGAAGATCATCTGTGCTCAATTGACCTGATCTGTGAGGTGTTGCAGGGACCGTCGTATGCGATGGCAAGCAGCAGTGATGTTGCGTCTCCCACACAGGACACATAAACATTTGGCTCATTGTGTGCTGTGAAATATTTGGCCTTTTTCAAAAACAACCAAATTTGGAATTTTAAAACAGAAACACTCTTTTTTTGCCTTTCTTGCTGAACAGCATGGCTTTCAGACACTCATAGTTGTTCGGATCGTATATACGAACATATTTTAATAAACTTCCACAGCTTATGCTAGAATTTTAGCATTTTTATGCAATTTTTTTGGGGACTTATTAGTTGTCTGCATATTTTAGAAGTACATTTAGTCTTTTAGTATGTCGACCAGTAGGATGAGGAGTGGGTGTTATGTTTCATACAGGTACCCCAATATAGGCTCAGTTAGTAATCAGACCTTTCACCTATATTTCCCCTGCCATTACACTACATAACGGTTCTTGGTACTGACCGTTTACCTAGTTACGGTACTGCTTAAATGACAAGGGGTTTTCTCCGAAAGCTAGCCTCATTCATTATGCATGAGGATTCTTGGAATCTCAGCAGGACTACCATCTCCTGCATAATAACTATGTATAAGGGTCATTCCTTCCGTCATCCTAGTCCGACATGACACAGCAAGGTAGATCCCCTGAGGGTACCACTTTGGGTATATAAACACCATATCTTTGCTGAGGCAGGGAGAGAAGAAAATGGACTTCCATTCTGACACACTGACGCGAGACGCTGAGGTTCCTGAACGCAGACACTCCAGCTCGCAGTGGTCTGACATCCCTCGCGGGGTGTCCAGCTCGAGACCAAGACAGGGTCCCACAGTCTCTCACTTCAGGTAATGGGGTTGGCTTTATCCTAGAGAAATTCTTAGCTCTACACCTACATACATGCTAGGTACACTTAGGTACATCTAGTTAGAGTTGCATCGTAGTAGTACGCATTTTATTGTCATGTATTTTTATACCTGCCAGTATTCATTGTTTTAGCACTATGGTAGGAATCTACCATCCTTTTACTCTATTGGTGCTTACAATCATTTATATCTGTTTCTGTCTTATGGTTGTTTCAGCACACATATTTTACATTAGAATGACGCTGGTTCAATAAATGCTTATTGAAAAACGTATTCGAAGTAAACAAGGGGAGAGCGAGGAATTGGGACCAAAACAGGTTTGGCAGCGGATTCCTCTCTCATTCCAAATTGGACTTAAGATAGAGCTCCTTAGCCCCCAGAGCCTCAATACCCAAGAATTCTCTAAAAAGACTGAATTTTTCCAAGTGCCAGTAAGTACACTGACACTTTTTGTCCACACACCTTAGCGCGTGTGTAGGTACAGCACACTTATTCACGTGGCATCTTTCACTTATTGCCACTCACCTTGCACTCACCTGGTCCTGAAGAAAGCCCTCTAACAATTTTCACGGGCTGAAACATGTAGACCGCCACACATAGACAACTAAACGATAAATAACTTCAGATTAGTTGCATCACTCATTTTAGCTTCTTATATATCCTGAGCCGCCAACATTAAAATTTAATGGAAAGGATTCTCAGAGATAATTTTTAAATGTAAAATATCACCACACATCACATTTAAGCACCACACCCGCTCCGCTGTAGTCAGGCGTCGTAGCACAACCGGGGGGCACTCGGCCGCCCGGTTGGGACCCCAATGATGAAGCATGACACCAACCAGGTTGGTGTGTGAGGGGTCTTTTAAAAGCACCTAATGGGTCTATACACATACTACATACAGTGACTACTCATTCTATACATAGTGGGTTCGTCCACATTGTTTAAGATTATTGAAAAACGTACCCACCGTTTATTCTTTGTATCTCTCTGAGACAAAGTGAGCTCGAGTGACTGAGCGAAAAGTTCTGTACTGTTTCCACGATCCCTGATGGGACAGAGTTGTCATGTTCGATAGTTGCCAAGAACTATTCTCTACTTGGTAAGAGGAGTTTACAGTGGCACTGTGAGCTAGCTGGTATACAGGCAAACATACCTGGTGGGGGTGTCTGGAATTAGTCTGGACACCAATCCTGCAGCATATGTTGTCTAAACGTGCAGATCCTATATAGGTTTATAGGAACAACACGACAAACCGGGCAGAAGGACACCGGATTTCGTCTCCTAGAATCCTATAAACACATTTATACAGGCAGCTCTGCAGGTTGCCCCAAACACACGTTGTGGCTTTATGTTGCGACCAAAAGCTCCCATGGAAACTAGCTTGCCCAACACACATGATGCCCAAAGCCGAAAGAGCACTCAGAATCATGGAAACTTAACATTGGCATGTTGGTGTATTTGTTTTTACTTTCACGGCATAACTGAAGTGCGAAGCTCAGCACACATACCATTTGTCTTCAAGTCCACTAAACAATTGTTGCTGCAACAAAGCAAAGGTTTTCAAATACTATAAAAATATAGTTTAGATTTCGTAAATAACAAAGTAAAGATAGTGCCTTTTGGCTCAAACAGGAAGTGGCAGCTCCTTTGCTAAGGCAGAGGGCCGTCGCCCCACTGCTTTTAGAGCAGTGAAAAGGGGTAAAATAAAACGATAATAACAAGGTTATTATCGTTTTATTTTTGGTTGGTGCGGGCTGGGTTAGGGCGGGGCAGGGCTGGTGGCTCAGGGTAGGGGGAGGAGGAGTGGACTATGCACTCTAAGTGTGCATGACTGCTTGGCCTGCCGTAAATGGCAGGCCAAGCAGTCATGCGCACTTTACATATTCCCTACCAGGCTGTAATGGGCAGCCTGGTAGGGAATATGCACAGGCTCCCTGCCTTGATGTGAACACCAATCCACAGTGCTCAGACCAATCACAATGCTGCATTGCAGTGTTGTGATTGGCTCAGGGGAGCCTGTGTGCCCGAGAGCTTCTGCAGCTTCTTCTGGACTGGAGTCAGGAAGAGCAGAAAAGCAGAGGAGCAATGCGGCCAGCTGAGAAAAGATAAGTGCGTTTTTTAAATATATATATTTTCAAACCCCTCCCCCAGTTGTTGCCACCCCCATTCCCAACTACCCGCCACTGCAAACAGGTGTGGAAATAAATGAAATAGTGGCTTTTGCCTCAACCAAAAACAGTTTACAAAATACACAAAGCACAAAGAAAACAATTGGGTTTCAACAAAGTTAACCACTTTCCAAACATAAAAAGCAAATATGTTAGTATACTCTTAAAAAAAGAAGTGTACAAATATACAACTATCTTGCTTTAAAACAACAAAGACTACATGATATTTAAATATGCAAGCCCTGAACTCACTCCAGTCAGTTTAGGCAGAGTTACACATGTACGCATATATTTACACATCTTAGAATAAAATAAAACATTGCACTTTTGTACTTTTAAACACTGCTCTGTGGACTGTTTGCTACTGCTTTGCTTCATCAAGGGCATACGATTTGCTTGCTTTCTATCCGGAGGTGTTTCCGTTGCCTTTAGATTTCTTCTGTGGAAAGCCCCACCGCCGCTTATGACAAGCCAATGTCACCAGACTCAAAAGTCCATTCGAGGTTTATTGTAAATCTGTAGAATGAAGAAGTCACAGAATAATGACTGAATGAGGAAAAACCAGGGCAGGTCATCTGCAGTAAAACACATACCTGCCAACTCACACGGTGCCACAGTGTGACACACTATATCGGCTACCATCACACGGTCTCCTGGTGAGGAGCCGATCTCACACTGTGGCAGGGAAAACAAGCTGAAAACCACTGTAAATAGTGGTTTTACAGCTCGTTTTCGAGAGGCTTTGAACTGCCGACAGCCATTAAGGGTTGTGAAAACACCCCAGGACATCAGCACCAGCCTCAGCAAGCTTTTGTTTGGGGAGGAGGGGGCTTGGGGGTGTGGTGGGGTTCAAAAGTGCCTCCTAGGTACTTCTCGGCATGAGGCCCCACCCCCTTCAAGGCCTCCCCCCCTCCTCACACTGTGAGATTGTTCTTCAAGTTGGCAGGTATGAAAACAGTATCCTTGATGCACAATATTAAGGAAAAAAAAAGAATGTGTCCATCTGTAATGAAACTGGTGCTCATGTAAAGCGCTCTGTTACCTGATTTCTCGGGTCTAGTTCGCGCTGTATAAAACTACAAAAAATAAAATAAATCAAGTTTTAAAAAATGCCCATCTGGACAGCCCACTAGCTCGGTTATGTTCTGAAATCCAAGGTTGTGCACACCGTTGCACCTTTCCCCAAAACTCAGGGTTCAGGAGTTATCAGAGAATGTGAACTCCGGCACTTTAGAAAACAGAAACACACACCTTGGGCGGAATATGGAGGCTCTACCAAATAATAAGAGGTGCCATGACGTTTACTGCCTGACAACATGCACATCTTTGGCACAAACTGGGGAGTGGAAGCTCCTCTTTGAGGCAGTCTCTAGAAAAGCACCAATAGAAACTTTAACTGCTCCTCAGAATGGGGGAGAGTGGAAGGGGCGCAGGATAGTCCAACAATGAAAAATTTCCTAGCTAACGTAAAAGGAAGTTTCAATTCTATTAAGGACACGGAGGCGAGGATTAGGCTTTACTTCCTTCGCTTTAATACAAATAATCAAGCTCCAGCAACCATTTCATAAGGCCAAACATGAATAAAAACTACGGGCCCGATTCACAAAAGTAATCTGAGACAAAATCCTAACTTTACGACTTTCGGTATTCACAGAAGGCATTTAGGAGTACTAAAGTTAGGATTTTGTCTCAGATAAACTTAAGTTTTGGTCTTAAGTTAAACTTAAGACAAACTTAAGTTTACCTGAGACAAAATCCTAGTCGTAAAGTTAGGATTTTGTCTCAGTTTAACTTAAGTTTTTCTTAAGTTTAACTTAAGGCCAAAACTTAAGATTGACTGAGACAAAATCCTAACTTTAGTGCTCCTAAATGCCTTCTGTGAATACCAAAAGTCGTAAAGTTAGGATTTTGTCTCAGATTACTTTTGTGAATCGGGCCCTATATTTCCCATGAAACATAGGGAAGAAAAAACAAGATCAAGTCCATCCAATCAGGATCAGGCCCGCCGTATAATGTCCCTTGAAGCCTCTCTAGCCTCCTCTTTCTTCCTGCGACTGCTGCAAATCTCCAAATTGGTTACTCCTGTTTGTTGGGCTCTGCCCCTGGAGACAAAAAATTAGGACATTATTACCACCGAACCAGACAAATGTATCTCAGAATACAATACATGTCGACAATACAACGTCCGAAAGCAGCATAAGAACACAACCTCATAGAATACTAGTTAATATGACACAACTGATCTGAGTGTTCATCACTGATGACCAATAACCTCCCCAAACTCACACATCTTCTGTAATGGGAGGGAATTTTTTTTGAGAAACATTTAATAGGGTGGGCTAATCCTCGCCTCCGTTTCCTTAATTGAATTGAAACTTTTCTTTACGTTAGCTAGGAAATTTTTCATTCTATGGCAGGACACGGAGTTGAGGATTAGGGTAGTTCAAAGCTTATCCACCACCATGCTTGCCAGAGAGGGAACTGGTTTAAAATAAAAGGTCTTAAAGGTGGAATCATTCGTCCAATCTGCTGCTTTGAGGATATCCTCTAGGCAAGCACCAAGACAGAAAGCTTTAGAAGCCATAGCCCCTCTCACTGAATGGGCCCCAAATCCGGAGGTGTCAATTCCAGCTTCTCGCATGACCCACCTGACCCATCTGGCAATCGTAGGGGATGAAACCGCTTTGTGGGGTTTTGTGAGGGCAATTAACAACTGTCTTTTCCCATGTGGACGGAGTTCGTCGGTCATAGACTCATATTCTTTAATGGTGCAAACCACACACAACTTAGGGGATTGTCTTAAAGACGGATAAGAAACCAATCTAGAACCCCTTTTTGTTCTGCGTGAAATGTGAAAGGTTACCCCATCGGGGGTGAAGACTCTACCTGTTACGTCCAGGCATCGGACATCTGAAACTCGGCGACATGATAACAGACAAAGCAACATCGCTAATTTTGCTGACAACTGTTTCCTGGAAAGATACTTGTTAGAGGGCCAAGATTGAAACAGGAGAAGAACTTTGTTAACATCCCATAGAGACATGTATCTGGGCTCAGGAGGAACTGAGAGTGTGATACCCCGCGTCAGCTTCCTGACTAACGGGTGCTCACCAACCTGGTGTCCATCCACCGGGAGGTGGCCTGCCGAAATCGCCGATCTGTAGGTGTTAATAGACCGGTACGCGAGACCCTGAGATTCCAGGTCTGCCAGAAAATTTACCACCTGGACAATGTCCACTCCCAGGGGATCAATCTGGAATTGGAGACACCAACCCAACCATCTTGACCAGGCGGAGCCATATCGCTTATTGGTATTGTCTGCCCAGGCCTTAGCAAGTAGGGAGGAAGCTTCTGCTGAAAGGCCTGGGACCTTCCAACGACGCCTGTAACCCTCCAGGCCATGAGGCGGAGAGATCCCGCTAGGACCAGCGGGTGAGGATTGTTTTGGGGATCCCTGAGGAGATCGGGAAACAGGGGTAGAGGGATTGTAAAATCCCAGGAAAGTTCCATCATCGCTGGAAACCAAGCTTGTGATCTCCACATCGTCGTGATCACCACTACCTCTGCTCCTTGCCTGCGCACCTGAGCCGTCAGCCTCGTGATCATTGCGAACGGGGGAAAGGCATAAGACTGTTCCTTGCTCCAGTCCTGGAGAAAGGCATCCATGGCTGTCGCAAGAGGATCCGGTCTCCAACTGCAATACCTGTCGAGCTGGTAGTCCAGCCGGGATGCAAAGAGATCTATGGAAAAAGGACCCCATAATTCCTGGATCAGCCAGAAGACCTGGGGATCCAGCTTCCAAAGGCTGGAGTCCCTCCAGTGGCGAGAGTGCCAGTCCGCCACTTGATTGGAGCTCCCCGGGAGATGTTCCGCCGACAAAGATATTTGGTTGGACAAACAGTACTCCTACAGAGTCCGAGCTAGGTCCTCGACCATGTCCCTCCTAGATGATTGACGTAGCGCACTACTGCCACGTTGTCCATCTTGAGGAGGACCGAGCAATTCACCTTCTCCTTGGTCCAGCAACGGATGGCGAATGACCCTGCCATCAACTACAGACAATTTATGTGCAGAGAACGTTCGGTGGAGGACCATTTTCTACCGGTGGAGAACTCTTCACATCGCGCGCCCTATCCGGAACCGCTGGCGTCCGACTTGATTACCAAGTCGGGTTGAGAGCCGAAGATCGCCCTGCCGTTCCATGCCTCCATGTGGGCCAGCCACCAGTTCATCTCCTCTATTGCTTCGGGAGACAATGGAACCACTTGGGAATACGAGAGGCCTTTCCTGAGATTATTGATCTTTAGTCGCTGGAGGGCCCTGTAATGAAGGGGTCTGGGAAAAATCGCCTGGATGTAGGACGAAAAGAGACTCACTAACCGAGCTAGATGATGGAGTGATACGTGCGATTTGGAGATGGTTCTCCGTAACTCGTGACGTATCTTGGACAATTTGCGCGGGGGTAGACTGAGGGTTGCCTCGACTGACTTCCCCAAGAAACCCGAGGAACTCGATTGTATGTGATGGGCGAGAATCAATTTCTCCTCGTTTATCACAAACCCCAGAGACTCCAAAAGGTCTATCGCCGTTTGCAAGTGCGAGGCCAGGCGAACCGGGCACTGATCCATGAGAAATATATCGTCGAGGTAAATGATGAGTCTTATACCCCGAGCTTGTAAATGTTCCACCACTGGCCTCATCAGCTTGGTGAAGCACCAAGGAGCCGACAAAAGACCGAATGGGAGGGCGGAAAACTCGAAAACCTTAGAATCCCATACGAATTGAAGGAAACGCCTGTTTGGAGGGAAGATTGGAACATCTAGATAAGCATCTTTCAGGTCCAGGCGGACCATCCAATCGGAAAGCTGGAGAAGATCCCGCAAGAGGTGAATACCCTCCATCTTGAATTAACTGTAGAGTAGCCAAGAATTGAAATATTTCAGATTGATGACCGGGCGCTGTCCGCCATCCCTCTTCTCCACCACAAAGAGGTTGCTGATAAATCCCTTTTTCCCAATTCGCCCAAAAAAGGGTCAAACGTCACCCAATTGAAATCCCAGTTTGGTCCTGTACTCTTACCTTGGGAATTGTTAAAGTTACCTCTGTGGCCGCCTCCACGACGACGGGGGTAAGACTTGGTCTGGTAGAAATGACCAAACTTTCCGGGGTCCTGCCATTGGCCGCGTCTAGAGTCACCACCTTTGGAGGCTGCCTGAAACGGACGGCCGGACGAGCGCCCCCTACCTCGACCGGCTGCAGCAAAGCACAGTGTGTAAAAATCCGCTTAATGGAAGACTGCGCTTTATCCAGGGACTATTAACAAACTTCCCTAACTCTTTTATAAAAGGATCCCCAAATAGGTTTCCCTGCGCAATCTTTCCCGCCTCCGAAGTGGACAGATCTCCCAACTTAGGATCAATTTTAATGAGTAGCGACCTGCGCCTCTCTGTAGAGATTGCGCAGTTGGCATTCCCCAGGAAGATGATGGCTCTTTGGGCCCAGTTAGACAAAACTTCTGGGGAAATCAGGGAACCCGAGGCCTTAGCGTTCTCCGCTATGTCCATGATCTTGGCCAATGGACCAGCGACATCCAGAAGTTTATCCTGACATGAGCGCCAGGACCGGTCAATACCCTTTTTGGGATTGTGGACAAATTTGGTGAGGAAAGTGGCCATCTTTGGGTCAATCTCCGGTCTGACGGCTACTTCCCCTCCAAAGACGGCCGGGGGCATTCGGCCTTCAGACAACCCCTCACCTCTTTATCTAAGGGCTTCCGGAGGCGGCTGGCCATGTAGGCCACCACCTTGGGTGCAGGACACCAATCTGCGGATCTCGGATGCAAAAGATCATCCGGGTCGAGCAAATCCCCATGCCCCATGAGACCAGAGTCTGTGGGAGGGCCCGACCCCCCGAGGGGGGCGGTCACAGGGCGCCACGGTCGAGAACCGTCTCCATCCCCATCAGAAGTATTGGGGGAGTCATCCCCCTCCCCTTGGTCCAACTGTGGTGGAGACAGTGGAGCCGACCCCGAAGGGCCCGGTATCTGGGGGTCCGGGATGGGCATCCAAAAAAGCCTTCTTGAGGCGTGCAAAGGCCCGAGATCGACCCCGGGGTCATCCGCGCACTTGCGCTTGTCCATGTTCTGGGGTGGGGTAGCCTGCAGAGCTAATACCTGCCCTGGAGGTAGTGGGGCCGGGGGCCCATTAACATTTTTCATCGGTTTGAGGGGTTGCTGGCACTGCGCCTGGAGTGCCGCCAATCTCTTCTCCAGGGGGGCTACCACCTGCGACACAGCCCTGAGGATGGAAGCGTCCATTATCTCACAGAACTGGTCGTCGATGGGGAGGTAAGTAACCTTTTCCTCCTCCAAGTAATCACCAGACTCATCATAGTCCATGGACTCCATTGCCACCTGTGAACACAATGCCCACGTTCAAAAAAGAGGGATTTTACAAGTAAGTACCAGATTTAAACTATAAAGAATAGTGGGACGTCCCCCTTGGTATTCGAGGGGTTAATGGGTGCATGGGGTGTCCTAGAAATTAAACAGGTCTTACCCCGCAGGGTGTTGTCCCTTCAGGTGCCGGCTTGAAATCAGGACCAAAATTATCTTTAAATTCACCACGCGAGCGGTGCCCTGCTAATTATAGCACCCGACTCGCAAAGCACTCCAAAAATAAACAGCTTGCGAAGCGGTAACTAATTAGCTTCCCCCGTGACAATTGCCGCAGCCGGAGCACTCCGAACTGTCTGATTAGAGAAACTGACGTGCCTGACATGTTCTGGCTGCCGGGGGGGGGTTGAGGCGCGCAGTGCGCGCGTCCTGAGAGTCGACGGCCCTCTACCGGTCGGAAGACCGCACCGCGCCGCGAGCCACACAACAAAGAGCTGCGTAGGAGCTCCTGCGGCTTCAGGGAAAACACCAATTAATAGACAAGGCAAACCGGCGACCGCGTAGGAGCACAAAGCTCCCGCAGCACCTAATAAATCACCATAATCACCAAACAGAGAAAACGAGGAATCACTTATCTGAAGTGCTGCTGGAGCAGCGAAGAAAGAGGAGGCTAGAGAGGCTTCAAGGGACGTTATACGGCGGCCTGGATCCTGATTGGATGGACTTGATCTTGTTTTTTCTTCCCTATGTTTCATGGGAAATGTGATTTTTATTCATGTTTGGCCTTATGAAATGGCTGCTGGAGCTTGATTATTTGCATTAAAGCGAAGGAAGTAAAGCCTAATCTTCGCCTCTGTGTCCTGCCATAGAATCCTTACCCTCACCAGTGACTTGATCAGCGGAGCCTCTTGCACGGGGTCTGCTCGACTGGAATTGTGAGCCCCAAGGAGGGCAGCAGCTCACAAGGCGCTTTGGTGTCCACTGACCTCTTCCTCTTCAGAAAGAAATCTGTAAAGGCAAAAACAATGCTTAGCATAAATGAACACTGGCACAGCAAAATGCAACAGCATCACTGGAGGGGCACGATGAACTAAAAATGAGTTTTTGCTGTTAGACAGCGTCCTTGAAACAGCACTTTAACTGCAACGTCACAATATCGGGCCAATGTATAGCTGAACACCGGGAGCAAACAAAATATCCCACAGAAAAAATAGCAAGTGAACATTAATACTTCGAGGGCAGGCATGATAAAGTAACAGAAATTTGAACCTTGCACCGTCTCGGAATCATTTTGGTGACACGGCGACCATATTAGGCTGTTCGTTTTGTGCAGTCATTGGAAACAGCGATGGCAGGTGTAAAGGATCAAGTGCAGAAAGCAATGCTCCTGCTGTGGGGGCCATCAGGCGTGCGGCAAGCAGAGTAGCAGCAGCGATCCTTGCACGCTTGCCTCTGCGTCAGGGACGGGAACGCCCCAGATATCGCAGGTGAGGTCCAGAGGCCCCTCATTAGTGCGGAGAGTAGCCATGAGAGGAGCACGAGGCATGCACGCTGGGAAAGGCCCACCGCGCCGGCCCTTGCTTGAATTATTGCAGGAAAAAATGGGCGGGGCTCGACCGCGACCGGCCGTGTCAGTGGGGGGCCGCTGGAATTAGCCCCAGAGGGTGTGCTCCTGCAGTCGGGCAGGGGAAGCAGGGCAGGCTGAAGTTGGGGGTTGGTAAGAGGGAGGAAATAAAAAAGGGCCCAGCCAAGCGAAATGGCACGATGAGCTCTCTGCCACAGGCAGAAGTGGGAGAAAAGGGACCCTTGCGTGGGTCAATCAGGCAAAATGCTGGAGGTGGGCTTATGGGGGAAGGCAGGGAGGAACTGACAGAAGGGGAATCAGAGGCGCATGTGGAGGGTGAGGGGGAAAAAGGGGGGCCGTGGGATTGGGCCCCAGTGTCACCAGCTGCAGGAGGGTGGCTGGAGGCTGGAGAGGGCCCCACAAGCAATGAGGGGCCAGTGAAAGGGGGATGGGTACACCAGACGCCCGAAGCCCACACAGTGTAGCTGGAGGAGGAGGGGCCGAGGGATGAGGCCAGAGGCGCACGGGCCTACGTAGAAGGCCCTGCCTTTGCATTAATAGCAGCAGCGCTAGAGTGGACCGAAGAGGAGGAGAAGGGGGAGGGGGAAGAGGAAGAGGGGATTTGCAGAGTGGGGAAGGATGATTAGTGGCGTGAGGCCCCCGAGAGGATGTACTCGGGGCTCAGGAGAGAGCAGGGAATGGTACAGGCAAGCCAAGGAGGCCACTCGGCGGGAGTAGGGAGGGGTGGGCCTGTGGTGCGATTCGCAGCACAAAGGCAGGAGTCAGGGGGTGAAATGAGAGTGGGTTACAGAGGGGGAGTTGGCATTGGGTGCCGGAGCGGGAGGAAGGGCAGGCAGATAGGGAAACTAACAGCGGTATGCCAGACCTCCATTTTCTTTTTCAGGGTCAGAATCACTGGGACGGGGTGACTTGGGTGAGTCATATGTGGCTCACACATCCCGAGGGGAAGAGATGGCAGGGTCCCGGGCGGCCAGTCAGAGGTCGGCGTGGGATGGCTACAACACTGCCACAAGAAGGTCTGGGGTGGCCTCTGAAGTGCATCAACCAGGACGTCTCAATGCGACCTCTGGGTAGGCTGTTGACCGCGTCCGGCAGCAACAAGCGGGGGCATGGTCAGGAGAGCATAACACAGCATCTTGGCCCACCTCAGGTAGAATACTAGGTTCGGTATGGAAGGATGACAAGGATACAGTTATTCTGGGGGAGCCCTCCGGGCTGCTGGAAGTCAGTCGGGAACATGAACAGTTGGATTACTATGACAGACGTTTAGAGGAAGGTGAATTCTTGGATGATGAAGTGCAGGAAGAGCGCAAATGGTGGTCCAAATCTGTGGGTGGATCAAATAATGCAGTTGTTGCTAGTGTATTACAGGAACGCCATGGGACCAAGTGCAGTGCAGTCGGAGGAGATCGGCAGGTGGCAGTGCCCCTTCATAACTGGTTGGGCGGCTGGATCCAGAGTGGAGGCCGACCTTGACGCCAGGTAAGGATAAAGGAGGGAGAGGGGCAAAAAGCACCACACACAGGCAAGGTGTCTTTGGGGGTCAGTGCTGGGGGAGGGAGAAAATGCGGTTAAGAAGAGGTTGTACATAAGTACCGAGGTGCCAACAGTGCAGCAAAAAGCAGGAATGGGGCAAGTGAAGACAGCAGGAGTGGCACAGCAGACCAAGGGCAAACATGATGGGGCAAACGGTGGGACGGGCACACTGCAAGAAAAGGGGGTCGCAGCAAGGAGAAACGAAAAGACTGGGGTGGCGGACACAGGAGCGAAGGAGAGCAAGGAGATCAAAATAAATATCTTGCCCTACATGGGGGTAACAAAGCCGTTGGGAGCCTATCTGATGTTAGCAACTAAAGAAAAAATATGGAAAGGGGAGTATGTTAAAATGCTTAAGCTCCTCCACTTGGAACTCAAGGCTAAAGAGGGGTCAAAGGAGGAAGAATTTGAATTGTCCAAACGGTTCAGGGTGCCTATGACAGTGAATATTGGACAGCAGCATTTTTTATTTTCGCTAGCGCGTATTGCGAGAAGTATCCGGAACGGTGCGTATTGTTATTCATATATATGGACGTGATACGCAGAGCACATATCACATATGGGGGTATGCATGGGCACATTACAACAAGGAGTTTCGGGCCCACATGGCATGGGATCTGGAGGCAAAATGGGGAGAAATTGACATTGACCTATATCAACAGACCATGTGGTCTGTGAAGTTTGACAAGACCACATACACCGCAAGTGGCTCACCTTTGGTGTACTAATCCTTTCAGTCTCGCCCCACCCAAGAGAGGGTGGGGGCGGCAACCAAGGAACAGGGAGATCCATTGGATCCTTTTGAGATTTCAACAAGGGTTTGTGTACTAGAGGGTACTGCACATTCCAAAATGAATGTTCCAAGTGCGCAAGTAGTCACCCCCTCGTGCAGTGCTATGGAGCAGAGAACTTTAGACAGGGTACAGAGGGATGACAGTGGAACCAGCACCAGGGGCAATACGCAGGGCAGCAGGGACACCAGGCGGCAGGCAAAGGGGGAGGCCGGGGGCACAGGGAAATTTGGTGAAAGGCTCATACGCCAATTAAGGGCAACCGATTGGACTTTTGGCTGGTGCTGTACCACAAGACAGAGGGTTTCCTAGAGGGGTTAAGACTAAGGTATGATGGTCCTGTGGAAGCAAGATGTGTGGAGAATCTCATATCGGCGTGGTCGCACACACAAGCAGTGAGAGACAAATTAGGGAAAGAGGTACAAGAAGGTAGGATGGCAGGGCCATTTCAGGCATGGCCACTACCCTACTTGATCGTATCCCCCATTGAGGTGGTGCCAAAAAAGGAACAAGGCCAATTTCGCCTAATGCAACACTTGTCATGGACAGAAGGCAGTTCAGTGAATGATTTCATCCCAGGGGACATTACCTCTGTGTCATATTCATTGGTGGATGTGGCCATGGCCTTGGTTGAACAGATATGTCAGAGTGCACGGATGGCAAAGTGCGACATCAAGTCAGCTTTTTGGCTGCTGCCAGTACACCTGGACGACTTTCAAATGTTAGGAATACAATTTGAAGGCCAATGGTACGTGGGCAAAGCATTACCAATGAGTTGTGCGATATCATGTGCACTGTTTGAACGGTTCAGTTCCTTCCTACAGTGGGTTTTTACTTTGCACACAGGAAAGACGACGGTGACGCACTATCTTGATGATTTCTTCTGGAGTTGCAGTATGACACACCAGATTTTTTCATTTCAGCGAGTATGGGGTACACCTATCCAAGTATGGGACAGAGCTATATCTGATTCAAATCAAGGAGGCACTGGAGAAAAAGTTGCAGGGAAGTGAAGGTAGGTGCGGATCCTGGGGGAGGGGGTCAGAAAAGGGAGGAGGGGGTAGGCCTTTTCTGAGTGGATACGGTAAGTTTCAGTTGCCATGGTTATATATTAAAATGAGGGTTGTGAACATAGGGGAATCAGGAAAATGGGGGTGGTAAGAAAGTTAAACATGGAGGAAGCAATAAATTAACAAGTTAAGAGGTAGGATACTTAGATAGTTAGATGCTCATAGGTGTATCTTTAAGTGTTATGGATGTAAATGTTAACATTCAATGCCAGGGTAGGATTTACAGTTGCAAGGTAAAGATGTTAAGGGGCGGATGCTTAGGGGTTGGGGGTAGGGGGGAAGTAGGTGAATTAATGTATAGCGAGGTATAGTTTTGTGAGGCGAAGGCCTAGGGTTTTTATGATATGTGATGTGCATCTGTCTTCAATAAAGCTGCCTTTTTCACACTATATCTTTGTATCTGGTCTGTGCTGTTCCCCTATTTGGCCCAATGAGCTAGGAGCATGAATAATCTTTCTGCGAGATCAGAAGACATGCTGGCTACAACTACAGCACAAGGGGCAGAAAATCAATGATTCATCATGGGAACGAGACTGGTGGGGAGACCACAGGTGTTTGAGTGAAAAGCGTCTAAAAGAATTAGGGACATCAATGACTGAATGGAACACAACTTATTGTTTCAAAGGAGAGGCGGGGCGCTGTGGCAAATAGTGTTGTCAACATTATTAGACCACACTTCTGCCGTTTGGATTGAAATGGCACGACGGGTGACCACGGAGTCTCCCGATCAGCAGAGCCATGAACCAAGAGAGAATGCACAAAGCCATTGTCGTCTAAGACAAAGCAGGCATTACCTCGACTGTGCATACAGGCGCAATGACAATGAGCATTATTTAGACAACTTGTGTGTGTGGCACATCTTTCACTATATGCTCCAGGTAACTGCAACAGGAGTTGGAGTTCCATACGTGTCCAGGAAGAAGTTAGTGTGTGCTCACAAGGGACAAAGGACAGAGTCAGTTGGAAATATAAACGGACTGTAAATAGACAACTCTGAGGGCAGCCATGTACCAGGAGTCTGTTGGGGATTGGTTAATATGCACGTACACATTCAAAGCTTATCACTCTCACATCCCACCCTACAGGCAGAGACCCGCGCTCACCTGTGATGCGGAATGTGCTACTGCAGGCCTCTTGACGCTGCCCTGGGCGCATGGGCCAAGGTCCCGGTTTTCTTGATTGTACTTCTCACTGGCACTGTCCGGATCTTAGGCTCAAACAGAAGCCGCTACAACTATACACAGTTGTCCTCTCCGCCAGTACCTCAGCTCCTTCCTTGTCCCGGCCTCCAGGCCCTCTGGCTCTTTTCTCTGAGGAAGGCAGGCACAACGCTACCGCATACCGGCTCCCATAGTAGGCTGGAGCCTGTAATCGGGGACCCAGCCTGGAAGTCGAAGCCCCAGTGCTCTTGGGTTCCTAAGCCATCCCCTGCAGCCGGCTCTGAAACACCCGCTAGAGCTCCCTGTGATCCAGGGGCCAGAAGAGGTTTCTGCAGATCCCGGAGGCTGCCCGAGAGAACCTCTCTAGGCTTTGCATGGGCGCTGCAGATGGGGAGAGTGCCACCTTGGACATAGTATGGCTCCGCCGAGACTTCGGGAGCAGGAACCGAAGCAGTAGGACTCAAGCCTGCCCCATACACATTTATTCAAAAGTAGCCCCAGGGATTTGGTGGTCCCCGGGGTGTAAATAAGCCCATGGAGGGGGGCCCCATGTGTGCCCCTCCATTTTTTTTTATAAACTCTGCATGCGTCCGGGACCTGACCTACCTGGGGGCAACAGTAAAAAGAAGCACGGTAGACCGCGCTTGTTTTGCTTTCAATTTTGACTCAAGTTCACGGATCTACCCGTAATTTTGTGGCAAAAAGTGATAAAAAAGTGTTTTTAATGCCCAGCGGAGTCGCCATGCAACCCCACCACCACATCTGAGGGCTCAGGGTATTCCTACCCTGCCCCCGGTTCTGTATTTTAAATGTTTTTTGTGGGACTCAGCTCAAGCCGAATCCCAAGATGGCTGCCTACACTTCCTGGTTGAACTGTTGGTAGCCAATCAGATTACATCACGGGGACTGTCGGAGGATCCGCATCCCTCTATATACAAATTTTGATTTTGGTTAATACCTCTAAAACTACTAAACAGATTTACACCAAATCACAAAGAGTGTGATCTGCGGAACGAAATTTACATTTCTGCCAAATTTGGTGCAATTCCATGCAGCAGTTCGAGCTGTAGTCGTGTTCAAAACTCTTATGGGAATTAACATGGGGGAAAACAAGTTTTGGGACCCCCCTTTTTCTCTGCCCCACTTGACGGATCACCCCAAAATTTTCCAGACACAAGCTGAAGTGAGTGTCGAATTTTTGGGGAAATTTTCGTGAAAAGTCGTCAACCGGCGCCAAAGATGTAGGCAACTGAAAACAGCTTTTTAATAGAAATCAAGTCCTAACTATAACTATCTACTGGAAATTGCCAGTAGGTTATGTGTGTGTGTATATATATATATATATATATATATATATATATATATATATATATATATATATATATATATATATATATATATATATATATATATATATATATTCCCAGATGATGACCTTCACTTCCTGGTCATAAACAAGGCGCACACTAGAGAATGTATTTTCCAAAATGTATTTGCCAGACGACAAAACACCCGACAGTCCCCTTGAATCCTGAGGGTCTATGGGGGCCAACTAGCCCACCAGGTACCTCCAGTAAGCGCCACAGAGTTGCGTTGCAGAGAGGTGTAAAAAGGGGCGTAGCCTCGGACCACCTCTCTGCAACGCAGCCCTGTGGCGCTTACTGGAGGTTTCTGGTGGGTTACTTGGCCCCCAGGGACCCTCAGGATTCAAGGGGACTTAATCCCCCAACATAAAATGCGCCACAGGGCGTGTTTGCACACTTGTCACATCAGGCCCGCCCCCTCCCTGTACCACTGTGCAAACAGGCCCTCTGGCGCGGTGTTAGTTGGGGGATTAAGTCCCCTTGAATCCTGAGGGTCCCTTGGGTACAACTAGCCCACCAGGTACCTCCAGTAAGCCCCCATGAACTGCATTGCAGAGAGGTGTAAAAAGGGGCGTGGCCTTGGACCACCTCTCTGCAAAGCAGCTCTGTGCCGCTTCCTGGAGGTACCTGGTGGGCTAGTTGGCCCCCAGGGACCCTCAGGATTCAAGGGGACTTAATCCCCCAACTTACAACGTGCTAGGGGGCACGTTTGCACAGTGGTGCAGGGAGGGGGCGGGCCTGATATAAGAAGTTAGCAATCCTGATGTGTGGGATTTACTGGTGGTAATAAAAGGGATAGTTGGCCCCCAAGGTTGACGTTAGGGCTAACTACTCCTCCTGTTACCTCCAGTAAATCCCACACAGTGGGATTGCTAAGAGGTGTTTCGGAGGCCATGCTCACCTTTCTCCACCACTCTGGAAACGCGACTGGTATGTTATAGTTAGAAATTAGCATTTAAAAAACCTTTGAAATTCACTGAGAAAACCATAGGTTTCAGGGACGTTATAGTTAAAAATTAGCATTTAAAAAACCTTTGAAATTCACTGAAAAAACCATAGGTTTCAGGCATGTTATAGTTAGCAATTAGCATTTAAAAAACCTTAGAAATTCACTGAAAAAACCATAGGTTTCAGGGACGTTATAGTTAGTTGGACATTTCTCTTGTAAAAAACCATAGAAATTCCCCCGTTATAGTTAGTTCAGCTAACTATAGCAATGCACTGCTGATGACGTCACATATTACATCAATCATGACATGGTCAGTGACATCACTGATGACATCACTGATGACATCATCCACGTGAAAATCTGATGCACCTCCTCACACTCTAATATAACCTTTGATACACCCACTGTAAAATACAGACTACCATTTTCAAAACCATAGACACACAAATACCAGTTACTACATACGCACTCACTGATTCCTAGATCTACACACGCATCCACTCATTCACCCATACAGTCACTCATACATGCAGTCACTCATCATTACAACACTATCATATGCACTCATACACCTGTACAGACACTCACACACCACCACTCATCCAGAGTTACTCACACACGTAGTCAGTCGTGCAAGGAATCAATCAACTCCCATTTACTCACCTATACAGTTATACACACACACCACATCACTTATTCAAACAGAAACAAACGCATACTTACTCTCTTATAGAATCACTGATACAAGTACACACTCATCCATACAGCCACTCTCACAATAACTGACTCTCACGTATAGTCATTTATATACTTCAACTCTCACATGCACTGCCTTTTACATATGTAGTTACTTGGACATGTACCATTGAGACATCCATTCACTCACCAACACACCCATACACACACTCACCCACCCATACAGCTGTTTCCACATGCACTCTTGAACCAATACACACAGTGAATGAACCACTCAAACATCTATGCACAGAGTCACACACCTCCCACCCACACACACTCGGGCACCCATACAAATACTCAGGAAACCTATTGATAACCCATATAGACACTCATGTAACTACTGACCAACCCACGCAGCAGCTTATACAACAACAGACAGACTGATACAGACATTCACACAGTTTAGTCACTAACCCATGCATTCAGTAAGACACATGTAATCACTCACTTAAATAGTCAGTCACGCACGTACTAAATCCTCCATCCAGACACTTATACACCCACTCATTCTTCAATACACCTTGGCATATATATAATACATATTTAAACTTTATAGAAAAACACAGTCACTGGATGATGTCATCAGTGATGTCATTTGAGATGTCATCAGAGATGTCATCAGTGATGTCACTGACCATGTCATGATTGATGTTGATGGAGCAAGGTTTCATAAATGGAACTTGCTTGTATTCAATCCTCCTCATAGTATTAATCTATTAAACTTGTATTGTTAATACTAACCTTTGCATACACTACACAAAGGGGAAGGATGCTTGCCTATGTGTTTTACTAATGAATAACGCTTGTCTGTAATCCAAAATGGCCGCTATGCGCGGGAAAACCCAATGCGCATGTCGCAACCATATCACATGGTGTGACGTCTTTCTTTGCTTGGTGGGAAACTTCTGCTTCTGCGCAGTGTGCATTAAAATGGCTGCTTGATGTTTTCACATGCTTCAGCTTGCTCTCATGTCATTACTAAATTGTCGTTTTCTAACGCTACTAACGCGGGATAGTATATATATTTAATTGGGAATAGAATAGAAAAAGTGGGCATACAGTGAAACATTTTATTTGTGATTTTAATATTTTCTTCTTGCACTTTTATTAGTTCGTAAACTTGGGCCTGGGTTGGTGACCTGAAACTCGAGAGGCAAAGGGTTCTGCGCATGTGTCTTGTGTGCCTGCCAAATGAAGTCAACCTGGACGTCGTCCAAGGCCGTAACCTGATGGCCGAAGATGTTGTACTATTGCTTTTCCTGTCGCACATTGATACAATGTCTATGAAAATTGGTTTACATTTGTCATGAGACGGGTGGGAAATAAAGCGAATGTATTAATTTGAAGGGGTGGGAACGTAAAGACAATAGGCTTTACAATTTAGGCCAAATCGATGTGGTGCGAGAATCCACCCCCTGTCCCTGTCCAATCAGAAGTAGTAGTCCCATATTTTAGCAACATTAAGGGGAGGTACATGGGCGTAGAAGGGTATAATAGAATATAGCATTAGTGAATTAGTTAGAAGGAGATGCTGCAGAGAACAGAAGATACCGAAGACAGAGCAACATTCCACGAGAACAGGCGTCCATGCTGTCAGAGCGCTCTTAGCTCCAGACTGCCATGCTGATCGGTTGCTGACTGAATCCCTGTCCTGAAGAGGTCCTGAGGAGGGGGCGGCGGAGTCCATTAGAAGGAAGGCACGGGAGAATCGAGGAGAAGCCGAGTATCAGAGAGGGGAACGACGCAGGCGTCGTTGTAGAGAGGTCACCGGTCCTGTCCTGATCCTGGAAGAAGTCTTTGCTCTTCATCCTTCCTGGGTCCTATTCTTTCCAACTCCTTGGCTAAGGGGTTTTGGTTCTCGCACTTAGGTAAATATAATGCAACCTTTAGTTGCGCTGCTATCTCTATCCTCTCCCTCTCTTTAAACACCGTCATTGATTAGCAATAATCATTTCTATGCTTAATCTTGGGTATTGCGATTAAGTACCATGTGGCTTTGTATTTTACTCTGCTAAATCTTTAGATAAACATTTTAAAACTTCCTGACTCAGTGGTTATTTCAGGATTATGTACTATATTGAATGTCACTCATTTTAAATTTCCCAAATTAGCAAAGGATTCATTGGTAAGTCATTACTCTTCAATCAGAAGGTAATTGGTAGCAGGGATTTTTGATAAGAGTAACAACTGATAAAACCCCAGCGTAAGTATTAGCGTAGTATGAATGTATGGGCCCAAGTGAGTATCTGGTGTATGAATGCTGTTTGCTAATATCGCGCTGGATCAGTTTTCTGGTACTCAGAGGATGGTTACTCTTTGTTAATTGGGTAATGAGAATTTTTATTTGTATTTTTATGAACTAACATCCGCTTATTTTTGAGTTTTGTTTTATGTTGTCCAGAATACCCCGGGGTAAAAAGAATAGTGGGTGGTAAGTGGAAGCCATACTGCAGTGAGGTTATCTGCCAGGCAGAAATAGTACTGAAAAGTTAAGCAGGACTTTTAGTACTCGTTAGGGACTCTATGCGTGTGAGTAATAGCAAAAGGGTACGCTGATGAAAATTTGATGTTATATCACCTAGAAAGGGTAACATTGAAGAAGTAACAGGTATTTCTGGAGCTTGTGTGAAGAGTAAGCGGAAGGGTTTTACTCGTAGTGTATGTTTTAGTAAACGGAAAGGTTTTACTAAGAATGGGAGGAAACTATTTTCTAGTTTAGAGAAACTGGCACGATAGCGAATGTTTTATGTTGTTACTGAAATTTAATTAAGATTTATAGAGAAAATAAGTTTGCGTAAATTTTTGTAAAGGGAGGGTCAGTTACCAGAGAGGGAGCTGACGTCACAAAACGCCGCGCTGAAATTGGTTGAATCAGCGGGTGTGGAGAGACTTTTGTAAAGGAGGGGTCAGTAGTCAGGAGCAGTACTGACGTCACAGGTGCCGCGCTGGGATTGGTTAAACCAGCAAGGACAGAAAAGAGCAGATTGTAAAGGAGGGGTTGACAGAGAAACGTCACCAAAAGGCAGCGCAAGGATTGGCTCGGAAAATAAAGCTAGCAGACATTTGATTGGTCAGAATTATAGAAGCGGAATTCTTAGTGGATAAGGATTGCATGTTAAAACACGATCCGACTTTAACAGGAATTCGACCGGATAGGAGATATTTAGGCTTTGCAGAATATCATTTTATACATCGGTACTTACCCAGGATGTACGGAGAAAGGAGAAAATTGTCATTTTTACAAAAGATTAAGAATTATTTTAAAAAGGACAAACCAATCAAAACTAGAGAAGGAATTATTATTCCACCAGCTAAAACGCCCGCATCATACATGATGATGGAGAGAGGTTATCATACTTGTGTATGGATGGAGAATTGGATAGAATACACCAAAATTGATGGAGTATTAGCATTTCCCGAGAATGGTACCTTCAATGGAAGAATTCTTCAAAATTTGAGATTGAGAATGAATGACCTAGAACCCAGACCTAGATTAACTCAGTACGAAGCTCTAGAGGAATGGGAAACCGAGGCATTTGAGCGTGACCGACCTCGGAGAAATAGGAGTTATCCAGGATTTTTCCCCAGATACTTACATGAGTCTAGGGACGGTCAGATGAAACAATGGAGAAGGGCAATGATTACAGAAGGATTATATCCATTGTTCTCAGCAGAGGAGAAATTAGGAAGTAAGTGCACAGAAAAGACAAAACATTTAATAAGAAATGAGGATTCTGAAGACGAATTTATGGAGGAAATGTTAAGAAACCCCCCACCGTATCAGGAAGGGACAAGTGGATGCACCCCAAGTGCACCACCAAAAATTCCATTAGTGCCACAGGTAATGCATGAATTCACCCCGAGTAGAATACTTCATGACAAAGAGAAAGAAGCCCTAGAAAAGACCAGAACAGAATTAATACAGAAAATAACTCAGATAAAAGTACATCCTGATTCGTTGACCATACCTGTAACGATTGGTCCAGTAGTTCCATTATATGGTACTCAGGGAAGTTGTCCTCCACCGATACTTGCACCCACTCCTGTGAGTAATCCCAGACCTGAAGCTCCAGTTATAATTGAGGACCAATTTAGTGACTGTGAATCCACAATATCACTCATGGACTTGCCTATTCGAGGTACTGTAAATAGCACTCCCAGAAAAGATGTACCTGGATGTTCAAAAGATGTAAGTTTAATAACTTCATCGGGAGCAAAAAGTGCCACCATAGTAACACCTGAAGATCTAGAAAGATGGGTACAAGGATCAGTTAAACAGTGCACACCTCCGAAAATAATGGACATTCATAAATTGAAAGTCGAATTAGAAGAAATAATAGCAGGAAATGTAGGACTAGAGCGCTTAAATACCTATGATGAAGAAGAATTATTGTTCCTGTGCAGGAGTATCACCAGAAATGTAAGGTTATTTCATGAAAAATTATCCAATTTAGCACTACAGATGGGAATAGAAATAGGGAGATCAAAAGTACTACAGAAACCCTATGGAGCAGAATTTTCAGACAAAGATTTAGAAAATATGAATGCCTCTGGAAGAAGACTACAAATAAGAGAATTAATGTTAGTTTTGCAAAAATGGGGAGACCTAGATAAATGGAGAACTAGGTGGGCCAAGAAAAAGGAAGAAGCACGAACAAGTAGAACAGCACCTGAATATGTGATGAAGGAAACAGGGAAAGCAGACCAAATGTATCCAATGCGAGAAGTTGCGGGAGGAGGATATGTACATGTCCCATGGAGCAGACAGGATATTTTGTCATTTACGAATGATTTTCCAAAGTTGAGAGAAAAACCTATTGAATGGTACAAGCAGGTTGACAGGTTTGTGAAGGTGTCGAAGGTATTGTTGAAGGATTTGGATGGGTTGTTTGACATAGTGGTACCTGCCGATTTGTGGACAGATTGCAAAATCACAGTGGATTGGCCAAGTGATGAATATCCTAGAGATCCGAAAACAGGTGCCCCGTCAAATGATGTGATGAAAAAGTATCAGCAGGTGATAACTTACCTGAAAGGGAAAATACCCCGAAAGAAACAGATTGGGTAAAAATAGATCGAACTACCCAAGAAGCTAATGAATCGGTGCATTCCTACTATGAGCGTTTATTGCAGGTATTTAAACAGTATAGTGGATTTGAGGACATTGGAGACAAAAACATGAGTCAGTTTGTGTATCGGTTTGTTTACGGTTTGAAGCCAGAAATTTGTCAGATGATTAAACAGCACATGCTGTGTTGGCAGGGAAAGCCCATAGATGAAATTTTAAAGTATGCAAAATATTGTGGAGATGATATTGAGGATAGACACAAGAAATTGCAAGAAAAGGTGATGTGGGCACAGGTGAAAATGGCAGAGAAACAGGGAATTAATTTGGAAAATCCGAGTGAAAATCAAGGAAAAGAATCTGGAACGAATGGTGATACTGGGAATGGTGGAAAATTTAGAGGACGAAAGAGTAGAGAAGAAGCTAAAAAGAAATTTCCTTGTCATGGATGCGGAAAATTGGGGCATTGGAAGGACGAATGTAAAAAGATTCGGAATAATAATGGCCCAAATCAAAATTTAAATCCACAGACGCAGAATGACTCACAGCAGGGTGTAAATCCTCAGAGTCAGTTGCCACCTGCACCTATTCAGGGTAATGTAAGCAGAGCAAAGCATGGTACAGACATCGGATATCAAGGAGGAAGTGGTAAGAATGATTATATGACATCACAATTTCTTTTGCAGGACGATTTCTGTCGATTAAGTCCATGACGATGCCTAGGAGAGGGGGAGAAGGAGTGCGTACTTGGCGCATCCTTACAGGTAGATCAGTCTGGTCCATATGTTGAAGGGAATGTGAAAGGTAATGATATTACTTTCCTTTTGGAAACTGGTGCTACCAGGTCTACTGTGAGATCAGCAGACATCCCAGACCTTCCTCTCTCTGGTGAAGATATCCAAGTTGTAGGGGTAGCTAATCAAAGTATTAGAACACCTCTTACCGAACCAATGGAAGTCAAAATAGGAAACTTTAGAGAAATGCATCAATTTGTAGTGTGTGATTCTAGCCCAGTAAATTTATTAGGTAGGGATTTATTGTGCAAGATGAATTGTACCATTTTCTGCACACCGGATGGTGTGGCAGTTCAGACACCAGATGAAGATCATGTATATAAAATTATGGTTGCAAAACAAGGTACAGAAATAGACGAGATGTTTTCGTTAATAACCAAAGATGAGTTGCCAGAAGAATTAAAAGGTACAGTAAACCCCATAGTATGGGATTTCACCGGAAAAGAAGTAGGACTTATGGCTAAAATAGATCCAGTTAAAATTACTGTAAAAGAAGGTGCAATTTTCCCAAATACCAGACAGTACAAAATGAGTGCAGAAGTAAAAGCAGGAGTCATTGAAGAAATCAATCGAATGGTAGAACAAAACATCCTAAAAGAAGTAATGAGTAGCCCATGTAATTCACCAATCATGGGACTAAAGAAACCAAGTGGAAAATATAGGATTGTTCAGGACCTGCGAAAAATAAATAAGATTGTGGAACCATGTTGTCCCATAGTGCCAAATCCTGCAGTAATCCTATACCAGATCCCTTGGAATGCAGGATGGTTCACAGTAATTGATTTGTGTCAAGCGTTCTTCTCAATACCATTGCATCCAGACAGCCAGTATCTTTTCTCATTTAAATTTGAGAACAAAGTCTATGTGTGGAATCGTGTTCCTCAGGGGTACACAGAAAGTCCTTCCATTTTCAACCAGATACTGAAAAAGTGCCTTGAAAAACTAGTGATGCCAGGAAGCTCAGTCTTAGTCCAATATATCGACGACTTATTGGTGGCATCGAACACCAGAGAGGATTGTGTTGTTGATTCCATAGCATTATTAAATCTTTTGGCAGAAGAAGGGCATAAAGTCTCACCTGAAAAATTGCAATTCTGTGCAACAGCTGTTAAGTATCTGGGACACCAAATTGAGAGAGGAAAAAGAAGAGTAACAGCTGAAAGGGTAAATTTAATAAAGAAAATGCAAATGCCTTTAACCCAAAGACAAGTGAGAATGTTCCTAGGAATAGTAGGTTACTGTCGACAATGGATACCAGGATTTTCCATATTAGCTAAACCATTAATTAACATGACAAAAAAGAAAGCAAAGGACCCTGTTGAGTGGGAGGATGAAAGTGTAGAAGCCTTTGTAAAATTGAGAAAGGCCCTATGTTCAGCACCTGCCTTAGGCATGCCTGATTATAAAAGAGAATTTGCATTGTTCTGTCATGAGAGAGAAAATTGTGCACTTTCTGTCCTAACTCAGAGACATGGATTAGACAGACGTCCTATAGCATATTTCTCTGCTACATTAGACCCAGTAGCAGCCGCGTTGCCAGGATGCCTAAAAGCAGTGGCGGCTACTTGTTTGAGCATTGAACAAAGTGAGTCAATTGTGATGGGACACCCTGTAAAAGTGTATGTTCCACACGCAGTTGTCATACTCTTGACAAGAACCCGAACTCAGCATCTTACTCCTAGTCGGCTGACTAAATATGAAAGAATAATAATGGGTGCTGAAAATGTGAACATGGTAAGGTGTACTATAATAAATCCAGCAACCTTACTACCAAACCCATATCATGAGAGAATTAAAGATGATGAAGACGATGAACATGATTGTATACAAATTACAGAATTATGCACAAAACCACGCCCAGATATAGAGGAACAGCCTCTTAAAAAGCCAAACAGGGAGCTATTTGTTGACGGTTCATGTCAAAGACATGAAGATGGCAAACTAACTGCTGCCTATGCGGTATGTGAATTAACTGGAATAGTTGAAGCATCCTATTTACCAGGAGTCAAATCTGCACAAGTAGCTGAATTGATTGCGTTGATAAAAGCATGCAAAATTGGGAGGAATCAGAGAGTAACCATATTTACAGATAGCCAATATGGTTACGGGGTTGTGCATGATTTTGGCCAACTATGGATGCAGAGGGATTTCATGACTTCTTCAGGATCCCCCATTAAAAATGGACAATTTGTAAGGGAATTGCTAGAAGCAATACAATCACCAAAAGAATTGGCTGTGGTGAAATGTGCCGCACACCAGTCAGGAGATGACTGGGTGGTAGTCGGCAACAGATATGCGGATCTGGTGGCTCAACATTGTGCCAAAACCAGAATGTCAGTCAATAAGAGGGTGGAAAGAATGGGAATCAGCTGCCAACTTATGCTGTATATGCCACCTGAAACTTGGAATGACGTCAAGAAATTGCAAGATGAGGTTGATGAAAGTGAGAAGAATTTGTGGATCAAAGTGGGTTGTTCCCAAAGGGGAGATGATGAAGTGTGGATCAGTGCTGATGGCAGACCAATCATGCCAGACTATTTACTCTCACAAATGGCTAGGATGTATCATGGAGACACACACTTAGGGAGAGATGCAATGATTAAGCTGTTCAGACAAAATTGGTACAATCCCAAATTCAGGGCTGTTGCAGAGAGTCTTTGCCAGAGATGTCTAACTTGCCAGATGCATAATCCGGGGAGGAAGACAGTAATTGGATTTGGAAAAATTGGAAAAGCAGAGGGTCCATTTATGAGACTTCAGTTTGATTTCATACAGTTACCATCATGTAGAGGGCTGAAATATGTACTAGTCATAGTGTGTTTGTTTTCAAAGTGGGTGGAGGCTTACCCTACTAGGAGAAATGACAGCATTACAGTTGCGAAACTGTTGCTACGAGAGCTCATACCTAGGTTTGGTTTCCCAGTAACTTTGGAATCAGATAGAGGAAAACATTTTAACAGTGAAGTGATCCAAATAATCTGTGAAGCATTTCAAATCAAACAGAAACTGCACTGTGCATATCGCCCAGAGGCTTCTGGAGTGGTTGAACAATTGAATGGCACTATAAAGTCAAGATTGGGAAAAATGTGTGCATCAACATCATTAGAGTGGCCAGATGCATTGCCACTTGTTCTAATGGGACTCAGAAGTATACCTGACAGAAACACAGGATTGAGCCCCCACGAAATAATGAGGGGAAGAGCAATGTTCCCACAAACAAACTGGTGAATATATCTGATGATATGGTTCTGGACTATTGCAAAGGATTGGCTGACCTAGTGCGTTCTGTCTCTCATCAGGTTGGAGAAGACGCAGTTTCCAGGCAGCCTGAACAAGAACATGATCTGAATCCTGGTGACTGGGTGGTAGTGAAGAATCACACCAGAGAAACGTGTCTATCACCTAGATGGGGCAGACCGTGTCAAGTCATACTGACAACGAATACAGCAGTGAAGTGTGCTGGATTTCCTAATTGGATTCATGTAAGTCACACCAAGAGAGTACCAGATCCCGAGGAAGAGAATCCTCAGACAACGCCAATCACAGAAGAAGCTGAAGGTTGCCCAGCTGAAGGATCTCAGGTTCGAGATTCCAGAGAAGCTGAAGAAGAACAACCGAGCACAAGTCAGGATTGGATACCAGTGGTAGAAGTTCCTGAAGTATACCACAGAACAAGAAGTCAAGCGAAATTGGAAGAAATTGAAGAAGATCAGATAGGTGAAGAAGAAGCAGCTCAGCTACAAGAAGAAAAGACAATAAGAGAACCTGAGCAAGGTCAGATAGGGAAAGAAAATTGGACTCAAAACAGTGAAGACCTAATAGACTTTGAAGAGGGACAGACAGGTCTAGAAGAATCCGGTCAGGCTGCAGAAGTTCACAGTGCAATAAGCCCTGATCAGAACAAGTTAGATCAAGAAGAGTACACAGAAGAAGAAAACGTTGAAAAACATGAACTTGAAGAAATAAACAAAGAACAAGGTCAATTATTGGAAACACACAGTGGAGCTGTTATAGAGAAACCAATGAGACCTGAAAAAGAGCAAACAGAAGAAAAAGTAATCGAAGAAAACAAAGCAGTACTAAGCAGTGAAATTAACGAGATCTCTGAAGACGAAAATAAAGAAACATTGCCAACAAAGAAAACAAGAAAAGGAGATCATTGGCCGAGTGTCATTAAAAGAGTAAAGTACCACATAACAACCAGAAGTGAAGATCCAGATCAAGTACCTGAAGTAACAAGTCAAACTGATCAAGAGAAAAAGTCAGAGAAAAGAAAAAGCAAAAGACTGAAACTTGTGAATAACAAATTCAAGGGTCCTGACTGGACTTATATCATTCTTGAAGATTTTGAAAGCTCAGAGTCAAGTGACAGTGGTGGCGAAGGAACAAGTGCAGAACTAACTTACGAAGAAGAAACAAGACCACCCTGACTAAGCAAAAGAATAAACTAAAGAAAAGAAGAAGAGATAAGAAGAGCAATCTTCCTTGTCGAAAAATGCCTGATGATAGAGTTACTAGGAGACCAAAACAGAAATGTTGTAGAAGATGCTGTGCAATATGCATATGTAGTCTAGTGATGGTGCTTATAGTATGGTTAGTCCTGATTGTAGCAGTTCCTTACCTTATGATAATAGATAAGAAGATTAATAATGAAACTAAAGGGAGGACAGCAAACATGAAGGGCAATAGAGTAGAACTAATGGCAGAAGATGAAGCAGAAATTCATCATGAAATAGCTGATAACGACACTAGTTTAAATGTTTTCACAAAGTTATTATTTCAGTATGTAGATACCATGGAAGTTAGTAATTGTTACGTCTGTATGAAGTTACCCGAATCAGTAGCAGAAGGTCTAACATATCACCATTTACCACTGACATATGGCATATCATGTAGTGTTTTGTCTAGTTTATTTTATAGAACAGGGAAACTTCAGTATTATTATTCAAACTTAGATGTGATATTTTCTGAGGTTCCGATACGCAAGAGTATGAACCCAGTGCTTAGTAGTCAAGACGCACAGTTTATGGGAGAATTTTTCTTAACAATGAAATCAATAGACATAACACATGCACATAGACACAATCTAACATGTTATTTACTTGAAGAAGAAAAGATATTTTTGAATTTAGTAGAAGATAGAAGACAAGATTTCCAAAAGAAAGCTTCTGAGCATAAGGCTCATTTACCACCATTGGCTGAGAAAGAAGGGAGTTACACACCTGGCAAAGCTCAAGCTGCTATGGCTCTGGATTTCGTAAAGACAGGGAAAATTTGTCTTCATAGATTAAAGACTGATTATAAAAAGATTTCATAGGTACCAGTGAATGTGAACACAATTTTTTAATTCTTGGAGGTTGGGGACTCAAAGGAGGAACAGATTCAGTTTTTCCTGGAATCTATTATGTGTGTGGGAATAAGGCTTACTTTAGGCTTCCTGCACGGTGGTATGGAAGTTGTTATTTTGGAATAGTATTTCCAAAAATATACCACGTAAAAAGAAACACTGGGAGCAATGAAAACAATAGTGAATTAATACGTAGTAAAAGAGCTAGTTTTTCAGAAATTGTAGGTGATATATTTGGTGCATTGATACCTTCAGTGGGAATAATTCTGAACTCAAGGAAAATATGTAAATTGTCTACAGTGGTTGATCGTTTATCAACGGATACTGCAGGAGGTTTTCTAATGATTAATGCGGAAATGGTTGCGATTAGATCTATGGTGATGCAAAATCGACTTGCTCTTGATATTATATTGGCAAAAGAGGGAGGAGTCTGTAAATTATTGAAGACGAAACATTGTTGCACTTATATTCCTGATAAGAGTGCAGAGATTGGAACGTATATACAGAATATAACTAAACTTGAGAAAGAACTTAAACCACTGGAAGTTGATAGTGTATGGGAAAGATTGACAAATAGTATCTCGTCAATTGGAACCTGGTTTGCTAATGTAGGAAAAGGACTTATAGGTCAAATATTAGTACCCTTAGCAGGGATAGCAATAATAATCTTGGCAATAACAATATGGTGCAAATGCTGTAAAAAGAATGGAACATATAAGGTGACAGGAAGAGGAAAGAAACGAAAGGTAGATAAATCGAACTTGAAGAATGGAGAAGCGAATTATACAAGAAATTAAAAGGAGATTGTAAAAATAGAAAATGTAAAGATGGGAATGAAGTAATTTGCTAGAAGTTGGCATCTGATTGAGGGTAGTGTTTTGATGGCTCAGAAACGCCATCAGAGAGGGGATTGATGGAGCAAGGTTTCATAAATGGAACTTGCTTGTATTCAATCCTCCTCATAGTATTAATCTATTAAACTTATATTGTTAATACTAACCTTTGCATACACTACACAAAGGGGAAGGATGCTTGCCTATGTGTTTTACTAATGAATAACGCTTGTCTGTAATCCAAAATGGCCGCTATGCGCGGGAAAACCCAATGCGCATGTCGCAACCATATCACATGGTGTGACGTCTTTCTTTGCTTGGTGGGAAACTTCTGCTTCTGCGCAGTGTGCATTAAAATGGCTGCTTGATGTTTTCACATGCTTCAGCTTGCTCTCATGTCATTACTAAATTGTCGTTTTCTAACGCTACTAACGCGGGATAGTATATATATTTAATTGGGAATAGAATAGAAAAAGTGGGCATACAGTGAAACATTTTATTTGTGATTTTAATATTTTCTTCTTGCACTTTTATTAGTTCGTAAACTTGGGCCTGGGTTGGTGACCTGAAACTCGAGAGGCAAAGGGTTCTGCGCATGTGTCTTGTGTGCCTGCCAAATGAAGTCAACCTGGACGTCGTCCAAGGCCGTAACCTGATGGCCGAAGATGTTGGACTATTGCTTTTCCTGTCGCACATTGATACAATGTCTATGAAAATTGGTTTACATTTGTCATGAGACGGGTGGGAAATAAAGCAAATGTATTAATTTGAAGGGGTGGGAACGTAAAGACAATAGGCTTTACAATTTAGGCCAAATCGATGTGGTGCGAGAATCCACCCCCTGTCCCTGTCCAATCAGAAGTAGTGGTCCCATATTTTAGCAACATTAAGGGGAGGTACATGGGCGTAGAAGGGTATAATAGAATATAGCATTAGTTAATTAGTTAGAAGGAGATGCTGCAGAGAACAGAAGATACCGAAGACAGAGCAACATTCCACGAGAACAGGCGTCCATGCTGTCAGAGCGCTCTTAGCTCCAGACTGCCATGCTGATCGGTTGCTGACTGAATCCCTGTCCTGAAGAGGTCCTGAGGAGGGGGTGGCGGAGTCCATTAGAAGGAAGGCACGGGAGAATCGAGGAGAAGCCGAGTATCAGAGAGGGGAACGACGCAGGCGTCGTAGAGAGGTCACCTGTCCTGTCCTGATCCTGGAAGAAGTCTTTGCTCTTCATCCTTCCTGGGTCCTATTCTTTCCAACTCCTTGGCTAAGGGGTTTTGGTTCTCACACTTAGGTAAATATAATGCAACCTTTAGTTGCGCTGCTATCTCTATCCTCTCCCTCTCTTTAAACACCGTCATTGATTAGCAATAATCATTTCTATGCTTAATCTTGGGTATTGCGATTAAGTACCATGTGGCTTTGTATTTTACTCTGCTAAATCTTTAGATAAACATTTTAAAACTTCCTGACTCAGTGGTTATTTCAGGATTATGTACTATATTGAATGTCACTCATTTTAAATTTCCCAAATTAGCAAAGGATTCATTGGTAAGTCATTACTCTTCAATCAGAAGGAAATTGGTAGCAGGGATTTTTGATAAGAGTAACAACTGATAAAACCCCAGCGTAAGTATTAGCGTAGTATGAATGTATGGGCCCAAGTGAGTATCTGGTGTATGAATGCTGTTTGCTAATATCGCGCTGGATCAATGTAATATGTGACGTCATCAGCAGTGCATTGCGGGTGCACGAGTTATAGTTAGCTGAACTAACTATAACGGGGGAATTTCTATGGTTTTTTACAAGAGAAATGTCCAACTAACTATAACGTCCCTGAAACCTATGGTTTTTCAGTGAATATATATATATTTATATATTTAATGTATTTATATATTTATATATTTGTATGTTGGTATGCTTATTTAATTACCATTTGTTTGATGTCCGTTATATAAACCTTAATCAGGGCAGGCTTTATTAAGTTAAACTTGCGAAAAGAAAGACCTTATATTTTGTGTTTCTTCTATGTTTAGCTGTCATGTGACAGGTCACGAGTGTTTGCACTTTGCACTTTAAAAAGGTATGGCACATCGCAGCGCGTTATGTGAACAAGAGCTCTGGAAGGTCGAAATGCGTCGTGGCGGTGGTGCGGGGCATATTTAATAAAATTCCATGAGCACCAAGTAAAGGGTCCGGTTTCGTTATTTCCCTGCGGATTGGATTTTTGGTGGCGAACTCCATTCTATATATATATATATATATATATATATCAAACATGAACACACTCCTTCTGGACTGCATGGGACCCTTGGAGAGTGGCGCGCACGCCGGCGGAGCACACCGGCTGTCTTAATCCTTCCGTACAACACACAATTCCGCGCGCTCTCAGAAAAGGAGGACTCTGTGGTCGTAGTGTCCACTGCTGTGTTTATTCACAACGCGTTTCGCTTTCCCTGAAAGCTTGATCACGTGAACCGTGCAACCAATGTGGGCAACAATTATAGAGAGTCGATGGCAATGAAAATAAACAACGGACATACATATGAGTAGCGGCAGCCATCTTAGAATGGTTAGAAACTGAATAATACATTCCTATTGTAATACACACATGGATTGTAGAAGTATCAGACAGTCAATTGTAAAATACAAATTACAAAACGATGTGCCCAGTCAGTAGTGACGGAGATCGAAATAAGACATGCTAATGATTAGCAACAAAATGCACAACTAAGTGAGACATTTATAGGTAGTCAAATAAAGTTACAAGTGAAATGGGTTACTCCGCACCCGGTCTTCTAAAATGTAAAGCGGCTGTGCCTAAAGTACCTCTAATCAAAATAATCCTTGATGCATCTCTCTATCAGCTGTAAATTATATATATAACCGTGTCTGTAAAACCTACTGCTGAAAAGGTATCAGATGTACGATATGTGCGTTAACATGGAGATGTCCGCCACAAACCTATTACCTATGCTTGACCAGTGCCAAAATTGGTATCAAGAAAATATCTACAGTAAGATAGATCCCCAAATGGGAAAAGTCGTCGTCCAAATAGACAACACTCAAGTCGGCCAAGCAGTGTCATCGTACATTGTCAATAAAGTTACAAAGTTGTGAGCACACTACCCTGCTCAACACGCGGTCTTCTACAATGCAGAATGGCTGTGCCTGTGCTCACCTATGTAGCGCGTGAGCATACAGACACGTGGAGGACTCAGAAAAAAATATATATATGTGATTTCAGAACAACAGCTGCGTAGAAAACATGTGTGCCCTCCTGTATCATACTTGTTGTAGGTGTAATACAACAACATCAAAAGCAGTTCTCCTATGTGATAAAACCCCAGCGTAAGTATTAGCGTAGTATGAATGTATGGGCCCAAGTGAGTATCTGGTGTATGAATGCTGTTTGCTAATATCGCGCTGGATCAATGTAATATGTGACGTCATCAGCAGTGCATTGCGGGTGCGCGAGTTATAGTTAGCTGAACTAACTATAACGGGGGAATTTCTATGGTTTTTACAAGAGAAATGTCCAACTAACTATAACGTCCCTGAAACCTATGGTTTTTTCAGTGAATATATATATATTTATATATTTAATGTATTTATATATTTATATATTTGCATGTTGGTATGCTTATTTAATTACCATTTGTTTGATGTCCGTTATATAAACCTTAATCAGGGCAGGCTTTATTAAGTTAAACTTGCGAAAAGAAAGACCTTATATTTTGTGTTTCTTCTATGTTTAGCTGTCATGTGACAGGTCACGAGTGTTTGCACTTTGCACTTTAAAAAGGTATGGCACATCGCAGCGCGTTATGTGAACAAGAGCTCTGGAAGGTCGAAATGCGTCGTGGCGGTGGTGCGGGGCATATTTAATAAAATTCCATGAGCACCAAGTAAAGGGTCCGGTTTCGTTATTTCCCTGCGGATTGGATTTTTGGTGGCGAACTCCATTCTATATATATATATATATATATATATATATATATATATATATATATATATATATATATATATATATATATATATCCGCTCCATTTTGTCACCTCAGTCCCTGCTCTCATGGGTGGGTGCTTTACACGCGAGGAGAAATCGCAAACAAATATCAAAGCTTCAGGGTAAAGAAATACCAGCACTCACAGGAGCAGGTTAACCCAGATTTTAATGGGATACAAGTACGCACACAGACGCGTTTCAGCAACCGCCTTTCTCAATGATGGCGGGCGCCGTAAGACGATATCAATAAATACACAATTCATTGGTTGTTTACACAATCCATCAACACCAATGAAGGGCTCAGAAATGCCTATCCACCAGATTATTGTGGTTCGGCTATCTTATAGCATGCATTTAAATCGCATTGTTTCATCATTCCAATACTATTATGTATACTAGGATCAGGTTATGATGCCCTGAATGGGCTATTGACATGTATCAGTATAAATACCTTCATCCTGCACAACTCTGTCAAACCAATTATTCATTATTATTTTTATTTATTTATTAATTTTATTTAACAGTTCACAGCAGTGCACATAGTACAATCTTATTAAACAAGTTACAGCTGTGAGAATATATAAATGATCTGCAAAGTAAAAAACATCACCATGTTATCTGCTATGAAGATGAATTACAGAAACAATTGCCACCTGTCAGCCAGTGCAATCCAACAACTAGGAATGTGTCACAGATATTACATCAACTGAATTAGCCTTGTATACCAGAACAGCCCACATCATCACGCCCTTGCTTGAGTAACATAATTCGGCACAATGACACTAAACATCATTCGACCCATCCACATCCCATACCAGAAGATATTGTTTATACAAACCCCAGAAGCTTTTTGGGCGGCTTTGCGGGGGCATTAGCTCACTGAATATTTCAGACTGTGTATTACAAAAAATCATGTCTTTTTCCCACTCAGACTTTGAGGGAGGAGGACCGCGTGCCCAGCGCAACACCATTTGCCAGGAGCAAACCCAGACCGATAAGTTTCCTAAAATCTTTTGGCAGAGGTTTTGTGTATCCCAATAGGGCCACTAGAGGGTCAGGGGCGAGCGGAGTTCCAACCACCTCTCCCAGCTCATGAAATATTTGATTCCAGAAGGCAGCAATCTGGGGACAGGACCATGCCACGTGGAAAAAATCTGTGCAGCTTACCCCGCAGCGCTCACAGCAGTCCGTGTCTCTCAACCCATATCTGTGGGGTCGTGCCGGCGTGTAGTATACCCTGTTAAAAAACTTGAAGCGGATTAATCTGTGTCTGCCGTTTAATGACACTGATTGGGTGACCTCGCAACAGTACCTCCATGTATTGTCATCTATGGGAGCACCCAGATCAAGCTGCCATTGTGCTCTAGGCGGAGAGTAAATTGTTCGGTTGTATTCCTGCGATATGGTGTATACATTAGAGACCAGCTTATGCTGAGATTTGGCGCGAAGGAGGTAGGTGAAAGAAGGAAGAGCGGGAGGCTCTAGATACTCGTCACCCAACAACGCCTTCATGGTGTGACGTGCCCTGAAATAATGAAAGTGTGTGAGAGTTGTGGCACTTTGCCCATCAGCGGAAACCTTGTCCCAAGTGCGGACTTTGCCCTCAGAGAAGAAATCTCCCATATTATGGATCTGAACGCCCCTAAGCGATTGAATTGCCGCGACCTCCGCACTCAACGGGACCCATTGACACCAACTCAGTGGGAGCAGAGGGGAATATAGCAGAGTACCCGCTTGTCTTTTTAATAGCTCGTGCCATGCGTGAACAGTCGAGTTGATAGAGTCAAGGACTCCATAATGTCTATTGGGAGACTGGGTGAGTTGCACTCTCTGGAGTGGGAATAGTAATTTTTACCCCTTCACTATCCAACACTTTCCCTACTGTTGCACTCACTGGAGTGGGAATAGTAATTTTTACCCCTACGTTATCCAACACTTTCCCTACTGTTGCACTCTCTGGAGTGGGAATAGTAATTTTTACCCCTTCGCTATCCAACACTTTCCCTACTGTTGCACTCACTGGAGTGGGAATAGTAATTTTACCCCTACACTATCCAACACTTTCCCTACTGTTGCACTCTCTGGAGTGGGAATAGTAATTTTATCCCCTCCACTATCCAATATTTTCTCTACTGTTTTAGTTAATGTAGTGTAAAATGTATTTTAAAAAGATTTTAAAAAAAATAATATTTTAATTTGTTATATTTTTTTTGTTTTTAATTTATATTATTGGTGTATGTGTATATATATATATTTATAATTTTTAATATGTTTTTTAACAATTTATAAGTTATTAAAATAATTATTTATAAATATTATTAAGTAAGTCTATATATTATGTTTTAGACATATATATGTTTAATTTATTTTTACATTATATGTATTGCTTATAATTTTAAAAATTTTCTAATAATTTTAACAGTTTTTTTTAATTATATGTATTATTTACTTTATTTTACATTATTTTTTTAACATTAAAAAAACGATATTTTTAACAACGATATTTTTTTTCTCGATATTTTTGTACTTACCATTATGTAGATAGGACTTCGATATTCTGGACATCGATATTTTTGCGTCTATATTTTTGTACCTCGATATTCTGACTGTCGATATTCTGTCCGTGATCCGCCACGATAACGTATAGTAATGGGGAAAGGCGGCAGCCCTGTCTAGTTCCCGAGATATTGGAAACGGAGATGTAACATGGTTCCCAGTTCTAACCCTAGCTATCGGCTGGTTGTATAGTACGGAGACTAATCCAAGGAAAATCTCTTCCAAACCCATCCTGCGCAGCACTGCCATCATGAAGGCCCACTCAACTGAATCAAAAGCCTTTTCAGCATCTAAAAAGACAGCAGCGGCCTTGACTTCGGGTCTGACATGTTGTATAACACCAAACACTGTCCTTAATTATTGGGTTAATGTGCGTCCAGGCACAAAACCAGCCTGTTCCGGACCCACGAGGATAGGGAGAAGGGGAGCGAGTCTATTGGCTAAAATTTTGGCGAAGATTTTTGTGTCCACGTTGAGAAGTGAGAGTGGTCTATAGGACAGGCACACCTGAGGGGATTTGCCTGGCTTTAGCAATGTGACTATAAGCGCTTCCCTCATTGATTGCGGCATTATACCAGTGTCACCTATTTCCTCAAATAACCTACTGAGGTGGGGCCCCGACAGATCAATGTAGGCTTTGTAAAGGGGACAGTGAGTCCGTCTATACCCGGAGCGCTGCCATCTCGCATTGTATTCAGGGCAGAGCGGATCTCTGTAGAGTCTAGCGGCCTCATCAGGTATTCCCTATGGGAGTTAGACAGCCATGGTAACTGCACGTGTTCCAGGTAATCCAGTACAGCCGATTCAATAACTGTGATGCGTGAGCTATACAGATCGCTGTAATACTGACTGAATTTATTTGCGATATCAGAAGGGTCATTGAGAACAGTACCATCATCTTCTATCAGCTCTGAAACCCTCTTTGTCTCCCTCTGGCATCGAGCCAGCACCGCCAACACCACACCTAGTTTGTCGCCCTCGCCATAGGATCTGGCAACAGCATACTTCCCCACATGTTTAACTTCATTGTCAGCCTCCTCGCTACACTCCTCCAGTGTTTTTTTTATTGCGTCCGCGACCTGAGGATCGCCACACCCCAGCGGATCCGATTCCAATTCGCCCAGTTTTTTTTCCAAGGTTGAAAGTCTACCCCTGATGGAACGGAGAACGCCCGCGTGCTTACTGATAGTGACCCCCCTAATGAACACCTTGAAAGCCTCCCAGGCTGTGGCAAAGTAATCAACCGAATCAGTATTAATGTCAAAATAATCAGTGATAGTCGTGGCCAGCTCAGCCTTAAACACCGAGTCAAGTAGTGAATACGGGGGAAACCTCCATGTGAACGGGGCAACAACTCGCGGTGGAATTTCGAACTCTAGAATGATTGGGGAGTGATCTGAGAAAGTGCGAGGCAATACTGTACACTCTTGGACACAGGGGAGAAGCGATCCATCAAGCAGTAGGTAGTCTATTCTAGTATGTATATCGTGAGGGGCTGAGTAATGAGTCAACCCGCCCGCTTCTGGATGCCTAGCCCTCCATACATCAACCAAACCCAACTGCATTGCATTGTCGGAGATGGCTTTGGCAGCCGCCGAGAGGAGTCATGCTGGACCTCCGGATCTATCTAGTAGGGGGTTCAGAACACAATTCAGGTCGCTGCCCTATAATTGAGATAATGTAGGACAGTTTGACATCAGACCCAGTAAAGACTTATAAAATAGAGAATCGTCATAGTTCGGCCCATATATATTTACAACTTGGATATCCAACCCTCTACCACGGCACCTGGAAACTGCATATCTGCCATTGGGATCCGTCTTCAATTCGGCTAGAGAGATCCCCGATCTGGGGTTAATCCAAGTAAGAACCCCCCTGGCATGGGAGGTAAACCCCGCCGCATGGAATGCACCCTGAAGCCTCTTGTTATTAAGCATGCAATTATTGGGGGCTAAGTGCGTTTCTTGCAGTAAGGCAACGTCAATCTCATGACGCTTGAGATAGGCCAGTATTTTACGTAACTTTCTAAAATCGTTCAAGCCCCTGACATTCCGAGTGATGAACCGGGCTTTGCCTGGTTGGCTCCGGGGTGTATCTCCTAGCATCTGTTGCTGACTACCCATTCTGATCTTTGCAACCCATTATATGTAACGATCGCAGCTGATCCAACCGGGTCATTGAAGTGTGCACTGGCTGTGAATACAAAACAAAACCCAACCCCCCACCCATGCAATGCCCTTCCCAACTGAGCATATGCAACCTGTATCCCACCCTCACATAACAGTCCTGAACATTCAAGATGATATAAGTGAATAAGCAAAAAAGAAAGAGGTCAATAAATCGCCCAGGGGCTAACCCGCGGAGGCGGATGTAGCCAGGCATAACATTTAACAACAAACATAACCAAGCCGTCTGGCAAGGAGTGATATAACACCCCGTGGGGACCGCCGTACAAAACAGTGATAAAATAGACCATATTTAGCAGGAGCATAAATGACCCCCCTTCCGCGCGTATTCCAGATTGGGCCCAATTGCTTGGTCTGGAGGGGACAAAGAGGACTTAAACTGTAGATCAAATATTGAGTGTTACAGACTAAGCAACCATGTTATATGGGAATCTGAAACAACAAAAAAGGATTAGAGAGGCAAATACAGGAAACTAGCCATTGTCATCCAAATTACCACTCGAGCCCGCAGCCCCCTCTCCAGAGTTCGAGGCTTTCTGATTCTGTTCCCCCACCCTCAATTCTTTGAGGGCCTTTTGAAGAGACTTAGGGGCACATGCATCAAAGGTTTTTGCGAGCGCAAACGGTGCGATTCGCAAAAATCGGCCGTTTGCGCCCGCAAAAAGGCCTTTTGCGATGCATTAAAGTGTTAGGCACTCGCAATTTAAGAAATCGCAATTTATTGCGATTTCTTAAATTGCGATTGCATTTAAGGAATCGCAATTTGCGATTCCCTAAATGCAATGCAAAAAAAAAATAATTAAGAAATGCAAATTACCATCAACTTTAAGTTGATGGTAATTTGCGAAAACTTTGAAAAATGCACAAAAGTGCATTTTTCAAAGTTACATGTTACACACACACATGCCCTTGGGGCATGTGTATGCGCAACATGGGTGTACATAACAATTTCAGGGGTGCAACAGGGTGTCCTTTTGGCACCTTTGCACCTTTGAAATTGCATGCGCAATTTGCGAGTACCAATGGAGTACTCGCAAATTGCGCATGCAATTCCCATTCATTCCTATGGGCCTCCAGGCCCATAGGAATGAATGGGAATCAATTCCTTAATTGCGACTCGCAATTTGTGAGTCGCAATTAAGGAATTTTAAGGAATCGCATTGTTTTTTGCAAATCCTTCATGCATTGCATTTTGCGATTTCTAAATAGCGAATCGGTAAAATTCGCTATTTAGAAATCGCAAAATGCGGGCTTGATGCATGTGCCCCTTAGGGTCTGTAAAGATCTTCGCCGAGCCGTTAACTACCACTCTTAGTCTCGCTGGATATTGCATTGCGTATTCAATATGCTGTTCTCTCAGCTTGCGTTTCATTTGGACAAATTGCCTTCTGGCTTCTTGGACCTTAAGAGTGAAGTCTGGAAATAGTGAGAGTGAGGAACCTTCATATCTTAATTCTCCCAATTCTCTGGCCTTTTTAAGAGCAGCGTCTCTGTCCCTGTAGTTGAGTAGCTTTGCGAGGATGGGGCGTGGAGGCGCACCTGGGGCAGGCCAGGGGCCCAAGGACCGGTGCGCGCGTTCCACCACGAACATATATGAAAAAGTCTCAGCACCCAGCATATCAGTAAGCAATCTCTCAACAAAAACTTCCATGATCCCAGTAGGAGTGGATTCCGGAAGGCCAGTGATACGCAAGTTACTACGTCGGGATCTGGCTTCCAAGTCCTCTGCTTTATCCTGGAGCGTCGCTAATACCTTTTCCATCTGCATCTGGGCATTGCATGCCTCCGTCTGCGCCTCCTCGACCTCCGCGATACGCCGTTCTGACATATCTAGGCGTTCCGCCTGCTTGTCCAATTTTTCGGACATACGGTCCATTCTATATGATAGGGAGTCTATTTTGCTGTCGATAGTTGAAAGGCTTTTTTGCATAGTGGCCAAGATCTGCTTAATAGCACCACTCGTGGTCTCAGACTCTTCCCCAGAACCGGTCGCCGACGTCTTAGAGGCCTCATCCCTGTGCCTAGATTTGCGTTGTTCGAAGTTCAACTTTGATTGAACTTTGTCCGGCTTACCCATAGTGGAAGTGTTGCCCACACAATTAGGATAGTAACACCTGCTGTAGACACCAAGGAGGTCACTTAGCGCGGTCGCAAGGTGATAGGCGGTGCAACCGGGAGTTGATCCTGTCTATGGTGCTGGAACAATGACACTAGATTCATGCCCAGGGCATCCAGCAGTAGCACCCCACGCTGAGAAAATTAGCACCAACAGTGAGCTCGCTCTGCACCAGTGGGGTCTAGCAAGGAGCAATCAGCATAGTCCAGGGATAGGGACACCCTCTGCCCAGGCCAACAGTGCGCCGCAAACCAACCTGGCACTGAGAAAAGGATGCAGCCGAAATCGATGCAGGTGCATGCTTTAGAGGAGGAAGGGGGGCCCAAGTTGCAGATGAAAGCCCCCCTTTGCCCGGTCACTCCGTATAGATGGTGGCTCTCCCGATGCACCACTCCTCAGCACGAGGGCTCCCAGAGGCAGAGGCACCCAGACAGCAGGCGGGCTCAAGTGGACACCCGCACCCAATCCTGGGCACGGGGCCGCAAGTTACCGGTTGAAGCGGGGCGAGGGGGTGCTGGTGGGCCCTGGGTAGGGCACAGGGGCAGCAGCGCCGTACTCACTGCCAGAAGGGCACCGGATCAGGGAAAGCCAACAGCTGCTCCAGCGGCAGCAAGCATAAGGCCCACAACAGGCCGTGACCCCGGGCTCAATTAATTGCAGCGCGGAGTGGCCCCAGCAGCAGTCAGTCCCCCCTAACGGAACCAGGCGCGCTCTCGAGGCAGGTCGCTCAGCCGGTCGGGATCTGCAGCATCAACGTAGGCAGGGGGCAACCTGTGGAGCGTAGGCTCGTGCCACATACTTCAAGGGCCGAGCAGACAGCGGTCCAACATCTCCAGGGAAGCCGCGTCGCAGCACCGTACCCCTTGCCGCGTCACAGAGGGCGGTCGCTCGGTGATGTGTAGCGGGGCTCAGAGCTCAGGTCACAGGCAGATCTTGGGATCAAACTGTTGTGCCCCGCTCCCTGCTCAATCCTGGCTGGAATACGATCAGCGGGCCCCGGGTGAAATGCTAGCTCAACAAGCAGCCATCTTAGAGCCTGGCTAGCTCCGCCTCCCTGTCAAACCAATTATTTCGCCCTGTATGGGCTTATAACGTGTGCTTGCGCAATTCCATGTTAGTATGCTGCCCGCTGGCAAACACTGTGCGATACAAACATTGCGATATCCTATACTGCCAACATATTTATCCTTCCCATTTAATCTGGTGTTGCTTCAACTTCTCAATCTTGGTACTGCAGTGCCTAAAAACCTCCCCCTGGGACCACCACCTCCCTGGGGCTTCGATGGAAAAATGTGTCGGGGGCCTCCTGCCTCCTGCCCCCCATGCTGCACCGGGGACCGCCGGCTCCCCGGGGCATAACTTAAATTATGTGCGGGGGGCCTCTCGGGCCCCCCAGGCCCCGGGGACCGCCACTTCCCGGGGCTTCAATTTAAATAAAGTGTGGGGGGCTCCTGCCCCCACACTGCCCCGAGGCCCACCACCTCCCGGGGCATTGAGTCAATTAGATATGGAGGTCTGTAGCGGACCCTGGCCCCGGGGACCACCACCTCCCCGGGGCTTTAAATCTGTTGGAGGGGGGCCGTACGGCCCCCCTCTTGGAGCCCTCCTTGGCCCTGGGGACCGCCACCTCCCAGGGCCGGCTTCAGCAATGTCCCGGGGTGCCCACACCGGGACATTGCAGTTTGCTATGGCAGGGCAAGAGCACGGCTCCCGCCCTGTCATAGCAAACACTGCTTTGCTTCATGGAAGCGAGAGCAGGGAACCTGCTCTCGCTTCCATGCAGCAAAGCAGAATTGCTTTTGGGCAAAGGGAGCTGCATGTTAGCAGCTCCCTTTGCCCAAAAGCATTGCCGGCTCCCGCAGGATGCGGAAAGCCGGCTGGGACTGGCCAAAAGTGGCTCAGGGAAGGGGGGCCCCCCTCCCGTAATTAAAGAAAATAAAAAATAAAAATGAAAGAGGAAAAGCCCCGGGGGATGGGGTCCCCAGGGCCAAAAATGGCCCCCTTCCTGTTTTAATTTTTTTTTTTAATGGCTCAGGCTCTGGGGGATGGGGTCCCCAGGGTCCACAAAATATTAAGAGAAGGGGGGCCACACAGCCCCCCTTCTAACAAAAAAAAAAGAAAGAAAAGCTGCATCTCGCCGGAGGCCCCGCCCCCTCCCTGCACCACTCTGCAAATGCGCCTCCTGGCGCGTTCTAAGTTGGGGGATTAGGTCCCCTTGAATCCTGAGGGCCCCTGGGGGCCAACTAGCCACCAGGTACCTCCAGTAAGCACCACATAGTGGGATTGCTGAGAGGTGGTCCGAGGCCATGCCCCTTTTTACACCACACTGCAAACGTGCCTCTTGGCGCATTGCTGGAGGGGCGGAGAGGTCCTCTTGTGTCCTGAGGACCTCAGGACTAAAGTGGACTTCATCCCCCGAGCAGCAGTGCGCTAGGATGCGCATTTGCAGAGTAGTGTAAAAAGGGGGCGTGGCCTCGGACCACTCAGCAATCCAGCTGTGTGGGGCTTACTAGAGATAACAGGAGGGCTAGTTGGCCCCCAGGGACCCTCAGGAGGCAAGGGGACTTCATCCCCCAACCAAGAGCCCCCCAGGAGGCGTGTTTGCAGAGTGGTGAAGAAAGGGGGCGTGGCCTGTGTCCACCTGTCAGCAATCCCACTTTCTGGTGCATACTGGAGGTATCAAGTAGGCTAGTTGGCCCCTAAGGACCCCCAGTAGCAAAGGGGACTTTAATCCCCATCCAAGAGCACGCCAGGAAGCACGTTTGCAGAGTGGTGGGGAAAGGGGGCATAGCCTGCTATGAGAACTTAGCAATCCTGCTGTGTGGGACTTACTGGAGGTAATAGGAGGGGTAGTTGGCCCCCAAGGTTGTCCTTGGGGGCAACTATCCCTCCAGTTACCTCCAGTAAGTCCCACACAGTGGCATTGCTAAGAGATCTTCGGAGGCCACGCTTACCTTTCTCCACCACTCTGCAAACGCGCCTCCTGGCACAGTACTGGTTGGGGGATGAAGTCCACTTTACTCCTGAGGTATTTTGGGGGCCAAGTAGCCCTCCTGCTACCTCCTGTAAGTCTTACGCAGCGGAATTCCTGAGCGCTGATCGGAGGCCCAGGCCCCTTTCTGCACCACTCTGCAAACGCGACTACTACGTTATAGTTAGAAATTAGCATTTAAAAAACCATAGAAATTCACTGAAAAAAACATAGGTTTCAGGGACGTTATAGTTAGAAATTAGCATTTAAAAAACCATAGAAATTCACTGAAAAAACCACAGGTTTCAGGGACGTTATAGTTAGTTGGACATTTAGACTCGTACAAAACCAGAGAAATTCGGCCTTTATAGTTAGTTGAGCTAACTATAACTTGCGCCCCGCAATGCACTGCTGATGACGTCACATATTACATCACTCATGACATGGGCAGTTGGATCGCTATTTGAAAATAGTTCCAGATACTTGGACTTGTTTTGGACAGACATTCCGTCATATTTAAAAGATACTATGGACTTCCTAAGAAAACTGGATTATATCCCATGGAAGCAGGAATACATAATGGTGACGCTAGATGTAGTTTCACTATATTTATCCATTGATCATAGCAAAGGAATTCAGGCATGGGCCGAAGAAAATGAGGAGTTCACCAGGAGAACTGCACTGTGGTTTCGGTTCATAGACAATTTATTTATCTTGTGGGAAGGTAAGGAAGCTAAATTCAATGTTTTTTCAGAAAAACTCAACCGCAATAATCTCAACTTGCAGTTAACAAACAAGCAGAGTCACTTACACTGTGACTTTTGGATGTGCAATTGGAAGTAGCTGGTGATTCACTAACAACGAGGAGCCACAGAAAGCCAACAGCTACCAAATCCTTACTACATGTGAATAGTGGCCATCCAGACTCTCTAAAATGGAGCATTCCATATAGCCAAATATTAAGGGCTAAGAGAATATGCTCCACTGAAGAGCTGCACAATAAAGAAGTATGTGGTATTGTCAAGCGTTTCCTTAAAAGGGGATATCCTAGAAATGTGTTGGAAGATGCCAAAAATAGAGCCATTGAGAAAACAAGGAAACAATTACTGTATTCACAAAGTAACAGCCCAAATAAAAAAGATCAAAAAGTGAAAAGATTGATTTTAGAATTCAGAATGGCACAGCCAGGTATTAAGAAGATCTTGCAAAAGAATTGGCACATCCTGAAGAAGGATGAGCATCTTAAGGATGCTGTGCAGATGGGTCTGCGGATAAACTCAAAGAAAGCGATGTAGCCTACCGGCTAGGGCGGTCGATCTCAAATCTGGGGAACCGGGTTTGAGTCTCAGCAATGACGCTCAACATCCTGTGATTCTGGGCAAATCACTTAATATCCCTGTGCCTAACAACAACAAAAAATGAATATGTCCTTGTGTAACGCAACTGTGCTCATGTTAAGCGCTCTGATACGTTCAGGTCAAGTTCGCGCTATATAAAACTACAAAAAAAAAGTGAGATCTTTGGGAGATATTTTAACATCTAGTCACTTTGACCCAAAAAAGAACAAAAGAATTGGATCTCTACAAACATTGGAGGTTTCATAACATACAGCACTTGTAAGGCATGTAAATATGAATTAAATTGCAAGAGTTATCGAACCTTAGAAGGCCATGTGATGACAATCAATAATAGATTCACATTGTTTTTATGTCCTCAGATGTGGATGTGATAAACTGTATGGGGACCGTACTATCAACAAGTTAAAATGTAGGATTTTACAACATATAAGAGCAATACAAAATGGTGATAAGAATTATCCCATGGCCTGCCACTTTGAACAATATCAAAATCGATCGTTGGCAACATTCATTTATTGTGGAATTAAGCTTATTCGAGCCCACCCAAGGGAGGTGATCGAGAAAAAGAACTGAGGAAGCAAGAATCACGATTAATACTATCATTAGAAACAGAGATGCCTCAAGGCCACAACACTGATGCTGAACTGCATGTTCATTTGTGATTAGATACTGAATGAAACTCTTGATTTCTAGCTTACAATAAGAGACTGTTGTATACAGAAAAAAATCTTTATATGGATATTTTCTTATGCACCGTGTCTTCCTCTCTGGCATTCCATCCTCTTTTTTTCCCTCTTTCTTTATGTTTACACTTAATGAATATTGCATATTTTCTATTTTTGATGGGTACTATGATGATCTATGATGAATAAGGGGTAATGCCTTTGTGAAGACTTCCCTAGCATCCCCACGTAGAATGGATGCATTGAATTGTCAGAGGAATACTCTTTTAAGAATAGTTTAGAATATTACACATAACTTTTTATCAGGTCTTATAAATGATTTATAATCAAGCACAGTGCACTTTGTAAATATTATGCACCTTATATACAATCGGATTATGCAAAGCGCTATGCACTTTATGGATGGTTAGAACCTTATATACAACAGAATTCTTTATCCTTATGAATTGCATTGTATCATATGATATTTTGGAAGATCTGGAATTGTAAGATTTTTTTACAATCATGCACTATGCACTTTATGAGCATTAGGCACTTTATATATTTTAATCATATTATGATGCACTATGCACTTTATAGTTCCTTTATGTGCAATAGAATTTCATATTAAATGCTTTTAATGCATAAGGCACATTGCAAGATGGATATCTGAATATAGAATTACAGTCCAAGTGGATTAATTAGTGTGTTTCCTCACTAAGGGCCTCATTACGATGGTGGACGGACTTTAGTCCGTCCGCCATCGATAGGAATCTGGGACCGGCCACCTATGAGGCTGCCTCCCACAATCTTAATTACGATGCGACCGCCACCACGGCAGTCGCATCACCTATATTTTGCATTGTGGCGGGGATGCGGTCAGCAGCCCCGCCACAATTGAAAATAGAGGGTGCAGACCAGGGTACAGGTCCCTGCACCTGGGATTGAGGGGGGGGCCGCTACTGGCCCTCAAATCCATTCCAGCCATTCGTTTTGCGGCAGGTTGTCTGCCGCAAAATGAACGGAGGAAAGGGATATCATAATCCCTGCGGCGGTGCCTACAAGGCACCGCCGCAATGTTTGCAAATGATTTTGTTCCGACAGACGGTCGGAAAAGGACCGCCTGTTGGAACCGTGGTGGGCGGTCTTTACGACCGCCACGCTCAACCATTGATTCCCCCGCCATCATAATCTGGCAGGGAAAACAGCAGTACGATGGAGGAGGGCCTGCCACCGACCGGCTGGCGGTGGCAGGCCCTCCGCCATCGTAATGAGGCCCTAAGTACTTGAATAGAGGATTGTGTGTTCGGAGAAGTACCCTGTGTTAACATGTAAATCATGAATTTGTGATATAATCGGAATCAGGAAATGAGTTCAAAACCACTTTATCTTAATTTGTAATTGTGATTAAGCCCCATGGTAGAGACATTATGCACTTTTTATAATATGATGCACCTTATGATAAGGAATCTTTGAAGTTATTGAGTGTAACTATAAAGATGAAAAATGTGCATCGATTGTAGAAGGACAAGTTAAGAAATGTAAAAATATATATTTATTGTATAATACGAAGTGCTTTAAATTCCTAATAACCATGTTGGGATACTGAATTTGAGATATGAATATATTTTTGAGGTATTTGGATCTGAAAGCGCATTGAAAAAAATGGAGGATACAAGTTGCTGATATAGAATGTTTGAAATTGTAGCTCTAGTGTTTAAAGGTCACCAAGGTGGAAAAAGTACTATTAATAAAATGCAATGCACCGCGATGTCTGTAAGACCCAGTTGAAGGCGTCAGCCGAAACGCATCGGTCGTTTAATTTTTAATAGCTTTTTGTGCCAAAAGATATTTGGTGTACACATAATAAAATTTTAACTTGCTCAATAACTCCAGGATCCCAAGAATTTATGCTGTGCCACTGTGTTGGTGGTTCGGGAGGAGAACGACGTGAAAGAGTGTGTATATATATATATTTATATATATATATATATATTCCAATCACCATTCTCACACACTGCCCTGGCCGCTTCCTGTGGTGACCTGTGGTTTGGCGTGTGATGCCAAAAAAATCCAAACACGATTTGGTGCCACGTAGCGCTCCCATATAAGCCACAAGTCTCCTATGCAGGACGTGATGGTGACCCTGCCAAAATTAGCAGGTCATGTACATTTGGTCACAGTTTGTGGCCCTATTGTTTTGCATACAATTATGCCCAAGTGGGCATTTTTCATAAAACAAAAGTTCAACAGACCAATGTGCATCAAAAGAAAAGGAAATCAAACATAAGAGCTCGAACGGATATTGTTCTACTCTTCCTAGAACATCTCCCATTCCAAATAAACATTCTCAGATTCTCCCACAGTCCATGATTAAAATCAGATCAGATATATTAGCCGTCTTTTGCAATTCTCTGCACTTAGTCAGTCCTCAATACATACCTGCAACAACAAAGACAAATAACCATCATTAAAATTAGTGTGTGTCCCATCTGACCCATTAAAAACAAATCTCAAATAAAATACCATCAACAAAAGAGAGAATTATTCAATAATTAAAAAAAAAAAATCCAGGGATGCTCAGAAGAATGAGGCTAAACTCTCAGTATACATAGTGTATCCCTGAGGAAATATATGTATGTCTTTATGCGTATATAAAGCTCCATACACACACTTATGTTTTGGTGCACTCCTGCACTTGCATTGTTGTTTGGATATATGCAGCCACTGAGCAAACCATCTTGTACTACCTGAGGAAGGCGGAAGCTGAAACGTTGTAGTGGAAATATATTTTTGTTCTTTGGTGAATCTATCTGTTTGAGTCACTTCTTTCTTGGATATTTTATTTCTTTGTGACTCATTGTATCCTTTGGGATCCAGATTTTTTGCCCTGGCTGGCTGTTATTTTCTTGTGATCCTTCATCTTCAAGTATATATATATATTTATGTTGTTTATTTTGATTGAATGTTCATGATTATTAGTATTAATTGTAATTCTTTTATAATGAATTAAGAATGTATTGAGGGGATTACGAGTGTTTAACATGACTTGTAGAATATTCATGTAGAAACTTGCACATTTGCACATTCCAAGATGGCGCTGGTGTTCCTAGAGACGAATTGTCCTTCTTTAGTTGTGTTTGATTTGTAACTTTATTTAAATGTTGACTTTGATGGCGCGCGTCAAACACTGACGAAGGCTGAGGCTGAAACGCGTTTGTTTACAATTGCAGTGCACAATTAAATCTTGAAGCAGATTTTCACCAACGAGAGTGCTGGTCCTTATTGTTGCAAGACAGTGGAGCATGAGATATAGCGGTTTGTCACCGCTGGACCTTGCACCCGTTCAAAGAGTGCGGGCTTATGCAGACAACTAGAGGAGCGAAGGTGTAAAATCCCACTATTGAACCCGCACCACCGTGACGGCCGGGAGAAGTACCATCTAGCGAGCAGGACTACGATTTCAACAGTCCAGAGCAACTCGAAGGTAGGAGAACTACGGAACGGTTTCACCGGTTACATGAGAGACGCGGTGTGAACGAGTTGGAAGTGCACGTACTAGGATTGATTCATGTTTAGTGAGACGGCTCGCCGCGAAGCGGCAACAGGCATTTTCAGAACTCGCCCAGTGGGATCCACGCAGGGCGAAGGTGCATTACTCAATGCGGCACAAACTAATATTAGAACAAAGTATCAACAACTCGAAAGGCTGTACGAACGTGAGATCAGGAAATGGTGGGAAGCCACTTCCCTACAACATTACATCGATGCGAGCAGAGTACCTAGAGGCTTGCGTATTTACACGGTTCCGGCATATGAAAATCCGGACCCGGAGCTCCTGAGTGAATGGGCGGATTATACAGCGGGATCCTCACAAGGAATGTTGAGGATCTTAACTAAATTTGCCTGGAGTGACCGCGAGAAAGCTTTAAAGGACATAGAGTCTCTGGAAAATGACATTCTGCAAACAGTAGAGCCTCAGAAACATGATGAAGAAAAGGAGTCTATTAAGAAACGCCTGAATGCATATGAAAAGAAAATACAACAAAGAAAACAGCAAAAGTTTGAGAGAGACGCACGTGATTATGAGCAGGGTCGGATATTGACTTTCGCAAGGAAGTACGATGTTCCCGCATGAGATTTGAAAACAGCAAAGAAAAGTGCAATTGAGTCCCGAGATACCTCTGAATCAGAGATAACTAGCGCTGAACAGTCGGAAGAGGAGGGGAATAACGCAGGCCAAGGCTCACGACAACAACAGTCTTTTCACGAGGAATTCAACCTCATCAGGCAAACTTGGCTGAGAGGGGGCAAGGGAGGCCTCCCGAACAACAAAAAGCAGGCGTAACAAAAGAAGGGGCGGCAGAAAACACTGCAAGAAACAACGGAACACGGAACACCAGGACCCGCAAGAGGAAGAACTACAAGGATTAGAGGATAACTTGACGATTGTAAACTTGACATCAAAGGTATTGACACCAGATGAGGAGACAGTTTTGAAATTGGGTTTGACTTTCTGCCCCACGAGTAATTACGAGTACACACAAACGCGTATAGACTTATTTAAGTTTATTAGAAAAATCAGATTACTGAAGTTTTTCAAGTTGAAACAACCAGCATCATTACAAGTGGGGACGATGGCACCACAGGAATTAGATGCAATAAACATACGCGATTTGGATACTCTGGCAATCCTTGAAGAACTAGGTGCAGAGAGTAGCACCCAACAAGAGCCGTCAAGAGATCATGTAATGAGGGCTTTGGAGTTAGGGGTGTCGCAGAGAGGGCTGAGAGTTCATTTAAACCACCTTCTAGATTTTGCCCCCAAATGGCTACCGATGCAATAGATGTCTTCTCAGAAACTGTGAACAATGAACTTTTAACTTACGAGCTAATGAAGAGAGAAATGTCAAGGGAAGGAACTGGAACCTTACATTTAAACAAAGACAAGCTCTGAAGAGCCTACAGCAAGATCCTCTAATCGTGATTAAACCATCTGATAAGGGCGGAAATGTCGTTTTACAAACCAGAGATGATTACTGTGAAGAAGCCTTTCGACAGTTGAATGATAAACAGAACTATTTTAACCACGGAAGAGGATTATGTCCATAGCATTCAAATGTATGCTGAACTTGTGGATAAATGGTATAAAAAGGGTACTCTGTCCAGGCAAGAATTCATGTTTTTACAGAACAAACACCCGAGAATTCCAACGTTTTACCACCTGCCCAAGATTCATAAAGACGCAGTAAGACCACCAGGGAGACCGATAGTGGCGTCTATTGGGGGATTGACTGAGAATATGTTGAAATTTATAGATCATTTTCTTTCTCCATTTGTTTTTCAGTTGTCCTCGTATACTAAAGATACGAAGGATTTTTTCAAACAAATTCAAGGAATTGAGTGGGAATCTGATTTTATAATGATTACGCTTGATGTATGTAGTTTATACACAAGTATTAGACACACTGATGGTCTCTCAGCAGTATCGAACTTTTTGAAAGGACGTTCCCTCCAGTTCCTGGAACATAATACAATGTTATTGGAATTTATTTCCTTTTGTCTTAATAATAACATTTTCATTTTCCAGGGACAAAGGTATAGGCAGATACAGGGGACAGCTATGGGCACCTGCTTCGCCCCCAGCTATGCGAACTTGTTCGTTAGCTGGTGGGAGAAGCAGGTGGCCTGGGCGGATGGGATGGAGGAATGGTTGGAGAAGGTGGTGTGCTGGCGGAGGTACATTGATGACCTCTTCATTATTTGGAGAGGGCCACAAGAGTCAGCAAGGGATTATCTCTCTAATTTGAACAATAACCATCTGAACCTTAGTTTCACGGGAGACATGAGTACGACAGAGGTGAATTTCCTGGACCTTAGGGTCTTTGTAAGTTCCAATACTATCCAGACGGCCCTTTTTAGAAAGACTACAGCGGGTAACTCCGTCCTACATGGACGTAGTGGTCATCCGGCAACTCTCATAAAGAGTATTCCATACGGAGAGTTACTCCGAATCAAAAGGAATAGCTCACGCTCTCAAGACTATGAGGAGGCAGCCGAGGGGAGCATTAAGCGCTTCAGGTCCAGGGGTTACTCACAGCATACATTAAGAACTGCGCAAATGAAGATCAAGGACAAACAAAGAGACTCACTACTGCAGGAACCAGGTGCACTGAGTGTGGAAAGACAACCAGGGAATTTAAGACTAATCACCACTTACTCTCAAGCAGCAGGCAAAATAAGAGCTATATTACGCAGGAACTGGAATATATTGAAATCAGACAGTGTGGTGGGGAAGGAACTCTCGGAATATCCTAAAATTTCATTTAGAAGATCGAGATCAATCAGAGATCACTTAGTGTCAAACCACTTACCCGTGCTGAAACCAGCTACCAGTTTACAGGGCCTTCAGGGCTCTTTTCCCTGCGGAAGATGTAAAGCCTGCACTAATAGTAAGAGAGTGTCCCAATATTCAGTGCCGGGGTCCCGTAAAGAAAGGCAAGTAATGAAGTTTATGACTTGCACCACGACTTATGTGGTGTATTGTCTGGTATGCCCATGTGGCTTACGCTACGTGGGCAGTACCATACATTCGGTAAAAACCAGGGTCCTTGAACACCAACGGGCGATTGCGAATAAGGATGCTAATTACCCTGTGGCACGCCATTTTGCAAGCAGCCACAAGAGTAATAGGGCACTACTACAGTTCTTCTGTTTAGACCATGTACCCAATGACATCAGGGGGGGAGACAGGGAGAAGAAACTACGACGTCTGGAGTCAAGATATATTATTGATCTCCAGACCAAATCCCGAAAGGTTTAAATGGTGGAGAAGAGCTAATAACTCATCTGTGAATTGAGCATTGAGTATGCACGAGGGTATATTGTAGGAAAGAGGGACTACACATTTGGAACAGGCAGCGCTAAATAGGGAGATATGTATGATACTAGCCCATCCAGGGCGGTAATTGAAGGCAAGCTAAATAAAGTATGAACTGTCCTCATAGCCCATTTTGGGTGTAGTAATAATTTCAAGTGATATTATATATTTAAGGACAGTCCTCTTGCCAACATTAATATTAGCCGGTATGAGAGGCCAGGTTTTATATAGCCAAAAGAGTTTTTTTCATATGGCAAAATAGTGGGTGCAAGTTGCAGTATAGATTAGATTTATTGTCCCTGCTCATACAAGTGATTAGTATCGACAAGCAACAGAAATGTAATTTATGTTGTTTATTTTGATTGAATGTTCATGATTATTAGTATTAATTGTAATTCTTTTATAATGAATTAAGAATGTATTGAGGGGATTACGAGTGTTTAACATGACTTGTAGAATATTCATGTAGAAACTTGCACATTTGCACATTCCAAGATGGCGCTGGTGTTCCTAGAGACGAATTGTCCTTCTTTAGTTGTGTTTGATTTGTAACTTTATTTAAATGTTGACTTCGATGGCGCGCGTCAAACACTGACGAAGGCTGAGGCTGAAACGCGTTTGTTTACAATTGCAGTGCACGATTAAATCTTGAAGCAGATTTTCACCAACGAGAGTGCTGGTCCTTATTGTTGCAAGACAGTGGAGCGTGAGATATATATATATATTTCGCTCCAATGTCCACCTGGGCGCTCGCAGCACTCTTGCGACGGATGCAGCAAATGGAGGTGGGTCCATTTAAAATTAAAGCTCCTGTCTTCAAAAGAAAACGCTGCACTCACGGGGTAAGTTCCACTCTTTAATCAGCGAGGACGCGTTTCGGCGTTCTGCCTTCTTCTGCTCGCTTTGAATCAAACAGCAAATGCATGAATGTGCTATTAAACTAGTAGATAGATTCCCATTGGGTGCAGCAGATAAAAGGAGGGAAGGGATAGGTCTATCCTGTACCAATCACATTCTCCCTCCGTTGTTATTACGGGAAACCTCTTGTGAAATGCTCCGGGAGTGAGAGTGTCAATACTCAAACAGTCTAGATGGCAGATGCCGCTATCCCAGATTGTACCACGGCATGGGCACTCCCAAAGCAAACAGTCCATTCCTCCGTTTACTGCCGCCCGATCAGTTCAAAGTACCTCATGCTGCTGCCAAGATGATTGTCTCAGGGAGCCCCTCGTCAACCACAAGGTTCCGTGATATGTAGCGCAGGGGTCGGTAAATATCCGTGACCCCACCAGCCTGTATGGCTGGCGACTGCGTCGACGCTGACACCACGATTACCTTCGTGGCGGTGCAAGGCGCCTTACAATACTTCGCTCCAATGTCCACCTGGGCACTCGCAGCACTCTTGCGACGGGTGCAGCAAATGGAGGTGGGTCCATTTCAAATTAAAGCTCCTGTCTTCAAAAGAAAACGCTGCACTCACGGGGTAAGTTCCACTCTTTAATCAGCGAGGACGCGTTTCGGCGTTCTGCCTTCTTCTGCTCGCTTTGAATCAAACAGCAAATGCATGAATGTGGACATTGGAGCGAAGTATTGTAAGGCGCCTTGCACCGCCACGAAGGTAATCGTGGTGTCAGCGTCGACGCAGTCGCCAGCCATACAGGCTGGTGGGGTCACGGATATTTGCCGACCCCTGCGCACATATCACGGAACCTTGTGGTTGACGAGAGCTCCTGAGACAATCATCTTGGCAGCAGCATGAGGTACTTTGAACTGATCGGGCGACAGTAAACGGAGGAATGGACTGTTTGCTTTGGGAGTGCCCATGCCGTGGTACAATCTGGGATAGCGGTATCTGCCATCTAGACTGTTTGAGTATTGACACTCTCACTCCCGGAGCATTTCACAAGAGGTTTCCGTAGTAACAACGGAGGGAGAATGTGATTGGTACAGGAAAGACCTATCCTTCCTCCTTTATCTGCTGCACCAATGGGAATCTATCTACTAGTTTAAAAGCACATTCATGCATTTGCTGTTTGATTCAAAGCGGCAGAAGAAGGCAGAACGCCGAACAGCGTCTCGCTGATTAAGAGTGGAACTTACCCGTGAGTGCAGCGTTTTCTTTTGAAGACAGGAGCTTTAATAATATATATATATATATATATATATATATATATAGATAGTTATAGTTAGGACCTTGTTTCTATTCAAAAAGCGTTTTTTCTTTTGCCAATATCTTTGGCGCCGTTTGACGAATCTTCGCAAAATTTTCAAAACTAATGACCAGCTCCGGTCAGCTCCTGTCTTGAAAGTTTGGGGGTGATTCGTCAAGCGGGGGCCGAGAAAAAAGGGGGGTCCCAAAATGTGTTATCCCCATGTTAATTTCCATAGGGATTTTGGAACAGGCTATTGCCTGAACTGCTGAACGGAATTACACCAAAATTGGCAAAAAGGTAGCTCTTGGTTCAGAAAGTGACCTTTTTTTTAAATGGTGTAAATCCGTTCAGTAGTTCCTGAGAAATTAAAAAACTAAAAATATCGATATCTGAGCACCGAGGAGGAACCGCGAATCCTCCCGAGCATGAGCTTCATTCTTATTGGCTCTAAACCAGAGTGTGTTGGCAGCCCCGAGTCACATCAAAAAGGTTGAAAATTTTTGTAAATGTAGGAAAGGGGTCAGGGTAGAAACACCCTGACCCCCCAGGGCCAAAAAAAGCATTTTGTTTTGTTTTTTTGGCGGAAGTCGCGCTTGGTGCGCGAATCCCGCCATTTTACTTAAGCCACCGGGTGGGCCAGGTCCCGGGGTAATGTGTTATTATATAGCGGGGGCCCACTGGGGCCCCCGCAGCACCGGGGACCGCCACCTCCCCGGGGGTTTATCAAAAATGTATGGGGAGCATGCAGCCCCCCCGCAGCCCCAGGGACCGCCACCTCCCCAGGGCTTTATTTTTATAATGGCGGGGGGCTTCGTGGGCCCCCCCAAGCTCTGGGGACCGCCACCTCCCCGGGGCTTTATTTTTATAAGGGCGGGGGGCCTCGCGGGCCCCCCAAGCCCCGGGCACCGCCACCTCCCCAGGGCTTATTTTTTATAAGGTACGGGGGGCCTCGCGGGCCCCCCCAAGCCCTGGGTACCACCACCACCCCGGGGCTTTATTAAAATAGGGTGGGGGGGCCTCGCAGGCCCCCCAAGCCCCGGGGACCGCCGCCTCCCCGGGGCTTTGATAAATAATTAGTGTGGGGGGGCTCAAGCCCCCCCCACACTGCTCCGGGGACTATCACCTCCCCGGGGCATTGAATTTGTAAATACGGGGGTCCGTTGCGGCCCCCCGGCCCCGGGGACCACCACCTCCCCAGGGCTATTTTCACGAAGAGAGGGGGGCCACGCGGCCTCCCTCCAGGAGCCCTTGATAGCCCGAGGGCTGGCTCCTGCAATGTCCCAGGGTGCCCTCCCCCGGGACATTGCTGTTTGCTATGGCAGGGCGGCTGTTTGCTATGGCAGGGCTGGAACACGGCTCCCGCCCTGTCATAGCAAACACTGCTTTGCTTCATTGAAGCGAAAGCAGGAAACCTGCTCTCGCTTCAACGAAGCAAAGCAGAATTGCTTTTGGGCAAGAGGAGCTGCATGTTAGCAGCTCCCCTTGTCCAAGAGCAATGCCGGCTCCCGCAGGAGCCAGGGAGCTGGCAGGGAACGTGGGGGCATTGGGGCTTCCCCCACAGTCCCCAACGCTGAGGCCAGGCCCCAGGGGATGGGGTCCCCGGGGCCATTATTGGCCTAAGGAGGGGGGCACGCGGTCCCCCTCTTTAAAAAATAAATAAAAAATAGTGGCAGGCCCCGGGGGATGGGGTACTAGGGGCCATTATTGGCCTGAGGAGGGGGGCCATGCGGTCCCCCTCCTTATTTTTTTAGAATAATAACTGCTGGCAGACCCCGGGGATGGGGTCCCCGGGGCGAATACCAAATAATGGAAGAGAGGCGTTTTGTTTTCTTTCGAGTTTGGAGTCGCGACCCCAACGCGGCTCTCAGCGCGGCCCCTGTGTAATGTCGCGTTGGATTCGCGAATTCACCTTAAATAAATAATTAAGCAGTATATAATTTAGAAGGTAGTGTTTTATTTGTGAAGTTGTTTTAAAGAGTTACTGGGATTGCAGTTAATAACAAGATTACAATGTATAGAGTTGTTAAAAATATATAAAATTAAAAAATAATAGTTAAACTTGAAAAGTGTATTGTGTTGTAGTACATTGAATTCCTGCTTTTGCAGATTCGCGTCGGTTGCGCGAACCCACAAAAAATTGTAAAAAAATTTGTATGTGAAAAAAAATAATTATGTTTACTATTATATTATAGTGTGGCTCTAAAAAGAACCCTTGTTTTAATTATGAGTTTGTTGTAGCTACATGTAAGTGTGGATGCACAGCTTTAGCTTGTTGAGAAAGACTGTTTCCTTGATCTGTGAAGTGTACTCCATCACTTCTGTAGATGTCATCCATATCAAAACACAGATTGTTGTTGTAGATGGACCCCATTCTATGATCTCTGAGGTATGCAGAAACAGCTTTATTCACATTCTTCCTAGCTTTCTCAAACGGTGGACAGAATTGAGTTGACCACTTCCATTTCTGTCTTTGGCCTATATTAAGAGTATACAAAGACAGTTTGAGGTAAAAGCAACATCAATTGTGCAAAGGTGTCCTTCATTAGCATTTCCAGACCTACCCCAGTCAATGTGCCTAGGTCATTGCCACCACAGTGCACAATCATGAGGTCAGCGGGTTGGAGATGCAAAAGGTTTTAACCAAAGGCATCAATTTGTGCCACTTTAATCCTCTCTGTGCAATCCATTTAATATCCACATTTTGCAAAGCTAGGTCTTTGTCAATACCTCTGCGTTCAGCATACTTTTTGCACCAGAAAACATAGCTGTGCCCAACAATCCATACTGTAAGCATCTTGAAGGGATGTCTGGAAGTAATAAAAAGATGTCTGTAGCTGAGGTAGTCAGTTGGTAGAATGAGAGGTATCTAAAATGGTGGACAAGATGCTGTTTTAAAAAAGTAAAAAATTGATTGGCTGTTTAAGAACATTGTACATTCAAAAATAGGGTGCATGTTACTTTCTTTAAAAAGCATGTTTCTTATTGGTTAGTAAAAAATGTTTGAAAGGTACAGTAGATAGGATAAGGTCATTTTTTGCAAACGTCAACCACACCTGCTGTTTGCATTTGTAACCTTGTGTGCTGAACTTGAAAATATGGTGAACTTGTGACCTGTCAGTTCAGTTGAATGTTCCATGAACTGTTACTATGGAAACTGGCATTAAGCAGAATGGGGAAGGGTTGAAACTTAACTGTGGACTTAAATTGTGAAATTGTAATTTATATATAAGTGATATCTTATTAAAGTAAGATTTCCCAAGTCAGTACTATCTTTAGAAGTGGTGCGTTCTTAAAAAATAGTGGTATTTTTATTTGTAATATATATTTGAACTCCCGTTTAGATTCGCGGTTCCATCGCGTTGGTGCACGGTGGAATCGCGACTCCAAAAAATTCCAGAACCAGTTTGGGCACTTTTAGAAGTCAGTTGGCAAGGGTTAATATATCTAACCAATAGAAATGTGTTTTATAATATGAAATAATGTAGGAAGCAATGTGATTTGTTACTTACATGGATTTGTGTGGAGAAAGAGAGGGAAAGTTTGCCATTACAGGTTTTACCTTGCTGAGAGTGGTGCATTACATTGATTGTGTGCATAAGAAAATCTTTTATGAGTTTGTGATATTTTAAATTCTACAAATCAATTTGGAAGGTGAGTTATAAATTTGTGAGGTGTATTATGTATTAGGTTTATTTTTAATCTTTAAAAATTATTGATGAACTGTGATATTTGAAATATATTATTAAATGTAGAGATGTGTATTGTAGTTTGTTTTATTGTAGTTAAATGTTGTTTGAAATAGATTCTGTATAGTAATATGTGTATATTGGAAGATGGATTAGTGATTATGGTAGTTTGTTTTAGTGTGTGGATATGTACATTTGTAGTATACCGCATAATTTTAGCTCTTGCTTTAAAATTGGAGGTGGAGTCTGTCAAGTTTTAAGGTGTGCATGGACTTCTGTCTCAAGTATGTTTCTACTTGTATATGTATTTTCATATGTCTTATACATTTGAAAGTGCATGATGTATAACAAAGAGGTGTTGTTGCTTTTTATGTGGTAGTCTCAAGACTGTGAGTAGTAGTGGAATGGTAAAGATGCAGCATAATAGTGTGGTTTGAAAGATGTTGACATAAGGTATTATTGACTAGGCTTCTTTTTTAAGTTTCTAGAAAGGTACAATTGAAATATGCCACATGATTTTTGGCGTTTGCTTGAAATTGGAAGTTTGTTCTGTGAATTGTTAAGGTTTGGATAGTGTTATGGTACAGACATATTCATGTATGCTTTTAGGAATATGGTGAGACTTTTAGTAAAGACATGTGAAGGGTTCCTGCTTTGTATTTGGGTAGGTGTAACATTATAAGTAGTTGTAGAATGGTAAAGCAGCAGCCTGAAAGTGAGGTTTGAGATGTTTGTAGAGATGTTATTTATTAGAGTAATTTGTATGATGTGAGGAAAGTTATATTTCATATCTACTGCATACTTTTCAGTGTCTGTTTGAAAATTGAAGTGTAGTCTGTGACGTTTTGAGCTGTGGATGGTGTTGTGACTGAGATATGTGTCTACTTACACATATATTACGGTATGTGTTATGTGTCTGAAGATGATAGATGTATAAAACACAGGTATACATTTATCTGTGTATTACTTTTATATATGATGCTGTTAGCAAAATGTACAGACATATGCATACATGGTTTTAGAAATATGGGGAGACTTTTATGAAAGATAAGTGAAGTGTTGCTTTGCTGTTAGCTATGCTCTATACCTGATTGCTACTAGAATAGTGAAGCTGTAGTAGTAGACAAGTGATGTTTAAGATATGTTGGGAGAGGAATTATTGATAATGGTACTTTATAAGAGTCTGTGTAAAAGTTCATTCGAAATTTGCCACATAAATCTAGGTGTGTTTGAAATGTTAAGTGTAGTCTGTCAAGTTTTAAGGCCTTTATGGTCTTGTGAGTGTGGTTATGTTTCTACTTGCACATGTATTCTAATATGTGTAATGCTTTTGGCAATAGGTCTAGATAGAAGCATGCATGCTTTTAGGAATATGGTTAGAGTTATGGTAGAGACATGTGATAGGTTGCTGATTTATGTTTGACTAGGCCCAATATTTGTGGAATGGTGAAGCTGCAGCACAAAAGTGAGTTTTAAGACATGTTAGCAGAAGGGATTTCTGATTAGGCTACTTTCTATGAGTCTGGGGAAAGGTACACTTGAAATACACTGCAGAAATGTAGGTGTGCCTTTGAAATGTAAAGTTCAGTCTACTTGTTTATTTCTGTTATATATGATGATGATTTCAAAAGGAAGACATATATGCATGTATAGTTTCAGGAATATGGTGAGATTTATAACAGACTCATGTTTAGCTTTTATGCTTTATTTTGAGTAAGCCCAACACCCTGAGTAGTTACAGAAAGTTGAAGCTGCAGTACAAAAGTGCACACTATGTCATAGACCTGACTTTTGTGCTGCAGTTTCAGTATTCTGCTACTACTCAGGATGTTGCACTCCTCCAATCACTCAGGTACTACTGCAGTACTACTCTAATCACTCAGGTAGTACACATGCACTTATAAAATCACCCACGCACTTTCTATGTATTTCTCTAATCCCCCAGACATAACTCCTGCAATCATGCAATCATCAATGCGTTAGCTATGCACTGGTTTAATCATGCAGTAACTACCCTTGCAGTCCTCCAATCACCCTGTCAGGATCTATGCACTCCTCCAATCACTTAGCCAGTGCATATGCACTTATAAAATCACCCAGGCACTACCTTTACACTTTTGCAATCACTGAGGCACTACCACAGTATTACTCTAATCACCCAGGCAGTACTGATGCACTTATAAAATCACCCAGGCACTTTCTATGTACTCCTGTAGTCCCCCAGATATCACCTCTGAACTCATGCAATCACCAATGCATTAGCTATACACTGGTTCAATCACCCAGGCAATACCCTTGCACTCCTCCAATTTCCTTTTCAGGATCTATGCACTCCTCCAATCACTTAGCCAGTACGCATGCACTTATAAAATCCCCCACTCACCTGCTATGTACTCCAGTAATCCCCCAGATATTACCCCTGTAGTCATGCAATCACCCAGGCACTAGTTATGACCTACTCCTGCAGTCATGCAATCATGCAGGCTGTACCTATGCACTCATGTAATAACCCAGGCACTACCCTTGCAGTTGTAGAATCATCTAGGTCCTACTGTTGCACTCATCTATTCACCTAGGCACGACTCAATGAGTCATCTGTACCTTTAGGTGCTATTCATACACTTATCCATGCATTCAATATTTATGTGTGAACTCATGCAATTAGCCAGTCACTATCTATCTTCTCCTACAATTACCCAGTGACTACCCTTGCACGTATACAATCACCCAAGTACTACCCATGAAGTTATGCAATCACTGAGGCAGATCTATTACATGTTTCAATTGTAAGTTTCTCTATATTTCAGACATATTGTATACCTATTTCTTTTAGATATGATGGTGATTTGAAAACGTAGAGACATATGTATGCAAGCATTTAATAATATGGAGAGACTTATAGTTGAGTCATGTTATAGTCTGCTGTTTTATATTTGGCTAGTCCCAACACTCATGTAGTTATAAAAACACCCAAATACTACCCATGCAGTCTTCCAATGATCCAGTCACTACATATGCAGTGCTGTAATCACTCAGGCATTACTTCTGCACTCATGCAAACATCCAGGCAGTACCTATGCACTCATGCAATCACTAAGGTATTACCCATGCACTCTTTGAATCATTTAGCCATTACTCATGCGCTTATATAATTACTCAGGGCACTAACGTTGTACTCTTTCAATCACAGAGGCACTAGCCTTGTACTTATGTAATCACTCAGCCAGTAGTCATGGTGTTATGAGATCACCCAGGCACAACCTTTGAACTCATTTATTCACTCAGGCATTACCTCAGTAGCCCTGAAATCACCCAAGAAGTACCCATGCAGTTATATAATATCACTCAGTCACTTTGTATGTAGTTATATAAATCACCAGATATTACTCCTGTAGTCATGCGGTCACCCAGGCGTTACCTATGTACTTCTTTAATCCCCCAGAGGTTACTTCTGTACTCATGCAATCACCAATACATTAGCTATACAGTGCTTCAATCACCCAGGCACTATCCTTGCACTCTTTCAATCACGGAGGCACTATTCTTGTACTTATGTAATCACTCAGGCAATACTCATGCACTTATAAAATCACCCAGGCACTACCTTTGCACTCCTGTAATTACTTAGGCAGTACCTTAGTACTTCTGTAATCACCTAGGAAGTACTGATGGACTTATGAAATCACCCACTCACTTCCTATGTACTGCAGTAATCCCCCAGATATTACCCCTGCAGTCATGCAATCAGCCAGGCATTACTTATGTACTACTCTTGCAGTTATAGAATCATGCAGTCTCTACCTATGCACTCATGTAATAACCCAGGCACTACCCTTGCAGTCATAGAATCACCCAGGCCCTACTGTTGCACTTATCTATTCACCTAGGTACTTCTTAGTGAGTCATCTATGCCTTCAGGTGCTATTTATACACTTATCCATGCACTGAACCTTTATGTGTGCACTCATGTAATTAGCCAGTCACTATCCATCTTCTCCTGCAATGATGTATCGGCGGCATTTGACACCGTCGACCACACCTCACTGTCAAGAAGACTTCAGGAGATGGGCATTGGGGGTATGGCACTGGCCTGGCTTAACTCCTACCTGAATAATCGCTCGCAGAAGGTTGCGTTGCAACCCTTTGTGTCTAAACCGAAACAGCTCTGGTGTGGAGTCCCTCAGGGATCAGCACTGAGTCCACTCCTGTTTAATCTATACCTGGCTCCACTGTTCTCGTTGATAGCCAACTGGGGGGTCAAAGCGATTTTGTACGCCGACGACACCCAGCTGGTCTTCACCTTTAAAGAGCAGACTGAGGATGCCTTTAAAAGTTTCAAGGGCTGCCTGAGAGATATAGTGTTGTGGATGAACAACAATAAACTTAAGCTCAACGCAGGAAAGACGGAGGTGATGTTCTTCGGGAAAGAGCCACCTCCACAACCAGCCCTATGGTGGCCATCAGAAATGGGACCTCCCCCCTCTCCTGCAGACTGCGTAAAAAATCTGGGTGTGAAGTGGGAGGCCGATCTCTCATTCTCGGCACAGATACGGCGGGTAACAGCTACCTGTTTCTGTAAACTGAGAAACTTGAAGAAATTCCTGCATTTGCTGCCAGAAGAATGCCGAAAAACCATAGTCCACGCCGTAGTAACATCTAGATTGGACTATGCGAACTGCCTTTATCTTGGCCTGCCAAAGTACCTAATTAGATGTCTTCAGATGGTACAAAATGCGGCGGCAAGACTGATTAGGCGGGTTCCTTTCCGCGAACATGTCTCTCCGCATCTAAAAGAGCTCCACTTGTTACCAGTGGCTAAAAGAATCAAGTTCAAGGCCATGACGCTTGCATTCCGAGCCACACATGGTAAATGCCCAAGCTACTTAAAACAAAGACTACGCGGTTACAAGCAGTCTAGATCTTTAAGATCCAATTCTCAAAAGCTTCTCTGCACACCTCGCTTCAAGAAGGCTCGCATGGGGGCAGATCCTTCATGGCCGGGTGGCAAAACTATGGAACTCCTTGCCAAGTGATTTCCGCAACATAGATACAGAACCCCTTTTTAGGAAAATGGTTAAGACCTGGCTCTTTAGGGCAGAATAATTGGGCCGGGGGCCTAGCCTTTCCGGTTTGCCAACTACGCACTACTGATCGCTTTAGCGCCGGGACACCTCTGTTTGAGGTAGCTGTCGCGCTCTATAAGTGTCTGTATTATTATTATTATTATTACCCAGCGACTACCTTTGGAGTCATACAATCACCCAAGTACTACCCATGGAGTTTTGCAATCACTCAGGCAGATCTATTACATGTCTCAGTTTCTAGGTTTCACTATATTTCAGAAATATTGTATACATATTTCTTTTAGATATGATGATGATTTGAAAAAGTAGAGACATATGTATGCATGCTTTTAACGATATGGAGAGACTTATGGTTGAGTCATGTAATAGTGTGCTGCTTTGCATTTGGCTAGGCCCAACACTCATGCAGTTATAAAAACACCCAAGTACTAACTATACAGTCTTCATATGATCCAGGTAGCTACATATGCACTGTTGCAATTACCCAGGTTATTACCCCTGCACTCATGAAACCACCCAGGCACTACCTATGCAGTCATGCATTCACCCAGGTATTACCTATACACTCTTTCAATCACCCAGCCACTATCCATGAACTTGTATAATCTTTCAGGTAACTACCTTTGCACTCCTTCAATCATGCAGGTATTACCCTTGTACTTATGTAATCACTCAGCCAGTACTCATGCACTTATAAAATCACTCAGGCACTACCTTTGCACTCTTTCAATCACTCAGGCATTCCCTCAGTACTCCTGCAGTCACCCAAGCAGTACTCATGCAGTTATAAAATCACCCACTGATTTGCTATGTACTGCAGTAATCCTCCAGATATTACCCCTTTAGTTATGCAATCACCCAGGCACTAGTTATATGCCACCCTTGCAGTTGTGGAATCTTCCAGGTCCTACTGTTGCACTTATCTATTCACCTAGGCATTACTCAATGTATTTCTTTAATTATAGATGACAATATTTGTACATAATTATTTTAATAATAATTCAGGTCCTACTGTTGCACTTATCTATTCACCTAGGCATTACTCAATGTATTTTTTTTTTATGGATGACAATATTTGTATATAATTATTTTAATAATATTAATTATATTTTTGAGAAAGATAGTATTTTTTTTTTTTTAGAAATTCTTCATAATTGTTAAGAAATATTCAGTATGACAAGAAAAGTTCAAAAGAAAAGACAACAAAGGAAACAGAACTATTTAAAGGATAGAGAAAAGCAGAAAGTAGATGAAGTACAACATGTGACGTTGAACAAAAAGTCTTCTGGTAAGAGAACAAAAGAATTTGTTAAATGTGTTTTAAAAAAAAGTAATCGATTTTGAAAATGGGGAAAAGAGAAAGAAAAGTACTACAAGCAATCAGAAGGAAAAGAAAAAAGGAGAAATTAATGCAAAATCAAGTTATAGGAAAACAATCCATGTTGAGAAAAGGATGAAACAATATAAAGACATTAGGAAGAGAATGTATAAAAGTAGAGTACTACAAAATGTATTGAAAGATTGCAAAAAATATAAAAGAAGAACAGCATTTTACAAGAAGAAAGAACAGATTGAAAGTGTAGTCGAAAAGGCTTTTGAATTGAAAAGAAAATTGTTTATATTAGTATTGAAGGAAATGAAAACATTGAATACAACAATGCACTTTATGAAGCAGAAAAGTAAAAGAAAAAGACTGGTTAATAGAACTATTTTTTGCAAAAAAATTCGGGTGAATGGAGGCACACTTCTAGTACTGAACCTTTTTTAATGGAGAAAGCTATTTTCAACAAATTACATTAGTTCATGCAGTTGATACCAGGGGTCATTGTTATGAGGTTAAAAACGGTTGTCCAATTGAAAAAGAAAAGATGGTTCCTAGAAATGTGGATGAAGTACTAGCTGAAGAAGTTCAAGGGAGACGTACACAAGCTCCAGTGTATAAGTGGGATTGTAGTAGTATTTGTAGTATACAACAGGAATCTATTGATATAATACGCAATTTCTTACGAGATTATGGTAATAAAAGTGTTAAACAGAAGATTAAGATATTGCAAGGAATAGATCCTTGTAGAGTGAGGAAATATAGTGGCTTGCAGGGTCATTCTCTGGCTTGTCTTTCTAGAAAAGTGTGTCAAAGTACTTTTCATCATTTAAGAATGTTAGCAGTACATCACTCAGAATTGCGGAAGTTAGTAAGAAGATTGTACAATGTAAAAAGTCCTGCATTATCTTTAAGTGAAATAAACACTGCTCTTTTGCATGGTTCAGTATTGGATGTAAAAAAAGTTTCTGATGATATACAGTTTCGCTTCTTTGGTCCTGAAGAGGAGTGTAGAGAAAGTGAGAGTTTGATAAGTGTAGGTGTTGAAGATAGTACTACTGAGAAGTTTGCAGAAGAAATTACAAAGTTTAAAGTACTTTCTTGTGAAAAACCAAACTATGGGGCTCATTATGATGGCGTAAGGACTGCCACCACCGGGCCGGCGGTGGCGGTCCTTCCGCCATCACATAGTGATTTACCCACCGCCAAATTAGGATGGCGGTGGGTACCGCGGCGGATGAAAAGTCCGTCCGCCGCTTTTCCGCCAGAGGCAATCGCACCGATTGCCTGGCGGACGGAGCAGGGCCACTAATATGGTGGCAGTGCCTAGCAGGCACCGTCCGCCATATTAGGATGTGGGTTTGAAGAGGCCTTTCCATGGCAACGATGCCGCCTTGGAATGGCTGGCGGGGATTGGGTTTGGGGGCCCGTTGTGGGCCCCCCTTGTGGGGGGGTGTCGCTGCACTGGGGGGTAACCATGGTACCCCCCTGCATTTCCATGCACCAAGTGGCAGGCACCGCGTGGTGCCTGCCACGTGGTGCAGGGAAATGCGGTGCAAGCACCTTTAACATTGCGGACGGTGCTGCAGCCAGCAGGACCGCCCACAATGTTAAAGGCCCAGGATGCGCCCGCCAGTATGGCGGGCGCATCCTAATCGCAGTGGTGGGACCGCCGCATGTCTGGCGGGCGGTCCCTAATACCGCTACGGTGGAGGGCGGACCAAGTCCGCCCGCAATCGTAATGAGCCCTTATGTTTGTATTTGTTGTCGACGTACTCACTGTAGAAGTCAAACTAGGAATGTTGATTTGTATTTAAAAAGTGAAAAGGAAAACAATGATAAGTGGGAGCAATTTGGTGCTTATTTGTTGGTGGAAGGTCGTTTTGAGTTGGGTAGTGATCAACGTATTTGTAAATATTGTTACAACAAATTAGAAGAGAACAAAATGTCAGCTAGAGCTGTACATAACCTAGAGTTGGTAGCTATTCCTCCGGAACTGGTAGATTTAAATACATAGGAGTCCATTCTTATTCAATCTGTGCACCCGTTTCAGGCTATAGTTCGTATGGAGCCTAAAACAGGTAAGCAGCCTCCAACAGATTTACAAAGAGGTTTAAAAGGAAGAGTTGTGTATTTACCTTTTGATTTTAAGAATATTGAAACTGTTGGTGTAGAGAGAGAGGAAAGTGAACCTGTAGTTATTCTAGTTAATGGTGTACCAACAAAGAGTTGGAAAATATGGCAAGAGTTAGTAGATGTCACCAAACTTCAAAAGGCTACATTATATCTTGTACAAAACAATATTTACTATAAAAATGTATATGATGAAGCACAAGAATTATCTTTAGAAGATGATAGAGAAATTTCAACTGGGCAAATAGAAAAAGTGGACAACTCCAGGAGTGAAGAAAGTTATGAACATTACAGTATACATCCTCTACATTCAAAAGAAGTTATAGGAAACACTATTGAATTATTCCAAATGAAGAAAGCAAAAGGAACTCCCATGAGTGTATGGGAAAAAAGTTTAGAGGCTTGTTGTTTTCCACAGCTCTTCCCCACTGGGAAAGGTGAATGATATGATGAACGACCAGTACAGATTCCAGCTTCAGAATATCGTACAACAAGATTGTACTCAGAAGATCCAAGATTTCGACAGTGTATTCCATATTTATTTCATCTTCTGTTTGAAAGTGACTTGTCTGGACTTTCATATGCAGTGAACCACATATTAAAAACGGGAGTTCATCCTACACATGTTTCTGCAAAGGATTTTTGGACAAAGTTCAACAAAGAGACGATCATTTAGAATATCAGTTAATTAATTTGATGGCGTGTCAACGTGGTACTAATGAGTATTGGTATCGTCGTCATGGAGAACTTAAATGTATGTTAAGAAACTTAGGAACCCCTACGTGGTTTGTTACGCTTAGCTGTGCTGAATACGCATGGGACGATTTACTTGAATTTCTACGAGAAGCAAATTCAAATATTAAAAACATTGAATTGAAGACAGCTGGAGAACTGTGTTCCTTGGATCCTGTAAATGTGTGCAGATATTTTAATCATAGGTTTCAAGCTATGATGTCTTTTATCTGCAATAAAAATAATCCACCTCTTGGAGAAGTTATTGATTTCTTTTGGAGAAAGGAGTACCAAGCCAGAGGTGCTCCTCATATACACATGCCATTATGGATCAAGGATGCACCTAAATTTGGAGCCGATTCTGATGAAACTGTTTTGTCTTTTATTGAAGACTATGTTACCTGTGCTATTCCAAAAAAGGAGGAGAAAATAGCTTAAGACAACAAGTTTTACAGTTTCACAGTCATCGATGTGGAAAATATTGTCTACGAAAATACACATCAAATGGAAAATTTTATACAAAATGTCGTTTTGCATTCCCACGTCCAGTAATTTCAAAAGGAAGAGTCAATAGTTTCATGTCAGCAGTAAGGCATACTATCACTCGAAAAATCTCCAAAGAATACTTACAACATAAAAAGAACTGAAGAATCAAAGTATATTAATGACTACAATCCAATGATTTTGACAATGTGGAATGCAAATATGGATATCCAGTATGTTGCAGATAATTCAATTGCTGTTGCTCGGTATGTTACGTCATATATAACAAAATCTGAAAAGACGGAGTTGAAAGAAATGTGGCAAGAAATTTCACAAGACAAGACTCTTAGTAACAAGTTGTACAGCTTTAGTTTGAAGATGCTTTCCCATCGAGAAATTGGATCTTACGAATGTTTGGATCGGTTGACCTCTGCAAGTTTATACTCAAAGTCAAGAGGAATCATTTGGGTAAGTCTAGGTCTTGCTGGAACACGAAATCGAGTATTGAAATCTCTAGAAGAAATTGAATACTTAGCATTGAATGAACCGGAAAGTACAGATATTGTTAAAACAAATATGTTGGATACGTACTATCCCAAAAGGAGTCCACATCTGGAAAACATATGTCTCTATGAAGTACTGCAAAATTACAGTTTTAAGAGAAATATTACAGTAAATATAAATGAAGAAAAATATGCAGTAATTGGATGTGATGGATGTTTGGTAAAACATGCCAAAGGAAATCTTATTAACCACAGGAAACTCAGGGGTCGATTCCGATTCGGGCCGGAAAAAGCACCGACCGACTCGGAGCCGGAATTTATTCCGACCGACACGTACCTGTGGCGCCCGACACGCCAAGTACGATGCAAGGCGTGCAAAATCCGACCGACACGTACTGAACCCAAGCCGAACGACCGAGCCGCACGGAAAACAGCAATCCGGCCGGAAAAACACGCGAATCGAACCGACCGACACGCACCCGGAACAAATCCAACCGAAACGTACACGCGAACTCCAAACCGCTAAGTACGATGCAAGGCGCGAAAACCACGACCGAGTCGAACGGAGGACAAGCCGTACGACCGACACGCATACAAAACCGAGCCGAAGTAACACAAAACACCGCGACCGACGCGTACGCAGCATAGAAAACTGCACAAACACAGCGTGAACGAAACGGAGAAGACCGTACGAGACAAATGCAGGGTCTGACTCGGTCACAAGAACGTTTCCAACATGCACAGAAAGTACTAGGGAAAAATACACACAAAAAGGCCAAACAAGCAATTACAAAGCCAATAAATACTGGGGGGGGGGTGGGGACAGAGAACAAAGACACACCCACAACTCCACCCATATAAAGGACACAAATCCCAACCATGATCCTTTGCAAATGCTATTCTACTGCCAGCACTCAACAGACAGCAACCACACACCCACAGCTCATCCCTCACACAAGCCACACACCATCAGCACACCAACAAATAGCTACCTCACATACACCCAGCAAAACACACACTCACACACCCTCACCTCCACACCAACACACACATCACTCACCATCACCACCCATCACCATGCCCCCCAAGAAGAATCACAAGTTCCTAGATTGTGAATTGGAAGTCCTGGTAGACGAGATCCTCAGGGTAGAGCCACAGCTGTTTGGCACACTGGTCCAACAGACACCCATCTCCCAGAAAACCAAGATGTGGGAGAGGATCATCAACAGGGTGAATGCACAATCACCATGTCTGCGCACAAAGACTGACATCCAGAACAGGTGGTATGACGTGCGCAGGAGGGTACGGGAGCTGCTCAAGAAGGACTACCTCCTGAGCCAATACACCGGCAGTGGCCCTCCTGCCAAGCCAGTATACCTCAGGCCCTGGGAGGAGAAGGTGCGGGCCATCCTTCCGCCAGTGAGCGTCTATGGACTAGAGAACATCCCAGAGCCTGGTGAGTACACAACAAATGTACACAATATTCTGCCACAATACACACACACATCACTGTCAAGGGGAGAGTCAAACCATGCACTCATAGCAATTACACAGCAACCAGAACAGAATCATCCCAAAATGTGTATGTCAGTCAGATAAACACAACACATGCCATCTCAAAGTTACATTTAACCGTGTCATCACATGTACAAACACAACTACAACTACAGCTAGGCAGTGGCACAAATAGAACTAACAAACACATCCAGACATGTAGCCACCACTACAACACCAACACACAGTGAAGACCACTGAAAGGAAGGAAGTCTGTGTATGCTGGGCAAGTCAGTGTAGCCAATAGCATCATGGGAGTCGTAGTCACACATATTGCTCACCCCCACAACTGTCCCATCAACACCACCATGAACCATGCGCACATCACAGGGAGTGGAAAAGGACTCACAAGATGGCTGACACTGGCTACTGCTGTGGGGAGCACAAGGCCCTGCTGGCAACTGTGCAACAACCAACAGCAGGACACCACTGAATGACATCCTGAGAGACAACTTCCACTCCCTGCAATGGAAGCACGTTCCATGGTGGGATATCTGGCTGGGTGGGAAGGAGGACTCGCAGCACTGACCATAGTCACAAGCACCTCCCCTCACACACCCCCTCAACACAAACTCCACAGAACCCACCTGGGAGAATGCAATGCCTCACATCCTAACTCAAGATCCCACAAAGAACCTCCACCCTGGGTAATGTTGTGTGAAGCACAGGGACACTCTTGGGACTTTTAGCCAAACAACTGCCAGGACAACACTCCCAGCCATCCTGTCAGCACAGGCAGCCCACCCCACAGGGAAGCAGAGTCAAAAGGAAGGAAGCATGGGCATGCTGGGAAGGGGGTGGAGGCAATAGCATGATGGGAGTAGTAGGCACAGATATCGCTCAGCCTCACAACTGGCCCATCAACACCACCCTGAACCATGCTCACATCACAGGGAGTGGATAAGGACTCACAAGATGGCTGACACTGGCTACTGCTGTGGGGAGCACAAGGCCCTGCTGGGAACTGTGCACCAACAAACAGCACAACACCACTGCCTGACATCCTGAAAGCCAACTTGCACTCTCTGCAATGCAAGCACGTTCCATGGTGGGATATCTGGCTGGGTGGGAAGGAGGACTCGCAGCACTGACCATAGTCACAAGCACCTCCCCTCACACACCCCCTCAACACAAACTCCACAGAACCCACCTGGGAGAATGCAATGCCTCACATCCCAACTCAAGATCCCACAAAGAACCTCCACCCTGGGTAATGTTGTGTGAAGCACAGGGACTTTTAGCCAAACAACTGCCAGGACAACACTCCCAGCCATCCTGTCAGCACAGGCAGCCCACCCCACAGGGAAGCAGAGTCAAAAGGAAGGAAGCATGGGCATGCTGGGAAGGGGGGTGGAGGCAATAGCATGATGGGAGTCGTAGGCACAGCTCTACATCCCCCACCACATGGCCCAGCAAGCTCACACTCACGCATGCACATCCCACAGAGAGTGGAAAGGCCCATCAAAGATGTCTGACACTGTTGCTGTGTCGTGGGGAGCACAAGGCCCTGCTGGGAACTGCACACCAACCAACAGCAGGACACCACTGTCAGCCATCTTGCCATTGCTCTCACACCCACACACACTGAACTCCCCACAAAAGCAAGTAAGTATGGGAATGCTGGGAAGTGGGGTGGAGGCAATAGCATGATGGGAGTCATAGTCACAGACATAGCTCACCCCCACAACTGTCCCATCAACACCACCCTGAACCATGCTCACATCACAGGGAGTGGAAAACAACTGACAAGATGGCTGACACTGGCTACTGCTGTGGGGAGCACAAGGCCCTGCTGGGAACTGTGCACCAACAAACAGCAGGACACCACTGTCAGCCATCTTGCCATTGCTCTCACACCCACACACACTGAACTCCCCACAAAAGCAAGTAAGTATGGGAATGCTGGGAAGTGGGGTGGAGGCAATAGCATGATGGGAGTCATAGTCACAGACATAGCTCACCCCCACAACTGTCCCATCAACACCACCCTGAACCATGCTCACATCACAGGGAGTGGAAAACAACTGACAAGATGGCTGACACTGGCTACTGCTGTGGGGAGCACAAGGCCCTGCTGGGAACTGTGCACCAACAAACAGCAGGACACCACTGTCAGCCATCTTGCCATTGCTCTCACACCCACACACACTGAACTCCCCACAAAAGCAAGTAAGTATGGGAATGCTGGGAAGTGGGGTGGAGGCAATAGCATGATGGGAGTCATAGTCACAGACATAGCTCACCCCCACAACTGTCCCATCAACACCACCCTGAACCATGCTCACATCACAGGGAGTGGATAAGGACTGACAAGATGGCTGACACTGGCTACTGCTGTGGGGAGCACAAGGCCCTGCTGGCAACTGTGCAACAACCAACAGCAGGACACCACTGACTGACATCGTGAAAGACAACTTGCACTCCCTGCAATGCAAGCACAGTCCATGGTGGGATAACTGACTGGCTGTGTGGGAAGGAGGGCCGGCTGTCAACCAAATACAACCAATGCAGACCATGTTCACACCCCAACAAATACATAGAAATGCCCAAATAATGCAGGACAATGTGCTACACCAATATCAACCCCTGACTGTGACAACTTAGGACAATGCAATGTACAGGCCCGCACCCAGAGGCACAGTCACAACTGTCAGGTGTGTCAACCATTGATGCCTGCAGAAACATAACATACATTGTGTGTGTCTGCCAAAAACAGGTGATGATGGGGACACAGCAGCAGACGCTGAGGAGTCCCAGTCCCAGGCTCAAGAGGATGCGGAGCTCACTGGTGTCGTACAGCCTCTGCCCTCCTCGGACGAAGAAGACCAACCTGGCACATCCGGTGCAAGTCAACATGCAGCACCAGCAGGACCACCAGCTGCAGCACCAGCAGGACCACCAGCTGCACCCCCTGCACCCACCCCTCCAACGACTGTCACCACAAATACCATCCCTGCCGACATGGACAGAACAAGGAGCACCACCAGCACAGGGACCCTGGACCAACGTGGGGCCATGGACACCACCACCACCACCAACCCCCAAGGGGGACCAGGGTCATCTGTGCGTGCCACTGCACGCACTGCACATGTCGGCAGGGGTGGTGGGAGGGGTGGGAGACAGAGGTCGCTGCTTGCAGAGGTTGCTGGTGTGCATGATGACCCACAACTGGTACGCATAGCCGATGCGTACCAGTCCAGCACCGGAGATCTCAGCCAGGTAGTGGGGCTCCTCAGAGACATGAAACAGCAGCAGGCTGCCCATCATGCCCGCTTGGACTCACACATGTCCCACGTGGAGTCCAAGTGGGACGCACTGCAAGAGATGACGGCGGTGCACAGGGACATATTACAATGCCTCCGCCAGATGAACAGCAACCAGTCCACACCTCCCTGTGTGCCAACAACATCTGGTGCTGAACAAACTGCAACTGCCACAGGGAGGGAGGATGACTCTGGCGGAGAGTCCCCTGCACCGCAGCAGCCTGTACTTGAGGGGCCCCCCCAAAGAAGAGGGGTCGTCCGAGGAGGGGCAAGTGAGAGGCCGATGGCCAAGTGCAACCCCCAGGAAGCCTGAACCTGTTCTGGATGTTCACCTTTGTGCACAAACTGTTCACCCTGTTGACGGCAACACAACTCCCACACATGACATGGGGAGTACAAGTTGGACCAATGTCTCAGACAACTGTGGCCCCGATACTGGGGATTTTGTCTACCAGGACTTTCAATTCACCTAGGAACTTCTGATTGCAATATATATGTACAGCACTAACCATCCTATGCACTATTCACACAAATGTATCACAATAAACACACTAATACACCATACTTGCCTCTGTTGTGATTCCAACGTGGGTGCTGTCATGGGGATGATGAACTGCAAAATTACACTGTGTATGCGAACTGCAACAGCAAGTATAACACAGGCATGTGAGTAAAGGCAACGTGACACATATGAGGGAGACACACCACCAGGGCTACACAACACATACACACCTAGGCCATCTGACTCATTGCCTACACTGATGTTGCCAGGGAAGACGGTGCAATGCACAGACACCACACCTATTCCCAGTTGTAGTCAAGTAGCCCACAGGTGCAGTAAGCAAATGGCAGTCAAATGTGTGACCACAGACAACGCACATCACAAAGTGAAGCACAGGTTTATTACACAGTTGCAACATGTCGTAACCACTACAGATGCAAGGTAATCCCACCTGGCAGCGGGCACACAGTCAACAACTGTAGAAGGAAGGAAGTCCATGGGTGTGGCGCACATCACCTGTAGGGACACAACAGCTACCACCCTGGAAGTACAATCACGTCGTCGGTGGACACAGTTGACCAAACGAATCTGAAAGTACCCTGTGAAGGACAGAAATGACACACAGTCAAAAGCAATGGAGAACAGGACAGAACAGCAAAACTCATGCACAATACATGTTACAAGATACCCACCCAGAACCAAGTTAGCATGTCAACACTGTTGGGGAGTACAGACCACCTGTAAGCACACATCGCTACACACATCCAGTCAAGTAGCCCATGGACACACTCCAACAGCACCAGAGCACCACCTACACATATCATGCCAACTCACATCATTGACATGACACCTCAGGATACTCACATTCAGCTAAAGAAGTTGGTGATGAGCTGTGTGCGGACATCACCCTCATCATCATCATAATCACTGGCATCGTGGTCCAGGCCAGGATCCTCCACAGGTGGCGGATGTTGGTCATTGTCCTCCTGGATGAGAGGCAACTCCTTCCGCACTGCCAGGTTGTGGAGCATGCAGCAGACGATGATAATCTTGCACACCTTCGCTGGGGCATATGGGAGGGACCCTCCTGTCTTGTCCAGGCAGCGGAAGCGGCTCTTCAGGAGACCAAATGTCCGCTCAATCACTCTCCTGGTCCGACCATGTGCCTCATTGTAGCGCATCTGGGCTGGTGTCACAGGGTTCCTGAGGGGTGTCAGCAACCACGGCATGTTGGGGTATCCCGAGTCACCTACGGACAGACAAGTGCACATTAGCTGACTTGGAAAAGTGGGCGGAATACTACAGATCAGATCACACACAATTGCACAAAGTCAGTACACACCGACAAGCCAGGCACGCTGGTTCTGCATCTGTGCCATCATCCTGGGGATGCGACTACTCCTCATCACAAAGGCATCGTGTGCTGAACCAGGGAAACGGGCACACACGTGTGTGATGGTCATATCTGCAAGACACACCACCAGTGCATTGACCGAGTGGTAGTGCTCGCGGTTACGGTAGGCCTGCTCCTGGGTCTGTGGTGGTACCAAAGCCACATGTGTCCCATCAATGGAGCCAATGACATGCGGCATCCTCCCCAGGGCATAGAAGTCACTCTTCACGTCAGTGAGTCGTTGCAGTCTAGGGAAATAGATGTACCGGTTCAGGAATAGCAACATTGCCTCCAAAACATCGCGGAGCACACGGCTCAACATGGTCTGTGACATCCCACCAGCAGTCGCCACAGTATGTTGGAAGGTACCGGTGGCAAAGAAGTGTAGGGCTGCCATCACCTTCACCTTGGGGGTCAGCGCTGTAGGATACGGCCGGCCAGGCTGCAAATGTGGGGCCAACTGCACTGCCAAATCCTCAATCAGCTGCCTGGTGAAGCGGTACCGTCGGATGCTGTCCCGTTCCACCATCGTTGCCAGGTCTGGGAATGGTCTATGGACAGCAGGAGCCCTGCAGTGCAGAGGAGAAGAAAGCAAGATTGTCAGTCACCCCACATATGCGGCATTGAACACACTCAATATCACAACATACATCATTATGAGGCACAACTACATGAAGTGTGCAGTTCCGTAAGGACATGTATGGTACATACATGGCCAACATCTGTCATCACGGTTCAACAAGTGGCATCAATAAGTCCCAGGTTGGCCCATTGGATATCATGAGGCCGTGTCACAGTTCCCATCTCCTGCTGCCGTGTCACAATCACCCCCCACAGTGACATGTGAGGACAGATGTGCCCCAGGCACCACAGCTCAACGACAGGTACATTCCCAGGGACCCTGTATTGCCACATAGACACTGGCATTACATGGAGTATCATGTATACACCACAGCAAAACAACCATGACCCCCACAGGTAGTGGTCCCACTTGCCACTGCAGGACAGACATGGACGTCTGTGACACACACACTCACAACATCTAAGTCCATGCATACACAACGTGGATGTGGAGACTGTCTCCCATTGTGCACATGGAATCAGAGACATTGTAAACACTACATGCACACAGACTGTGGAGGACCATCACTATTGTGCCACTGGGACACCCTGGCTCAAACATACCGTCCCACATGGGACTCACGGGGTATGTGACATGACATACACATACACCACCGTGAAATGTGACCATGGCACATGCACAGATATGAACAGTTGCACATCACAGTGGTCATGTACACGTAACACCCAGGATCCTGTCCCCATGAACACGTGCACAGCCTGGGAGTGGCTGCCCCCAGGTGACACCCACAGGACAACATGTACACCAACATACACACAATAGGAAATGCAGCCTTACATGCCTTATGATACAGTTTGGACAGGCTGTCGAGTTGTAGGTGTGCCCCTCACTCCCTGGGAGCTATCTGTGGCTGGCATATGTTCATCTGAGACAGGCATGGTGACATATGCCAGTCACTTGTACAGGGATGCGTTGAACAGCAATGGACCGATCGGTGCCCCCGGCCGGCCCATTGCATTCAATGTGTGCGGGTACGCGTTGTACCCCTGTACGCGTTGAACAGCAATGGACCGATCGGTGCCCCCGGCCGGCCCATTGCATTCAATGTGTGCGGGTACGCGTTGTACCCCTGTACGCGTTGAACAGCAATGGACCGATCGGTGCCCCGGCCGGCCCATTGCATTCAATGTGTGCGGGTACGCGTTGTACCCTGTACGCGTTGTACCGCAATGGACCGATCGGTGCCCCGGCCGGCCCATTGCATTCAATGTGTGCGGGTACGCGTTGTACCCCTGTACGCGTTGAACAGCAATGGACCGATCGGTGCCCCCGGCCGGCCCATTGCATTCAATGTGTGCGGGTACGCGTTGTACCCCTGTACGCGTTGAACAGCAATGGACCGATCGGTGCCCCGGCCGGCCCATTGCATTCAATGTGTGCGGGTACGCGTTGTACCCCTGTACGCGTTGTACCGCAATGGACCGATCGGTGCCCCCGGCCGGCCCATTGCATTCAATGTGTGCGGGTACGCGTTGTACCCCTGTACGCGTTGAACAGCAATGGACCGATCGGTGCCCCGGCCGGCCCATTGCATTCAATGTGTGCGGGTACGCGTTGTACCCCTGTACGCGTTGAACAGCAATGGACCGATCGGTGCCTCCGGCCGGCCCATTGCATTCAATGTGTGCGGGTACGCGTTGTACCCCTGTACGCGCTGAACAGCAATGGACCGATCGGTGCGCACCCATTGACAATGGCCTAGCCTGGCAACGGACGCGTTTTCGAAATTCGAACGAGTCGGTTGCTGGAAATTCAGTTGGTCACCCACAACAATGTTGCAAAATCATGTATGTAATGAAGTTGAAGATTTGAAGGATGCTGTGGGCGTGTATTGGTGCTGCTATTCCATGGATTGGCCAGATTCAGAAGAAGCAAACGACTTGGACCTATCACTTTGGACACATGGGACAGTATCTGCCTCTCCAGCACATATATATTGCTGGCTGTTCCCCTGAGAGCTCACTTGCCTGCACTACATGCTCCAGGACGACATCTGCCACTGCACTGCTGCTGTCTCTGCCCCCTCTGGACCCTGCAATGGCACGTACTGTGGAGAGAGCCCCAGCCTTCAGCCTTGAGGAGAACCAGGCCCTGCTGGACAGCCTACTTCCACAGTACAGCAAGCTGTATGGGACACCAGGGGAGCAGGTGAGTGTTCTGTGCACTGCCTTTCTGAATGTGCATTTTGTCTGACTAGCAAGGCTGAAAGTCTGCACGCCACTGGCTAGCAGGCTCACTGAGTAGTTGTCACCCCCCATAGTGTGTAGTGACATGCACTGGACAGGTATGGTGCAGTGACAGTGCATTTGAACAAGGTTTTACTTCCCATGCAATAATACCATGTAGTGACTTCTGGCAAACTGTCCATGGGCAGCGTTGCACTGCCTGTGTACATCATGTGCCCCTGTGATTGAGACATGTATATACAACTGTGTCATGCACGGATATGTTGCATGTGTAGTAATGGCCTTTTCACTTTGTCATCCTGACAGGTTAATGCCCATCGGAAGTAGGAAATCTGGCTGACCATCGCCCGGGCAGTAAGATCCATGGGGGACTACAAGCGCCGGATCCGCAACTGCCAGAAGAGGTGGCAGGACCTTCGGGGCTGGACCCGGAGGATTGCACGGGTCCAGCTGAAGCTGTCGCCTCCTCGCAGGAGGGGCGGAACACGGACCCTGACCCCCCACATGCTCCAGATCCTGGTGGTGGTGTTTCCAGACCTGGATGGGCAGCTGAAGGCCAGACAGCAGCAAGGAGGGGTGAGTCAAAGACTGCACTGTGAACTCTGTATTACATGCTATGTGCCCTCCTCTGGCCTGGTTAAACTGCCACAGTACAGCAGTCATGTTGTCCAGGAGCCATGTCCCTCTATTGTGCACTGCCCACTCCTCATCTGATACCCAGGTGTGGCCCTTACATTCAGGGAATTGTGTCACTTGGGACTGTGTCCTTGCAGTTTGCTTCACTAAAGGTGGGGGACAGCATCTGTTTCCCTAACTCTGTTGTGGGCATCATGGGTGGGTCCATTGTTCACACAACGCCTGTGTTCGGACATGTAATCTGCGTGTTGCTTTGATATGCGGTCCACTTGCTGAGCTGAGCCACCACATGTGCCTGGGGTATCTGGCACACACCCATGCAGCGGGTGGGAACAATGTTTGGGCCCCAGGAGTGTGCAGATTACGTGTGTCACACATACATAGCCAGCTATCCACTGTCCAGGGCTCATCCCTCATTCATGTGGGGCAGGACAGTCATGCCTACTCCAGGCCATGCAATGCACTCTGTACTCCCACTCCCGTGTATCAGCTGACACATTGTGCGCAGTGATTTGACCCCTCAGGTGTCTGCCTCTGTGTCAGTGTGCTGTGGATTTGTTGCCAGGACTGCTGGGGTGTTTCTCGGTAGGGGCTCAGCATGCCACTGGAGATGTGACCATAGGAGACGATACTTGTGTGTCACATAGGCGTTTGATCAGCTGCCCGTGCAGACTGGGGTATGCGAATGTGAAGTTCAGGCAGCTGTTTCCCATTCACAGCAGATTGTGAGGGGCTCAGCTTCAGAGGGTAGTGTCACAGGTCTCCCATATGTCCAATCGGTATGACCTGGACAGATGAGGGTTAAGATGATGTGTTGTGTGGGGGATGTACATGTGCACTTGTGCAGCTCCAGGACTTGCATTCCCCATGACCTACTATTGTGACACAGTGCAGAGTGTTGTTGTCTGGCTGCCAAGTCATACATCACTGAGACAGTGATGTATGACTTAGCAGTCATGCCTCCGCCATGGCATGTGTCTACTTATTGGTGATCCTGCAGGGGAGTGACATGTGCTACATGCACACCATTGTGGCGATGGCTATCAGGACATGGGTGCATCATGGTGTCTGTCGCTGGTATGCATCACATGCATTTCCTATTTGACTCTGGGCATCCCTTTCATCCGGAAACCTGTACTGACTCAGTGGCAAGAGTTGTGATGTGTGCATGTCCACATGCTACACCGTGTCCTCTGCACTGTCCAACTACTGTGTAGGTGGTGCATGTGTCCACACTGGGGTGTTGCTATCCAACAGACACCAGACAGATGGGTGCAAGGCCATGTGGGATGTGAGTGCCATGGTTGGCATCAGACTGACAATTGGCTTCTCCTGTTCAGTTAGGGCACTTTTAGCAATGTTCAACTAATGATGCCAGGGCTTGCTCTGTAATGTGCTGTGCTCACAGTGGTGTGTGCGTTTGGTGCAGGTGACTGATGTCTGTCTGTTTCCCCATTGTTTGCAGATACATCCACGGCCACGGAAGGGGACAGCTCCACGGACCAGGAGGAGCCGGAGAGCCAGACTGGGTCAGCAGCCGAGGAGTGGTCGGAGGGACCCAGTGGCATGGAGGGCGAGGGGAGCCACATCGAGGAGTCCTCAGCACCATCCACCTCAGCTGAGGACCACAGCGGCTCGGAGGATGACTCCCTTATGGAGGCGGGTGTCAGCAGCCACCACACCCCAGCTAGTGTTGCTGTCCCCGCCACCACCAGCACCACCACCGCCCTCCCATCGGCTCCCATTCCCCAGGTCCGTGGAGGCTCCCATGTTCGGGAGCGTGTCTCCTTTGGGCCAGGCACCGCACCCCCTGCCCCTGTGTCCCCTGCTGCCCTGAGTGAGGAGTCTGTGTACCTCCTTCGCCAGCTCCATGTAGGGCAGACAGCCATGCTGAGTGTCCTCCATGCGCACACCGCTCTGTTGACTCAGCTGGTGTCGTTCATGGAGGGCATCTCATCGGGCATGTCTGACCTACAGAGGGGCAATAGGTCCATGGACTCCTCCCTGACGGCAGCAGTGTCCCTCCTCAGACAGTCCCTCACCCCTCCTGCCTCTGCTCCATCCACACTCCCCAGCACCTTACCCGTCCCAAGCACACACACACCGGCACAGGCACACACCAGCACACACACGTCCAGCACACAGACACACACGCCACAAACAAAACGCACACGCACGCACAGTCAGGGGACTGAAACCAGACTCACAGGGGATGGGGCCCTGGAACACACACACGCATCCACGAGCACTGCGCAGTCCTCAGTTGCCTCTCCCTCCAAAGCACCCTCCCTTGCCTCACCTGCAACCCCAAAGACCCAGCGGCTCTTCCTCAGTGACCTCGGCCTCTTCCCCTCCGATCCAGCTGATACAGCATTCAGGGGGAAGAGGAAGCCCACCCACACGGAGCAGAGTGCCCCTCGCCCCCGGACACCCTCCCCCAGGTGCAGACAGACTGAGGCCCCCACCCGCAAGTCCCCCGGAGTCGTAAGAGCAAGACCCCGCCGCCGCCCTGCAGCTCAGGCACCAGGTCTCCTTCCTCCATCCCTCAGGCCCCCACTCCACAGGTGCCCCCACCACACCCTGCCCCAGGTTCCCCCACCCACAGATATACCATCCCCAAGAGGATCCGGCCTTCTCCCCTGCCACTTGCTCTCCCGGTACCACACCCCCACTGCGCTTGTCTGTGCCACTGATGTGGTGAGGGTGTCCTCCCCCTCTGTCCAGCCCACCTTGCCTGTTCCCCATTCTCCTCCCCTGGTGGTAGGCACTGCAGTGGAGTCCACTACCACCCTGTCTGACTTGGGCACTGCAGTGGCGGACCTGTCCACTCCATCTGCAGGGTCCACTGCAGTCGTGCCGGCACCCACAACATCTGAGTCATGCCCCCAGTTGTGCCGGCACACACCATGTCAGACACCTCCACTGCAGTTGTCAGTGGCTCTCCAGCACCCACCACCCCTTCCCTGCCTCCTCCTGGTGAGCCCTGATCCTGTCCCTGCGGTGCCTGGCCTGCCCCCCGGTTGCCCCTCCTAGTGGATTGTCCCTGGTTTTGTGCAGTGCAGGCATGCGTAGGGTGACATCTGCCACTGTCACCCTGTTTGGACTTTGACAATGGACTGGCCATTGGCCTTTGTGGTTTTTCTGGACTTTCACTTTTCAATACACACATATGCTGAATAAAGCAACTTTCTGTTCTCTAGAGCTTATGCTTCTGATGTACATGTTGTTGATGATGCTAACCATGCCCTTGCTGCAGTGATGGTGATATTTGGTCTCATGATAATGAAGTGTTACTGTGCAGGAACCCATGTGGTCCAGGGGAATGTGTCCTATCCTGTGGTGTATCCATGCCATCCATAGCAGCATCTGAGGGTGTCATGTGTTCAGTATTTGGCAATGGGATTTCCTACTTACATTAGCAATTTCACATCTGTGGCTTCCACCCCTGCACATCTGTTGTGCCTGCCATTGTTCAATTCGTCTACTTCCCTGACCGTGTGGCCATCTCCACTGGACATGCAGGTTTGGGCATCAATGGGGAAGGACTCATCTGTGTTGTCAGTGCAACATTGCTATACAAGTGTGTTGGATCTGTGCTGATGATTTCGTTGGCACTTCCATGACCAGGCTGATGTGACAGGAGCCTTCATTTGGTGCTAATTGTTGATTGTGTGACCAAGTGCTCAGCTGACATGATGGGGCCCTACTGAGGCAACATATGGCACAGCTTTCCTCACACAGGAGTGGAGTCCCCTCATGGCAGTGTGTACTCCTGTGACATTGCCTGTGCCCAAGGTGTGTGTTGTATGAGCATGTCTGTGTGTTCACTTCCGTTTAGCTGTGCATGCTGTGATCCCTAGTGTTGTACCTGTTTGTGATGCTTGCTGAGTTGACCTATGTTCCCCCAAAGTCTTCTCCCTGGGTTCTCTGTGATGTGGGTGCATGGCACATTACTGGTCATCAGGGTGTCACCCATAGGTGTGTTTGCTGTCAGGGCTGAGTTTGTGTGCAGACGCAGATGGGTCACAGTCAGGTTTCCCCTTGGCACTTGTTGTTTGCCCCTGTCATGTGATTTCCAGTTTGTGTTATCTTTCAGTGATTGTGACACGTTGTGTGTGTGACTGCTGGCACTCCTCAGGGTCCGGGCTGCAATGTTGGTTGTTGTCTATGTGTGTTCTTTGTGGGTGACCTTGGCTTCTTCATTGGTGTGTGACTGTGGCTGGGATCCCATTGGTTGGTGTGGTATTGCCGTCATGTTCATGTACAGCGTAGTGTGCAGTGTGTCAGACATTCAGGAGTCTTGTTGAGTGGCCATGTGTGATGTGTTTCTGCACCTTGGTTCCCACCCACCACCCTGGAATAGTCATGGGTGCATGTGCAATGTCACCAGTGCATGTGTGCTTCACTGCTGCACATTGTTGGAGGTCGAGGTGTGTGGTGTTGAGTGTGTGCAGATGAGAGTTGTTGCCCGGCTAGACCCCTGCCTCCATGTTGGCCTTGGCTTACTGGCCGTGCTGATTGATTTGTGCTTGTGTAGGTGTGATGGTAGTTTGTTGCTCAGGACACATGACTGTGGTTCACAGTGTGAACGACATTTAGCTTTGTCATCAAGGTGGGATTGTAATGCAGCCCAGGGTCACCACATTGTGGGGACCCTGGGGGTAGTGCTGTGGTGTGTCTGTGTCTTGCTGTGTCAGTTGCTGTTCCTACGTGCCTGTGTGACATGTGTGATTTGTGCTCCCTCTCATCTGACAATGCCTGCTTGCCCACATAGGGGATTTGGATCCATGAGTTACCTTTGTGTGGCACTGTATGCACATCTGTATGATTGGTATTCAGGCCTCCTCATGTGTTGTGTGGTTGCCTGGGGACACTGGCACCCCCCTCACCTGTTGTGTATGATGTGCAGTGTGGGTCTGCCTGTTTGTGTTTGTGCATCTGCACCACTGCATTGGCATATCTTGGGTGTGCCATTGGCTGTATGTAGTTTGGTGGGTTTCCCCTGCTGTCCCTGGGACTCCTAGGTCATCGGTCAGCACAATGATCATGGTTTGTGTGTCCCATTGCTGCCATGGTATGGTATCTGTTCACCTCACATCTACAGTCTCCACAGGGTATCTGCATTTGTGTGCCCATTGGTGCAAATATGTGGGTCTGCATTCTGAAGGTCACTTCTGTCATTGTGTCATTGATGAATGTTGACAGTGTCAGCCCCCATGGGTGTTGTTTGTCTGCACATGGCCAAAGGTATGTCTTATTTGCACTGCAGTATTTGCCTCCCCCAATTTATGTTGCAATGGGACACATGCACTACTTTGCCACTGATGTGTTTTATGTTCTGTGACCAGGAATCATCCATGCAGTTTGGCAGTTGCAGCTTTTTCTTTGTCAACACTTACATTTTGGTCACTGTGATGATGGGGGTTTGGACCCCATTGCCACAATGTTCAAAATGTGCTTCAGATATGGACCCCACACTTACATTTTGGTCACTGTGATGATGGGGGTTTGGACCCCATTGCCACACTGTTCAAAATGTGCTTCAGCTATGGACCCCACACTTACATTTTGGTCACTGTGATGATGGGGGTTTGGACCCCATTGCCACAATGTTCAAAATGTGCTTCAGCTATGGACCCCACACTTACCTTTTGGTCACTGTGATGATGGGGGTTGGACCCCATTGCCACACTGTTCAAAATGTGCTTCAGCTATGGACCCCACCCTTACATTTTGGTCACTGTGATGATGGGGGTTTGGACCCCATTGCCACAATGTTCAAAATGTGCTTCAGCTATGGACCCCACACTTACATTTTGGTCACTGTGATGATGGGGGTTTGGACCCCATTGCCACAATGGTCATGGCCTGCTTGCATTGTGGGGGCCACACACATATATGTGTGGCACATGTGATAGGGGGTCACATTGTATGTTCAAAGTCATGTTCAGTGTTGTAGGCATTTGACACAGTCTACAAACGCTTGTCATGGTGTTGGGGGGATGTCTTTTTCTTACATTCCCTAGGTTGTGGTGTGCTGGTTGTGTCATGCATTGTCCATCCTATGAGTGGGGGTGGTGTTGGTGGTAGGCATCCAGCCCCCCATGGGTAGAGGTGGTAGTAGTGGTAGGCATCTGGCACCCCCTGGCTAAGGGTGGTAGTAGTGGTAGGCATCCAGCCCCCTGGCTAAGGGTGGTAGTAGTGGTAGGCATCTGGCACCCCCATGGCTAAGGGTGGTAGTAGTGGTAGGCATCCAGCCCCCTGGGTAAGGGTGGTAGTGGTGGTGGGCATCTGGCACCCCCTGGCTAAGGGTGGTAGTAGTGGTAGGCATCCAGCCCCCTGGGTAAGGGTGGTAGTGGTGGTGGGCATCTGGCACCCCCTGGCTAAGGGTGGTAGTAGTGGTAGGCATCCAGCCCCTGGCTTAGGGTGGTAGTAGTGGTAGGCATCTGGGACCCCCATGGCTAAGGGTGGTAGTAGTGGTAGGCATCCAGCCCCCCTGGGTAAGGGTGGTAGTGGTGGTGGGCATCTGGCACCCCCTGGCTAAGGGTGGTAGTAGTGGTAGGCATCCAGCCCCCCCTGGGTAAGGGTGGTGGTTGTGGTAGGCATCCAGCCCCCCCTGGGTAAGGGTGGTAGTTGTGGTAGGCATCCGGCCCCCCCTGGGTAGGGGTGGTGGTGGTGGGCATATGGCACCCCCCTGGCTAAGGGTGGTAGTAGTGGTAGGCATCCAGTCCCCCCTGGGTAAGGGTGGTAGTGGTGGTGGGCATCTGGCACCCCCCTGGCTAAGGGTGGTAGTGGTGGTTAGCATCCGGCCCCCCCTGGGTAGGGGTGGTGGTGGTTGTGCGCATTCAGGCCCCTGTGTGCATATGTGGCATTGGTGATGGGCATCCTGCCCCTATGGTGCTGCTGTTGCTGGTGTAAGTAAATTCTGCATCCCTCTGTGTGTGTGTGATGTGTCGTGTATGTGTTGTATGTGTTTTGTGATTGGTGTCTGACTTACCTTCTGGGCCGTACGCGTCCGTGCCTGTTCCGGTAGTAAATGTAGAATATTGGTATGATCGGGACGAAGGGATTCATGGTTGGTTCGTGTCGTTCGTCTTTCTCGTCGCTTCGCATCGTCCTCGTCGCTGGCGTGTTCGCCTCGTAGCGTGGATCGTGTTGTGGCGCGAATCGGAGCTTATGTGCGCCTCTCCCGGATGCTTTGACGTGCCGTGCGTAGCGACGGGTTCGGCGCGTACGGAAAGCGCATCGTACTTGTTCGGCCGGACGGGGCTGCATTTTCCCTTCCGTGCGACTCGATTCTGCGTTTCCGGATTCGCCTCGGTCGGAGAACAGGACCTGGATTGGGTGAGTACGACTCGGCCGGATTCTGTGCTGTTGTGCGCATCGTACTTACTCGTTCGGTATGCTGTACGGATCGGTCGGGAAACAGGCATTCGCATGGCTTTTTTCCCGACCGAATGGTATTGGGTGCGCCTCCGACCGAGATCGGAATCGGCCCCTCAGTTGTGAAACTCCAGATAAAAGGGAATTTTTCTATTTAGCACTTCTGCAACTCTTCAAGCCTTGGCGTAGTGAAATGGAATTACTTGGAGATTTTGAGTGCTATGAAGATTCTTTTAATGCATGTAAAGATAGCATTCAATGCACAATTTTTCCAACTTATCTACAAATGCTAAATGAAGAGATTGAACAAGAAACTACTATTGCAGCTGAAATAGCTAGAGACAGTTCTCAAGATAGTCAAAGTTCTGCTCCACTAAGTCAAGATCCACCAGGTCAACCAATTCTTGAAAATGAGGCAGCAGTAGCCATGAATGAAGTAGAAACGGCAATGCAACAAGCACAACAGGATATTATTTAGTTGGGAAACCTAGAAGAAAAACTGAATATTGAACAACAAGAAATATATCAGCAAGTGACACAACAGATACAGCATGGTTTACTGCATGAAAAAAAAGAATGCCAATGCACATCATTTCAACCTATTCGAATGTATATCAGTGGGCAAGCTGGAACAGGAAAAAGTTTCTTAATTAAAGTTTTGACCAGTTATCTACATAAAACCACTGAATCACATTTATCTTGTGTTGCAACTGCTCCAACTGGGTTAGCAGCACACAACATTAAAGGGATTACGTTACATCGATTACTCATGCTACCAGTTGAACATGAGAATAAGTTGGAATATCACAAGTTATCTGGAGAAGCTTGTTATGAAGTTTCAAGAGTACTCAAGAAAATGAAACTTCTAATCATTGATGAGGTGAGTGTGGTCTCAAACTTAATGATTGCCTTTGTACATTTAAGAATGCAAAAGATTTTAAAAACAGATTATGATGTTCTATTTGGAGGAAAACATGTAATTCTATTTGGCGACCTACTACAACTTACTCCTGTAAAAGGACAACCTGTTTTTAAAACACTTCTTCATGAAGACTCTAAGAAATCTTTGGGAAGTATTGGAAATGTCAACATTTGGTCTTATTTTGAATATAAAGAACTTATTAAGAATATGCGACAAGCAAGTGATGAACATTATGGAAACATTCTTCAAGAGATAAGAATTGGTGTTTTAACAAAAGATGGAAAAGAAGCTTTACAAAGTCGACTTTTAATGAACTTTTTCCAAATGAAAATATAGCACCTGAAATAATATACAAAACAATTGGAGAAAATAAGTCTATAGTTTGCCTAATGCCTACACTGGAAGAGTGTTCTACCTTCAATCAAGAACTTTTGAAATTGGAAAATCAACCAATACTGAAAATGGAAGCTATCGATACAATGGAGCACGAAGGAGTTACTATTCTTTTTTTTTTTTTTAAATTTTTCCAAAACCTTTATTGAAGAAGTTAAAGTCAGACACATTACACTGTGCTGCGCAGCAGCTCAAATTGACACAATGCAGACCCAGTCAAGCGTCCAGAAATGAATCGACCACACCCGGCAAAAAGCGTGAATACATTTAGGCAGAAGTACTATATCATTTCACAGGGATCCCTCCCCTCATGGGGGTCACATACTCCAACAGGACAACAGCAATGAGTGCCACAGGGCGGGGGAATCAATATGGGAGATTGAAGCAGTCACCAACCAGCGCCGGCGGCCGCCGCGGGCCCAGGGCCGGCGGGGAGCGCGGGAGAGGCAGCGCCACTGGAATGGGTGCAGGAGAGGAGGTAAGTTACCAAAGGGCCCCAGATATTCAACCGGGCGGGACCTGGCAGGTAGCAATTCCCAAAACTCAGACAACAGGGTCTGGCACCGAGAGGCGTCCTCCAGCCAGCTCTCGACTCGGGGAGCAGGTCTGCGGCCCCAGTACATGGCCACCCTACGCCTGGCCAGTATCAGCAGCATTGCAATCAGGCGTCGAGAAGCATCTGGGCAGAATTTCACAAAGCCAAGAAGGCACAAGGGGGGGTCGGGCTGCACCGCGGCGCCGGCGATGTTAGAAATCGTGGAACACACCGTCTGCCAGAATTCAGATACCTTGGGGCATAGCCACGCTAAGTGTGCGAAGTCCGCGGCGGGGGCAGCGCAGCGCATGCATGCATCACTTGGTATTAGTCCGAGTTTGTGGAGCTGGGCGGGGGTGCGATACAGCCGGTGCAAAAACTTAAAATGTATCAGACGGAGCCAATAGTTTGGTGACAGCTTCTTCGTCTGGTTACAGCAGTATAACCAGTCAGCCTGCGCAATGTCTAGACCCAGATCAGCGCCCCACGCCGCCCGCGCCCGGTCAGCAGAGATAGAGGTGGACGTTAGCGTTAAAGCGTAGAGTTTGGTGACTATTTTACGTGGGGACGAGGAAGTGTACATGAATTCCAGGGCCGGCATAATAGGTGGGGGCTGAGAAAATGTAGAGTGCAACTTCCGGCAGACAGCTCGCAGCTGATAGAATAGAAGCGTGTCCAGCGGGCTCGAGGAATCGGGTAGGGAGTAAAAAGTATTAACTGGGTAGAGGTCCGCAACTGTCCGCAATCCCAAGCGCGTCGCATGCCTAGACATGCCAGAGGGCTGGAGAGGAGGAAATTCAGGGTGGTTCACTATTGGCACAGCATTTGCAGAAAGTGAGGGAAGACTAGAGAGCCGGCGAAGGCCGGACCAAGCCCAGCGCAACATCACGACCGTGTCAACCCCATCTCGCGGACGCACCGCCGGCACGAACAGGGCCGTGGACAGTGGCCAGGGAGATGCTATATCCGTCTCAACTGCAACATGAGGTTGGTAGGGGGTAGGATGAATCCAGAAGTGTAAGAAACTGGCCTGGGCACACAATCCGTAGATCTTAAAGTCAGGAGCGCCCATGCCGCCGACAGACATAGGGAGGGTGAGGATGTCATACGCGACTCGTGGCTGTTTCCCCGCCCAGATAAGCGAAATGATTAAGGAGCGCAATTTGCGAAAAAAATTAGCAGTGAGTGGGATAGGAACGTTTAAGAACAGGTAAAGAAATTTTGGCAAGACCACCATCTTCGCAACCGCAATCCGGCCAGCCAGAGACAACGGAAGCCGGCTCCAGGACGGGATCCTGGATTCCAGCCATTCGACTGCTCTGCCAAAGTTGGACCTCCAAAGTTCATCCAAGTCCCTGCTCAACCAGATGCCTAGATAGCACGTGGGGCCAGAGGCCCACACAAACGGGAAATCAGGAGTGAACGACGTGGTGGCATCGGTCAGAGGGAACAACACCGACTTACTCCAGTTTACTTGAATGCCAGAGAGCCCGCCGAATCGAATGATTTCCCGGACCAGGGGGCTGAGATTTTCCTGAGGGTGACGGACAAATAAGGTCACGTCGTCGGCGTACATGGAGACGAGGAGGGAGCGGGTCGAAAAACCAATACCCCTGTGAGTATGGTGCTGCCGCAGCCTGGCAGCCAAGGGCTCCATTGCAATAGCAAACAGCATGGGTGATAGAGGGCACCCCTGCCGGGTGCCACGAGCAATGCTAATGGGGTCAGAGATCTGAACGTTGATGCGAAGACGTGCCGAGGGGTTGGTGTATAGTAACCTGACCTTGCGAATAAACAGTTCACTGAAGCCCATGCGGGGTAAAAGGTAGAACAAAAAGGGCCACTCGAGCGTGTCGAACGCCTTAGTAGCGTCCAGCAGGGCAGCCACCGCAGGAAGACTGGGATTAATTTGATGTAACACGGAAAAAATTGTACGGAGGTTGTGCGAGGTAGCCCTACCAGGAATAAAGCCGGATTGGTCCGGGAGTGCAATGAGGGGCATTAGTAACAGAAGGCGGGAGGCAATCAGTCTGGCGAAAATTTTATTATCTATGTTTATTAGGGAGAGAGGGCGGTAGGAATCGCGACGGTCTGCAGGCTTGTCGGGTTTGAGAAGCAGAGTGATCACGGCTTCACGTAGCGACTGCGGGAAGAGGCCAGAATCAAAGGATTCGTCATACATAGCCGCCAAGTGTGAGACCAGGAGATCAGCGTACATTTTATAGAATGAGGCCGGTAGGCCATCCGGGCCCGGGGCCTTGTCCCCGGGAAGTCCACTGATGGCTGCTAGTATTTCCTCCCTGGAAAAAGGTTCATCTAAAAATTCCCGCTCATGGTCCTCGAGCCAGACCAGCCCAATGGACTCGAAATATTGATGAAAGGACTCATCGGATGGAGGGGAGTCGGCGCAGTATAACTGTGAGTAAAAATCGAGGAAGCGGGACTTAATTTCCTCCGGGGAGGTGGTTCTAGCAGAGCCCCCGTCGCTGAGGGCCGTAATATAGGAAGCAGCGCGTGGCGGGCGAAGGAGATTGGCAAGGGTACGCCCCGGTCGGTCGCCTTCGCCAAAGCGACGAGCCCGGCCCTCCCTGCCCAAGAAGGAAAGTTCACGGGCGGCCTCCTCAGAGAATTCAGTGTGTTTGCGACGAATTGACGCCAGTGTCTCAGGGCAAGGGTTGCTCGCCTGGGCGGCATCTAGATCTTTAATGTCGGCCTCAAGTTTAGCCAGGACATTGCGGATGGAACGAAGCACACCGGCCTATTTGGAAATGCATTCACCACGGATGACAGCCTTAAATCCCTCCCAAAGTACCGAAGCCGAGTCGACGGAGCCAGCGTTTAAGTCAAAGTAATTAGTGATTGCAACTTGAATATCCGCACAGAAGACAGTGTCCCGGAGAGCATTTGGGGGGAGACGCCAGGTAAATGCACGTTGCGGGGAGTGGGGGGGACGGAGGCAGAGCTGTACCGGCGCATGGTCAGAGAAGGTGCGCGCCAAGTGTGCAGCGTCGGTTAACCAGGTCAGAACGTCCGAGGAGGTCAACCAGAAATCAATGCGCGACCAGCAGCCCCCCACGCCGGTGACACACGTTCCCTCACGGGCGTCCGGCCGGAGGTGACGCCAGGCATCACAGAGGGAATTGTCCGATACGATCGATTTGAGGGCCGCTGTGGCACGCGGGTGGGACGTGTAGAAACCAGACCGATCGAGGGTCGCTGAAAAAGTAACATTAAAATCCCCACCCCAGACGACAGCAGCAGGGCCACAGGCCGAGACGAGGTGCCAGATATGGTTAAAGAAGTCCGGATCGTCAGAGTTGGGACCGTATACCGTGGCAATCGTCACGGGCTGGGCCAGTAGTAAACCATGAAGGATAACATACCTGCCTTCTGGATCAACAAGCACCCGGTCAGTGTGCCAGGGAAGACCCCTACGTATAAGAATAGATACCCCCCTGGCGTATGAAGAGTAGGTAGAGGAGTGGGATTCCCCCCAATAGCGCGCCTGGAGTCTGGAGAGGGTCCCGGGCATCAGATGCGTCTCCTGTAGGAGACAAATGTCCACCCTATGTCGCTGTAAGTGTGAGTGTATCAGTCGGGCCTTGCGGTGGTCATTCAGGCCACGAACATTCCAAGTCCAGCAAACTATGTCAGCCATGGGGGAGTGGACCTAAGGGTGACAGTGCGCGGTGCAAGTGGAAAGCGCCTCGGGCAGGAGCATTCTGTGCATCAGGTACAACAGTGGACAGGGCAAAATGATGAGAGCAATTCGACCCAAATCTGGCGGGGGAGGGCCATGGAGCCAAGCGCAACAATGCGCTGAGGCCGCGCCCCGTGCACTCAAGCCAAATGCGAACAGCAAGCTGATGAGGTAATGAACCAGAGGAGTAGTGTGTACACAAGAATGTAATGACATTTGGCATGCAGCAAGGAGAAGCAGTAAGCACAGTGCAGTGTCAATATCTAGGCTAATGACAACAATGCATAACAAAACAACGGTGGCAGAATGAAGCCACATCCCAGATTGAAAAACAAAAAAAAACAATGCGTTCCCATACCCCCACCCCCACCCATCCCTCCAAGTGGCCGAATACCCCCCAACCCCACACCCACTCCAACCCCCCAATTAGGCTGAGAAATCCACCCACCCCACCCCGGGAACCCACAACTGGGAGGGGAAATACCAACTTTAGAATAGGGAATCATCCCGTGGGGGCATGGCGGGGCCAAGCATACACCCCTGCAGTGAAGCAGGGTGGCCAAGCTTAGGTGGTATCAGGCATCATACAGAACAGGAATAAATGAAAACCAATGTTCCCACTTCAATCATTGTCACTTAGGCGATCAGCACCGTCAGTCTGAGATTTGGAAGAAGAAGAGCAGGTCGCTCTGTCAAGCTTCTTGGCGAATGCAAGGGCCTCTCTTGGATCCAGGAAAACAAGCGTTTTTGCCCCCTGACGGACCCTCAGTTTCGCGGGGTAGGCCAAGGAGTACGAAACCTCGTGTTTTTGGAGAATGCGCTTGGCCGGAAGGAACTCCCGCCGTGCCGCCTGCACAGTAAGGGTGTAATCCGGGTAAAAGGAAAGAGTGTTCCCCTGATGGTTGATGGTGCCCCTATCTCGTGCCGCTCGGAGGATGGCGTCCCGATCACGAAAATTCAAAATCTTTGCGATGATGGGCGCGGAGGCAGCCCTGGACCGGGACACGGACCGAGCGAGCGATGCGCCCGCTCCACGATGAACACTGGGGAGAGAGCTTCGCCAAAGAGTTCCCTTATCAGCTGTTCCACGAAGTCCTCCATCCGTGTGATGTTGGTGGATTCCGGAAGGCCCGTAATACGGAGGTTGCTCCGGCGGGAGCGGGCCTCCAGGTCCTTGTTCTTCTCTCGGATGACCGCCAGAATTTTATCCATCTGAAGTAGTCTCTGACGGTCCTGGGTGGCAGCATCCTCGGCGTCCGACACCCTGGTCTCGACCTGAAGCAGACGAGTGTCGTGGGAGTCAACACGGGCCTTAACTGAGTCCAGACGGGCAGAGAGTTGGTCCAGCTGGGTCGCGATGCCGGTCACGGTCGACTTGACATCGAGCATTATGGCTTTCAAGTTGTCGTCACGACTGGAGGGGGCATCCATCATGGCAGCAGAGTCGGCACCCACAGAGCCAGCTCCGTCCTGTCGGGAGGACCTCCGGAGATCAAAGGCTATCTTGGGCTGTTTAGGGTCAGTCTTTCCCATGATGAAAGACCCAGCAGTAAGGAAGAAGGCCAACGTGAGTCGGAGGAGCGGAAGAACGAGTAGGAGCACACTGTCCACCAGCAGCTAGCGTGACGAGGCGAAATGCAGCTCAGCAGAACCCACACGAAGGAGATGGCCGCGCTCCGGAGGACAGATCCCAGGGACGACGGGAGAGGCCAGGGACCTCCAAGCCAATGAATTTATCGCAGAAGTAGCGTGCCTGCCTCCGCAGTCCCACCGCAGACACCACCAGGCACCATAGAAGGCCAGCAGCCCGACTGGCAGCCCCCGGCACCCCAACAATGCGCCAAGGGCACGGAGATCAGGGTGGGAGGAGAGTGAACAGGAGTATATGTGCTGGGTGTAGACACCCCCAGTCCCACGGCGCCCGCGGCGCACAAAGGAGATCCCCTCAGGCCGGGAGGCAGAGCGCAGGCAGATCCCCCCTCTCGGGCAGCGGCCGGGGGGCACCCAGTTCCCAGCACCAGCAACAGGAGGAGGAGGGCGCCCAGTGTAGAAGGGCTCGCGCGAGGACACAGCGGCCAGCAGCAGTCAGCAGGGGCCCGGTGAAGGACCCAACACGAGGCCGGCGCCGGGGATCTGCAAGAGCGAGGTCTCCGCAGGATGTACGCCAGGGGACACTTCACCAGTCCCAGGAGCCAGTCAAGGAAACGTTGAGGCGGGAGAGCTTGGGCCCGAAGAACAGGTGGGCCAAATGGCAGAGTCCAGGCGGGCAGCCGGGGAGATCGTACGGTGCAGATGCAGCAACATAGGGGGCCTCAGCCCAGCGCAGCGAAACGCAGGCGGAGGGGGCGCGCAACACACAGGGGGCAGGGCTGGCGAGGAGGCACGGGGGGACCGCTGCCCCCGTCACCGGATCCGGGCGTAGGCTGCCGCCATCGGTGACGGCCAGCGGGAGGTGCAGTAAAATAGTAGCGGCAAGGCCGCGATGTCCCGGACCCGGTGGTTCGGCTCGTGGACCCCCAACCACACCAGCAATCGCCCCCCTAGGCGGTGCCACTCACCGGGAGACTCGTTGGGCGGACTTCCGAACTCGGCCCACTGCAGGCGGCACCAGGAGTTCGCACGACCCCAGAGGCAGTTGTTGCGGCCCACACGGGAGCCGGACCGCTGATGAGGCGCCGCCTCACCACGCCCGGCCGAGCAGGAGCGCGGAGACAGCTCCAATCGGTGCCCCTCGCCACCCGGAAACAAGAGACAGTGGAGAAGTGCAGGTAGGATACAAAAACCTGCAGGATTGTGCCGGATAATGAAGCTTGGCCGGCAGAGCCCACTAGTGTGCGGCCATCTTGCCGCCGGCCAAGCCACGCCCCCCCAAGGAGTTACTATTCTTCTCTCAGAGAAATTACAGTCAAAATTGAATTCTTTGGAAAAGTCGGTGTCTAAGACTGCAGGTTTAGAAAAGACTTTATATGTATGTGGGAACTGTCGGGTAATTTTACGACGAAATTTGAATGTAGAAGAAGGTTTAGTAAATGGAGCAATGGGAAAAGAAAAGTTGTAAATTTGATCAGATTGAAGAGGTGAAACAGATTGGACGTTGTACTGTTCGTTTTTTGCTTGTAAAAGACTTGTATGTTTGTAGAAAACAGTTTCCTCTTTCTTTAGCATATGCTGTAACCATTCATAAATCTCAAGGTTTAAGTGTAGACACTGCTTTGGTAAATATTGGAAGTACAGTGTTTAAAGAAGGCATGGCATATGTTTTATTGTCTCGAGTAAAGCGAGGCCTGCCTGCTGAAATTATATCGAAGCAGAATGCAGCGGGCGATACGGGCACAGTGAAGCGTCCCGTCTCCCAGTGAAAGGTGTCGAGCCTGGCTAGCGGTGAGTGCAGCTCTGGGTGAGGCAGACTCCTCTCTGGACTTAGAAGCAGGAGATCCCTGGGACATGCACCAATCACTATACTAACGCTATGAGAACTTGAACTGCCATGTAAATAGGGGGGAATAACAGGAACTGAGCCCGCTATATACCTTTCAGAGGGGGCAGATAGCAATCCGGCCAATATTCCTGGCAGAAGAACACCAGGGATCCCCTAGATTCACACACGATATCCAACTGAAAGGCACGCCCTGATCCCGTAAAGGTTGCCAGAGCTGGTAGTTACATACACTGCCCCCAGCACCCGGGCAAGCTGTTTGCTGAAAAATATTGTGCCCCGGCCTGGATAACTCTGTACCTGTCCTCTCGCCTCACGGCTGCGGGTGTTGGGCCCTGTATTGAAGTGCACACACTGTTCCCAGAGGGCTGCTGCCCTAACCTGCGTAAAATATGGGCAAATCCGAAAAGGTGCAAACCAAACTGCAGTTTGGGACACATAAAACTCCCAGACAATGAGACCCCGAGATGCAATCGGCAGACTCGGAACCCGAGACCTTGGAACCTGCTACCGACCCAGATTTAAAGCAAATACTTACAGCCATGCCAAAAAGTCTAACGAAGATTGATGGCAAGATCGATGCATTGACGTTCAGAATGGACCAAATGTCAGAACGTTTGGACAAGAATGCCGGCAGGCTAGATGGGGTGGAGAAAAAGGGTATCAACTGTAGAAGATTCCCTGGCAGTGGATACGAGAAATACCCAAAAAATGGATAAACTCCTCCATGCCCTACAGCTTAAAACAGAGGATTTGGAATCGAGCTGGAGGAGGAACAACATTTGCATTGTTGGAGTGGCAGAATCCACCAATATTGACAACATGGAGAGGTACGTGGAAAACCTGCTTTGATCTATGCTGGGAAGGGATACCTTCTCTGAAATATTCATCTTGGAGCACACGGACCGGACGCTGATGCAGCACCCAGTCCCGGGATCCAACCCAAGACCGATAATAGCGCGCCTGCTGCGCTACAGGGATCGGGACGCTGCGCTACAGGGATCGGGACGCTGCGCTGCGCAAGGCACGAGAATGAAAATCCCTACGGCATGAGGGCTTGGAAATCTTTCTATATCCGGATTTCACGCAACAGGTCCAAGGCACCCGGTGGCTTTTTCAACCAGCTAAACGACAACTGCGGGAACTTCAGCTGGAGTACAGTATGCTGTACCCTACCAAGTTGCGTGTCCTAGCGGGGGGCAAGTTCATTACTTCACCGATCCTAAACAAGTGGCACATTTTCTGAAAAAGAGGGGATGAAATCAAGACCGCAGCAGACCTCCCCCCAGCAAGACACTGTGTGCAATGATCTACTTCAAGATGAAAATGAATAATGACTTATGAGCAGGAGGCAGCGTGTCACGGACGACAAATGCAGCCCTGTCACCTGGATGGCCACTCTATGAAGTACACAGTTTTAAGTGAGACTCTCGCATTTCGCTACTCAGACAATGGTGTTCCTTAAACAGGGTTGCTGGTAGGATGGTTCTGGTCTGAAATGCAAACTGTGGCCCTGTGTCTGGGTGCAGGGCTTTGGGACTGGATCGGCCGCTCCTGGAGCTCTCAATAATACGACTGCGGCTCAGGGAGTGTTGCACGTATGGAGACCATCTGGTATGGATATATATTATGTGGGCAATGTGGGTAGGTGGGGCTGGGTCTCAATCAATAAGTTCCCAGTTTGTATTGATGCTCATACCTGTACAAAGATGACCCTGGGCTGGGTGACATCCACCCTCATGTGTTTACCACAATGTTCTATTTACAGGTTAGCTTTTAAGCCCCTTACGGGCTCACAGGTAAGGGTGTGGGAGGGTCACAGTTCAGCCAAACAAGAGTTATATGTTAATGGCGTGGGAGGGGGATTTGTTCTTGTATATTAATGTTGAAAACGAGTGTACTTATTACTGGACTCACAGAGATTTGCATTCACATTAAAAGACGATATATAGCAAGGCACAGGACAAGACATAGAGTCACAACCAACCGCCACACAGGTACAGTTTCTTACCTGGAATGTTAGAGGACTCAATGATCAGCACAAGGTCAGAAAGATTGTGGCATACCTTAGAAGGCACTCAATGCAAGTGGCGTTCCTACAAGAGACACACCTTGTCAACAACAGCAGCACGCTGACCCCACATTCTGCGAGGACAGTTCTACGCTGCCGGATTCACATCACACACACGAGGTGTCCTAATATGGGTCGACAGCAGGGCAAAACTCCAGTTACAAGAAGTGTTTGCAGATCCAGGGGGTAGATATATCATAGCTCAATGCAAGACTGGGCGATAGGAGATGGTCCTGGTGGAGGTATATGGTCCAAATTTCGATGACCCCCACTATTACGAGGCATTGGGAACGTGTTTATCATATTGGAGTGCCTTGCCTCATATCTGGGGCGGAGACTTTAACTGCATATTAGACCCTACAATTGATCGTTCCAGGGGGCCACCTGGGCGCACTTCCACGGCAGCCTGAGCTGTAAAGAACATGATAGGCGCACTCGACCTAGCCGATATATGGAGGCAGCGCAACCGGCAGGGGACCAGTTACACACACTACTCAGCAATGCATGACACGCACCATTGGATAGATTACTGGTTAATATCCAAAGACTTAGCAATAAAGTTTTGGAGATGCGATCCGCTACCGCGCACTTACTCTGACCCCTCACCCATAGTACTCGACGTGGAGATGGGGGGACAGAGGGCTGCCCCGTTTACATGGCGATTCCCCACTATTTCCTTCTAGATCAAGCATTTAAACGGAATTGGCTTCAGCTATAGAAGACTTCTTTAATCGCAATGTAGGGGCAGGAGAGAGTTTCGCCACAATTTGGGAGACATTTGAAGTGTTCATCAGAGGCATCTCAATCTCTAAACACTCAGGGGTCTTACAATCTATAAAAAATAGGCTTGCTCTTCTAGAAAAGGAACTAATGGCTCTAGAAGTTAGACATCGGGACACAGGGGATAATCACTTGCTGGGGTAACTTAGAACTAAAATAACTGAGTTCCAAGAGACAGCCAACAGCAAGGTGATCAATATGGGCAAATAGGCTACAGCCCGTAGTTATGCTGAGGGTGAACGACCCAGGGCAACCCTAACGGCACTCATGCGACGTAGGCATGATCTATGCAGGAATATGACTATATTGGATGAGCAAGGAGAGGCGGTGCAAGACGAGGCTTGCATAGCGGGAAGGTTTCAGAGTTACTATGCAGATCTATACAGCTCGAAAGTTGCCCCAGACGATACGGTAATGTCAGATTATCTGGAGCATATTGCCATGACATGGCTTGCCAATGAACATAGAGAGCACCTGATGGCCCCTCTGACCTCGGACGAAATAAAAGTAGCATTAACCAGCATGCAGGCCGATAAAGCCCCGGGATCAGATGGCCTCATGGTCGCCTTTGATAAGGCATTTCAAGATCTCTTAATACCGCACTTGATCACCCTCTTTGAGGAAATGGTGGAGGCAGGCACAATGCCCCCCACGATGCGTGAAGCTAAGATCGTCACTTTATTTAAACTGGGTAAAGATCCAACAGATTACTCCTCATACAGGCCCCTTTCCCTACTGATCATAGTCACTAAATTATACGCAAAGATTCTGGCCAACAGAATTGCGCCTCTGCTACCGGGGGTGATTGGACGCGAACAGTCCGGGTTTGTCCCGGGCCGGAGCATTACATCCAATCTTCACACTATTTTCGCAACTATGCAACAAATTAACCCTGAGATCAAGGCCACTGCTGTCTTTTTGGATGCAGAATAGGCCTTCGACTTTGTTGAGTGGGCCTTTATGCGCATGGTTCACAGGCACACAGGGGTGGGAGAGATATTTTTGGCCTTAGTGGACACACTCTAGGAACCCCGTGGCCAGAGTATGAATCGTAACACAGTTTAACCACAGCACGGATAACCAGGGGCACCAAGCAGAAATTCCCCTTGTCACCATTGCTGTACGCACTGATAGCGGAACCACTAGCATGCGCTATACGCGAGTACCATGACCACAGAGACATACGATTTCCTGACTAGAACCTCATCATCTCCACATACGCAGATGACATGCTGTTATATATACGAGATCCTGAAAAATTTCTTGCCCTCCTGTTGAGAGAGGTGGTGAAATATGGAACCCTCTCAGGCCTCCACGTCAACTGGGGGAAATCCGTAGTGTTCCCGCTAACTCCCGCAATGCAGCCAGTACCTCTCGAGTATCCTCTGAACTGGGTAACAGACTCGGTCCGGTATCTAGGGATACAAATACACACGGACCCCATGGTGGTCATCAGAGATAACAATGGAAAAGCTCTACATAAACTTGAAAAAGATGTCAACCGCTGGATAAAACTCCCACTATCCTTAATTGGACGCATTGCCATCATGAAGATGGTAGTCCTGCCCAGATTTATTTTCCTGTTCCAGAACATCCCGATCCTATTGGGGCGATCCTTTTTCACTCCTCTTTGGTCAATTCTGATTAAACTGGCATGAGCCGGGAAACAACCAAGAATCAAGTGGAGGATACTTACCATGCCATATGACATGGGAGGGCTCAGGGCTCCAGATCTCGATCTGTATTATAAAACAGCATAAAGTTAATTTGCTCATTATTGGATTCACGGCCCTCCAGAGCCCCCACATCTGTTTATAGAAAGAGATGTAGCTACTCCCCACGGTCTCCCCCAGACATTATTTTCTCCCCCGAAGAGACGCTACGGCTGCTTCGACACTTTAAACACCACTGTTCGTGCCCGGTGGAGTCTATTAGAGGAGCAGGCAGGCTCATTATTGTACTCACCCCATACTCCGCTGGAATGGGGTGCATGGCTCAAGCTTGGGCGGGAACGTGGGGTAGTCATGCCTTTAAGAAGATTGAAGGTGTCTGTGATGGGAGACCTGTTTACCGCTGGCGCTGCAAAGAGTTGGGAAACGCTCAGTGCGGAGTGGGAAGCCCCAACAATCATTACGCGGTTAACTTCTTCAGAGTCAGGCACGAGCTGCACGCTATTCTTGGCGAGGACATGCTAGAGCCCCCAGATATGCCTGCACTAACCTCCATATTGAAGGAGAAGGAGCCTATTAAACTAGTCACCAGACTCTATGCTGCTGCGCAAGAAGCACGCAGGCCACTAATGACAAAGGCCAGATAGGAGTGGCAAAGGGAGCTGGGCATAAATATTGATGACTGAAGCTGGAGATACTGCTGTGAGATGAGGAAGGTATCACAAAATGGACGACACAGATTAATACATTTCAAATACATCAATAGGACCTATTACACTCCGGAGAGGCTTCATAGGTATGGGCTTCAGAACACAGCAGCATGTCATTGATGCGCAGAACAGACAGCAAACTTCATGCACATCGCCTGGAGCTGCCCAGGGGTGTATGCCTTCTGGGAGGCGATATTTCAAGAACTAGAACGCATCGCTAACATCACATTAGGGGTTGATCCGTTTATGGCCCTACTGGGATACACTAAAGATATTGGTAAAGCACACCGCAAAGTAATCTCCATGGGGTTATTGTTAGCTAAGCGCCAAGTAGCAATGCGACGGGCTAAAGGCCCCGTACCTACAGTGGAAGCATGGCACAGAGACATGATTTATTGCAGCATGCAGTCAGAGGTATACAATGAACTGCTCCCACTGCGGAGCCGACCCAAAAACATTTGGGGAAGTTACTGCACCTACTTAATAGGGAAGGAGACGGGTGAACCGGAGGGGGAGGCGCCCAGGATACATAATAGGCTGACGCAGACGCAATTTAGACGGAGGCCCATGACCGCTCACAGAGGAGACAGATTCCAATAATCGAGTGAGTCCTGGCTCTACTGTAATATACAGGCTGACCGACTGGAAATAGCGAATAACAGAACAATGAAACCCACTGTATGAAGCGGTCAAAATAACTCATGTTAAACACTTCAAACTAAAGTTTTATAACTAGATGTCCATGCCTAAAAACACAGGCACAAACTTGTAATGTACTGATGTGTACCAATGGTATGTATATGAACAATGTCCAGACAACTGTACTGTAAATGTTTATTTTCCCCAATAAGAATAACAGTAAAAGAAAAAATAGTAGGCGTGCGATTACAGGGAGTGGAGCTGCTTTGGAAGGTGGGGATTGCCCTGGAATTCGGTGTGCTCACTTGATGGAGAAGAATTTTGTGACCTTCCTCACTAGGAATATGTTCATTAGCCATTGTTCTAAAAACAGTTCCATGTACAGTCTCTCCACGCATTTCAGTAGGCCCATGAAACGAACATTATTGCATCATGACCGCCCTTCGGTGTCCGCCGCTCTCAGCTGAAGGTACTTAATGTTGGCTCTAATAATTTGCATCTGTGCCTGTACCTCCTTTTGGGTGGGATGCATCATGGTGATGGCCAATTCTGTGTCATCGACCATCTCAAGGAGCTTCCTGTGATCAGCTCAAAGTAAGGACACCTCCAGAGAGACTGTGTCAAACTTAGCCCCCTGGGAGGTTTTAGTGTTTTGTATTGCCTGAAATATTCTGCCAAACTGCTCAGAGTGTTTTCCCAAGGTAGTTTCAAGTTGACTCGGGGATCCCACTCCCTGTGTCGGAATCACCAAATAGTCCATTATATCTTTGGTGGGTGGAGGAGGAGGCCTGGACATCTTGGGTTTCACCATTCTGTGATGTAGTCTATCACTGCAGTGTGGCCCGCTACAGTGGCAGGCTGCAGGTCCTCGGAGAGGGCCTCCTCTCTCCTAAGGATTCCCCCAGCAGGAACTGTTTGCTGGTGCCCCTTACGTCCAGGTCCCCCAGGGAGACCCAGGCTGCGGCTTGCATGTGCCAGCAGACCGTGTCAGGGAAATGTGGCTGGATTACCCTAAGTCAGGGCACAGATGGTTGACCCCCACCCCAAGCACTGTGTAAGGGGACAAGATCCAGTACTTCCTTTCAGCTCCGCTCTTCTGGGCCGTGGTAGGTAATGTTAGTAGGGAGCCATGTGCAGGCCTCCACCTTCCATCACCCAACCCCGTTGTTGTGCAGCCCTGGGGACACACTTGTATTGCACTTTGTGAGCTGTTGACGATGATTTTGCCTCCGGGAAACCGATGCCTCTGTGTCCTCACACGCGTGGCCTGTATTGAATTATATCCGTGGGTGCACACCTATGCAGGATCCCGGCAGGCTGTTGGGCTGATTTTAGTGGGGCCCATCAGCGCTACGCTCCATGGTCCAGTTTTGTTACACTGTGACTAGCTCCGTTTTTTTCTGTTGCCTCACCAGGCTCCTGTCCCACCCCACTGCCTCCTCGACTGGCCCTTTTACATGACCTCACTCCTACATGGTTGTGTGGGGCACACTTGTGTGCAGCGACATGATTTGGAGCTTCGTCCTGGTGGCGGAAGCCTAGGCGTCATTCGCTGTCAGTAGCAGGAAGCTTTGGCAACACCTGGTGGTGCTGCTCACATCAGGTCTCCCTACACCCAGCGCATCAGCCTCACATCGGTTGCGTGTTGGTTAGATGCATTTGGGGTCACTGTGAGGAGCTTCACCCGAGGGGTCCGGAGTCGCTGGGGTCTGTTTTCTCAGAACGATTGAGGATTTCTCTGGGGCTTTGGATGGAGCTCAGAGAAGCCTGTCCATTTCGGCTGCCATCTTGGCTACATTCCAGGTGGTGGTCAATCCTGACCTTGCCCTAGACTGTATCTTAGGCAGCATGCTCCCACAGCGGGGCAAAGAGAATCCAGGAGGGGGGGCCACCAAGGGCACCTGACCAGCTCAAAATACTGGGGCAACTGTTCATAAATGTCGGAGACAGAAACCCTAGAAGAGAGGGACGGGCAGGTGGAGGAGGTCACCCTTAGTTAGAGGACCAGTGAGCCTGGGGCTACCTACTCAGGTAGGATAGGGCCCCAAGACTGGCCCTCGTGAGGCTATTGCTGACCCAGGAGTACCATGTGTCCTGTCACAGTGACAGGAGACAGGGCCTGAGCCAGACAGACTCCTTCAAGACATCTCCAAAGTGTGTCACCCTTAAGGATGACCCAGTGTCCACCCTAAACGTTCTGGACTATGAGCCCCCTTTTCAGCTCCAGGGCACTGCCCCTGAGCTGACTGAAGAGACAGTGGAAGTAGGTTGTCTACAATCTGAGGTGGTGGTCCCCCACTCAAAAGAACCCAAGAGATCCAAGGAACCCCAGGAGCATGTGGGCAATGTTGAAAGTGAGGCCTACTCCTGGTCCTAGACTAGCACATCTGCCTGTCAGAGAAGAGCTAAAGGTCTGGTTCCTGACATTTACAGCTGTCAGCGGCCTCTGCTGGCTGCTTGCCTCTGAAGCAGCACTGGCCCTCTTTGTGGACCAAAGACTGACCTGGGAGGCAAAATTGACCATCTGACCTTGCTGATCATGGTGGGGCTAGTCACTTGCTGGTTTGCCTCTATGGGTAGGCCAGTGTTAGCCCTGTCACAGATCAGGGTAGTTGAGGAAAGTGCCCCCTGGTCCCAGGTAGTAGTTAGGGAAGAGGTAAAATTTGGTCTGAGGTAAAAATTTGACGTAAGGCCTGACACTGGTGAAGGAGGCTAAATCCTCACTGGGATTGGTCCTGACAGAAGGATGCAAGGCCGGAAATGGCCCTGCAAAGCACCAAGGGCTTTTCACATCCTTTCCATTGGAAATTTAAGTAGATCTACCAAGGGTATGGCTGTTGCTCCTTGTCTTTGAGCTGAGGCGTTTGAGTGAGGACACGCCCTTTAAGGCAGAATCACCCCCACTTTTGCTAGATGTAGTGCTGGTTTACGGACTCTGAATACTGGGGTGCTGACGTCCAGTGCCCAATGTATGTGCTGTGACCCTTAAAGTATATGTACAATTGGCTAATACCTCATTGGCATATTTAACTTCCTTATAAGTCCCTAGTATATGGTACTTTGTGCACCCAGGGCTTGCACGTTAAATGTCACTAGTGGACTGCAGCTTCTATTGAGCCATCACTAAAGCGACAAGTGAAAAAATAACACTAGGTCTGCCACTGCAGCCTAGCTGTGCAGTTTTTAAACTGAAAATTAGACCTGGCTAATTACACCTTTTGCCAGGCCTAAACCTCCCTGCTTAATACTGGTAAGTCACCTCTAAGGTGGGCCCTAAGTGCCCATAGGGCACGGTTAATGGTATTTAGAAGTTGGACATTTGTTCTTAAGTTTTACATGTCCTGGCAAAGAAAAATCTCTAAAGTCTTTTTTTTACTGTGGCAAAGCTGTCTGTCACACAGAAAAGCACTGGGTTATATTTTAACACCTTATAATGTATAACTTTGATTTGGGAATAACTGCACCCATGATTCAAGACTCAAACTAATAGGAATTAAAAATCTAACCTGATGGTAAATCCAGATTTTAAATGACTATTTTGAAAATGCTACTTTAGAAAGTTGGCATTTTCCTGCAGAAAGCCTCTAGTAGCCCGTTCTGAAATTATCCCCAACTGTCACGTGGCAGCCTGCTGGGAGGTGTGAATTGCCCTCAGGAAAGGGAACAAATGGGCCTTGGCTGGGAGGAGCTGTGACTGCCTCCAGACAGGATGGCCTGAGGATGTACAAGCTTCAAAGGGACAGCCCCTGTCACAGGAAGATGTAACTCACACCTAGGCCTGCCCTGGTTATGTCTAAGTAGCCAGAGTGGCACCAATCTCAGTGGAGGGGAAATCTACCCCAGAACTGGTTTTGTAGAGGGAACTCCTCATTTCCCTGGACACACCTTAGGGGTGTACCCAGAGCTCTGGCCAAGGGAAGAAAGATTCTTCCATGTTGGAATCTGACAAAGCAGGGCATATAGGGCCTGATGTGGAAGTGATGTTGAAGTGACTAAGGTTGTCCCTGAGAACTTTTTCCCTATTGGTTAGGGAGTCATCCCCACCCACAAGCTAGTGCCAGATATTTAAGTGGCCCACTGCATGCCTTCTTCAGGACACTTCTGGACCTGCGGAAAACAGAAGGACAGCACCTGCTGAACCAAAGGACCTAAACTCATAAGAGCATGTTGATTTACTTGTGGAGAGAAACCACAAGGGCTGGACCTGCTCCCACCTGAACCCAGGACAAAAGATTGGACTCCAAGGGCTAGTTGTCTGGCCTCCTGTTAAAGTACAGGAACACAAAAGCTGCAAGTAGCCTGAAACAAATAAGCTCCCAGCTGACCAGTTCCAAATGGTTTTGCCCTGGACCCTGTTGGTGGCTTTCGGGGAGATTGTGTGCTAACTCACCAAGTGGTGGCCGAAAGGTCCTGTACCCTTGGCTGATGTTAGAGTGTGCTCTCTCCCTCTCAAGATCGCAAAAGTGGACACTTAGAAACGCTTTCTGAACTTTTTCACAAAAGCACCAGAGGCTACCACGTGACAGCCAGAGAACCGCAACTGCGGCATCACATCAGTCAGACTCAACTTGCTGGCTTGCCCTGCAGAAACCAGCTTGAATTCCAGAAAAGCATTTTAAGTCCCAACGTGGAGGATTTCACTGGACCAATGCTGAGCAGCAAGCCACCGTTGTTGAGTCCTCCTTCGGGTTCAGCGGGCAAGCTGCACAACCAAAGAGATAAATCCTTCAGAAACAAGTCTAGGACAGAATGAACACTTTTCATCGGGAATGAACCTGGTCCCTGTATCCGACCCGTGCTCCATCGTAGTTGGCCTTAACATTTGACTTTGAACTAGTCTAGCGCGATCAGATACCAGCAGTTGGCACTTTGCGCTTTTTGACTCTAGAAAACTCTAAAACTCCTAAAAATCCTATCCACAGTTCCCTGATCTGATTTCCGTCATTTTGCTGTCTATTTGCTCAGTAAAATGTATACTATTTTAAAAACTGGAGTGGGATTTCTATTGTGTTGTGTTTGACTTAGTAACTGTTTTGGTACTTATAAATGCTTTACACTTGTTCCTTTGAGTTAAGCCTGACTGCTCTGTACAACAGTTACCTTGAATGAGTTGGGGTTTAAATTAAAGTAACCTACATGGACCTGATAAAGAATAGTGACATTATTACTTACTGAGGTCGCACAACCACCACAACTAATAATCCACTTTCTCATGCTTGGCACCCACAACTCCTAAAATACTGGTGCCTGCTGTTGTGTCTGTGAGAGAAGAACAACGGGAGCCAAACTGATGTCTTGAAGTTCACTTCATGAATATTACATAGGCCAACAAGATGTATAAAATGCAGCCACATTTCCCAACAGAAACTCTATGGAAAAAAAAAACCAAAATTCCATGGCCCCCCAAAAATTCTTAATGACAACATTCTGCATTCTACCATGACACATGAAGATTCTAAATTCCACTTACCTCTAAAGTGAATCAATCAGCCATCCACATCCATACAACACACACTATTACTTGGTGAGGTCTCACAACCACCCCAGCCAATAATCTACTTTCTCTCCCTTGGCACTCACAACTCCTATAATGCTGGTGCCTACATTATGGTGGCAACATTTGTGGTTATGAATGGTATAATAGTGCCCAGTCTAGCATAATGCTGACCCCGGCTTTGTTGTGGTAATTCCTGGCATGTCGTCAGTAGCCATGGTATGGCCAAGGCACAAACGTAAACAATTTTGAAAACATGAAGGTTTTAGCTGGCTCAGTACAGAGGGAAACCACCGCAAGTGCACATATGTAGCGTGCAGTCGAAGTGTACATGCTCAAGACAACCATCTCTCCAAAACTTAAGACAGATACAAGCTATTTACTATCGACGTCTGCAGTGCAGTATTGCCAAATGACCACCAGATGGCGGCCTTTACATGTGAATTTCTTCGTTTCTAGTGTCGCTATAGCAACTGTAAACACGGGAGTCTGTTGTAATGTGAGTGCTTGCTTCTTTCAAGCTAATTTAGTTGTATCACACGACCAGAGGTTCCTTCCTGCCAGGCATCAAAAACCCTTCTTACCGACGTCCGTCACCCATCAAACACTTTTTCTAAAGTGACCAAACAATGACAAACACAATCCAGAATGTGGCTGTAGCCAATCACAGTAGAAGCGCTTGTTGAACAGTGTTGTTTCCCCCGAACATTCCATTTACTTTTTCTTGACTAAATATAACATTGTAAATAGTTTAATCTCGAGTGGAAAGAAATTATCTTTGATTATGGACTTAAAGTTAGAAATTGTATTCCTAAATTTGTAAAACTTCGTTTTTGGATTAATATTTCTGTTCATTTTTTTATTTCTCTTTTTGGACCGATTTTTACCCTGCTCGTGTTCTACTTCTACCGAGATCACCTGATTTGGATGGTTGTGAAAACAAAAAGTAGGAGCCTCCGGTTGCTACCTCGCAGGACAACACCCTGCAGCCAACATCACTCTGAAACACATGCCACTCTCGCAGGCTGAAAGCGGAACATTCACCAAAGAAAACCCAACGAGGGGAGTTTGGGAAGATGCCCGTCGTTCTGCCACACATTAGAGAGGCTATCTTCCCTTCGTTTGATCCCAGCTACATCCCCGGGTAAGAGCACTTTTGTAAAATAACTAAAAACGCTCGGCGCCACTAAGTTCAAGTCCTCTATTAATATATAATACGCGTGCGACTCTCTGGAGACCCATATTACTTGTTAGGGCACCGCAGACATGTCTGCCCACAAGACTGACAGGAGGGTCGGAGCCCCTGTTGCCCTCTCTGCACGTCTTATTCATGCAGTGTTAGCTTGCTCAGAGAACCTGTAAAATGTGGTTTGTAGAAAATGTTTTAGTACAAAGAGGTTTACCTGACTTGTTTTATGTGCAGTTTTTTTTTTTACTGAACTTGAATAAGTGATATTGAGAAAAAAATACAAAAATGAGTCACTCTTTACCGTGTAAGACAGGGGCATACGTGTGTAGAGTCTATTTACTCACTGACTAACGTCTGGACGGGGCCCAAGGTGGCCATCTTGCCATCCGTATTAACAGGACAGGTTACTATTTTGCTTACTTCTTTCTTTGGCGGACGTGGCAGCAAACCAAAGATTGTTGAAAACAACAACGTGACAGATTTTTTATAAGGTGAATTTTATGGCACGGTGTGTGTATATAGCATACTATAAACTTGCTTTCCGGGTACTTAGGAACATTTTGAATGTGTACTTCCTACTTGTGGAAGGTGCTGGGTGGAGGATCGTGGAGCCTGAAGTCTATTAGAGCTTTCTAAGTTTCTCACTGTCTCTCACTATGAATTACGTTACCCTGGTAGAGAGAAAGGTAGTTTAGACTCTCAGCTCATTGAAGTGTCAGTTTTTTTTCAGTTCTCTGTTCTACATTTAAACTTTGGAATACCGTGTGGGAGCCACACCCCAATAACCTTTTGAACCCCAATATTTGACCACCCAATTTTTAGCAAAATAATTTGTCTTTACTGTCTCCAGTTGGTCTAGTGGTTAGAGACTACACTCCTCATCAGGAAAAACACAATTTAGCAGAGTTAAACTGAATAAAATATTAGAAGCATAAAGGACTGAGCTCTAGATCATAAATAGTGTAAAAAGTGTATATATTACAGAAGCACTGATAAATGCAAAATCAAAAACCCTAGTTAGGCAGAATCTTAAGCATACATGTTAAGTGTCAAACTCAGAAAGAGTACTGAAGCAAAAGAGACCCATGGCAAGTCACCAACGAAGAAAATAGTAAAAGAATCCCACGAAGAACAGAATCCCAACCGTTTCATAGACAAATCACACAAGTTATTAATAGATTCTGCAGATTCAGCATGGTATAATCCTGGTTAGGGTCACATTTGGCAAATCAGAAACAACAATGTTATGATTAAAAACTACGTAATTATTTAGCACTAACCCATTTCTTAAGGTAATAGAATTCTTCGACTTGCTTACCCAGCAACTGCACTCCTGAAATGTGTAATACAAATACATTTTTTTTAAAATAACGGCTCATCGAATTAGCACGACTACCCTAACACTCCAGCGGAAGTCCTTGAAAATGACACTTTAGGTAAACGATGGAAGCTTCATTCACAATACACCTTTTCTAACAAATGTTATATATCGCTATTACATTTAAGTCATTAACTTGATGCTGTGGCAAACAAGGGGAAAGACGGATTTGCAGAGGTACACTGACTGGGTCGGCGGGGGGGTGATGACCAGAAGAAGTTGAATAGGATACTAGAAACTGCATCCATTTAAAACAAATTGGCATATTACATTAAAATGTGGCATAATTATTCATAGCCTTATTTATACTTCTAAATGACCTAGGTAATGTGTTTCAGATGCAACATCATTAGTTCATTGGTTACAACTCTATGCATTAATAAAACTCTAATTATTCAAAAATAATTTTCACACAATATTTGCACATTTGGCATATTTCAAAAATGCTACAGCAGTTCCCCCTATGATTTTTTTAATAGTAACTAAGAGCACCTTTAAGATTTTTATAAATTAAGTATTAATCTTTGAAGTTTTCAGCTTTTTAGTTATCCGAGCATTCTCCTCCATTCGTCTCATCTGTGGGAACGTTCGATCCAGATAGTTATCCACCTCAAAATAGTCCTCTTCTCCTCATTTTTTGAGATTTTATATCACCTTGTTTGTTTTCATTTTTATTATGATATCCTTCACTGCACACTACATTAGTTTTAATAAGAACAAGAAAGTAATGGCCCAAATCAACATTATTATTGATGTTAGAACAGCTTGTAGAACCCCATCACCAATACTACTTAGCTCTCCCAAAAAACACTCTGGGGCCGATTACGAGTTTGGCGGTGGAGCTGGACCGCCACGCTGCTGCCCCACTCCCACACTGCTAAACCCATGTGCACACCGCCCGCCAGATTATGACTTTTACAGTCACTGGAGGGCGGTTCTTTGGTGGTCCCACGGTGGTGCCTATGTAAATAAGCACTGCAATGAGAACATCAAAGGCAGTACCTGCATGACATGGACTGGTGCAGTCCATGCCGTGCAGGTACTGGGGTGCATGCACACAGGGGGGGGCACAACATTGGCCCCTCTGCATGCACCACATGGCCCTGAGGCAACAGGGGGCCCTGTAGGGCCCTCTTTGTTTCCTCTCTACCATGAGTTTCATGGAGTAGGAACCGCCATGAAAACAGTGGAGGAGATAAAGCTTGTAATATGCTTGGCAAGACCACGGTGGTCCCGCCCAACATATTGCGGCCTCAAGACCGCCATGCCACCGCCAGGGATCTCTGATCTCTGGCGTTTGTGGCGGTGCAATGTCAGTCTGACTGCCCAAGTTGTAATAGAGTGGTCAGACTGCCGGTGTGATGGTGTCCGCACTGCCACCGCGGCTACAGCGGTCCATAGGAGCGCTGTAGTCGGAATCAGGCCCTCTGTATCTTCTTTATCCAGTACCCTAGTTTCCCAAACACCTAACTCTACTAATGATCTAATTCATGTGTCAGATTAGTTATGTTAGTAATGTATGAGTCAACCACTCCACTATAATCAGAGACATAGGTAGAGCACTTCTTTGCCCCAATTACCTTATATACTGCACCCTCTTTCATCAAAATAATATCAAAGGCAAGATGGTTCTGCATTGCCATTTCTCTAATTGCCAACATCGCTACAGTCACCAGCTTGAAATACCCTGCTGTATCCATAGCAAGTCTGTAGGAAGCTGGCTCTGTATATACTATACCAAAATGAGGTATAGTGTGCACAGAGTCCAGTGGAACCCCAACGGTAGGCATAGGTAAAAGTAGATAGCACCTTACTCTCTATTTGTGGTAGTGTGGGCGAGCAGTGAGGCTTTATCAGAAGGTAGTGTTAAGCATTTGTTGTACACACTCAGGCAAGAAATGATGTCACATACTCAAAGACCAATTTGTTTGTATTAAAATATTATTTAGATATGTTTCTTTTCTAGAACCAAGCAAGCCTTTCACAGGTAAGTGTAAATGGTACTTTTCAAGGCAGGTTGAACAATACAAGCAAGCTGAATGAAAATGACTTTATTACAGCTTGGTAAATACTTTGAATACAGTAGAAATTACTGTTAGATTACTTTTGATTACTTCTCAGATTACTTTATGGATTACCTTTTCTATTCAGTGTGATATGCCTAGATATCACACTGGGACATTTCCTAGAGAAGAGGTAAGTAAAGCAGTTTTTAGATATTTTCAGTTTTTTAAGTTCTCATACAAAACCAACTCCACACAACAATTTTCACAAGAAAGCAGTCAATGCAGTCTTATGGGACGAAATAAGATTATCGGTTTCAAGGTAAGTGCATGGGTTTGGGAGTTGGTTTTCTGGGGTTAGAACCAGGGTTGCCCCAGGGTCAAGGATGCACTCTCAAAGCACCTTCAGCTGCACTAGGGCGGCTGGGTGCAGAGTGCTGAGGCCCCATGTTATCCAATGGGGGATAGGGGGGCCTCCGGTTGGTGGCTGCTCACGAGCAGGCCATAAGGTTGTGGGAGCAAATCTCCTGGTGTTAGGCTCAGGGCAAAGGGGGATCCGAGTTAGCACCCAAAGTGCACCTACAGCAGCGCAGGGGCGCTGGGTGCAGGGTGCTGTTTTGTCATCAGGTGCTCTGTTGTTTTCAATGGGGATTCTCCGGTTGCAACAAAGACTGCAGGCTCGGGAATGAAGATCTTCTGGAGGTGACCACCGGTTGGAGAGGTAAGTTGGGATGCCTGGGTATGCTGGGACACCGTCGGATGGGCCATCCAAGGCTGTGGGACGTAGGGAACAGGGGTGCCTTTAGGCGTTGGGTTTTCTTACCAGCTCCGGTCGCAGTCGGGGGGGGATCCTCCAGAAAGGGGCTGAGGCGTCGATTAGAGATTCATGGCACGTCAAAGATCACCAGATCTCAGGTCAGCATCGCCGGGGAGACCTCCTAAGGGTGTTAGGCCACTCGGATTTGGGCCGTGGGCGTCGGGTGCAGAGTGGTGCAGACTCGCGGATTTGGCCGGAGCTAGAGTCTGTTGGTGAGCAAATCCGGTGCTCACGGGAGACAAAGTCTTGGGTTTGGAAGGCAGGGCAGGTCCTTCGGGTTCTTGAGGGCTGCTGGCTGCAGGACACACTGGGATTTCGCTGGAGCAGGTTCGAGGTGCGGACAGGCCAGTAGGGCTGGGGCCAAGTCAGTGGGCGTCCTCCTCTTCTTAGTTCAGCATGGTTTCTTCGGTCCTTCTTCTCTTCTTCTGGTCGGTTCTTGTCTGAGGAGGCAAAGTTCAGGGTTGCCCCTAAATATTAGATTTAGGGGTGTTACAGGTAAGTAAAGGTTGGGACCAAAGGGTCACTTCCTTAGGGTGGGTACACCCCCTTTTATGCCATGCTCCAGTGGGAGGGGGGCATATGCCTCTCTCTGGTTGGCTGGATCCCCCCACCTGCAAGATGGCGGGGACTGAGAGTTGTGCTTCACCTCGCCTCCCCCACCTGAGGGGTGGGGTGGCAAAAGTGGGCACACCTCCCTTCCTCACTTGGTTCTCCCGCTTATTCTCCCGCCCTAAGTGGGGGTCAGAACCAGTGGGGGCCAGTTGTTGGAAGCAGCAAATGGCTGGGGTAGCTCACAAAGGCGGCAACCCTTTGAAGCTTCCCCTCCGTGGACCCTGCCCATCCTGGGGGAGGAGGCTTGGCTCCTCCCAGGATGTGCATTGTTTCAGGACCCCGAGAGCGGCAGGCTCTTGACCAAGGGGTCCAGAAACATGTCTGGTGGTGGCAGCTGGTGGCGAGCAGCCACTCAGCCAGGACACTAAACTTAGGTTGTTTTTCAGGGGGCATCTCTAAGATGCCCTCTGAGTGCATTTTTCATTAAACCCCACACTGGCATCAGTGATAACAAACTTAGACATTTTCAGTTCAGCCATTATGGTGCTGTGGAGTTTGTAATGACAAACTCCCAGCACCATATACTCTTAATGGCAGTACTGCACTTACAATGCCTAAGAATTGGTTTAGACACTGTAGGGGTCAAGGGCTCATGCACCTGTAAGCTCACCACTGGTATAGTGCACCCAGCTAGAGAGGTGGCTGACCTATTCCAGGGCAGTAGGTTGTAGGCATGGCACACAGGGATGTGTGCCATGTTGACGCTTCACTTTGTTCTGCACCAAAACACGTAGCCTGCAATGGCAGTGTGTGTGTGTAAAGGTACAGGGCCTCTAAGGGTGGCACTACAAGTGCTGCAGCCCTTACAGGCCTTCCCTGGCCACAGTGCCCTTGGTACCTATGGTACCATTTACAAGGGACTGACATGTGGCCAAAGAGTGCAATTGGGTTTTGTCTTAATGCAGTTTTTAGGGAAAGAACATAGGCCCTGGGTACCTGTTTGGCAGGAACCAAGGGCACACTCAGTCAAAGTATATCAGCAGTTTGGCAAAAAGTGGGGGCAACCATGCAAAAAGAGGGCACTTTCTTACAAAGTCTATCCACAATTCTAGACAAACATCTAATCTTTACATCATTCACAGCTATTCCCTTAAGAGGAATATTAGTCTTCAATATGCCCAAAACCATTTGCCCAAACCATCTCTTCATTCTCCTCAAACTGTGTTCCTTGTCCTACTCCTCCACATAATACATTCTAGGAATAAGTAGGCTAAATAACATGAACCCACCCAATTATTTGGCAAATTAAAATAAGCAGTCTTCTCACAAACATAATACATTCCCATTGTTACAGGTTCTCTCCAAGTTAGAAACTCCTCACTAACTTCATAGATTTGATCACATTTGCTTTCACCAACAAATTCTGACTTACCTCCTTCCATATGACTACACCTTATCACACACATTTCACCTCTCCTTTCTTAATCTGGAAACTTAAAAACCTAACTTTTCCATTGTCGCATTAAAATCAGTCAGGTATGGAGAAAGGAACTCCTCATGATTAAAGATAGCAACAGCCACATTGCAGGAAAGTGAGTATGCAAGCTCCAGTTGCTCTTTCGTTGCTCCTTCCTCAGCTGACTTAGGAAGAAAAGTGCACACAAACAGTCATTGACCATCATATTTTTAACATTTTTGCTGATCATTCTTGAATACACATTATCTCTAAAACCACTTACTAAATGCTTGCCATGTACTGGTATTTCTTGTCCAAATTCCTTATGGTTATTTGTAATTGCAGCATCACTAACTATATGTTCTGAATTTCCCATAGGAGTCAGTAAGCACACAAACAGGCCAATTAATATTAAAGTGAATAATGTCACTCCTAAAATTTTACAGCAAGTGCTGTTACCCATCGTCAGACTAAACCAAAAGCAAAAACAAAATTCTTGTAGCCCAAATCAAGTTCTTCTTTATCTTCTTCTGTTATAGCATTGGCAGGAAAAAGTAATAGCAAAAATATCTAGTTCATTTTCTCCCCCCAAAAAGTTATTTTTCTTTTTTTTTCAGCTTCAAATCTCAGTTCTTGTTAATGAGAAAAACTTCAAATCAAAATCAGCTCCAGTAAATCTGCTCACAAGATTTTCACCGGATGTAATCTCTTTTAGTATTGTCAAGCTTTAAACAGCATTTCTCCGTCTTATGTTGATTTTTGTCAAAATCCATTTTTTTTTCACAACAAATTTTATTCATTTTGAAAGGTACAGAGTAGGCGGAGCCCTGCAGAGACAGTACATATATTATTATATATTATATATGACATATAGTACCTATTTGTAATATTCAAAAACCACTTGGCCTGCAGAACATCAGACCGAAAATAGAGCAAACTACACCTAGCACCCCCAAAGAATCGTAATTGCGTATTAATAACAAAAACCCGTCTGTAAAGAGTCAATGTCATCAGACTATACAAGCGGATGTCGACCCACCAATCGTTCAATAGGATCGTGAGAGTCTGGATGTGGTAACGCAGGTAAATCGATGCCTCTGTATGTTGCCCAGCGGGACCAAATTTTTCTGTGTTTCTGTGGGCACCCTCTCGCCTGAAAAACCACAATTTCCGCCGCCATACACCTGTCCATTGCCTTCTTCCACCCCGCTATACTGGGTGGGGACGTAGCTTTCCAATTCTGTGCAATATCTCTCTTAGCGAGAGTGAGGCCCAAGAACAGGAGGTGCTGCTTGTAGCGGTTCCCCCCAATCTCATCTGTGCTATGGAGGAGAAGCAATCTGGGGTCAAGTGGAATGGTCCAGGCCAGAACCTGGCCTAGACAAGACGTCACCCTAGTCCAGAATGGTTGGATCCCTGTACAGCTCCACACGGTATGAAGGAAGGAGCCCTCATCATTGTTACAGCAAAGGCACTGGGGGGACCGAATAACACCCATCTTCCATAACCGAGAACGGGGTAATATACCCGATGGAGGTACTTGAACTGGATGAGACGATAGCGTGAAGACACCGCCGCATACCGAGGACTAGCCAGGGCTTCTGACCAATCATCATCCGTCAACGCCGGCAGATCGGCCTCCCACGCTGCCCTGGTTTTATGGATTGTGTTCTGTGTGTGAGTATTAAGTGTCTGATAGATTTGTTTAATTTTGTGAGCCCCGATGTCCCCCATCAGCAGGCGACCCTCTAGTGGGTGGAATTCAGGAAGAGTCTCCAAATGACGGATATGAGGGTCTAAGGCATGTCGTAATTGTAAGTAGCGGAGGAACTGAGATTTATGTAGGTTATAGTCGGTTTGCAACCGTTGAAAGGACTTAAGTGTGGTGCCTTGTACGATGTCCCCAAGCGTGGAGATCCCAATGAGGTCCCACTTACGAAATCCGACCAAAGCGGACAAAGACCGTAGGTATGTGTCCTGCCAGAGGGGAGTGGAGCGTGTCAATCTTTCCCACCAACCCATGGATTTAACCGTGCGTCTCCAGGTTTGTATAACCGTCTTGCAAGCTGGGGGGAAGGTTTCAAGAGACGCACGGCTGTACAAGAGATGTAATAAGGGGGTACCAGCCATAGCCATCCGTTCCACTGCATATGCTGGATCTGACTGAGACCCATACCACCATTCATTAATTACCAGAAGGTGGGAGGCAGAATAATATGCGTAGATGTCTGCTGCTGCAATACCGCCACAGTACGTTGATTGCGTGCACGTATGAAGTGCAACCCGGATCGCCCCTTCCTGCCATAGGAGCCTATTCAGAATCGCGTTAAGTTGTGTGAACCATGAAGGAGGAATATTGTATGGTAAATTCTCTAACCGATACAGTAGACGTGGTAAGGATACCATCTTAAAGACAGCGGATCGTCCGTATAGCGATAAGGGCAGCTGGGACCATACTGTGCTCTCATTGCGGGCCACAGGGAGTAGCGGGGCGATATTGTGTGTCCATGAAATCATGGGGCACGGCGATTTGAAGACCCCTAGATATTTAAAGCCCTCAGTAGCGATGGATAATTGTGATGCCCAAGCCTGGCGTCTCTGGTCCCCGCATATGGGAAAGAGTGTGGATTTGGAAGGGTTGGTGCTCAACCCAGTGGTTTCACCGAAGATCCGAAGTATCTGAAGGACACAGGGTCCAGAGAACCACGGGTCCGTCATAAAGAAGAGAACATCATCGGTGTAAAGCGCGATTCTGTCTGAATATTCCTGCGTCCACTCAAACCCCCGGATCAGAGGGTCCTGGTGCACCCACGCCGCCAGAGGCTCTATGGCCAGGGCAAAAAGCAGTGGGGACAAGGGGCAGCCTTGTCTTGTGCCTCGACGAATAAGAAAGGGGGCCGACCGGTATCCTGCAAGTCAAACAGATGCTGAGAGATCAGTATATAACAGTTGGGTATATGCTATGAACCGTGGACCAAGATTTATGGCGCGAAGGAGTTTGAAGAGGTATGTCCAACTCAATGAGTCAAACGCCTTATCTATGTCGGCCAGCAGAATCACTGCTGGGCGACCGAGTTTGTGGGTTCCCGCAATTGCGATATGGACTCGCCTAATATTATGGCGGGTAGAGCATTGTGGCATGAAGCCAGACTGGTTGGGATGAATGAGATCTTGGATGTACGTTCGGAGGCGGTCTGCCAGGACCTTCCCCAGAAGCTTAGGCTCAAAATTAAGCAGCAAGATAGGACGGTACGAAGCCGAGTCCTCAGGGGGTCGGCCAGGCTTGAGAAACACCACAATTTCGGCATGACGCCAGTCTGTGGGTAGGATACGCTGCTCAAGGGCTTCGTGTAGTGCCTCAAGTAAGTGTGGGCCCAGCGTCGTCATGTGCGGTCGCATGAAATCACTGGGAAAGCCATTTGGTCCTGGAGCTTTGCCAGGGTGAATGTAGTCAACGCTGCCCTTAATTCGTCTACAGTTATGGGGCCATCCAATGTATCTCTAACTTGATCGGAGAGCTTACAGGGGGGGATATCTGACAGAAACTCCTCTATAAGGGTCTCCGATATGAGCTCCCGCTGTTGGTAGAGTGTGGAGTAAAAAGACGCAAATGCCTGAACTACCGTCTCCGGGGAGGTACAAAGCGAACCGTCTGTGTCCCGTAAAAGGGGGATCTGAACAGGGGCTGTCTTGGCCTGGCATAGCCGATGAAGCATTTTGCTGGACTTATCGCCCCATTGGTATATCCTGTGTTGTGTTGCCAACCATGCTTCTTTGGCCTCATCCGTGAGGAGTTGGTGGATTTGCTGCTGGGTAAGTAGGAGATTACGTCGAGAACTTGGGTCTGACCCTACTAACACTTGCGCCTCTAACTGGCGTTGATGATCTTCTAGTTCTAGAATCTGGGTCAAGCGCTTGCGTTTCTTGCCAGTACGGAAACATATATCCACTCCCCTGATTGACGGCTTGAGAGCCTCCCACAGAATTATGCACGATGGGGATGAGTCTAGATTGAACCGAAGATAGTCAGCGATGGCGTGCTGCAGGATCTCCTGATATTGAAAGTCCCGGAGAAGCCATGGGGACATACGCCACCTGCATGGGGCCCGTTGTACTTTCAGACGTAGTTTAATTTGGACTGGTGAGTGATCTGACAGACCCCGGGATAAGATGGACGTGTGTGACACTCTGTGTATGAAGCTGTGAGGGACAAATATGTAATCCAGTCATGAGAGCTTGTTATGTACGGCCGAGGTATATGAAAACCCCTGAATCGAGGAGTTAAAGGCCCGCCAAGTGTCCGACCAACCCAATGTATGAGCCAGGATGTTCAATTTGGATTTGGAAGGGGGGGTGTCGGGTCTCGCAGCACGGCACCTGTCATGGGGTGTCATAACGTTGTTCCAGTCACCACCCAGGATTGTCAAACCATCGGGGATATCGCCCCAAAGCTGTGTGATTTTGTCTACGAACGTTTGTCCCAAGTGGGGGGGGGCATATATGCTCCCAATGGTTATCTGTTCTCCAGTGACTGTGTCCGAGACCACTGTATACCGCCCACCAGGATCTGTCCAGTGTTTGGAAATGAGGAATGGCACGCGGTGATGAATCAGGACTGCCGTTCCACGGGCGCCGCGTGTGAACCCTGAGTGGTACACAGTGGCGAATCCAAACCTGCTAAGGCATGGAGTTTTATTGCCTAGAAGGTGAGTCTCCTGAAGCAGGAGTATATCTGCGTCATACCGTTTCGCTAAGCGGAGTACCGCTCCTCATTTGATTTTGTTTAAGAGGCCCCTGACATTCCAAGATATTATGTTCAGTTCTCCCAACGGAGAATTATGTGCTTGCTGTGACATCTAACCACTCCATAGTCAAAGTCCGCAATTACTATAGCGTCCCCGTGGAACGTAACTGTGTGCTCGGCGTCTATAACTTTACTAACAGGGTAAAACCAACAAACCACAAAAACAAGGAGTACCTGTCGCGGCGGAAACTTTACCAGGGCCCCAAACGTGAAGACCCAGGGAGCTCCACCAAAAGAGCCCACCCTTCCCAACACTATAAAACATAGCACCAAATGTCCAGGGGGAAAAAATCCAATATTTTAAGGTCTCTAATTTACCCTCAAGGTGATTTTCCCTCTGTAGCAGACTCCAGATCTTGGTCATTCTCATAGTAATCAAGTCACCTGTTCAATGGGAAGTAATCATATTCATCTGTGCCATCCTTTGATATTGTAGCCACATAAACCCACTCTAGAGAAGCATACTTCTGATTAGGAAATCCCCTTCTGGCTGACCTTTTACCAGGTGATGTTTTACTCTCATTAGTCTCAGGCTGACTGTTTTCCGGTTTTTGATTCTGGCTCAGAGTGTTTTTGCTTACAAGTTCTCTTTCTGAGGATTTCTTTAGCTCTTACTTCTTCAATGACAGTCTTCAGTTCTTGATTTCTCTCAGAACTTCAGCTCTCACTTGATCTTGTATATTGTTCAGACTTTCTTTTAGCTGCTCTTTCCACAGCAAGTTTTCTTCTTCCAAAGGGGTCTTTTTAACTCTGATTTTCAACTTGTCAAGCTCATCATTTTGATTGATCAGAGTCTATTTCTTCTTGGTGCCACCCATGCTTTACTCTTTTACATGGCAACAGCCCTTTACTCTAAACATTTGGTAATTGGGCTTCTGGAGTTTCAAACTCTTCATCTGAACCCTCACTCACCTGAAACTGTCACTTTAGATCCATAAAATAAGTTTACATTATTTGAACTCTGCGTAACATCATAATTTGCGATTTTTTCATCTTCATTTTCCTGAAATATGATCTCTTCCTGCAAAGCACAATAACTTTCCATTTGGTCAGCATACTTGTTTCCTAATGTAACCAAATCCTTGCCAGCCTTATGGGCTTGACACTTTACAACTGCCACTTCTTCTGGTTTCTGAATTGCATCCAACAAATCCAATGTGTGCATGCTATTCTTTTTTGGAGCACCTGAAGATGTCATTAACCTTTTTTGTGACCAGAGTTGACCATAGTCATGCACAACACTAAAATCAATCTGGCTATCTGTATAGATTGTCACATTCACATTTTCTGACATGCAACAAGTTCTTGTTAGAGCAATTAATTCTGCTACTTTTGCTGAAGTTATATTTGGTGAGGAGGATGCCTCCAATGTTTTTGAAACAGAACACACTGCATTTGTAACTCTCAATCCTCCGTATGGATCCCCCAAGCAGGAACCATCAACAAATAGTGGCAAATCTGAATCTTCCAATGGGACTTCTTTAATATTCAATCTTGGTTTTGTACATAACTTGGTCATCTCTAAGCATTTGTGCTTCAATTCATCAACAATATTTCCCTGCCTTCATATTTGTCTAAAATCGGAAGCAGCGTTGCTGGGTTCAGGACATTGCACCTTCGAATTGAAATGTTCTGTGCTCCAAGTTGTACCTTTTTATTTTGTGCCAACCTGTTGTTTGTAATCCATTGAAATGTTCTCTGCTCCAAGTATTACCGGCTTATTTTGTGTCAACCTGCTGTTTGTAATGCACTGAGTTTTTGTACTTGTTAAAATGATTTAAACAGTGTGGAACATAGACAATTACAGTATGGCCACGACAATTCTATCACTTTGCTCTATTGCCAAACAAACTGCTGTAACTGATTTTAGACATCTTGGAAGACTTACAGCAACTGGATCCAACACTCCTGAAAGATAAGCAACTGGACGCATAAGCCCTCCGTGTTTCTGAGCAAGTATTTAAAGTGCACATCCATTTTTTTCATGCTAAAACAAATAGAAAATCATATTGTAGTCCAGCATTCCAAGTGCAGGCACATGACAAAAACTCTCTTTTAGTTTCTCAAATGATTCAAAGCACTTGTCATCAAATGGTACTGTATCTTGGATATCATTACATGTCAGCCTTACTAAAAGCTTTGCAATCTGGGAGAAATTTCGAATCCACTGGCGACAATAACAAACAATTCCCAGAAACATCCGAACCTCCCTCAGGGTGGTCGGTGGATTTAACTTTAAAATTGCAGAAACGTGTTCTTTTGAGACTTTTCACACACTCTTTTCAATATGGTGTCTAGGATAGATAACTTCCTTCTCACAATGCTGCATTTTTGTTGGGGAGATTTTATGCCCATTTTCCACCAAATGATTCAACAATGCAATGGTATCAAGTTTGCAATCTTCTTTCATTTTGGATACTAACAAAAGTTCATCTATATACTGGACTACAACTGAATTATATGGTAATTTCAAACTTTCTAAATCCTTCTTAAGAATTTGAGAAAAAATCAAAGGGCTCTCCGTATACCTTTGTGGGATTCTACACCACACAAAAACGTTACTCAAAAATTGAAATGCAAAGAAGAATTATGAATCCTCAAGCAATGGTAATGCAAAGAATGCTTGGCACAAGCCAATGACTGTGTACCATTCTGCCTCTGCTGGAATTTAGAACAGTATTACTGCTCGATTCAGTTCCACAGACAGGAAGGAACCCCAATTTTATTAATATTTTGGAGGTCTTGATCTAGTCTTCATTTACCACTTAGTTTCTTAATTCCCATTACATGAGAATTGCATGGACTTCCAAGAACCTCTTGAAGGATTCCCTGCTCAATCATTTTATCGATCACTGGTTTCATTCCCTCCTCAGCCTAATAACATAATCTGTACTGTCTAGTTCTGGGGAATAGTGCATCTGGTTTTTTACCTTTATTTTCACAGGTTCTGCTGTTTTAATTATTCCAATTTTCTAACCTGCAAAATTTGATTCCTTGCCTCTGACAGTGAGTCTTAAATCAGGAGAGAGGTCTTTTTTTGTTAAAACTGGGTAAGTCTCAACTCTAGAGTCCTCTGCACTAAGTATAAAAAGTGAATCCTCATCTTGTGTTTCTATTGCAACACCATCCGGTGTGCAATAAATATCACAGTTTATCTTGCAAATAAGATCCCTTCTGGACTTGAATCACATAGAATAAACTAATGTTTATTCTGCATTTGTCCTATTTTAACTGGTACATCCACTGAAACTTGTTTGACAATTTGGTTAAAATTGATCCATACAACCTGGACTTTTCTTCCTGAGAGAGGCAAGTTCAGAACATCCACAGAATGAACTGTAGAATGGGTAGGTCCTGCATCAATCAAAAATAAAACGGGATGGCCAATGACTCCTCCTTCAATATATATGCCACTTTCATCTACTTGCAGGACTGCCACCAGTAAGCAATCCTCCTCCCCTCTCAGGCAACATCATTGCGAACAGGTGTTCTCCATTTCATCAGTGATGATCATGGCATTCTGTTGAAAACCTGAATTATATGTCATTTTGTTACTCATGTTTTGCGGCAATACTAGAGCTGAGGGTACTGGCATTCAAAACATTTTCTGACTCTGCATGTTCTGTCCCATATTCTGAATATTTTACATTACATTATTTCTCTGCACCGTCTGTTGTATATTGTCCTAAATTCTGTCTATATTTCCTTTTCCCCTGCCTGATCCGCTCACATAAATGACAAGCTGTTGTCCTTTTCAACATTTCAACATTCCCACCCATACCATTTGCTTTGTCACCTTGTGCCATTTGATTCAATCCATTCATCCCATTTCTCACAAAATGTATATATATCTTTTTTTTTAAACTGTTTTTATTTTTAAACAGCAGCCACAACTTCAGCAGGTGAGTCTTATACACATTAGATTTAACATTATTACAATTACTTGTTAAGGGTACAGAGATCACATTATGAAAATCCTCCTTCAAGTACTTCTCCCCCCTCCCTCTCTCTAGGCTAGGTATGGCCCACCCTAGTTGTACATTGTTAGGAAATGAAGTAGTCCACCAACTCTTATGAATCCCACATGTCGGGGTGCACATCATTCATCTCAACCCCCACCATCTCCAGGTTGTAATATGGTAGCCATGGTTGCCAAATTTTCTTGAACTTTTTGGTACACCCACTGGCCGTGTATGGTGTCTTCTCTGCCCCCATGTACAAATCCATTCTGGCACGCCATTCTGCCATAGTGGGTAGGGCTTCTCCTCCCCAGCGCTTGACTATGTCTCTTTTTGCAACTATGAGTCCCAGGTTGCACAATAAAAGTTTATATCTGGGGATATCGACATCTGTGGGGATACCCAGGATAATATATTTGGGGTCCATAGGGATCTGTATTTCCAGTATGTCATTCAGTTCTTTCACTATTCGTGACCAATATCTTTGTACCTGCTGGCATTCCCATAGGGTGTGTATGTATGTGCCTCGATCAGTTTTACAACGCAGGCAGTTAGGCGTTTCTGCCATGCCCATTGCGTTGAGTCTCGCCCTGTCGTAATACACCCTGTGTAGGACTTTAAATTGTATTAATCGTAAGCGGAGCTTAATCGCGATCTCCCTTGGGTGCATCAATGCCCCCTCCCAATCAATGTCCTCTAGCAGACCTGTAGTTTCCTCCCATTTACAGTAGGGTTTTGTATGTCCAGGAGACTGCCTTTGAGTGTATCTCCTCCTGTAGTAGTCTTCCTTCTAGTGGTGCGTAGTCAGGGATATCTGTAATATCCGGGTTTTGTGCCCTCCAAGCATGTTGTAATTGTAAATAGTTCTAGTGTTGTGTGTGCGACAGTTGATATCCAGCTTGGAGATCCGCAAAGGTGATCAAGTCCCCTCCTTTGATTATATCCCCTAGTGTCGTGATCCCGATTGTTTCCCGCCTACCCTCCCACAAGGGTGTGGCTTTAGTCAATTGCTTGCCCCATTTCATTTGTTGTTCCGCCCCTTTCCAGGCCTGTTCTCTGTGTGGCGGGTAGTAAATCTTGCACCCCAGCTCCCCCGTATAGATAGTGGAGGTAGGTGTGTTTCCGGAATTGGAGTCTCTCTAGGGCATATGTAGGGTGATCTCCCGGGGCATGGCACCATTCATTAATTGCCGTTAGATGCGCAGCTCGATAGTAAGCTTAGATATCTGCTAAAATCCTTGCCTCTCGACTTGAGAATATTATCCCACTATTGGTCAAAACTGATCAATCCGCTTTTGTTAAGGGTAGATTGGCTGCGGACAATACTCAAATGTTTTCTAATGTCATCTCCTTTGGGAAAAAGTACAAGTCTCCCCTTGTAGCATTGTCCTTAGATGCAGAGAAGGCTTTTGATCGTATTAACTGGCAATTCATGTTTAATACTCTTCAGTGGTATGGTTTTGGACCGAATTTTATCTCTTATGTTAAACTGTTATATTCTTCTCCTCGTGCCAGTATTTTTGTGAATAACCATTTTACTAAATATTTTCCTTTATATAGAGGTACCCGTCAGGGATGTCCTCTTTCACCCTTGTTATTTGTTTTGTGTTTAGAACCCTTCCTTGAGCGCATTCGTGTTAATACACTTATTTCAGGTTTTATACATAACTCCATAGAAACCAAATTGTCAGCGTACGCTGATGACATTCTGGTATATATGTCCAATCCTATTACCTCTCTTCCTCCCTTTTTATATGAAGTTCAGTTGTATTCTAGTATTTCTGGATATAAGTTGAACTTCTCTAAAACAGAGGTATTACCCTTGAACTCCCTTTGCTATCAATATATGTTTACTAATACTAACTTTACCTGGTGTCCTACAAAAATAAAATATCTTGGTATTTGGTTTTCCTCTACTCTATCTACCACAATCAGTTACACGTTTAATGCACTAATTACCAAATTACAAACACTACTTCTTTCTTGGTTGCCTCTTCATTTGTCATGGTGGGATAGACTGGATACTATTAAAATGATGATTGTTCCCCATGTCCTTTATACATTATCCATGTTACCTTTTCGGATTCCCGTTTCATATTATTCACAAATTAACTCTATTTGTATCAAGTTTTTATGGAATAATAAACATCCCCGTATTGCCCTTGTGAAACTTAAACGTCCTAACACTGAAGGTGGTGTGCGTTTTCCTGACTTTAAATTATATCACTCTCCATTCTTAATTCGTCAGTTTTTTGCCTTAACTTATGATTTTGCTGATAACCCTATCCCCCGTTGGATTGTATTTGAACGCTCCCTATTGAAGGATTTTTCTTTCCAAAACATAATATATATGTCTAATTGTACTTTCATATCAGATAAGCCTATTCTAAAATATTCCCAACAATTATTATATAATATTTTGTCAGATGGCCTTGATCCATACCAATGTTTTTTGTCCTCTACTATTTGGTATAATAAATTTATTAAATTTAGACGTAAATCGTTTTATTACAAACACTGGAAGGAGAAGGGAATTATATTTATTTATCAGTTGATCCTTCATAATTCTGTTATTCCCTTCTCCCAATTGCAGTCGCAGTATAATTTGCCTAACTCATTTCTTCATGAATACCTCTTAATATCAACTGCTTTACAGTCCTACTTAACAGCTAATAATTTTCCATTAGCTTCTCCCTCACTTATTCCTACCACACCGATATATGGTATTTCTCATGATCTTAGACCTAAGGCTGCTTCTATTTATAAGATGTTGTTACTGCCTGTTATTGAACGTTCTAAATCACATACCGAATTACTCTGGGAAGCGGACTTATCTTTATCGCTTTCTATTCCTTCATGGGATAAATTCTGGCTCAAGTTATTCAAAACTTCTGTTGCCGCCCGCATTACTCAATCCTTATACTTTATTTATAGTAGAGCTCTTATTACTCTTGCGTGTTTATCCAAGTTTTCCCCTACCTCCTCTTCCCTTTGTTGGTCCTGTTCTGCGTCCACTGGGACTTTAATTCATCAATTATATAAATGTTCTAATGTATTGAAGTTTTGGCAATCTATTTGGTCTAAATGTATGAAAATATTTCAATGTAATATTCCATTATCAATGCAAAATGTTTTTCTAGGTTCCGCTTCACCTGCTTTTGATGTTTCTTCTCCTATTTCTTTGTTGTTTGATCTTTTTATTGCTCTTGCATTCAAAGTGATTTTGTCTTGCTGGAAAGATAACTCTAAATTATCATTGTTAATATGGTGGAACTATATTTGTGATGAACACAGAATTGCTAATGTATCATCTCTTTCCTTATCTCAGAAAATTAAATCTGACCTATTGTGGTTACCCTTTACTTCTTATCTTTCTACATATGCACCTGCGTCTTAGTTTTTATCTTATTTTTTTCCCTTTTATATATTCATTTTATATTTTATACTTCTCTTTTCTTCTCTTTCTCTCTTTCTTTCTTTTCTTTCCTCTCCTTTTCTCTTTCCTCTTAAATTATTCGCCCATGTTTTCTTCTTATACATTAGTTGTTGTATTTTATTTGCAATATGTTCATTTGCTTGCTAATGTTTTTCTTTTTCACTTTCTCTGAAAACTTAATAAAAAACTATTAAACAAAAAAAAAAGAAGATATCTGGCAGGGCAATTCCCCCGTTGTATTGGCTGTGCTGTAACGTTTGTAATGCCACTCTAGGGTGGCCCCCATCCCATAGGAATGTGCGAAGTTCATCATTGATTGTCCTAAAAATAGTCTCTGGGATCTTATGGTACGTATTTTGGAGTATATACAGAAATTTAGGGAGCGTTACAATTTCATACATGGACGCTCTCCCAAGCAGTGTTAGGGGAAGCCGTCGCCATCTAGCAACATCATCCCGGAATTCTGTCAGAACTCGCTTAATGTTTTGAGTGAGGCAGGCAGCCTCATGAGTGGAAGTGTACAGTCCCAAATATTTGAAGCCCTCGTCAGTGATATGTAAGTGTTCTGGTATTAAGCGTGTGTCTATGGAGCATCCTACGGGATAAAGACTTGATTTCCCCCCCATTGATATTGTATCCTGCGTGCTTGCCATACTCTTTAACTAATTGTAGTATCAGAGGGAGTGTAGTGTCAAGGTTCGTAATATAGAGCAAAATGTCATAAGCATAAAGGGAAATCCGTTCATCTGCTAGATAACCTCCAGTATCTTGGAAACCTCTAAGGTCGGGGTGAGTTCTAATCAAGCAAGCCAGTGGTTCTAAGACCAGCACGAAAAGTAGAGGGGAGAGGGGGCAGCCCTGCCTAGTTCCTCTTTGAATAGGGAAGTCCGCTGATTTTATTCCATTAACCCTAACACTAGCCCTAGGGCTAGTGTATAGTAGCTCCACCCAAGCCATGAATTCACATCCGAACCTAATCTTTACAAGGACTTGTCTCATGAAAGGCCAGTGAACAGTGTCAAAGGCCTTTTCCGCGTCCAAGGAAAGGAGCATCTGCGGGGTAGACCTGTCCTTCACTGCATCTAGCCAACTGGCAAGTCGAAGGAGATTAAACCACGTGGCTCAGCCAGGCATAAATCCAGATTGGTACGGTGAATCAACGATGTGATCACCGATAATAATCGTGTCACTAGGATAGAGGCCATAATCTTTGTTTCAACGTTTAATAATGATATTGGGCAGTAGGATCCGCAGCTCCCCGGGGGGTTTACCTGGCTTTGGTATAACCACCACTGTGGCCTGGCGAAGATCCGGTGGCAGCGACCCTTCTTCTTGTGCCACCTGAAACATGTTTAGAAGGTGAGGGGCTAATAAACCAGCCCTTTGCTTGAAGAATTCTGCTGAAAGTCCATTTGGCCCTGGAGTTTTCCCCGATCTTTGTCTATTTATAGCATCTTGTACCTCGGTTAGGGTGATTTCTGCCTCTAGGGCTTCCCTATCTTCTCGCTGCAAGGTGGGGGTATCAATACTACTAAGGTATTTTGTTATCTGAAGTTCCTCTGCTAGTGGCCTAACCTCATATAGTTCCATATAGAAACGTGCGAAGGCTCCCGCTATGGTGTGTGCAGTTACGTGCCGTTCTTCCGACTCCTGGATCTGGGCCACCCAAGTTGCCTCCCTTTCCCTCCTGCCCAGCCAAGCCAGGAGTCTCCCTGCTCTATCCCCCGACTCATAGAGTCTATCATGTGTAGCCTGAAGTTGGGTCTGTACCTCCCGTTCTGTTAGGGTGCGAAGTTCCTTGCGTGTGACTGCTAACTGTCGTAATAAGGTGACTTCAGTATCTGGGGTAATGCTGCTCTCAAGTTTCTGGCATTTATTTTCTAAGGTTTCTATTTGGCTAGTTTCTTCGCTACATTTTCACGCTATGACATCCTGTATCCTACCTCGAATCACTGTCTTATAGGCCTCTAATAGGGTAATATTCGATGCCACCGAACCCTCATTCTCTTGAAAGTATAGCTCAGTCTCTGTTTTTATCACTCCTGATACTGTTTTGTCACAGAGCTCCCAGGCATTCAGTCTCCAGTCTGATCGTTGTCAGCTACCTCTACCTCCTACCGCCAGCCACAGTGGTGAGTGGTCCGAAATGCCCCTTGCAAGGTATTACACCTTATCCACTGTTCGTATTTCCCCCGCAGGGGCAAAGAAATAATCGAGTCTGGAGAAGACCCTATGTGCCCCAGAGAAATAGGAGTAAGTGCGGTCTAATGGGTGTTGTTGCCGCCAAAGGTCGGTCGGGCCCAAGGGACTTCATGAAGTCTGCTAGTCTGCTAGTGGGGTGGGAATGTGGGTTCCTGTGGCTATGGTTGTGCGGTCAAGGCTTGGGTCGGTCACATCATTAAATTCTCCTCCAATAATGTGCATGGAGGGGCCTGATTCTAATAATATTCTAGCGATTGCCTCTAGGGTTTGGGGTTGCAATCGTGGCGGGGCATAGACACTGAGCAATGTGAGCTCTCATCGTCCCCAGGTCCCCTGGTCAGCAACAAAGGCCCCATTGGGATCTATCCAGGTTTTAGTTATTTGGAATGGGGGGGGTTTCTTGATTAGTATGGCGACACCTCGCGCCCCCTGGGATAAAAACGCGTGGGCAAGGACTGTGTATGTTTCTCTCCCAATAAAGGCACAATGTGTACCTAACAGGTGGGTCTCCTGTAAAAAGACAATGCCAGGCTTCAGTCTCTTAATATATCTTGTGACCAGTTCCCTCTTGACCTTACTACCTAACCCATTGACATTCCATGTCAATGCTGTGTATATAGTGTCAGCCAGTGAGTGCATTTCTCCTATTTGTTCTTGTGCACTTGGGTAGGCCCGTCTGCTGGCCTCTCTCCCTCTGCCCCGGTCTATAAACATCAACTCTTCTGCTTCTGGCTGCATAAAAACTGTATTTAACAACTAAACTATAAGTCTTGTGGACTCTTAACCTACCCGCCACCCCACTCCTAAGCCTATCCCCTGTACTGTCAACATGACAACCTGGCGCAAGTACAGCTTGAGAGGTCTGTAATCCCACCCCTTCCCTAGACCCGCTTAATCTTAGTCAAATCAATAAAGGATATAAACTTCAAGTGAAGTGATCTGCTCAGAAACCCTGAACACAGGAATGTCTGAGGGGGCTCTATAGCAGTTCGTCTGCCATTGGTGTAGCCCTTATTTCAACCTTCCTCGCCACTCATGTCCTGCTGCTGATGTGTGTTCTCTAGATTTCTCATCTCAGTGCCTTGATCTTCCACATGGTTGATGGTCTTAAGGAGGGGATGATCACTGTCCGTGTCCGCCAGATACTCCTTATCTGAAGGTTCTGTGTGGGTGCTTACCCATGGGCTAGAGTGTTTTTGCTGGCTTGGGCTGAGTCTTCATCAGATTCTGAGTGCATCTGCATCTCCGGCCTGCGCGGGGTCCCTCTCCGTGGGGTCTCCGTCCGTGCTTTGCGTCCTCCCATAAGCAGATGCCTCTTTTTGACTCTCTGGGGATTGGGTTCCGTTCGTGTTATTGCATCTCTGAGTTATGACCCACCGGTCCTTTTTACTCGTCGCAACGGGGGGTGTTCCTCTATCCAGCCCATG